>CM061069.1:60426693-61626693 GCA_030762895.1 Sophora flavescens
CTACAGAAATTCCTAACGATCCCCCACTCGAGCAATCTCAAAGGTCACCCATCATATATCATCGTCGTCCACGAGTTCTTAATACAGAATTGGAAGGCACTGAAAGACCAGCTGAATCATGTCCTACTTCCGCAGATGACCCTACTACGGACCTACCTGAAGGAAACCTTGAATTGCCCATTGCTCTTAGGAAAGGTACTCGGTTTACTCAAAATCCTCATCCTATTTATAACTTCTTAAGTTACCATCGTCTCTCTCCTTCTTATTATTCTTTTGTGTCATCTATATCTTCCGTTTCCATTCCTAAAAATGTTTGTGAGGCACTTGATCATCCAGGATGGCGACAAGCCATGATTGATGAAATGCAGGCTTTGGAGCATAATGGTACTTGGGACTTGACTCCTCTTCCTCCGGGAAAGAAACCCGTTGGCTGTCGATGGGTATATGCTATTAAAGTTGGGGCCAATGGACAGATCGATCGGCTCAAAGCCCGGCTTGTAGCCAAAGGTTACTCTCAGATTTATGGACTTGATTATGGAGATACTTTCTCCCCTATGGCCAAAATCACTTCTGTTCGAATATTTCTTGCCATGACTGCCATCTGTCGTTGGCCATTATATCAGTTGGATATTAAAAATGCATTTCTTCATGGAGAGTTAGAAGAGGAGATTTATATGAAGCAACCTCCTGGATTTGTTGCTCAGGGGGAGTCTGGTTTGGTTTGCAGGCTACGACGATCTCTCTATGGGCTGAAACAGTCTCCACGAGCTTGGTTTGGAAAATTCAGTTCAGTTATTCAAGCTTTTGGAATGAAACGTAGTGAAGCAGATCATTCAGTCTTTTATTGCTATACCTCTCCAAATAGATGCGTTTACTTGGTGGTCTATGTAGATGATATAGTCATCACAGGAAATGATCAGGAGAAAATTTCTCAGTTGAAGGAACATTTATGTAGCCATTTTCAGACCAAGGACTTGGGGAAATTGAAATATTTTCTTGGAATTGAAGTTGCTCAGTCAAAGAATGGGATTATCATCTCACAGAGGAAGTATGCATTAGATATACTTAAAGAAACTGGTATGTTAGATTGTCGACCAGTTGATAGTCCCATGGATCCGAATCAAAAATTGCTACCCAACCAGGGGGAGCCTTATTCTGATCCTGAAAGGTATCGGAGATTGGTTGGGAAGCTCATCTATCTCACTATTACAAGGCCAGATATTTCCTTTGCAATGAGAGTGGTGAGTCAATTCATGCAGTCTCCTCATAATGATCATTGGGATGCAGTAATTCGAATTCTGAGATACATTAAAAAGACTCCAGGACAAGGACTACTTTATGAAGACAAATGAAGCACTCAAATAGTTGGATTTTGCGATGCAGATTGGGCAGGATCACCCATTGATAGGTGTTCCACTTCAGGGTATTGTGTGTCTATTGGAGGAAATCTTGTCTCGTGGAAGAGTAAGAAACAAAATGTTGTTGCAAGGTCTAGTGCAGAGGCTGAATATAGAGCTATGGCTGTAGCCTCGTGTGAGCTCATTTGGATTAAACAACTTCTTGAGGAATTGAAGTTTGGAGATACTTAACAAATGAAGTTATGCTGTGATAACCAGGCAGCTCTCCATATAGCTTCCAATCCAATATTCCAAGAGAGAACTAAACATATTGAGATCGATTGTCATTTTATCCGAGAAAAAGTCCTTTCTAAAGAAGTCATCACCGAATCTGTTAGCTCTAATGATCAAATGGCAGACGTCTTTACAAAATCTCTAAGAGGACCGAGAATTCAGAATATTTGTTCCAAGCTTGGAGCATTTGATTTGTATGCTCCAGCTTGAGGGGGAGTGTTAGAATTAGTTGGACGGTGTGGACGGTATGGACGGTGCGGACGGTGTTCCTAGGATTTAGCTTATCATTCATTTCCTTGTAAATTGTAAATTGTATTTACTATTGAGTGTATATATATATATATATATGAAAATATGATGAATAAAATAACTCAAGCATTTCACAAACACTTGTTTAAATTATCTCCAAGTTATTCAATAGTTATAAATAAAATAAAAAAACAAGTAAATAGAAATTAATGATACTTTATATATATTAAAAAATTAAATTAGCTTACTCGTTATCCCCCCTGGGGATAAGAAGAATCCTCCTGTCGGATGGACCACGACTCTCCTATCCCGATGATGATGATGGTCCTGTCATAGGTGTGGATGATGAGGGTGCGGCTGTGTCCCGACCACATGAGGCTGGGTAGGGGGTGCAACTCCATCATCCTGAGGTGTCCCGTCCACAGAGGTGCTGGTAGGGTGGTCTCGATCTGAAGGCTGTGGGTCGGTCGGCGAAGGGACTCTCGCAGCACGACCTCTGCCACGACCACCACGACGACCCCTACCTCTAGAGGAATCTACCATCTGTGTAAAAAATGAAAAGATGATTACACAACAGTGTAAATAATAAAAAAATAAATTACCTAAGTAGAATGACATTTACACAATGAATTATGACATAAATAAATTACCTAAGTAGAATCTCCGTCACTAAATTCACCCTTACTCTCATCAGTCTCACTTGATCGGAATGTGCCTTCTCTAGATGCGTCCAACTCGGATTGATCCATTAACTCTTTTTCAACTTCTTCCCCATTTCCGGAAATGTCCTCCAGAGAATTAACAATAATGTTCGACGTAATTTACAACGATACGTGGGGTCTTGAAAACTCATCATCTTGGTACGGAGCATCCTTTTCAGGCTGGTTGATTACATTATCAGTAATTATACTTCGAGCCTTTATCTTAATAACACCCACCAGCCTTAATGTCCTTCGGGATATGGCGAGTAATAAACCTGATTTGCCTGTTGTGAAAAAATGAATGGGTCGTACGCCTTATTATACCTACGAGACAGCCTAACTTGAACAATACCATATTTTTTATCGATTTTTGTCCCTACGTCAAGAGTAGGATCAAACCAATCACACTTGAAGATAACTAACTTCATCACGATGAAACCGATATAATCGAGTTCAAGAATGTCAGTTAGAACCCCATAGAAATCATCCTCTACATTGCCATCAGTGGCTCGCACACAAACACCATAGTTACACGACTGAATTCCTTCATTCCATGTTTTTGTGTTAAATTTATATCCATTTACAATGTAAGTATTCCATGATGTAACCCATCTGTTAGGCCCCCATGCCAAATTTGTCAACAATGAATTTTGAACATTGTTTTCTGGATCTAGTACCTAAAAAATCAAATATTATATTATTCTTATACATGCTATATATTTAAGGAGATAAAATGTATTGCAACAAATGAAGATGCTTAACCTACATATTTACTGAACCACGTAGCAAAGTGAGAAGTAATTTCTCGATCAACCTGATCGTTTGAAATGTCAGGTTGGAGATCCCTTAGAAAATTGTCGTACATCCTACATATGGGAGATTAACAGCAGGACGAGTAATAATCATAAATGTCAATTGAAATTATAAAAGACATTTAAGAAACTTACTCTAAATATGGCGCCACCTCTTCACAATTTTGAAGGATATACAGATGAGCAGCATTAATGTCACGCTGCTCCAAGAAATATCCTTTTGATTTGCCACTAAATCTGCCCGGATAGTTGAATATTGATATAGGAGGACTAGTTGAACTTCATTCGCCCGAATCAACGTTTCTAGGCATCCTTGTCCTTCTCGTGTTAACTTCGTCCGGATAGTAATAAGAGGCAAAAGTGGAAGTCTCCTCTACTAAGTATGCTTCACAAATGGAACCCTCCACTCGTGCCTTGTTCTTGACTTTGTGTTTAAGGGAGTGCAGGAACCTATTAAAGAGGGATACATACAAATAATTACTAGTTTTAGGGAAAGCTAAACTACGATTTCGTGTTCGTTAATTTCATATGTATTAAGTAAAATAGTTGATGTTGTTTACCTCTCAAATGGATACATCCAACGGTATCGGACTGGGCCACCAACTCTTGCTTCGTAAGGTAGATGAACTGGCAGGTGTTCCATGGAATCAAAGAAACTCGGTGGGAAGATTTGCTCCATCTTACATAACAAAACGGGTATCTTGACTTCCATATCCTTTAATTGATTCACATTTAGTGTTGTCGATATAAGCTCCCCAAAAAAGTGGCTAAGCTCAACAAGTGGGTTCCAAATTTGCTTCGGTAATGCGTCGAACGCAATTGGAAGCAACCGTTGAATGAACACGTGGCAATCATGACTCTTCATTCCATGTAACTTTGCTTCCTTAATGTCAACACATCTACCCAGATTGGAAGCATACCCATCTGGTAACTTTAGTTCTTTAACCCACTTACAGACGGCCACTTTCTGTGTTTTGCTTAGTGTATAACTTGCCTTCGGTTTGATAAGTCTACCACGACCATCGTCCTGCGACTCAAGCTCCTTCCGATTACAAATTTCAACCAGATCCAATCGGGCTTTATTTGTATCCTTTGTCCTCCCCTTGATGTCCATCACAGTGTCAAACACATTCAAAAACACATTCCTCTCAGTATGCATGACATCAATGTTGTGACGGAGTAGCTACGTCCTCCAATACGGTAACCTCCAAAATATACTTTGTTTTGTCCAATGATGGTTGACGCCATAATCAGGAATATGTTCTCCTTGGGATTCATGGACGAGCGGTGAGTACTGTACTCTCCGCCATACATTAGGACCAGTCAAACGTGGTGGAGGCGGTGTTGTCTCCGCACAATGCTTCTTGAATGTATTCTTGTTCCGCCTATAAGGATGATCTTCTGGAAGGAATTGATGATGACAATCAAAATATGAGATCTTTCGACTGTTTTTAAGCGTGAATGCCTTCGATCGCTCCATACATATTGGGCAACCAAACTTCCCCCCGGTCATCCAACCCGACATTATCCCATAGGCGGGAAAGTCGTTGATCATCCACATCAAAGCTGCTTTCATCATGAAATTCTGCCTCAAAGATACGTCATATGTCAATACACCATCATTACACAGCATCATCAACTCATCTATCAGCGGCTGCAAGTACACATCAATCTTACCTTTTGGATTAGACGGACCCGGAATTATGACTGTTAGGAACATAAACTCCCGCTTCATGCACATCCCCGGGGGAAGATTGTACGGAGTCAGGATAACCGGCCAACAAGAGTATGCTTTGCTAGACTGCTCGAAAGGATTAAATCCATCAGCAGATAACCCCAATCAGACGTTCCGAGGGTCCTGCGAAAATGCCATATGAACCCTATCAAAATGCTTCCAAGCTTCTCCATCAGATGGATGACACAAGACATCTTGCTCCCTCTCATGCTCACTATGCCACCTCATGTGAGCTGCAGTGGCCATTGAAGAGTACAATCTTGTAAGTCTTGGCACGAGCGGAAAGTACCACATTTTTTTTAGCGACCTCTTCTTCTCAATGCCCATCCTAGTGGTTGTCTTATACCGATCCGCACCACAAAATCGACAACATGTTATGCTTTCCGCTGAATCATCCTTATAGTACAACATACATCCATTCGGGCAACAATCAATTTTCAAACACCCTAGACCCAAATTTTCCACAGACTTCTTAGCATGATAAAAACTAGTAGGCATCCGATTGTCTTCTAGCAACGCCTTGGACACTGACCTGGTGAGGCGATTAAAACATCCTTCTTGTATATTGTAGTCAGATTTGATACTCAACCATTCCATGCACATCGACAACTCCGTGTACTCCCGACATCCTTCCCACAATGGAGATCGTGCAACACTCAGCATATCATAGAATCTTTAAGCTTTGGGATTCGGATTCTCCTCTATGTATTGGGAACCCATTCCACCATCTTCCCCCCCCCATCTTATTCTAGTACAACACCAACCGATGGTCCAGCATGATCCATTATCATCTGCTTGTATGGATTCAATTCTTTCCTCCGGTCACCACTTCCATAGTACGAACCTTCAAACACAATCAGGTTTAAATCAGGCAACGTCTCACCATGGTTACTCCACCAATAGTAATCAGGCATGAAGACCTTCTCATAAATATCGGCTACAATTCCATCCACGCTTTTGAAAGATTGACACTTGCATCTTTTGCAAGGACACCTCAAATGATCACCGCCCAGTCGTATAAATCTCTCCTGGCTAACAACAAACTCTATAAACTCACCCACTCCAACTCTATACTCTTCCCTAACATGTTTATTCCGATCCAACCTACGATACATCCATTTCCGATTCTCCGGAATATCCATTGCTGGAAATTAAATAGCATGTTCAATCCTACAATAACATTTATATATTACGGTACATTCCAATAACTCCATCAATCTCATTCTTATGACAAGGTATGAACCTATCCCATTCGAGAAGAAACCTTTACCACACTCGGCTAATAATAGTTATTCCCATATTCAAATACCTTATAGTTGACAAAATTTTGGCAGCATTTCCCATCGGTCTCCAAGTACACGACTCGAGCACGGTGAGAATCACCGCGATCAAGTATGCACCAGGAGAACAAAAGGAAATGCATCAGACCGAGATTTCAACAAGTATATAAGGCATTTGAACATTGAAATGACTATTGTACGAGTGTGAAAAAGGTTTTTTCCCAAACTGTCCCACTTGGACAATTCAAGATTCAATACAATGAGCATGCGTGCCCTGAGAAGGTACGCATGCTCATTAATATTGAATCTCAAATAGGAAACTAAGGCTTTCGTAACTTAATAATTAACTCTAGCAGAAAATAAAACCATTGACTTATAAGGATTGCAACATACTTCAACAAATATATATTGAAGCATATTTCAATACAAACTTAGATAAAATATAGTAGCAAACATCCTGTTGAGCTCCGCTCTCCACTAACAAGTAACACATAATTGTCAAACACATGCATAACTTCTAAATTAGCAACACACAACAATCATCCCGCCTTTTTGACAGGATCACATCCTATTGAGCTCTGCTCTCCACTAAGGCTATTCTAACTCATTAACCATAACAGAAGATACAAATTTAACTCTATATACAGAGCACAATTTTAGCGACAAAAACGTTAATAAGGACATAACATGGCAATCAAGGCATAGAATTGACACATCCATCTTATTGAGCTCTGCTCTCCACTAACAAACAACATATAAAGTTTACAACCACGTGCATCAATTTTAATCTACCAGCACACAACCAGCATCCTATTGAGCTTAGCTCTCCACTAATAAACAACATATTCAATTGCAACCACATGCATCATTTCTAATCTACCAACACACAACCAGAATCCTATTGAGCTCATCTCTTCACTAACAATCAACAAATCAATTCAAAGTCTTCAAGAACCACTAGCAACAAAGAAAAAGATAGAGTATTTGACATACCTCAACTCCAAGCAAATAGTGAAAACGGGTGACGACTAGAGCGGTTGTCAATCGACAAAGAAAACTGTAAGAAAAAATAATAACATCATCAAAGGCTCTTGTGATAAAAGTATAAACTTGGAAATCATTAACCTACTTGCACACTTGCCACTCATGAAAGTATAAACAAAACATTTTCATTACATATCAGTACCATAGCTTGTTTAAGCCGGGCATTGTTTTAGTGGCAAAGCAATAAAAAAAAGGTATGTTATGTACTTCAACAACTTATATAAGTGTGCCCAAAGTGTGTTGTGTGCAGGTGGCGTGAATGGAAGGGAGGAGAGTGTGGGGAACTGATAGTGCAGGAATCCTAAATAGAGAGGTAAAATAAAAGAAGTAATAAAAAGAAAAGTGGTAAAATGGAGCAATGCACATGAGACAAACCAGCGTAGCATGTTCACCAAGATGACTTGCGAAAACAAAAATCCTCTTAGGCAATAACCATAGCATAAATATCATAAAAGGTCAATCAAATTAAAACAATGATCATTCAGTTAAGTTATTTTTATTTTTAACATCACAAAATTATTATTTACCTTTAGCTACACCAATAGAGGGATTTAAAAAGTAGAAACAAAACCAGATTAGAACCAATTGGATATATGCGAAAAGGTGGCAGAAGTATAACGATCCTATAAACACTAAAATACCAGAACTCAAGTAGTCATAAAGCAAGCAATTTTAAAGTACAATTAAAAACCAATCAACACCTGCACCACCTAGCAAAAATATATACTTTACAAATCATGGTAATTCAGGCTTTTCATCAAACACCCTGCTATCATTACCCTCAACACCTATCATACTGTTTAAACAAGACAATAATCCCCATAAACTTTACCCATTTGATCAATACCAAACAGTTTAGCAAGTAATAGAGAACATAAAATCTAATTTTCAATGCTTAACAGCTTCAATCATCAACAGGCAACATCACATAGATCAAAGGTTCAACCAGTATAACCTACCCTTCACAGTTGCAGAGACGGCGGTGCGGCGGCCCAAGAGGGTGCTCTCTCAGCCGCGCAAAACCTGCAAACAGAGCTTGCAAACCGCGCAAAACCTGCAAAGAGAGAGAGACAGAGGGAGAGAGAGACGCGAGTGAGAGAGAGAAGGAGAGGGAGAGAGAGACGCGAGTGACAGAGAGAAGGAGAGGGAAAGAGAGACGCTAGTGAGAGAGAGAAGGAGAGAAGGAGAGGGAGAGAGAGATGTATGCTTACCGTGTGGAGGAGGTGGTGGCCGGAGAGGAGCTGCTGTGCCGCTGCGTGTGAGAGAGAAGAGAATAAAAGAGAGAAATGGGGGAAGAAAGGAAGGAAATCGCGATTTAGGGATTTTAGTTTTAGCGACCGAATTATTCGGTCTCTATATCGGTCGCTAAACGGGTTAATTTGAAATTTGAATTCATAAATTTAGCGACCGATTTAAAATTCAGTCGCTAACACGCTCTATTGTAATTTTTTACGCGCCGTTTAGCGACCGATTTAATATCAGTCGTAAAGATAAATAAAATTTAACCGTTGCATTTAACTCAGTCGCCATTTCGGTCGCTAAAAGTCATAAATTTTTTACTTTTACTTTCCTTTATTTTGCGACCGAAATAGAGACCGATAACTTTACTGCGCTCTATTTCGGTCGCTATATTTCGGTCGCAATATCAACTCTAATCAGTGTTTGATTTAGATCCTAAAATCGGTCACCATTTCGGTCTCAAACGGCAACCAACAAATTCGGTCACTATTTTTGGTCGCTAAATAAACTTTTTTGTAGTGTATACGGTGTGGTGAACGTTGTTAAAGGTGAATGTTGTTTTCTAGAACCACGAACCTAAGACTGGTGCATCGGTCTAAGGCTTTGTGAGTGAGCACTCGGATTTCGTGTCCTGTGTTGACGATGAAAAATCTTAACATTGAAAATTATGAATGGTCGTGAGCCTTTGACCCTCGACGAGAAAAGATGAACAAATAGAAAATGATGAGAATAAATGTTTTACATGAATAAATCGGCACACGTTCCTTTGGTGGATTGGAAAGTGGGTCTAGGAAAGGCTGGGCTACGCTACGACTATTTCTGGAGCTCGGATATTTGAGATATTTTATAGGCCAAATTACGTTACGACTATCATTGGAGTTCATGTAAATTACATTACGATGATGGTTGGAGCTCGCTTCCTACCGAGTTACTTACTTAAATAGTTGGAACTCAGAACCTTGACGGACAAAACAATTGATGTTATTGAATGGAAGTTGGGATCTCTGGAGATTAGGTATAAAATTTAGACGTTGGATATTGAAGTGTCATGCATTTTTATAAATGACGATGACTGCTGGGTTTGAAGCCCATTGATAAACTATTGTGTTTATGTTGAGAATTTTATATGTTGTGAATATATATGTATATGATGTTTTGTGTGTCGCGCATGTGGTTATCATGATAAAACTCATTTGTCGGTATCTCACCCTTGGCGATATATATGTCTGTTTTTTTTCCTGGTTTTGCTGTTGTACCTTGGTACATGAGAGCAGATGGTGCAGAGGAATTTCCAGTTTCGCTCGAGGAGTTTAGTCCCGATCCTTGAAGAGGTCGGTGATAGTGGTAAGGACCATGGAGGTCTTTCCAGTGGATGTTGTATAGAGTGACTAGCTTAGGATTTTCTTTGGAGTTGTGTATTTTTGAGAAAGTTGGTATATGTGGTTTGAGAATCTTTATTTGGTTTTGAGTTGAGTTTTGATTAATGAAACAATTTCAGGAAAACTTATACATTGTGGTGGTTTGATTTATGAATAAACTTAGTCTATGTGTGTTGTCAAGTATAATGTGATTTTACTATTGTGATGTGTGCATCACTTTTTCGAAGTATTCCGCAAGAAATATTTTATACCCAAGTTTTTCTGACTGAAAGTAAATAAATTTCTGAAAGCAACCAGCAAAATCCTTTTTAATTTATTTTCCGCACGTGTTCACCAGGTAATGCCCAAGGGGGGTGTAACACGAAGTATCCACCACCGATAGTGGTGAATAATCTCCATCGGGGGACCTGTTTGACACACAATGTGAGTTCTCCTCTCCTAACCGTATTCTCTCCATACAAAAGTGTAGGATTCGAACCCCTGACAACTTGCTTAATATATCCAAGTCCCTTACCACACCGACTAATTAACCACATGTTGGTAATAGACACATCTTAAAAAATTATTAATTGTACCCGTTTGCACAACAAAATAATCTTTTTTCAAGTAAAATGCCCTTATTGTACTAGGAGTTATGTCGAATGACTAATTAATATAGTATAGGTTGATATACCAATAAATAAAAGTATTATTGAAAAAAGTAACTAATATTGTCTTCGACGTTCTAAAGTGACAATTAATTTATAAATAAACCGATATTCCAAATATGATAGATAAAATGAGACAAAGGGAGTACTATTAAATATCTATTGTTTATTAAATAGTGTCGTATTATTTTATTCAACGTTTAGTTTTTTTTTTTTGATCGATTTATCTCTTCTTTGTTTTAGGATATTTTAATTAGCAATTCTCACATATATTTGTATTTATTTATTTTACTAAAATTAGATTCAATTATAAGTTTATTTTTTAAAACTTTTTATTTATACCAAAAATAATTGAATATAATATATACATTTTAAACATAATATAACCAGTACTACTAAATGAATATATACTTATTTATGTAGAATTAATCTAATGGTTTTAATTTAAAAAAATATAAATGACATAAACCAAAGATGATATTTATTTGGATGCAATTTATTTATTAAATTAAATTCATAAGGTTACAGTAATAATTTAGTCATATGCATTTTAATTTTAATATAATATAGTTTTGAAACTTAATATTTAAAATTTATTGATTGTTTAATTAAATTTAATAATAATTTATATCATATATAAAAAAATTCGTTATAACTAAAAATAAGGTAAATCCAAATTAAAACTTTTCTGATTTTTATAAATCCCATACAAGGTGCTTTTATCCTCAATTTTCGTGAGAGATAAATCAATTTTTTTAGTAATTTTTTTAGCTAATTCTTAATATATTTAAAATATAAAATATTTTATAAAAAATGTTCAGAAATAATATATTTCTCGTATATGACACAGGTGAATAACACTAGTATTTGACAATTGAAAGAAAATGTTTCATTAAGCGTCAAGATAAATTAAAATTTACAGTTTGGAAAGAAATTAAATATAGTCCAACTTCTTATTTCTTATAAAAAAATAAAAGTAAAGTGACATTATGTAAAATATATATTTATGTAAAGCAGATTCTCAAATTGTTTTCTTTAACATGTGCTTTCATTTCGAGTGTTCAACATGTTTTATGCGCAGTCAACAACCCTACAAAAATTTAGAAAAGTTAGTTGTTACTCATCATCAACCAAATTATTAATCTAAGATGTCTCTTTCATGAAGGAAATTGATTGGGACATCTAATTATATGTTGTCATATTATAATTTTATTAATAAGATAAATAGTATTTTTTTTAGGATTAAAATACTAGGGGTGTTCGCGGATTGGATTGGATCGGTTTTTAGGCAAAAAACCATCCGATCCGATGATACAAACAGCATGCGGTTTGGATTGGATTGGATTGGATGACATTCTTAGAAAAATCCGATCCAATCCAATCCAATTAAATGCGGTTTGGATTGGATTGGATATTCGGTTTTTACCTATAGATTTTTACATAGTTATCTTATGTCGTGTTATCACAATATCCTGCCTATAATTTACCGCATTAGCACTAAATGAGGAAACTGAACATGAGGATCACAATCTACGACCATATTAAAATATCTAGCATACAAAATCAAGTTTATCAACCATCCAAGACATTACAATAGCAACACAATATCAAGCTCATTAACAGAATGTCATCACCAAATCAGTCTACCATCCGAAATATAAATAACACCACAAATCAGTCCATAAGAAATAAGAATAACATCCTAAGTAATTTTTGGTAACTGGCAAGGAGGCTAACAAGGATGGCAAACTCGACTAGTTGAGAATTTTAATCTGCATTATTAAACAATAAACAGAACCAAACTTTCAGTGAAACCAATTTAATCTGCATTATTAAACAATAAAGAGAACCAAATTTTCAGTGAAACCAAATTGCTATAGCTAACTAACTAAGTCACACAAAGCCACAAAAAAATTGTAGAAACCAAAGACGAAAATCACTTAAGATGAGTTTGTAAATGCAGAAACGAAAATCTGTAAATGCAAAAACGAAACTGAATCAAACATGAGTTTGTAAATGCAGAAACGAAAATCTGTGCAATTAGTTCAGGGTATTTCAGAAACGAAAATCACTTAAGATGAAAAGAATAAGAAGGAGGAGGAGGAGGAGGAGGAGAAGAAGAAGGAGAAGGAGGGTTACGCAATACGCACCAAAATGCAGATGGCTCCACACACGGCGTCGACCAACCAGGGAACGGTAGTGCTCGGCGGTACTGTGCTCGGCAGCTGGGAGAGAAGAGGATGACGCAAATAGATGGGCTCTATGGTGGGAGGATGCGCCGTCGCAGAAGGAATGAAATTAGGGATCGAAGCAAACATTGAAGGAAATTAGGTCAGGAGCTGGGAGAGAAGAGGACGACGCAAATAGATGTGTCTGTGGTGGGAGTCTGGGAGAGGCCGAGAGGATGCGCTCATGCGCCATCGCAGAAGGAAGGAAATTAGGGATCCAAGGCACGAAGCAAACAAGGAAGGAAAGAAATTAGGTCAGCAGTCAGGAGGAAAGGCATGAGCGCTGCGCAACCAATACCGTCCGCAAGTCCTCAGTATAGGGTGAAATGAGTGAAGGTTAAAATAGGAAGTATGCTATAAGTATAAGGGCAGTAACGTAAATACAGCAGGATAGTATGTATATTTATATGGAAGTTCGGTTCGGTTTGGATTGGATCGATTTTGCAAATTGGAACCGAAAACCGATCCAATCCAATTAACAGAATCGGTTTTTTGCGGTTTTCGGTTATTTCGGTTATCGGTTATTTCGGTTATCGGTTATTCGGTTCGGTCACTGCGGTTGTCATTGGATTGGATCGGTTGATGAACATCCCTATAAAATACTATGTATTGTCAGCATAAAAAAATTTATGCTGACATCCACTAACATTTTAACATGTGTGGTTTTATTTCAATAATTATGAGAGAAATAACTATAATACTAATTTATTAAGATATTATTAGATATTAATGTAAAAATATTTTAACCCATATTCTCAAATTGTTTTCTCTAACACACGCTTTCAATTCGAGTGCTCAACTTGTTTTATGCAATCAACAACCCTACAAAAATTTCTAAAGTTAGTAGTTACTCATCGTCAACCAAATTACTGAACTAAGATATCTCTTTCATGAAGGAAGTTGATTGGGACATGTTAACTCACATCTAATGAGATATTGTCATATTATTTATTTTATTAATTAGATAATAGTATTTTTTTTTTGTATTAAAATAGTAAGTATTGTTAGCATAAAAAGTTTTATACTGACATCCACTAATATTTTAACACGTGTACTTTTATTTCAATAACTAAGAGAGAGAAATAACTATAATATTGATTTCAGGGGCGGAGCCGGGAAAATGTATATGAGGGGGTCAAAATTAAATACATAGTTAAATATGTGAGACTCAATGACTTAGAGATTTTGATATATGACAAATACAACTTAATGTGTGTGCAAGTGTTTTAGTGTCAAATTGCAAAGACAGGTATCAAGCAGTGATCAACAAGTTCATTAAGCAAATTCAAGGAAAATATTCAAGGAAGAACTTGAAGGAATCAAGGAGTTGCATATCAAAAAAGCAAAGTCAAAGATCAAAGGATCATCAAGACCAAGCTTAATGGAGAATTTTAGATTTAAGTCTTAGATGATTTGAAAGAGAAAGAAATCTCTTAGTCACAAAATAGCTCAACTAAAAAGATGCATGAAGAAAATCAATTTTCATAACCTGCATTAAAAGGAATAAGTTTTCGTTAATGAAAATGATTTTTGGAAATAAGAAGCGCTCGTCCAACACAAGTGACAGAAGCGCTCGTCCACTGAAGTGAAACAAACGCTCATCCACTAAAGTGACAGAAGTGCTCGTCCACTAAAGTGACGGTGATAGAAGCGCTCGTCCACTAAAGTGACAGAAGTGCTCGTCCACTAAAGTGATAGAAGCGCTCGTCCACACAAGTGACAGAAGCACTCGTCTACTATCAACTACGAGCCCTGAGGATTGAAGACGACGCCGATGTAGAATCTTATTTCAAGAACCAGAATCAAGAAAACATATACTATTATCAGACCCAAATCTGTTTTGATTGATCCCAACGTCTATAACTTGTTTTCTATATATAGAGGGATCAAAGGAATACTTTCAATAACAATACAACACATACATCATAACATATCAGAATTACACTAAATCAATTTGAGAGATCAATTGTGAAAATCATTCATCATCTTTCTTGAGCTCATTGTGAAAAGAGTGTTTCATTCTCATAAGTGCTTCAATTTGTATATCTGACTATTGAGAGTTAGGAATCAATTTTTCGTTCTATTTGATTGTAAAGAGAGAGGGAGTCTCTCTAAGTGATTAGGGTGAGGTATCCCTGAGGAAGAACATTAAGGCTCTTCACAAGAGTGTGGTATCTCGAGGTGAATGAGTGCTCTGTGGTGTAAAGGTTTTTCAAGCTACCTGGCTAAAGCTTGTTGTGTTAGTGTGTGAAAACCCACAGGTGGAGTGGGGACTGGATGTAGGTCACAGTGGTGGTGACTAAACCAGGATAAATCTGGTTGTGTGGTATCTCTAAACTCAAACTCTTTAATTTCTATCTTGTGCATATAACTATGATCTTGATGTTCTAAGTTTTCAATTGATATCAGTTCTTGATCTGTACAATCAGTATTGAACCTTGAGTAAACTGTAATAATAACTATGTATTCAATTCTATTCTTAAGGATCAATATTTGAATTGAATCTTGCATCATATACTGAAACTGAAACCTGCAAGTTTGTTCTTAATTGTTAATGCTTGTATCTGAAACTTGCATAACTTGTTCTTAATCTTTAAAGGCTTAATCAGTTTCTGTATTTTGTTACTACTGAGTCTTGAACCTGAACCTATTCTGTGATCTATTAATTCTGAATCAATATTTTTTATCCTTATCACCTTCTATTCAAGATTTCATAAAAAACCCTTCACTATTTTATAAAAGATCCTGAGGCAACTCTGATTTGAATAGTAAAGTTTTTGAAAAGGAAGAATTTTTGAAAACTCAATTCACTCCCCCTCCTCTTGAGCCGTTGAAGCCAAAACAACAAAATATGTTTTCGATCCCTATATAAAATTAGTAAAATTTGTTTTTGGTCCTTTACTATAAAAATCCTACTCACTTTTAGTCTCTAAATTTAACAAAAGTAGTGTATTTTTAGTCCCCTACCAGAGATTATAAACACACAATTTTTTTAGAAATAAATTATGTTAAACAAATTTGTTATATAATTAACAATTTAATATAATATAATTTTTTTGATATAAATTACTCAAACTAATTATTTAATATGGATTAAAGTAGTATGTACTGTCAGTGTAAAAAGTTTTACACTACATCCACTAACATTTTGACATGTGTGCTTTTATTATAATAATTAATAGAGAAATAATAATTGTGCTGATTTTTCAAGATATTATTGGATGTCAGTATAAAAATCATTTATACTGACAGTGCATAAAAATTAAACTCATTTAATATTCAGGAAAAAATTGATAAAAATTTATGAATTTCTTTTAGAGTGCGAGACTATCAGCAAAATCATTTAGTCTTCTTTCAAGCCTCATGCTATTATTATTTGTTCAAGCCTCAAATATATAGGTATGTGGAACAAACAATATATGAAAACATGGGGGAGGCCATGGCTTACATAAGCCATGGCCTCCCCTCCCTCCGCCCCTAATTTATTTGTCAAAATATTATTGAATGTGGTTGTAAAAATCCTTTATTGGATCTCTTTCCATGCAAGGAAATTGATTGGGACACCATTCTTTTGAATTATATTTAGTATTTTGTTAAAGGAATTTGGGCTATTACATGTTACACTCACATCTAATGATATATTGTCATATTATTTATTATATTAATGAGATAATAGTATATTTTTTTTATACTGAGAACGTGGGGTTTGAACATCAAGCCAACTTCAGATGCATTGGAACTAACTTCATATATACAACATAATTGTTTAGCATATGAAAACCTAATTAAAACTATAAGAACCTTTACCAACATGATGTAATA
Organism: Sophora flavescens; assembly: GCA_030762895.1. Taxonomy (NCBI): domain Eukaryota; kingdom Viridiplantae; phylum Streptophyta; class Magnoliopsida; order Fabales; family Fabaceae; genus Sophora; species Sophora flavescens. The sequence continues at coordinate 60,443,461 of CM061069.1, forward strand.
TAGTTGGTAGATAACTGTGTTCCTTAGGCATGTGGTCAGGGGTTCTATTCCTGGCTCATGTGTATGGAAGAACATTTGTTGGGAGATGTCAACCCCTTAAATGGATCTCAGTACCTCGAGAGATTAGTCTTTGGCTCTTGGTCGGAGGATATCCGGATTCACCAAAAAAAAAACTATAAGAACCTTTTCGGTTCCACATCATATAATGTCACGACCTATGAAAATTACTAGGGCTGGACACTGGTTGGTTTCGGGCCCAATTTATCAAAACTGAAGCTAACCGACTAGTGTATTTTGAGTCCCATTTCCGACCAATGTTGTGGTCGGTTTTGTCGGGTTGGGCGGTTTTGCGGGTGGGTTAATTCGGATTTGGGCCAAATTATTTTTTTCACCAAAACGCAATTTAAACTCATTTTTTTATCATTTCTGGACAGTTTTAGTTGCTAAAAAAACGAGTTTGGGCCTTGAATCATTTAAAAACAGCCCATCCAAAAAATTATTCAATTGTAAGGAAAAAAAAGTTGTACGTTAGTCTAAATCAGACATACACATTACAAAATACTGGAAATCTGGAATGGAAATACACAAATAGTAATACAACATTGTTTTTTACGTGTTTCTAGCTCTGGTTTAATAATAAAAAGGTACGGTGCAGTGTAGTTTAGTGCAGTTACACAATACTGGAATGGAAATACACAAATAGTTAGCCTGACTAAGCCACTCCTCCTCCTTAATTGCAGTGTAGTTACACCATAATTGCCATTAAGTCTTTCTCCATACAGACACCTAATTAAAGATCAAAGAGAAATATCACTAACAGATTCAGAAATTCAACATACTATTGATTAAGCAATTCTAACAGACTAATAATCACTAACAAAGTAAGAGATTCATTGTTGATAAAGCAGATTAAGCCCTTGGTTTTAAGTTCAACCCACAGGCCCTCCTCCTTCATGAAGGTGAAACTCCCAACCAAAGAGAAATATGCCCGTGTCATCATTTCACCTACCATTTCCTGTATTATACCATATCCAAAAAGTCTGAAAGAATTAGTAGTTTCTAAAAAAAAGTAACGTTACTTTGAAGTAGATTTTACATATAAGTAAAATTCCTAAACAACCACAAACAATGTAAGCAAAGAGTCTTGAATATGAGGTTGCATCTTCAAGCGAAAAGTTTGCATCTTCAGTATATAAGTAAAAGGAGCAACTCTCCAATTTGAACTACATAACAGAAAACACCATGTCTGCATTTTGAACTAACAAAACAAAAAACAACAATTATGAGGAACAAACATTTTGAACTAGCAGAACATTTATATGCACTATAAATATACCTTGCCAACTCTCCATTTTGTAGCTGAATTGATTCACTACTTGAGGCAATGTAGGAGAATATGTTTCCAAGACTTAAAGCCAAGGCACCATAGCCAAGACTTAACAAAAAGAGGTTCTGTGAATAAAAAGAGGTGAATTAGTTAAATTATTATATGTAGGCTACTGAAAACAGTTGCAATAGCAGTTTCCAACCTTACTATATTGGTCCAATGTAGAAGCTGCAGTGCTGCACTATTAAGTCCACCAGTTGTACAATCAAGGAAGAGAAGTCTGAAACAAAAAATGAACAATTTCAGACTTAGTCTCATGATTAGCTGCACCATCCATTAAAAATCTATTACAAAAATCCCAAATTTAGAACTGAACAAACCTCCAAAAAATGCACCAATGACTCCAAAATAGCAAAAATGTTTCAGCTGCAATGATACACAGAATTCAGACTTACTACAAATCTTAAAAAGGACTAGTCAAATAAAATAATGCAACTATTCATCAAGGGACAACCTGCTGTTATGTTCTCAGTCACAGCCAGTTGGCTGTGAATGAGTTGATGGACCAGTTCCACCTGCAAAGCCAGCACGAGTTCTTACTCCACCAGCTAGCCCTTCCAAAATTTGTTGAGCCTCCTTGAAATTCTATTGGACATTCAAAAAAATAAAAGGGACTATAGTTGTACAAAAAGACACTAATACTAAAGAAGTTGAGTGGCTGGGTTTAATGAGCTTCTGAATGTGTCTAAAACCAACCCCCCCCCCCCCCCCGGTTGCTAAATGCACTTTCAGAAGCCACCGTGGAAACTGGTGTGGCCATGAGATCTCTAACTATGGTAGACAATATAGGGTATCGGGATGAGTTATTCTTCCACCATCCAAGAATTTCAAATTTGTCCCCCTCATCAATACAAGGTTCACTAAGGTATCTCTCAAGTTCAATATTCTTTTTATCAATTGAGTCTTGTTCTCTTGAGTGCTGCTTAAATGCTTCTGCTCTTGCCAATTGTGATGGGGCTTGACCAAGAGAAGGTGTTGTACCATGAGAAACACCATCTATTGGACTAGCAGGCTGCCCTAAACTGTTTTGTTGATCATAGGCCATATTATTCCAATTGTACATATTAAAAAGATTGTTCTTTAAAGTGGTGTACAACTGGCTTGCAAAATTAGGCTCATCACTAGGTTCATGCATGGTCATTGGTCTTTATTTAGAAATACAACTTAGCATATAAGCTATATATATAGTGGACCAAATCATGCATAGCTAGCGTGCAATATTTATGTTCTAGGACCAATCATCCTGAACCATTTCACAGTCATCAACGAAATTAAAGAGTTGACATCGATTCCAACATGTTTATAGTCTGGATCGAAGGCATTGATGAAACTATCAAATTCCACGCCAACAAATTGATTGAAAGCATTGTTGCCATCAACTACTCCGAGGTTCCCACCACCTGAATTGCTGGGAATCTCTGGGGATGATGCTGGTGCAATAAAGAAGATAAGTCCATCTCAGCTGGGTTGACATTTTGGAAGATCCTTACCACCAAAGTGAAACAAGTGTTAAAAGCTTGCTACGTTGTCACTGCTAATGTCCCAAATGTCGAATGGAATAGGATGCAAGGCACGACCTGTTTGGTCTTCAAGGCCGGTAGTGTTGGTAAGGGGGCCAACACCCCATTTTCTAAAACCTTGTAAGGTTAGATGTGTATTTGGTGAAATTGGCGTAGTTGAAGGAATATGATGTGTCTGCGCTCACCTTTCTTGCTAACAAGAGTAAGAAAGTTATGAAGACAGCTAAACAAAACAGAAAATGGTTTCTGACTCGGAAGATTTTAGTAGTAGTAGGGGTCTAGGGGATAGCCATGGTTCTGAGTTTCTGATATTTAGATGTGATTGGGGATAATATATAGCCATTATTACGTTCTTCACACTAGGGAATGACGTGATATTCAGTTTTTTTTTATTACAAATTAATGAAAAGTTGTACATGAAAAACGTGTTAATAAAAAATGCTTAATTAATTAAATTAGGATCATTCTAATCAGTATTCTAAGTATATTGATTAAGGAATTCAAAAATATAAAAATTGTATTGGATTTAAATTTTAAAAGTATTGAATATATCAATTTTCAAGACAAAGTTTCTATTTCTAATTCATTAATCAATATCCTAGAAAATGTCTTAAGGAGACTGATTAACATTATCCATTAAATTATTAGGGGAGACCATGTAGCTTTCGGATGGAAATTCTATGTCCCATTTTCCTATTATATTTTCTGTCATTATTAATGATAATTTAATACTTAATAAAATAAAATTATAAATCATTGATACCTAGATACATCCCTAATATTTCATCGATAGAAAACACCAACAGATACCATATTTTGTGACATTGATTCGTACCTTCCTACGTTCACGTTCTCCTTATATATACTAGTTAGGGTAATGACATGGTATTCAGATTTTTAAATTACAAGAATAAATGAAGAGCTATCCGCGATAGCTATCTATCTAGGTTCCAGTGGCTGACACTAAGATCCCCAATATCTCGTCTGGTCCACGAATCACCACTCAGCCCACCAATTCAAAGATAAGATAACCCAAAATTTGATGAGTGGATGACTCTCTTACTTAAGATCCCTTGCTGAGTCCAACATAAGCTTTAATAAGACAAGCTTATGTAGCTGAAGCTGAGGAGTTGGGCCACAAGGGTGACCGTGCTGGGCTGTGTGAGGATGAACAAAGCCCAATTGAGGAGTGGTAGGCGCCACTTTGCTCATGGGCACGAGGAAGCTTCTAACAGCATTACATGCAGCATATCATATTTTTATTCTTTTTTAAAAAAACAAACAGTTTGAGGACTTCCCAACCTGCAACCTTCAAGTAACTCTTTCCGCCTAAAATAGACCAACTACAAGGGACCCAGTCCTACATCCCTTAATTAGTGGGTATGGCTAAACCTAGTGATCAATCCTTAATTTCCTCTCTATCTTAATCTTAAGAAGGTTTCTAACAAGTGTTACCCTAGTATCAAGTTGCTTGTAGATTTAATTTAAGGGGAATATACTCAGACAAACTCATTACATAAATATTTGACAATTCAATGAAAAAGTTTCATTAATCATCAAGATAAAAAAAAATAAAAATCACAGTTTTAAAAGAACTTAAATATAATCAAATTAAGAAATTATTTCTTATAAAAAAAAACTGAAAGTGACATTATGAAAAATATCCATTTATGTAACCCAGATTCTCAAATTGTTTCAACATGAGCTTTCAAATTCGAGTGTACCACTTGTTTCTATACAATCAACGACCCGACAAAATATTATAAAGTTAATCGTACCATCAACCAAATTATCTCTTTCATGCAAGGAAATTGATTGGGACATTATTCTTTTTGTCATATTTATTATTTTATTGAAAGAACTATGTAGAAAATGACGCGACCGACATTGAATTAGTCCCTATGTGTGGGTTTGTTAGTTGAAAAGACCAACCATAAATTTACGGATGAATATGTCGTCGATAACTTTACACAAATTACTAATGGTTAAACCTTCACACAGTCACATTATCGAAGGTTTCTTTATTTTTATTTTTATTTTTTTTAAACCATACAATTGTTCATCATTACGGCAACACTGTATACATCAATTTTGTTTGAATTTTAGATCACATTTTAAATACCATACATCAAATAAAGTAAGTGCTCTTTACCAAAAAATAATAAAGTGATGTTGATATATAGAAACCTTTTAATGATAAATTAAGATGTTAAATACACACAAAAAAAGAAAAGAAAAGAAAAGAGAAAGATAGAAAGGAATGATGTTGAAGTTTTCTCTCTTTATCATTAGATTCCATATAAAAAATCATCAACTATTTCATATTTAAATTTCATATTTTATTTGTAAATAAACACTAAATCTGAAATAAACATACAAACTAAAATTCTGAACAATTAAAAAGAGATAGAAATGAAAGTAAACAATGAAACCCTAAAAAGGTTTAGCATAGAAGCCATAAAAATAGAAAAATAAAACAACTAGTAAGTAAATAAAGAAACTTAAAGCAAATATTTATATATTTTTAGCCAACACTATTTGCATTTCCATACAAAGGCTTCAAACCTTAGAAGGCACTTAAGCCGACTAACCAGAGAAAAAGAAAAAAGAAAATACAATCACCTAGAACTCGAGCCATTATTGATCCAATCTTTCATTGGAAGGTACAATAATCAAGTCACTTACTAGTTTACACTAACTGGAATAGCTCGCAAGGGTTGATCCAAGTCCCTATCATTTGGTTTCATATTATTTTCAAGTTTCCAATCAAAAGTGTTGATTAATGATCCCAACATCAAATGCAACATCCTCATAGCAAGTGGCGAGTCAGGACAAATTCGTCTTCCACTACCAAACGGTGTGAATTGAAAACTTTGTCCTTTAACATCAATTTCTGACTCCAAGAATCTCTATGGTGAAAATGAATTTGCATTATCCCAAATGCTTGAGTTCCTACAAATGGCCCACTCATTGATTATTAGGACTCTTGCACCCTGTGGGATTGTGTAGCCTAAGATTTCAACATCTACCCTTGCTTTTTGTGGGAGTAAAAGTGGAGCTGGAGGGTTATAAACGTAATGTCTCTTTTATGATTGCTTGTTAAGTATGGGAGTCTAGCAATATCTGATTCTATAATAGGACTACCCATTCCAATGGTTTGCTTGTAAGTCACTATGAGCATGGACATGGGAAAAGTCAGCAAATATTTTAATCGATGACTAGTTGAATTCTGAAAACTGAAGATGAATGAAGTCAAGGGAAGAAGTTCCAGTTGAATTAAGTTCACGATAAACTAAGTTTACAAAATAAAATCCAACAAGTATTTTTAACAAGAAAATTTTTATATTAATGCTAATTTGAGTTTTTAAGGAAAATGAATCCAGGTAGTGCACCTAGTCCTGATGGCTTTAATGCCTTCTTTTTCCAAAAGTATTGGGATTGCATAGTCGAGGATGTGGTCAAAGTTGTGATGCAATTTTTCTGTAATGGTTGGCTATTTCCTAATTTGAATGCTAATTTGGTGGTTCTCATTCCTAAGGTGGAGAGTGCAGATAGAATAGATCAGTTTCGACCAATTGCAATGGCTAATTTCAAGTTCAAGATAATCACCAAAATATTGGCTGATAGGTTAGCCGAGGTAGCTCCAAATATTATTTCTCCTTATCAAAGAGGTTTCATCCAAGGTAGGAAAGTCAGTGACTGCACCTGTTTGACATCTGAGGCAATTAATTTGCTTAGTAAGAGGTCTTTTGGTGGAAACTTGACCTTGAAGATAGACATTAAGAAGGCTTTTGATACCTTAGAATAGAATTTCTTGTTGAAAGTCTTAAAAACTTTTGGTTTCAATGAAAAGTTTTGTAGTTGGATCAATGTTATTTTACACTCGGCTCAGATTTCAATTGCAGTAAATGGCAAAACATCTGGTTACTTTAGCTGTAGAAAGGGTGTTAGAAGGGTGATCCTCTTTCTCCCTTGTTATTCTGTTTGACTGAGGAGGTATATTAAGCTGTGCTATATCAAAGTTAGTGACTGATGACAGATTGAGTTTGATGACAGGTCCTAGGGGTATCAGTGTTCCTTCTCATGTGCTTTATGCAGATGATGTGATGATTTTTTTGTAGAGGGACTAAAAGGAATTTGTAGGCTTTGTTGGATCTTTTTCAGAAATATGGAGCAACCTCTGGTCAAATAATTAATCCTGCAAAATCAACCTTCTATGCAGGGTCGATTTCTGCTGGAAGAAAAGCTAGCATTGATGATTTGCTTGGATTTTCTTATGGGCAGATCCCTTTCACATACCTTGGAATTCCTAATTTTCAAGGAAAGCCTAAGAGGGTGTTCTTGGAACCTATAGCAGATAGAATCAAGTGTAAGCTATCTGCCTAGAAAACTTCACTTCTTTCAATTGCAGGAAGAGTACAATTGGTTAAGAGTGTGATTTATGGCATGATGCTATATAGTTTTCTGGTTTATGTCTCGCCTATTGGTTTGTTAAAGACTGTGGAGAAATGGATTATGAATTTTATATGGTCAGGTGATGCTGATAAGAAGAAAGTGATTACCGTGGCTTGGCACAAGGTTTGCAGTCCTTCATTGGAGGGAGGGCTTGGAATCAGATCATCGAGAGATGTGAATAAGGCTGCAGTGTTGAGATTATGTTGGGAACTTGTAACTTCACAAAATCAGTGGGTTGTTCTACTTGGTGCAAGAGTCTTTAAGAATCACTACAAAATAAAAGACCTGTTTAACGACCAAAGAATTCAGTCACTAAACATACTAATTCGGTCGCTATCCTGTTTAGCGACCGAATCAAGGGGGTAGCAGAAACCCTGATCGCTAAGATTTTAGCGACCAAATTTATATTTCGGTCGCAAAATAGAGACCGAATTTTCGGTCGCTAAATTATATAATTCGGTCGCAGCTGAGTTGGTCGTATGATCAGGATAATCAAATTTGGTGACTGATATTCAGTCGCTAATGTTGGTTTCTAATGTTGGTTACACTAGTGCAGAAAAGGGATTCCACGTCGGTTATTTTTGGCTTTCCACATCGGTTTTGAAACTGATGTGGAAACGACCGATGTGGTTTATTGCACTTTTACACATCGGTTATAAAATCGATGTGTAAAGTATATTTTAAACATCGGATTTATATTAACCGATGTGAAAAATTAATTTAGAAATTAATAAGCAGTTATAAATTTAACTTTCTACATCGGTTTTCTGTAAACCGATGTGTAAATTTGACTTTCTACATCGGTTTTTTAAAGAACCGATGTGTAAAGTTAAATTTACACATCGGTTTTAAGGAAAACCGATGTAGAAAGTTAAATATACACATCGGTTATTGAGAACCGATGTGTAAAATCTCATTTTTTTTAATCTGTTATTTACATTTCAATCATTCCTTTCCCCTGTTTCACTAAAAAATATTGGTTAAAAAATGTATCAAATGCTTCAAGCTCCATGTGCAGTAAACAATTACAAGTCTGTACAAAATTTTCCAAATTACAAGTCTATACAATTTTTTTTCAAACCCCCCTTCTACACTCATCATCTGGGCATTAACAAAACCGCTGATTAGCACTTACAACAAAAAGCATTTCAGTTGGTAGAACTAAATGATTGCATAAAAGAAGAGGTATAAATGAAAGGAATGACCAAGAGTGACTCAGCTCCTCCATACTCAGAATTGAAGTGCTAAAAATCTGTTCAATTTAATGTATAATCTCAAAATTTCCAGCCAGCAAAGAAGCATGAGAACTACCTTAGTGAATCAAACATTATTAAGAATCATTTTATGCCAATGACAGAGACACAGGTTGCAGATCAATAAACAAACCAGCAGTACCCTGATCAAACAAGAAACAACAACAGAACACCAAACCAGTTTTGACACAATCATTCAAAAGCAAAACATACTTCATTCAATATGATAAGTTTTTAAACTATAGCTAATACATATCATCAATCAAAGGTACACTATAGCTAGTATATGATAAGTTTTTAAACTAACTACATATATACAAACTATGGGTGGTACACTTCAAGAAAGAAAGTTGCCCAACGCCTCTTTATGATGTTGATGTCGAGAATGAGACAATGGAGTTGGATTGTTGAATATCTGCAAGTTTAATTGGACAAAAGATTATATCTTTTAAGTAAGAAACTAACATAAAACATATAACGAATCTATACTATTACTTCTAATTGTGTCAATTAACATTTACCTCACTCCATCTTTCAAATGTGATCCCTGACGAGATAATTTCCAACATCCACCGCATCACATAGTAGCCACATTCCCATGACCCACGTTGTATACGTGACTACGTACAAATGAAACCCAATTAGAATATGAGGAATTAAATAAAATAGAAATCAATTATTGTACCCACTGCATTTGATGCATTTGAACTAATAAATATCTTATCTTGGGAATAATCCATCTGATAGCCCGAGTACGCCTTTCACCACGCTGCATGTGGGATGCATTAATAGACCTATCATGACAAAAACATTAATTAAAGTATATATAATAGATTTTAGATAATTAAAACAACTGCATTACTGATTATAAAGTATTTTAACGCTTACGTTTCGATGATCGTCTTCAGTTCATTAGCCGGCTTATTTCCCAATGAGCGTAAGGCAACCACGACGTTCATTCTTGGGTACAAGAGCAACAGTTGCCAATGCCGGCTGTAAATTTGCGGAACAGTTAGTGACTAAGTCATATATAGTTATACTTAAATAACCGGTACTTACTTATTGAGATAAGGCGCAAGATAGAATTGATGATCGTCTCGGGCAAGTATATCACGTATGGTAGTGACCGGGTCTTCCGATGCTACGAGAACATCACCCTGAATGAACATGGGGTCAATGAACCCATAAAGGGCGAGGTTACCCGATCGACTAACATACGATGCAGATACCTAATATATTGGAAAAACATGTTAATTATCATTGTATTTAAAAATTAATTACGTACTTAACTTATAAATAAAATGTACTTACGTGCACCAAAACGATATGTGTGCAGAACTGGCCATTTCTTTATTGAGTGCCATCTCCATAAGTTCTTTCTTTGGTATATACTGATTCACCAGGGCTGGCATCATGTTCCAACGTTACCAAGGCTGCATCATCCTCCATGGTGACAACCTCGTATAACAAGATCCTTGAAAACATCACCATGGCCAGGTGCCCTTTGTCGATCCCCTAAACAACATAGATATATATTAGTAATCACGGATAATTAAGTTATTTAATTCGTTATTAACTAAATGGTCAAATGAATACCTTGACAGGAGCGGACATCTCTCGGTCTTCCTAGATCCGACCTTTTAGGCACAATATCATTTCCAACATCCTATAACAAATACAAATAAAGCATTATCTTTAAACAATAATAAATATATTTCAACTATGAATATAGAAAAACACAACTAACCGAATACCTCGGATGCAACAAGAAAGTCGACCAGGTCTTCTTGGCCGAGAGGATGAAGTTACTCGGGGCCGACCCACTGTTTGAACCTCCTCGGTGGGCACAGGGACTCGAGCATCGACATCTCGAATAATCTCAACAGACACCCTCGGATGATCATCCGGTAATAACCGGTGGTGTATGGTATTACCTAACTTATTATATGCCCTACCCAATGCCACTAGCGGCGATGATGATGATGATCATCAACATACAGCTCACACCTATCGGGTCGTCATCATCATCATCATCATCATCATCACAGCGGAAGAAGATCACCATCATCATCATTTTCGGGATGATGAGGAGGATCACATGAGCCCTTAGTGCTCACATGGACGAGGGTTGGACAGAGGGTTGGACACCTATTGTCATCTGCTGGGACAAAGAAGTAAATATTGCCATCTGCTGGGCAAACTGCTCGGCCATCTCCTGTCGAGCTCACCTGCAATCTCCTGTTTTAGTTGTGCTCTATCTCGCAACCGAATCCCTGTGGCATTGGTGTGAAGATGAACCATGGTATTGGCGAATGCCGACTCCCCATCCAACACCAATGACACGGCCGGGTGGTCTGGTTTTACCGATGGCGAGTGGATAAGATATCATTGCGTCCTCTAGGAACAAAGGTTCCTTGGGTTAGCTGATCATCCAAGGCATCCTATCACATAAAAATATCAGGTCACATTACAATTCGGTAACAATCTTAAAATGACAATTACAACAAACTATACTTACAATCCTCTCAACTACTTGGCGGGCCTCCTCGGATGTATATTGTCCCGTTTTTCTTTGTCGACCCCTCTTCCATGAACGATGGCGTGGGGGTGGAGGTGGATCAACAACCTCTGGAAGATTTTCAGCATTAGGATCCGCCTGAGATGCTGCCTGCTGACGTGCTTTCTTTTCATCTTCAACCATTTTCTTAACAAGTTTTTTATATCCCCCACGAGACATGACATGGGGGTAGACATTCTTGCTTTGGTTTTCCTGCCCCTTTTTCCTCTTCTCCTGTTATAAATAAAAGACAATTAAATTACATAAGTAAATGAAATTAATGCAATTACATAAATTTAGAGACAAATCAAATAAGTTAACCTGAAAGCTGGGATCACGTCGGCTCTGAACAAAGCGATCCCACGTCGCCTTGTCAAGAAACGGATACACCTCAAGTGGGTTCTTTTTTACTTTTTGGACCGAATATATAGTATCTGCCCAGGTCGGCCTTAAAACCCCTCCAACGCTCTCCAAAGATACTTCAAAAACGCTTCTTCATAGCGTATGTATCCTAGTGATGTCAAATGTCAACTACATTAAGACCAAAAGAATCAACGAATTACTGTATGATATTATTAAGATAAAAATAAAGTAGATACAGACAAACACAGGACGTAGAAGTATAGATACCAGAATACTCTCCCATATCTGCTCCTTCACGTCCGCCGGTACATCTCTCCACCTATCAATGAGTATACTATGCCTGTTCCTAGCAAGGGTCGCCACAAAATTGGTAAACTGATCTTCCATTGGCCCAATAGGTTTGAGGTTATCATCAAAATCTACTCTTATCCTCTGATTTGACCCACGGTTGGCAGTCAAATGCCTCATCCGTGTGGCACGTCTACCCTTTCTATCGGTAGACGGGGTCTCTGACCCGCTGCATGAAGGAGGTGTATCCTCATGATCAGCCATGTATACCTGTTTAAACACAACACAAAAAAAAAACTTGTTAGTATGTCAGGATAAATATCAAACATAACTTATAAATATCGATCAACGTACATAAACATAACTTATAAATATCAACGTAAACATATAATATGCCAAACTTGATGGTAATATCAAACTAAACTTACTTTGTGGTCAATTAGTAAAGTTCTCCCATAACCCTTCTTGGTGATCATTACGAGTAGCATGTACATCATCCACTTCATTTTCCTCATTGAAATTAGGCACTCGTGTTGAGAAAGAAGGAGTATCAGAAATATCAAGAGTTGAATCGTGATTTCCCTCACTACCGTTATACATGTTTTTTCCCTGGAGAACCACTGACCACCTTTTGTTAGAAGGATCACGGATATAAAACACTTGTTTTGCTTGGGATGCCATGATGAAAGGTTCCTCTTTATTACCTACCTTACTAAGGTCCACCAATTTGAATCCTAACTCATCGGTTTGCACACCATTGTTACTGTCGACCCACTGACATTTAAAAACAAGTACTCTAAACTTCGTGTAATCAACCTCCCACATCTCTTCAATGATTCCAAAGTATGAAACTGATGCCATAACAGGGTTTTTATCTTTCGAACTAGAGAAATGCATGGACTCAGCGACGACCATAACCCCACTGTTTTGCATAGTACTTTTGTCATCCTGGGACTTTGTATAGAAGGAAAACTTATTGATATCGTACCCATTCCAGCATATGACATCAAAGTTAGGCCCCTGTGCTAGCCATTTTAATGTAGCAGAAGCAGTACCATCCTTTGTAATTTTTTCTTTAAACCAGTTCAAGAAAGTCTTGTTATGCTTGTTCAAACACCATTTTTCATTCATTCTAGGGTAAGTTTCATTGATGATGCTTTTATGCTCACATAAGTATGGTTCAACCTCATCAGTGTTATTCAATATATACAAATGTGCTTGAAGCACTTCCTCCCGATCCATGCTCTTAACAGTGATACCTCGTGTACCCTTACCATCATATCTTCCTTCGTGACGAGACTTCGGAAGCCCTACAGGTTCCGCTTCTGACATGTAGTCTGTACAAAACTCAATAGCTTCTTCTGCAACATACCTTTCAACAATAGATGCTTCGGGACGGTGTGGATTTTTCATATATCCTTTCAGGATCTTCATGTATCGCTCAACCGGGTACATCCACCTTAAATAAACGGGACCGCACAATCTAATCTCCCTCACTAGATGAACAATCAAATGAACCATGATGTCAAAAAATGAAGGTGGAAAATACATCTCCAATTGGCACAATACAATGGCTGCCTCATTTTCCAACTCATCCAAATTTTTAGTGTCAATGACCTTGCTACATATAGCATTGAAGAATAAGCATAACCTAGTAATGGCATGTCCGAATTTTTTAGGCAATATGTCACGAATGGCCACCTGTAGTAGTTGTTGCATCAAGACATGACAATCATGAGACTTTAAGCCAACTAATTTGAGATCTTTCATTGAGACAAGTATTCTGATATTTGAAGAGTAACCCCGTGGCACTTTGACTCCCGTAGACATTCACGAAAACTTCTTTTCTCTTTTTTTTGATAAAGTATGACATCTTGGGGCAAATAAGTCTTCTTATCCCCCACTTTAAGTGGAGCTAACTGCTCTCGTATACCCATCGCAACTAGATCCAGACGAGCATTCACACCATCCTTTGTCTTGCCTTGAATGTTGAGAAGCGTTCGATTAAACTGTCACACACATTTTTCTCTACATGCATCACATCAATACAATGTCTTACATCAAGCTTGCACCAAGATGGAAGATCAAAGAAGATCGACCTCTTCTTCCATATTTTCTTCTCTCGTAGCCTTCTTCCGGGTCTTCCCATAGATAACATTAGTGTTGTTCACCCTTTCATAAACTTGCTCTCCGATCAAGGCCACCGGAGCAATTTCATTCTCCGGAAGTCCATTGAAAGCTTTCCTCAATCTACGATAAGGATGATTACGTCGGAGAAATCTCCGATGCCCAAGGTAGACTGTCTTCCTTCCATGTTGCAGTTGATGGTAACATGTGCCTTCTTCACATATTGGACATGCTTTATGCCCCTTAACACTATACTCACACAGGTTCCCGTATGCTGGAAAGTCATTGATGGTGCAAAATAACATGGCACGCAATCTGAATGTCTCATGGCAATACCCGTCGATCACATCAACGCCTTCATCCCACATCATTCTCAAGTCTTCAATCAAGGGACTCAGATAAACATCAATATCATTTCCTGGCTGTTTAGGACCCGAAATCATCATACTTAACATAATGTATTTGCGCTTCATGCACAACCAAGGAGATAGGTTGTAAATTACAAGGAGAACAGGCCATGAACTATGAATACTACTTAAGTTTCCATATGGATTCATTCCATCGGTAGCAAGTCCAAGCCTGAGGTTTCTGGGCTCATTGCCGAAATCCGGAAACAAACTATCAATTCTCTTCCATTGCAAAGAATCGGCCGGATGGCGAAGCTGTCCATCACACTTCCTCTCATCTGCATGCCATCTAATGTTCTTTGCATCATTTACGTTAGCAAACAATCGCTTGAACCGCGGAATCACGGGAAGATACCATAACACCTTCGCAGGAGGACCTTTGGTGACCACATCACAACTAGAATCACCATCCTTCACTTTGTAGCGTGATACCCCACACCTGGGGCACTCGTGCATCTCTTCAAACTCTTTCCTGTACAATATGCAATCATTGGGGCAAGCGTGTATTTTCTTATACTCCATACCCATCGGACACAATATCTTCTTCGCCTCATAGTTTCGAGATGGCAATGTGTTGCCTTCTGGAAGTATTTCTTTCAACAACTCAAGCAATTCGGTAAAGCTTTTATCGCTCCACCCATTTCTCGCCTTCACATTGAACAATCTTAACACCGCTGACAACCGTGGAAATTAGTGCACCCCGGATACAAAGCCACTTGCGCATCACTGCACAAAGTATCATACACATGTGCGCGCCGAAAAGACTCTTGCCCAACATCACGGATCATGTCCTCTAGTCCATCGTCCATTTCCACGTCATCAACTTCCTCTCTATCCGACACCCTCGGCCTGTCTAACGATTCACCATGGCATATCCATGTTGTATAACTCTTGCAAATCCCCTCACAAATAAGATGATCACGTATCTCCTCGCCTTCTAGTCGCCTCTCATTCAAACAGTTTAACACAAGGACAATAAAACCTTCCGTTACCACTATCAGGGAGCATTTGTTTTTGCAAACCGTAGAAAATCTTCCACTCCATTCTCATACTCATCACTTGTCCGTCTAGCATTCATCCAACCGCGATCCATGACTAAACCAATACCTTCGTACTTAGTCCAACATATTCATCAACCACTTCTTATGACAGGGTATGGCCCTATCCCATTCGAGAAGAAACTTTTTCAACATTCGGTTAACGCTTAGTCCTTAACTCTCATGCTCATAGTCGACAAAATTTCGGGCAAAGCATTTCCCCACGGTCTCCGACGTACACTACTTGAACGCGATGACATCCACCACGATAAAGTATGCACCGGGAGAACGAAAGGAAATGTATCAATCCGAACTTTCATCAAGTATATAACATTAGAATCAATGAATAACTATTATAACTGAATTAAGAAAAAGTTTTTTCCCAAACTGTCCAACTTTGGACAATTCAAGATCCAACACAATGAGCGGTACATTAAGCACGCACA
Source organism: Sophora flavescens (assembly GCA_030762895.1). NCBI lineage: Eukaryota > Viridiplantae > Streptophyta > Magnoliopsida > Fabales > Fabaceae > Sophora > Sophora flavescens. The sequence continues at coordinate 60,459,301 of CM061069.1, forward strand.
CGTACACGCTACACGTACGCTCATTAGTATTGCATCTCAAACGGAAACTAAGGCTTTACTAAATAATTAACATTAAGAAAAATAATAAAACACTCCAATCCCCAAGTCCAATGCAAGGGGAGATTGGAAAAGCGCACTAGTATTTGAAAAACTAACAACCATATATTTCTTAATTGAGTAATTGGCTAAAACATCATCCTAATATATGTTAATCATCATTTTAATGCCAACAATAAGCCTATTACCTAGTAAACTAGAAATCCAACCCCAACAAAAAACTATACCCATGTGGACCTCAAATGGAGATGATCCTCACATCAAGTGTTTCTAATGACTTGCCTACTTTATAATGAAACCAAAGACAATATTCATCATTCCATTGATTGATGTCCAACATGCTTAGCATTTTTCTCCTAAAAAATGAGGTTCTTATCCCTCTCTAGTGAGCTACGAAAGAATGTAGGAGACCAATAAATTTGACCGAGCATTAATTAGCTTCATAATTTTTCAGTTTTCAAACATCAATAAACATAATGCTTCAATTAATAAATGTTAACTTAAATATTTATAGATGTAGAAGAGAGTGGTAATTCCTTCATTCCCTGAAACTAGTGTCAAGAACATAATGTTTTCTTCTCATGAAATCTAGTAACTAGAAAGTGATCTTAAAACATTATGAGAAGAAAACATTATGTTCTTGACACTAGTTTTCAAACATTATGTTCAAGGGAAACACCTAGCACTTAGCATCTACCTAATACAATGAACTACTCGGTATGTAGCACTTAACACCTTAATATGAGAACTAACCAGCAATAACCACCAATTACAGAAGAACAAACCAACAAATAACCACCAGGACAACATTATATGAACTCTGTTTTCCAAATAAATAACTAGCAATATAGAACTAACCAAAGAATAACCACCAATAACCAATGAAGGAAAGAAACCTACCTCTAAAGGATGCAGCCGCTAAAGGTGATTTGTGAGAAGAGGAGGGCACAGACGTTGAAGGGGTTGCTAAGTGGTTAGCAACAAATTAGTACCCTAGCCCTACCAACTCCAAAACCTTTGGAAGCTGAAACATAAATAAGATTATTTCGGATTAGTTCACCAAGCTTTCTATAGTATAATTACTGAAGCATATATGCATGCTAGCCAATGGCGCTACCATCGGAGGTGATGACAAAATATGAGAAAAGTGAATAATATTCAACAAGAATGATGACTTACCAAGGGAACTGAGTTGATGGCACTCACAAGAATCGAAGATAGCCAAACAAAAACTATAGCCCCACCACCATAAAGCAAGATCTTGTGGACTTGTTTTCAACAAGATCCCACTGATAATGATAAATGGAGGATTTTATTTCACTTGGTTAAAAGAAAGGCTGCCAAAGAGAATATTGGAATCGCAAGATTGTGGATTTGCCAAAAAGAAGTTCGGGAAAAAATTAAATTGTTGAGATTAGCCAATTAGTAAACTTCTTGCCTTTTCCTTCAAATCAGGAACAACTCGTTAGCATCTCTGTATAGAAGTTTCTTCTGAAGAAGCTCTGGTCTGAAGCAGAGAAGATTTCCGGGATTCTTAAAGGTAGGAAACAAGAATACAAGTTAGAATTGTTAAAAGAAAAATAAAAAGAAACAGATTAAAAATAATATGACTGAGCTGAATAACGAGAACATTGAAAACATAAACCAGCTGAACTACTACACTTAAGGGTAGGGAATTGGGAAGACCTAATGCCAAAACTACTCTCTGTTAAGGTTCACGCGGTTAGGGTTCTTATTGCGCAACTAAGGGAGTGGAGAAGGGAAGAGAAGTGGCGGTCGAAGCTTCAATGAGACGAGATAGCTTCAATGAGAAAGGAGAGAATGACATTGAAGCTTCAAAGATAGAGTAGATAGATGAGAGAAGATCGAGTAGAAAGAGAAGAGACTCACCGGAGATGATGGTCGCGACGATGAAGGTATGAGAGAGGCACACACGGTGGTGGTGCAAAGGGCTGCACCAAAAATGCAGGTCGAGTTAGGGTTGTGGTGGTGCTCGCGGTGGTTCGAGATGCGAGAGATGGTGGTAGTGGTGAGTTGATGTTTGGGGGAGGAGGGGAACTAGGTCGCGGAGGAGGAAAGAATGGGGTTTTCTGAAAGAATGGGATAATGCGCTGAGCGAAGGAGGAAAAAGAAAAATTTGGGACTATTACACATCGGTTATACGCAAAACCGATGTGTTAAACATTTATACACATACCTTTATAAAGAAACCGATGTGTAAACATTAAACTTTTAAATTCTGATTTTTTTCTTTTAAATTTTTATACATCGGTTACTTAAAACCGATGTGTAAAAGTAATATTTTATTTTCTTTTTTTTTTCTTTATAATTTTCTACATCGGTTATAAGAAACCGATGTGTAAAAGTAAGATTTTATTTTCTTTTTTTTTTCTTTCTACATCGGTTATATAGAAACTGATGTGTAAAAGTAAGATTTTTTTTTCTTTATACTTTTCTACATCGGTTATATAGAAACCGATGTGTAAAAGTAAGATTTTATTTTCTTTTTTTTTCTTTGTACTTTTCTACATCGGTTATTTAAAAACCGATGTGTAATAATTTGGTTTTAATTTCAAAAATGTCACCGCCTCGTTTTACACATCGGTTTCTCAAAAACCGATGTGTAAACTCCGATGTAAAATCCCTTTTCTGCACTAGTGTTATAGTAACCATGTTAGCGACCGAATTATCGGTCGCTAAACATGAAATAATTTAAGAAATTTATTTATTTATTCAGTAATTAAAGATTAGCGACCGATTTGGGGATGACCATTTCGGTCGCTAATACAAATTTTTTAATTTTTTTTTAATTTTTTAAATTTATTTTAAAAATTAAAAATTAAAAATTAAATTTTTTTTACTTTAATATTCTTCAATTTACTACTGCAACTCACCAATATAAAAATAATAATAGTATCGTATAAATAAATAAAAAATGTCATACAATAAAGTGAATGTAAATCCATAAAATGAAAAAAATACAAATGAAAATCATCAGTCATGCAGAGGCTGACGCGACGGACGTGGAGGCGACCAACAGTCCTCACCATTCGTGCCGCCGACGTCTGCCATCTCATTGTCCTCTGGAGCAGCATCATTAGTAGCAACGGGTGGCAGAACTGGAGGAGCAACAACAGGCGGCACAACTATCGAAGCATCACCCTGAGCAACTGGAGGCTGGATCCTCATCTGCTCCAACACCAACCTCAGTGTCTGGCCCTGCTCCATCATCGTCTGCAGTAGGTGCTGGTGTGCCTGCGTCAAATGTGCAATCTGCTCCACCATCACCCGCTCCCTCTCCCGAAGCTCCGCGTTTAGCTGCGTGATGGTTTCCTGCATCTGTTTGAACTGCTCAGGAGGGGCGATATCCGAGTAGGAAGGAGCAGGCGTGCCGGACGATGAAGCGATAAACTCGCTGCAAAAGTGTCCGAGGTCATACACGTGCCCCTTCTTGTTCCTGTCCCCGACGACCTCCAAGTATATGGCATTGTCGTCGACGCGGAGATAGGAGAGAGTGGGGCCCCTCACTTGTCAAGGCCTCATCCTATGACTGTGAGGCACGTGATATGGCAGCGTCCTTCTTCTCGTAAAATCCAACCTGCAAAGTACAGTTGAAGAGATAATTAGTTACAGTTATAAACAGTATTAACAAATTAATAATAATAAATTACTAGTAAATACTAAAATGTTTTTTTACTTACAGCATAGTTACGGGCCTTGTCGTTGACCCATTCCCCCGACTTCAGCTTCTTCGTCATCTCCACCAACTCCATAGCAATGGGGAGTCGCTGTTTATGTGCTTTCTGCATATAAAAAAAAGTTAAATGCATAAGGATATTAAAAAAAATAAAACTGATTAAGTAGTATCCTAAAATAATCAAGTTTAAAGTAGTACCAGCTCGTCGAAGTGAGCGGCGTATGATTTAGAGCCGCCGGTGTAGGCACATGCACCACCATCAGAAGCTCGATTACGCCAAGCTGTGGCCTGCTTCTCCTGGAACTTCTCAGTAGCCCAGTACTGTTCCAGCCCCCTCCTGATCTCAGGATCCAACCACTTCCCCTTATCCTTACCCTTCCTCAACTTGTTCATGGCATTCTTCATGGACAATGAACCTTTATGCTCAAATATGGACCTGATGAGCTTCTACAATGCTTAGTTCCACCTATACTCTTTCTGCAACATACACTTGTTAGGCAATTCTTATATATATTTAAATTAATTTTAAATTAATAGGTAATGTAAATTTATTTTAAATTATATAATAAATTGTTACCTTAAACTCTTTAAACAACTGATCCCAATGGCCCTCAGGGATCCCCTTCCATGTAGGTCATGGACCATCAAACTTCTACTTTATGATCTTCGAGATCAAATCGAAGAGGGCCCTTCAGGCGGGAAAGCTGCAGGAAAATTAGAGCATTAATAAATGTTATGAATAATTAAACAAGTAATATGGAAATTAACGATACTTATATATAAAAAATTAAATTAGCTTACTCGTTATCCCTCATGGGGATAAGAAGAGTCCTTCGGTCGGATGAACCACGGCTCTCCTATGCCGCTGAGGTACTGGCAGGGTGATTTCGATCAGAAGTCGGTGTGTAGGTCGGGGGAGGATCTCTCGCAGCACGACCTCTGCCACGGCCTCCCCCGATGACCACCGCGCTGCCCCTACCTCTAGTGGAATCTGCCATCTGTTTAAAAAATGATAAAGCTATTATATCACAATATAAATAATAAATAATTAATCAACAAGTTTAGACCTGAATAAACATTACACGATGAATATTGCATATATAAATTGCCTAAGTAGAATCTCCGTCACTAAATTCACCCTACCTCTCATCAGTCTCACTTGATTGGAATGTGCCTTCGCTAGATTCATCCAACTCAGATTGATCCATTAACTTTCTTTCAACTTCTTCCATATTGTCGGAAATGTCTGCAAGAGAACTAACAATGATGTCTGGTGTAATATTCAACGATACGTGGTGCTCTGAAAACTCATCATCTTGGTATGAAGCATCTTTTTCAGGCTAGTTGATTACGTTATCAGTAATTGTACTGCGAGCCTTTATATTAATGACACCCAACCAGCCTTGATGTCCTTCGGGATATGGCATGTAATAAACCTGATCGGCTTGTTGTGAAAAAATGAATGGGTCGTACGCCTTATTATACCTACGTGATAGCCTAATTTCAACAATGCCATACTTTTTATCGATTTTTGTCCCTACGTCAAGAGTAGGATCAAACCAATCACACTTGAAGAGAACTAACTTCGTCGAGGAGAACCGGTATACTCAAGTTCAAGGATGTCAGTTAGAACCCCATAGAAATCATATATATTTAAGGAGAGAAAAATTTTTGCAACAAATGAATTTGCTTAACCTACATATTTATTGAACCACGCAGCAAAGTGAGAAGTAATTTCTCGATCAACCTGGGCGTTCGAAATTTTAAGTTGGATTTCCCTTAGAAAATTGTCATACATCCTACACATGGGAGGTTAACAGCAGGACGATTAATAACCATAAAGGAAAATTGAACTTATAAAAGACATTGTAGACACTTACTCTAAATATGGCATCACCTCATCACAATTTTGAAGGATGTACAGATGAGCAGCATTAATGTCACACTGCTCCAAGAAATATCCTTGAGATTTTCCAGTAAATCTTCCCGGATAGTTGAATATTGATATAGGAGGACTAGTTGAACATCCTTCACCCGAATCAACATTTCGAGGCATCCTAGTCCTTCTCGTGTCAACTTCATCCGGATAGTAATAAGAGGTAAAAGTGGAAGTCTCATCTACTAAGTATACTTCACAAATGGAACCCTCTACTCGTGCCTTCTTCTTCACTTTATGTTTAAGGGAGTGTAAAAACCTATTAGAGAGTGATACATAAAAATAATTACTAGTTTTAAGGAAAGCTAAAATGGATACCCGTCAAATGGATACATACAAATAATTAAATAAAATAATTGATGTTGTATACCTCTCAAATGGATACATCCAACGGTATTGGACTGGACCACCAACTCTTGCTTCGTAAGGTAAATGAACTGGAAGGTGTTCCATTGAATCAAAGAAACTCGACGGGAAGATTTGTTCCAACTTACATAACAACACGGGTATCTTCTCTTCCATATCCTTTAATTGTTTCACATTTAGTGTTGTCAAAGTAAGCTCCCTGAGAAAGTGGCTAAGCTCAACAAGTGGGTTCCAAATTTGTTCCGGTAACGCATCAAACGCAATTGGAAGCAACCGTTGCATGAACACGTGACAATCATGACTCTTCATTCCATGTAACTTTGCTTCCTTAATGTCAACACATCTACCCAGATTGGAAGCATACCCATCGGGTAACTTTAGTTCTTTAACCCACTTACAAACAGCTACTTTCTATGGTTTGCTTAGTGTATAACTTGCCTTCGGTTTGATAAGTCCGCCTTACGACCACCGTCTTGCAACTCAAGCTCTTTTCGATTACAAATTTCCGCCAAATCCAATCGGGATTTATTTGTATTCTTTGTCCTCCCCTTGATGTCCATCACAGTGTCAAACACATTCATAAACACATTCCTCTCAATATGCATGACATCAACGTTGTGATAGAGTAGGTACGTTCTCCAATACGGCAACCTCAAAAATATACTTTTTTCGTCCAATTATGCTTGACGCCATAATCAGGAATATGTTCTCCTTGGGATTCATGGACGAGCGCTAAATTCTCTACTCTCCGGCATACATTAGGACCAGACAAACGCAGGGGAGGGGGTGTGGTCTGCGCACAACGCTTCTTGAATGCATTCTTGTTCCTCTTATAAGGATGATCTTGTGGAAGGAATTGACGATGACAATCAAAATATGAGATCTTTCGACTATTTTTAAAGGTGAATGCCTTCGACCGCTCCATACATATTGGGCAACCAAACTTCCCCGCGGTCATCCAACCCGACATCATCCCATAGGCGGGGAAGTCATTGATCGTCCATATCAAAGCTGCTTTCATCATGAAATTCTGCCTCAAAGATACGTCATAAGTCAACACACCATCATTCCACAACATTGTCAACTCATCTATCAGCGACTGCAAGTACACATCAATCTTCCCTTTTGGATTAGAGGGACCCGAAATTATGATTGTCAGGAACATAAACTCTCGCTTCATGCACATCCCTGGGGGAAGATTGTACAGAGTCAGGATAACCGGCCAACAAGAGTAGGCTTTTCCAGATTGCCCGAAAGGATTAAATCCATACATACATAATCCCAATCGGGCGTTCCGAGGGTCCTGCAAAAATTCCATATGAACCCTATCAAAATGCTTCCAAGCTTCTCCATCTGACGGATGACACAAGACATCTTGCTCCGTTTGATGCTCACTAAGCCATCTCATGTGAGATACAATGGCCATTGGAGAGTCCAGTCTTGTAAGTCTTGGCACGAACGGAAAATACCACATCTTTTTTAAAGCGGCCTTCTTCTCAATGCCCCTCCTAGTAGTTGTCTTGTACCGATCCGCACCACAAAATCGATAACATGTTATGCGATCCACTGAATCATCCTTGTAGTAAAACATACATCCATTTGGGCAACAATCAATTTTCAAACACCCTAGACCCAAATTCTCCATAGACTTCTTAGCATGATCAAAACTAGTAGGCATCCGATTGTCTTCCGACAACGCCTTGGACATTGACATGGCGAGGAGGATAAAACATCCTTCTTCCATATTGTAATCAGATTTGATACTCAACTATTCCATACACATCGACTGCTGGGTTAAAATCTTTGATACTCAACCATTCCTTCCCATAACGGAGATCTTGCAGCACTCAGCATGTCACAGAATCTTTGAGCTCTGGGATTCAGATTCTCCTCTATGTATTGGGAACCCATTACACCATCTTCTCCCCCATATTCTTCTAGTGCAACACCAACCGAGGGTCCATCATGATCCATTATCATCTGCTCGTATGGATTCAATTCTTCCCTTCGCTCACCACTTCCATAGTACGAACCTGCAAACACAGCCAGGCTAAAATCGGGCAATGTCTCACCATGGTTACTCCACCAACAGTAATCAGGCATGAAGCCCTTCTCATAAAGATCGGCGACAACTCCATCCACACTTTTGAAAGATTTACACTTGCATCTTTTTCAAGGACACCTCAAATGATCATCGCCCCGCCTTATAAATCTCTCCTGGCTAACAACAAACTCTATAAACTCACCCACTCCAATTCTAAACTCTTCCCTAAGACATTTATTCCGATCCAACCTACGATACATCCATTTCTGATTCTCCGGAATCTCCATTGCTGCCAATTAAATAGCCAGAGCAACCCTACAACGACACTTTTATATTACGGTGCATTCCAATAACTCTATCAATCTCCTTCTTAAGACAAGGTATGAACCTATCCCATTCGAGAAGAAACCTTTACCACACTCGGTTAATAATAGTTATTCCCTTATTCCGATCGGTCTCCAAGTACATGACTCGATTGCGGTGAGATTCACCGTAATCAAGTATGTACCCGAAGAATAAAAAGAAATGCATCAGACCGAGATTTCATCAAGTATATAAGGCATTTGAACATGGAAATGGCTATTGTATGAGTGTGAAAAAGGTTTCTTCCCAAATTGTCCCACTTGGACAATTCAAGATTCAATACAATGAGCATGCGTACCTAGGTACGCATGCTCATTCATATTGAATCTGAAACAGGAAACTAAGGCTTTGGTAAATTAATAATTAACTCTAACAAAAAATAAAACCATTAACCTATAAATATTGCAGCATAGCTGAGCTTATATATTGCAACGTAAATCAATACAAACTTCGATAAAATATTGTGCCAAACATCCTATTGAGCTCCGCTCTCCACTAACAAGTAACACATAATTGCCAAACATATGCATAACTTCTAAATTATCAGCACACAACCAGCATCCTGTCTTTCGAACAGGATCACATCTTATTGAGCTCTGCTCTCCACTAACAAACAACACATAATTGAAAACACATGCATAAATATTAAATTATCAGCACACAACCAGCATCTTACCTTTCAGACAGGATCACATCCTATTGAGCTCAGCTCTCCACTAACAAACAACACGATAATTCACATAACACATTACAAGCACCGTATAATCAGAACCTATTAGACAAAGCAGAACCTTAAAAGAGAGTATTGAGAGAACAAAATACAAAACCAAGTAAGGATAAGGGGAGGAGCCGCAGACAACAAAGATTAGAAACTGATAAATAAAACAAGACAATATGAAAGCAAACTAATATCCATAGAGAGCCAACTTAATTGTATTCAAGTTAGTAATATAAAAGTTCAAAAAATTACCATTACAAGCAATTGATTACCTGTGGAGATGGACATGGGACGAAGGGACTCGGTTTCAACTCAAGAGAAATAGAACAAGGACCTATAATGCATACATAAATTAATCCTGTCAAATACTATCATTTAAGAAACTAACATTTAAGGTTCTCATATATTGTCAGAACTGTGTTGATGTAACACTGCTGTACAACATAGATGCAAAGGCTAAATTTTAATGGTGCAGAAAAGAGATCTTGGTTTTGTTTTCCCAACTTTTGTATGTATTGAATTACACCTCTAAATAGACCATTCAATCGGTAAATTTTATGTTCTTTGAGCATATTTATGCTTTGAATGTGAGATGTCTGCCTTTATAGACTTTGTTCTTGTCTTCCATCTGTAGGTACGTGAAAATTTTGATGGGAATTGCTGGTCTATCTATGAGAGAGGATGTTGTTGGTAACATATTTGGTCGTTGGTGAGTGTCTGCTTGTTCCTTAAATGATTGTTATTGTAGTTATAGCTCACAAGCATCTAAGTCAATACTTATATTTATAATAATCTATTCTGATATCTAATTTCTTATCAATTTGTCATTGACTTGGTCTTCAAACTCATATTAACATAGTCTTCCCTATGTCTAGTTACAATGTGCATGTAATTTACTAAGTACATTCTTGGCTTCATATTTGCTTATTTTATGCAGGGATGGCCATGAACCCGAGCTTGCTACAGTAGCAACAGGTTCGCACATTAATGTTATACCTTACTCTGGAAAATATGATGGAGTTGTTGGTGTTTTAGGTGCAATTGAAGCCATCAATGTCCTGAGAATGTTTTCTCAGTTATCTTTTCATTATTGATGTAGGACTTAATTGAATGTTTAGATCAGAATACAAAAAAAATTTAATTTCTATCTTCTCAGAAATTCATTATTTGTGAGCAAGCCTGGAAGCTTCAGCACTTTGAATTCCTAATGTATAAATGGTTGGTGCACAAATTATTTCAAATAAATGATTTGGAATATAAATTGAAATATAGTGTGGCATAGCTAAGTTAAAATGGAGATGAAACTTATAGTGTTCCTACTTCCAAGCATTACAGCCTTATAGATAGTGAATCAAGAGGAAGCTAACTTATATTATCTATCCAATAAGTTATTTAAATCAATGCACCCATACTGTCAGAATTTCTCTACTATGGATTTCACTAGAACAGCATCAATGATTAATTTGACAGAATAAATACCCCTACCGACAAAACTTCCCTAAACCCTAACCTGAGACAGAACTGATGGGAGGAGACTGTGGGGGTGGTGGCCACGCAAACAGAGCCCCTTGAGATGGTGGTGGTGGCCGGAGGAGGAAGAGAGAGTGAGAGGCAGAGAAGGAGAAACACAAAATGAGAAGGAGAAGAGGAGAGCCTTACCATGTGGAGGCCGGAGAAGGACGAGATGACGGCAGGTGGTGGTGTGCGGCAGAACAGGGAGGTAGGTGGAGTGAGATAGAGAGAAAGAGTGAGTGAGAGGGGAGTTCGAGTGAAAATGGAGAAGCAAGGGGGGATCTGCTAATTTTAGGGATTTAATTTTTAGCGATCGAACAATTCGATCGCTATTTCGGTTAACATCATTAAATTTTTTAAAACGGTCGCAAATTCGGTCGCTGATTGGGTTATTTTGAAATTTTAATTCTCCAAGTTAGCGACCGAATTAAGCTCGGTCGCAAAAATAAATAAAATTTTACCGTTGGACTAAAATCAATCGCCATTTCAGTCGCCAAATAGTCAAAAACTTCTGACTTTTTATTTTCTTCAGTTAGTGACCGATTGCTCTACTACCCTACTTTTTGGTCGCTATTTCGGTCGCAAGATAAATTATAACAAGTGTTCTTTTAGATCCTAAAATCGGTCACAATTTCGATCGCAAATAGCAACTAGTAAATTCCGTCATTATTTTCGGTCGCTAAATGACCTTTTTTTGTAGTGAATGATGCTTACATTTCCTATCACATATGTTCCTCAGTTTGGTCAAGATTGAAAGATAAAGTTTCTACTGTCTTGGATAATCTGGTTTGGGAAATTGGCTCTGGTAGCAACATTCGATTTTGATTGGACAATTGTTCAACAGAGCCTCTAGTAAACCTCCCGAACATTCATGAAAGCAAGCATCCTTTCCTAAAAGCTAAGGTTGAGGACTTTATCAGTAATGGAAAGTGATTGTTCCTAGTTTTCTAATTCAGCAGTATCCAGTTCTAATGACAATCGTGCAGCAGACTGTCATTCCAACATTCAAATGTAATGATTCAATGATTTGGAAAAATACAGATTCTGGGGAGCTTACCTTCAAAGATGCTTACTTATTTTATAAACCTCTTGGTCAATCTTTGAATTGGTGCAAGCTAATTTGGTCCAACATTATTCCTCCATCTAAGTCTCTATTTGTTTGGAGATATTTAATGGATAAATTGCCAACAGATGCAAGCTTATGGAGTGAAGGGTGTGGATTTGTCTCCATGTATACGTAGTGTAACATCCAAAAATTGACTACTAGTTAATTATTATAATTAAAGTTAGAAGTGAGTAAAATCTCATACGTGACTTTGAAGAAATTAAATAAATAATCTTGAGTGTTTTAGGCCCAATTTCGCATAAAACACTTCCTATGACTCGACACCTAACTTCAGATGAATATTTAGTAGCAAAAACTAACTTTTCTTGGACTCTAGGTCTTCATAAGAAATGTAGCTCCGTATTAGCTTTCCATAGACACCTAATTCGTCCAAATTGAATTCTTGTAGCTCAAGTTATGACCAAATTCGTACACGCTGTTTAGGTTCCAGAGCAGAACCGTTTTTCTAACTTCTATCCCAGTTTTGACTATTTATCTATTCCAGATTTTATAGTCTTCATCAAAGTTATAGATATTTATTTTAGCTTCCCAACGATTTAATTTTCATAATTTTTAAATGTCTATAACTCAAGATATATGCAAAATACAACACCGTGTTTTGAGTAAGCGGGCTTGACGCATTTTTACACGTTTTGGGCTATTGGGATGCTATATAAATAGAATCTCAACACTCTTAGGGTGCGTTTTTGAACCCTAATTACACATTGAAACTCAAACGGCTAAGAGAAGAAATTCAAGGATTAAGAAGACAGAGTTGCGGAAGAGGGAGTCTAGGAAGAGGAAGATGATGATAACTCTTGGCAAATGTTAGGATTCGCCGTAGGAAACGCTTAGAGCTATTTGGAGGTCTTCAAGAGGTGAGTAAAAACAACATTTTCTCATCTTTCCCTGGTGCAAACGATTTGGGGAAACAAAGTTTTTAATTTAAATTATGATTTTTTGAGAGTTTTAAATGCAAGAACCAATAGTTGATCAAATCCTATTTTCTAATTGGGGGTTTTGTATAAAAACAAAATTAATATTAAATTAAGTGATTATTACTATGAATTATGTGATTACATATGAAATTGGTACGAGTTTATGGTTGATTGATGTGTCTTTTTATGTTATATGATGTTATAGTGTTGTCGTGACATGCTTTGTTATGTTATATGATGTGATAGTGTTGACGTGATATGCTCTGTTATGTTAGATGATGTTATCGTGTTGTTGTGACATGCTCTGTTGTGTTATATGATATTATCTTTAAGAGTATTCGCTGGGCATTTTTTCCCCTTCGAAACTAGGGTTAACTTTGTAATTTTACTCATCAAATTAATATATAAAGATTTGTTATACTAATTTCAAGCTTTTATCTACATTGATTACAAGGTCATTTACTCATCATAAATAGCACATTTCCACAAAGTAATGATTTACAAAATTCAAATTTCAATATTTATCCATTTAATAATAGTTATTGTATATTGTCAGGTTGTTATCTTTTCGATGCTTTTTTTTATTTCTTATTTTTTATTTGTTTAAAAGTTTAGTGTAAAATATATTAAATTTATTTCTCCTGTTTTTGAAATAATTTATGAAATCGAAATAATCAAAAGTTTAAATTTCGATTTAACTTTTGCGTTTAAACTAAACAGGAGAAATAAACTTTTAAGCTTTAAAAGTTTAAAATTACAATTCCAATTAAATTTAATAGTGAATAATTAACCAATTATTAGCATACTACAAAGATTTCGAAATTATAAATTGTGAAAAAGTTAGTATCTTTAAAATTAAAAATTCGAAATTAGAAAAGTATCACCGTTATCTTCATAATAAATGCACTGATTCTCTGCTATCCAAAAACCATAATTGTCTTCATAATGAATATCCTCATACTCTGCATTCTTTTGCACTCATTTATTTTTGCTCTCATTTTCTATAGGTGCATTCTCTTCCCCTGCTAATGTATATTTCACCCGTCCATCAAACAGGTCCAACGTCTAGTAGTGTTGTCGTGACATGCTCTTTTATATTATATGATGTTATAGTGTTGTCGTGACATGCTGTGTAATGTTATATGATATTATAGTGTTGCTATGACATGCTCTATTATGTTATATGAAGTTACAGTGTTGCCTCGACATGACATTATATCATTGTTAGTGATACATGAAGTTTGAGAACCCATTCAGAGGTCATCTGGGATGACATATTACATTATGCATGAGTTGGTCTTCACTTTCTAGGAATGGATGACGCTATACATTCTATTCAGGGAATAGGATGAGAGATATCACCATCTGGGATGAGATATCAAATTATTGAAAATATCCACATCTGGGATGGGATATCAAATTATTGAAAATGTCCACATCTGGGATGGAATATCAAATTATTGAAAAATATCCACATTTGGGATGGGATATGAGATACCTCCATCTAGGATGGGGAAGGCAGTGAGACTCCATTACAAGGATATGAGCTCATACACCTTAGTGGATCTGGGATTCGCACCGGTTCTGGGAACCAAAGAGTCAAGTCAAGTGATTTTGGGAATCACTGAGTCGTGTTCATGGAGTTGTATTGCATAGAATATGCATGATTGACATGATTAAAAGCTTGAGATGTGAATGTTTTGACTACTGAGTTATTCTTTTAATTATATGTGATTTGGAACAATTTTTGCTTATTTTAAAGGGATTATTATGTATATAATTTTTGCAGATACCATGGTTGATTTTCTGGTTACCGTGCCGGCTGAGAACAACACTATTTTGCGAACCTTTTTATTAAATTATTTTTATTCACTGGGATTATAATCTCATTAAAAGTGGTGTTTTCAGAACACGAAGACGTCACTTTTGAGACCGATGAGACTTGAAGACTTAGTATTTGATTTTATATATTTATTATATTTGGTTAATATTATGTTTAATAAGGAGCCATTTGTGGCTAGAACCATAATATTTTATTTTTATCGTTGGGTTATTTTTAGTAGACGCCCGAGTTTTGAGGCAATTAATGTTATTTATGTAAGGATTATCTTGTCAATGTTTATTTTAAATTATTGAGGTATTTTCAGACCTATATAATTTGTGAAAATTTTATTGGAGTTTTATGCCTTAATAAATGTTTTAAAGAATTTTATTACATTTTTTTGTTGGGTTACTAATGTACTGAGGGGAGTTACATTTATGGTATCGTGACGAGTTCAATCCTAAATTGGTCTGTGGTATGGGACTTTTTCTAAAATCAAAACATGGGTGCATAGGATTGCTGATAGAGTTATAAAGTCTGCATGCTATTCTTTTAGATGTTAGGCCTGTCCATCCCAATATTTGATTGGTGGTGTACAGATTTATGGCGACTAATGTAACACCCCGATTTTTCTGCTTTCTAAGATCAATACAAATATAAATAAACGTTTATATTTTTATCTGAAACTTAGAAATTGATTTTGGGAAAATTAAAGTCATATTCATATCATACTTATTTTTATAAGTATATGGTGAAATTTTTGGTTGAAAATTCAGACGGAACCCGATCTGCGTTTTCGTTGACAGTAATATTTTACTACTCAAATGACCTAATTTGGACTCGTGAACGAAACATTTAAGGTTTTTATGAAGTTTCCAACTTCTTTGGCTATTTTAAAATTTTTCACTTAAAAAGTGAATTAAAATATATTATGCGGGGTTATACGAAATCGGGTAAACGACGGAGCTGAAAACGGGATTTGCGGGACCCGCTAACGGATAATTAGGATGTCAAATTATGATGAGTCACAAGGGGTGAGTCATGGGATGACTCCTCATGGTCATGATTATTTTTTTGGGGAAATGACCATTATGCCCTTATGGTTGATTTTAATTACCAATTCACCTAAAGCAAGATTACACCTTTGTCCTTGGATTTTTGGCATATTGACCCTTTTTGCCTTGAAACCCACGGCCTCAAGGCTGCCAAGAGGCCCAACTTCACACCTATTTAAGGAGCACTTCATCTTCTTCATCAACTTTGCCATTTTCCATTAAAACTCCTAAGTTACATAGCTTGATTTTGTGAAGCAAGTCCTTGGATCTTCACTTGTTTTTGATCTTCAAGAGGTTAATCCTATTCTCCTTCCCTAATCATGTCTATGTTCTTCAATAAGTTTCATGATTCAAAGTCTATTTCATCTATGTTCATCACTTTTAAGTTTCTAGATCTAGAACTTTGAAAAATCATAGTAAATCATAGAAAAATCCTAAAAATGTGAAACCAATTTCTATGATCCTATTATTCTCTATATATTCAAGATCCAAGAGTGTGCATAAAAATAAATTTTCGTGCCTAGTTAACCTAAAGAGGCAGAACCTATGTCTTGGTGGGGGGAGGATTTTTTCATTTTCTTTACATGATCCAATCTTATAAGTTATGTAGGTATTGGATCTATGTTGTTTGAAATGAATCAAGGTATCTAAGCTAATTTAGTTTTCATGGCTGAAATTTAATTGTTTGAGGATTGGAAGATTTAATTTCAATCTTTGTACAATGATCATTGATTTAGGGTTTTAAGTAACTAGGAATCATTAATCCAAGAGTTTAGAAATTTTAGAGATTTCTAACCCCAAAGTCAGCCCTTGACCGAAACCAACATGTTGGATTTTAGGCTTGATTTAGTTGTTTGTTTGTTGACTGAGTGTTATGTTTAATGAAGGATAAACTAGATTATCGTGTACGTGCGTTGACGGTTCCCAGATTCACGACAAAGTTTTAAATCGGAAGCTAAGTTCTTCGAGAGGTAAGGGGAGCTTACCTGAGGGATTTTCTCAATAACTATTTGCTTTTAGTGTGGTTGATATGATTTATATGTGGTTCTGATTAATTGTTTATGTTGTTTACGTTGTGTTGTTTATCTGTGTATCGGTGATTGATCTGCTTTTAATTTATTTAATTATCTGCAGTTGTATATTATAGTGCTATGATGCATGATCTGCCTGGTGATATAATTCTGATAATTGTTGTTGAATGTTGTTTGTGAGTGTTGTTTGAGAAGCCTGACAGTGGTCAGTGCACAACCGATTAATCCGATAAAAGCTTTAATAAGCAGTGAGAATTATATTCAATGTTTTAAGGGAAATGTTGGAATATAATAGTGGTGGAAAATATTGTTTTGGAAAAATAATGAGTTTTTTTTAGAAATATTATTATTTTAATGATTTAGTAATAAAAAAATGAATTATGAGTCACAATGAGAGCGAAACCGTGAAAATATTTTTGCAATGCTAATTTTCACGTAAGAAATTCCGCAATATTAAAAAAAACTATTTTATGAAATTAATTGTTGGAAATAAGTTAATTATGATTCTAGAAAATTATTTAAGTGGGAAAAGCTAAGTTTTGTCTTAAAAAGCTTTAGAAGTGATAATTGACAGCACATTTGGAAAAGTGTCGACGGCGAGTATCTTGAAACGGCAATTCGCATTTTAAGTAAGTTTAAAATCTCGAGTGACTCGCCTTGAGAAAACTAAGTTTTAGTATTAGAAGATTTTATTGAAGAATTTTCCATGTGAAAAGATTTTCCGAAAACAAAATTAATTCAACCGTGTTGAAAGTGGTGTTGAACTTAGTAACCGAGACGTCGGGGTACTAAGGTTCTTTGTTGTTATGGACTTGGGGTCCTTTGGACTTTGAGGCCCTGTAGACTTGGTGTCTACTGTATACGTGGTGTATACTGTGTTTAAACATTTAAGATGTTTTCTATTACCACAAACCTAAGACTGATTGCAAGGTCGAGAGGTGTTGTGATTGAGCACTCGGACTGTGAGGTCCTGTGTTTTAATGAAAGTTTTAAAGAGGTTAAAACTGTGTGAGTCGTAAGCCATTTTGAGCTTCGGCAAGAAAAGATCGAACACAAAGAAAAGCGTCAAGAACAGAGTGTTTTCCATGCATTTGGCAGACGTGCCTGGAGTTATTGATGCATGCATGGTATTCTGGCTGCATGCCTGGTATTCTGGCTGCATGCCTGTATTCTGGCTGTGGGCCTGTATTCTGGTTGCGTTCCTGGAGTCTGATCAACTCAATTCTGGTTGGGATATCTCATGAGATTAAGTGTGAATGTTTAGATGATGGATAGAAGTGTTCATGCATAGTTTTCCAATGTTGATGTTTGGGGTGTGAAACCCACTGATAAACTGTATGCTATAATTGAGTTGTTTATGTATATGTGCATGTGTCTTCTTTTGTGCTAGCATTTAGTTATTTTGTTAAATCCATATATTGGCCTCTCACCCTTACAAACATATCAGAGTCGCACAAGGGATGAGATCTCTACAAAAAGGAGAAGGCTGTCTAGTTCGAGGCATCTTTGTCTTGCTCCGAGTTAGCGGTAGTGTCACTTAGTTACGACCAGCTTAGGTCCTATTTTGATATATTGTGTTTATGAGAATAAAACTGATAATGATCTAGGTGTGAAGACATATGAGGCAGTATAGTTGTGTGACTTATATACATTATGTATTTAAGTGTGATTTGATTACGTTGTTGTTGTTATAAGGTTAAAAAGAAAAAATTTATCACCATATTTTGAAAGGATGAACATTGATAAAACATTATTTTCCGAAAGCAACCAGCAAATTAAGTTTTATTTCCGAAAACGGGTAACCATGTGATGACCCGAGTTAGGGTGTCACAACTAACAGGCAAGGGTGTGGGTTTTGTTAGAGACAAAAATATTTTTAAATTTGTTGTGTGTGAGAAACTTTGGAGTTGATTAGTGTTTGATTTTTTTTTTCTTTGTTATTGTTGCGAAGGATAACCATGTTACCTCCACTTCCTATTTAAATTGTTCTCTGCTGCATCAGACTTGTCATATGTTGTTGATTTTAATTAATTATTGATTGTGATTGAAAATTTACCTGAGATTGTTTGTTGTTCTGAAAAATTATTTTGTTGAATATAATTCATGTCTCTATAGTACATGTAAATCAAAAGGGGGATTAGTATAATTTTCTATTTAGCAAACAAGTTAACTGCATATGTATGCGAGATATTGTGTGCATTTATTTTGTTAATAAATGCATAATAAATTCTCATGCGCTTGGTTGTAACATAATAACTACACTTTGTCTTAAGTGTTTATTTAAGGGGTGTTTTTAGTTGAGGGGTATGAGGATATTTGATCTTATTGTTGATTATGATAGAGGCAAATGATATTTTGATAGTAGTAACCTCTAGAGCTAAGTGAATTTAAGGAACAATTAGCTGAGCATAGGAATATTAACAACATGTATTTGTTGTTGCTTTAGGCTAGGAATTGGACGAGTTAAAAATTGGTGGTAAATTCTTTTAGAGTCTGTTTAAGAGCGACAATTTTTAGATCAAGAGTTATAACCTTTGGATAAAGGGAAATATATACACTATCTGCTGGCGGTCTAGTATTGTTAAGAAAATGATCATTGTTCCTAAGGAGGGGAGTCTTAGAGAAAAGATTTTAAAAGAGCACATAATGATAGGATTATCATATAACTAGGGGTAACTAAGATGTATCAGGTTCACAATTAACCTTTATGCTTTTGGTATTAAATCCGCTGACTAGATACTTATGTGGTAGTACTTGTACCTGACTTCTTGTGCTTGTTTGACTTTTTTGTAGTGGTAACATGATATTATGATGTGTGTTACATGTTGTTCCATGACTAATTGACTTCTTGATGAGTAACTTGACTTTCTGTGGCTTATGTTTTGCCCAAGAATCATTGTAGTGTTTATAATTGATTATAAGTGTTTATGTATGTATGCAAAGTATGAACCTCTTGAGCTTGTTGTATGATTCTAGATTTCTATGACTGATTGTATGTTGGTTTTGAATATACTCTGAGTTCCTTATTATGACAACATGCTAAGAATGAACTGTTTAAAATTATAGAGTAATTGTGTGATTTTGAAACATGCACTTTAAGAAGAAGCTCGATAACAATATCATATTTTTGTGGTTGTACTGGAATCGAATCTTCTTGAATATATTTTGTTAAATAGAAACATGAGCTTTTAACATGATTCCCCTTGGGAATTGTTGATATAAGTGTTAGGATCTTAGATAACGAATTTCAAGATGTTTCAATGAGTTTTGAGCTTTATAAGTGACTAATTACAATAAGTAGTGTGTGCTGAAATTTTAAGACCTGAGTTCAAAACTTACATGAATTTTCTATAGATGACTCATGCAACAATTCATCAAAAGCATTTTGAAGAGTGGACGGGTCAGAGTCCATTACCTCAAAGACGTCGTGTATTCACTTTCCGATGCGATTATGCGCCATGAGACAGATATTTGCTTCTTCCTCTGCTTCATTTTCTTCATCTGAAGAAGACAGATCAAGATCCTCCCATGTAGCCATTAAGTCTTTCTTCTTTTTGAAGAATTTCTTTTTGTCCTTTAGGTCAGGGCAGTCAGCTTTGAAATGACCAGGTTTCTTGCATTCAAAGCACAAGGGTGAACCTTTTTCCTTGGAGTCTGACTCCTCCTTGGAAAACTTTTTGCGGAGTTGTTTCCTTCTGAAACTACCTTTCTTTCTCCACATATGTTGAATCTTCCTAGAGATAAAGGACAATTCATCCTCATCTGATCCTTCATCATTATCAGAAGATTCAGATTCTTCTGATGACTCAACAACTTTGAGAACTTTTGATGAACTTGCTTTCTTTGCCTTTAGGGCAATAGATTTTCCTTTTCTGAAGTTTTCTTCTTCATTAAGTTCAAGTTCATGAACCTTGAGAGATCCAAGAAGCTCTTCCAGAGAGAATGTATTCAGGTTTTTGGCTTCCTGAATGGCAGAAACTTTGGGTCTCCATTGCTTGGATAGACTTCTAAGAATTTTTCAGACATGATCTCTATTTTCATAAACTTTTCCAAGAGATCTGAGACTGTTGGTGATGGTTTGGAATCTTCCAAACATTTGGTCTATTGTTTCATGTTCACCCATCTTGAACAGCTCATACTGATGAACCAGCATGCTGATCTTGGATTCCTTAACGTGTGAGGAACCCTCATGAGCTAGGGCAAGATTATCCCAGATTTTTTTAGCAGTATTGCAGATGTGAACTTTGTCGTGTTCAGATCTGGTTATAGCACACATGAGATAGTGCTTAGCTTCAAATTCAGCTGATATTGGTTTTTCTGCTCTTAAGTCCATTGGGCTCTAGAAACAGTGGCTCCATCTTCATTTCTTGGTTCAGTGTAGCCGGTTTCAATCAGCTCCCAAATATCTACATTCTGTGCATCTAAGAAGGCCATCATTCCCTTCTTCTAGTAGTCATAATCTATTCCATCAAAGAGAGGAGGTCTGTTGATAGCTTGTGCTCCTGCATCCATGGTTGTTGGATCGTACTCCCTCAGCACTTGTTAGATGCTCCACCCTTTCGAGGCTAAGCATTGATACCAACTGAAGTTAACACAGGCAAACACAAGAAGGGGGGTTGAATTGTGTTTGTTAATAATTTTTGAAAACAACCTTTAAAACAAATTTTTGCACTCAAGGAGATTAGAAAGCATAAGAACGCACAAAGAAAAGCATCCTTTTTAAAAGACTTTAACAAAAGCAATATCAAAACCCCACAGTTAGTATAGGCAAATAAAACGGAAGAGTTTAGGAATAGAAGATTCACGCAAGAGATTTTATTCTGGTTCGCTCTCTTCCAACCAAGAGCTACGTCCAGTCCCTTCGACTTGAAGGATTTATCCACTATTTCTCCAAATAGATTACAACCAAGTATTCAACACATCTCCAGGCTTACAAGTATTTCTTTCTTACCAAGCCTCTTCAGGCTCTAAATCTAACAAAGAGATATAATGTTTGATCTTCTTAACTCACTATGTGTGAGAATATGACAGTTTAAGATCAGATGAATATTTTCACAATATTCAAACTAAGAAATATTGACTCTTGCTCTCTAAAGAATATTAGAATGAGTGATTATCAATTGGTAAAAGTCGTTCTTCAGTACTTGAGGTCTTCTATTTATATTGACCTTCTTCTTCACTTGTATTTCTTCAACGTTTACTTTGAATAATCCCGTTTAGAGATAGCATTTAATGCATGATATTCGTTGTGATTGAGAGCTTGATTGTGGCAATGCTGAATAGTACTCTTGGTTATCGAGGTAGCATGAAATTGGAGGCTTACTGCTCTGAGTTTTGTAGCTTGAGAACTTGTTGTTCCTCCTTTGTGTATAATTCAGCTTTTTCAGCCATAAGTTGTCATCGTACATATTGTTTTGAAGTAGCTTATTGTATGATTCTGCTTTTTGCATTTCTTGATGGTACTATGTTTATTATACAACAAGATGAAATATTAAAGCAGATAAAACAAATGTGAAGAACACATATTCTATTTAAATAAATATCAATCATTTGAAATAAATTCAAGAGATTCGGATTGTATTTAATTCATTCTAAGATGGAGCTCATCTAAAAAGAAACTCTGTCTACTTAGTTATATGAGAGACTAAGTCTGTTCAAAATTTTATTTTGCTACTTTCGATGACGTAGCATATCCTTTTGTCTATCAAGTCTTCGGACTTGCTATTCCTCAATGTGTTATAAAGATCTCCGTCTGGTGACGTGACGGTTATAGCTCATCTACTAGATTACTTTATTTTTAAGTTCGTTTACTTCTACTAATTTACTTCCATTTGCTTACTTGGCAAGATGGACGCGCTTATTTATCAAGTCTTTGGACTTGTTGTACCTAACAAGTTATTTAGGTATTCATCTAGCAAAGCTTCGTCTACTTAAGTAACTTTACCAAAGTTTTTGAGCAGCCCGTCTACAAGGGTGGACGAGTATTATTCAATGAAAACTTATCCCAAGTTTATTTTACTTACATTAAAGTATTCCTGCATAACTAAAAGCACATGTTAGATCTCAACTAACACTTTGCCAAGCAAATTTAATCCTTTTGTTAGCATCAAAACTTAAGAGATTATTAAATCCAAAACCACTTCGGTTCCAACAATCTCCCCCTTTTTGATGATGACAAAACTAATTAAATTTGAAAAGCAAAGTCTAAGAGAGCTTGCAGGGCTCCCCCTAAGACAAAGCATTCAAATAATTTAAGCAGAATAAGCTTATGAAAATCAACTGCATATAAGCTAACAGATAGGTGCAACAGCTTATCATACTTAGAGTATATATAAGGGAATAGATAAACATAAGTATCAGAGCAGCAGATATCAAAGCAAATAAGCAAACATAAGTATCAGAGCAATTAGCAAGTAGACGAGAATGTGTAAATGCAGACTAATATGAACTTTACAAAAACTGTCTTTTTATATATGAATATAAACAAATCTCTTTTCTTTCCTTTCTCCCCCTTTTTGTCATCAGCCAAAAAGGTAAAAGGAGAGGATCATTATTGTCAGTATATATAAAAAATAAAGGTAAAGGTTAAGCAGTAGGAGGTGGTGGAGGAGGAGGGTTCTGAGCTTGACTGTTCTTGAAGTCCATGAGGAATTCTGGCATTTTATTTACAACCTCTAAGGTTGGAGCCATTGAAGTTTGAACTTGCTGATGGACATCCTCCTTAATCTTCAAAGTTATCTTTTCAACCATCTCATCAACTATCTTGCCAATCCTTTCATCAACTATTTTTCCAAGAACCTCTTTAATATTAGATGGCAGAGCCTGTTGCCTTGAGCTTTCTGCAGACTCTTGAAATGTGCTCAGTATTCTTGAATGATCTGAAGGGTGCATCACAACTAGAGCTAAAGGTTGAGAAGATTGTCTTTCTGATGAGCTCTGATGATGAATGGATTCAGCTGTATCTTCTAAACCAACAGTAGTGGTAGTTTGTTCAGGTTCTTCAACAACAGGCTCATCTGCAATAGGCTCTGAAGTAGTTGGAGGGATCACTGAGACTTCCTTTGCCCATCTAATGGGGTAGTTGAATTCAACATTCTTACTGTTTATAGGAAGTCCCCATAGGCCTTTATAGATCATATATCTAAAATTTGCAGACCACATTTCCCTCTGACCTTGGGAATATCCTTCTTCTCCTCTTCAGACAGACCAGAGGAAGATGCCTCTCTGGTATAGTGGATAATGTGAGATTTCCAGAATTCAAAAGCTCTATGTTCATTGATCAACTCAATGGATTCATTATGCAAAATGAAATCCAACATTGAGTACTCAAAGGGTTCTTGGTCAAGATCAAGCATTGCTGATTCAACTTCAGGCATCACTCCCTTGAATCTACTGTTTTTCATGTCCTTGTCCTTATTTAGATCTAACATTGGCAGTCTTGGACAGATCCTATAAGGCATGATTCCAATTCTAGTTGCTTCATTATGCCTCAGCCAGGATGGAGGGGCAAAATGCGCGGCTCTATCAACTCTGATTTGACTGAATTCCCACTTCAGCATTTTATAGTAGAGCTGATCTAGAAAGAAGTCAGAAGCCCTCCCACAGACTCTAGGATGCTCTAAAGACACCCATTTAGTGTCCCTTGAAATGATCATGCGAACATGCTTTGAAGATCTTGCTCTACGCTCAGGAATGGTAGGAAGATTTTTCCTGTTGGGGTCAGTCTCCCAGACAGGTATGATATGTCTCTTAACTCCATCAGTGAATGGTAAGAAGGGAGGAGTTTTGACAAGATTAGGGTAAATTTTTCTGGGAGGGAATTTGTTTAGAGGTAGGTGCGTGACTAATGGCCCTAAGTTATTGTACATGTGAGAAGGCACATTTTTTATTAATTTACACTCAGGACGAGGTAGGTAAAGGGGTTCCACAAGTGGGCTGATTTCTTCCTCATACTCAGGTAGAGGATGCCATCTGGTTGGAATGTGTTGGGGTTCAGGTTGGTGAGAATGAAACAGAATTTTCCATTCCCTTTTTACCTTGGCCCAATCCTCAGATTTGCCATTATAAAGGACAAAAGTTGGGGTGAAGGGAAATAAGGTTCTCAAAGGTTTGGGGAAAGGAGCACTAGGGAAAATTCCATCATCTGGTTGATTTAACCAGTGATCATCGGCATGGATAATAGGTTGAAATTGTGAAGTGGCTAATTGTGTTGGTTGGGGTGAAAGGGGTGTGGGAATGTACACATCATTTGGAGAGGAGACATGCACACCATCAATCCTAGTTTCTAAACTAGACACTAGGACATTTACTGCTTTTTGAACAGGATCACTAGCAGAGATGGTTACCTTAGAAGTCTTAGTTCATCTGGATTTTCTTGCTGGTTGCCTTCTAGGTTTTTTTGGAATAGGCACAACGGCCTCAGCAGCAGCAATAGAGGTCCTCTTCTTCTTTAGAATTGTACTGATAGGAATGATGTCCTCATCAGCTTCCTCATCTTCATTGTGAGAGAAGATAACTCTTCTTTGCTTTTTTGCAGCAGAGGCATCAGAAGGTTCCCTGATAACAATGCCATCTACAGGTCTCTTGGGGGCAAGCTTCCTTGTAGTAGTGGCCTTTTGCCTAGTTACCCTTTTAACTCCTAGGACTTCAGCATTGTTTTGTTCCACCATCTCTTCTTTAGCCTTCATTAACTCCCCAGTCTTGGCCATTGCAGCAGCAACATGGATACTGAGGTTCATGTTGGCTATATTCATTTTTACAAAGTCTGCAGCAGACATTGGTTTTTCAGTCAATATCCTAGCTTGCTCCTCAAGAGTCTTTGCAGCAAGAATCTCATGAATTCCTTGAGCCTTGAAAATCTTGGAAAGAAGATGGCAAAAAGGAAGTGCAGAGAATCTTTTCTTATTCATCGCATCATCTTTGAATCTTCTGTACATAATTCTTGGAAGATTGATTTTTATTTGTGAGAAGATGGCAAAGGCAGAATTTGTGCAGAGAGGAGAGGTTGTCTTTCGATCCAACCTTGTGAAGAACCACCTTGTTGAGAAGCTGATGAAGGATGCGAACAATGTCCTTCATTTCAACAGTCTTCCAAGTGTGAGTTATGACTGTGTCTTCTTTCATGAGACAGACTTCAATAGTCTCAGAGCCACCCAAGTCCTCTTCCCATGACTCAGTGAAAACTAAACCCTCCTGAGCACAGAAAATTGCATCAGCAATAATCTTCTCCAAGATTACAATCTTCTTTCTTAACACTTTTGAGAAGAAATCAGATGTCGTCGGTTGGATGTTTCTCCAAAAATCCCTGATCAGGTTGGGAAAGACAGAGACTTTCTCCGCGAAGAGTCTTCCCCACCCGACTGCATTAACATATTTGCTTATGTCTAGATTATAGTCTTGCAGCACTCCAAGGTTGAAGTGATGCTCTATTGCCAAGTTGAGCTTGTCCACGTTAAAGGTTGAAGAAGAAGCCATTTTAGATGATCAGAGAGCTTAGGGTTTGAAAGCAGAGAGAGGTAGAGAGAGATAGTTCGAGAGGTTATGGAAGTGTAAAGTTTTTCTCAGAGGGAAAAGATTACTTTTAAAGGAATTTTGAATATCAAAGGTTTTTTTTTAAAAAAACTTTTGATATGACATGTCATTATGATAAAACGGCGTTGGTAACTTGGAACAATAAAAAGGTCTTGATGGGATTGAAGGAAGTACTGACTCAGCAAAGAGAATAAAGGATAAATTTGTCTTGAGACAAATTAAATGCATTTATTAACACAAAAAAAATATGCTTAAGCATAGGCAGATGTGAACTCGTCTGAAACTATTCAATGGATGCAATAACCAGTATCAGTGGACGCGTCATATGGACGTGCAATACAATATGCAATAGACGCACAACTTCAAATAGGTATTAGACGAGCATAGGTAATAGACGCAGGATTAACAAAACAATTTTTTCTTGAGGCTGGACGCCTAAATTAATCCACATAAATCATATTAATATGCTTCCTAATAAAGATAAATCTGTCCTCTGCAAGAGGTTTAGTAAAGATATCTGCCCATTGATGGTCAGTATCTACAAATTGAATATCAATCACACCATTTTACACATAATCCCTAATAAAATGATGTTTAATCTCTATGTGCTTAGCTCTAGAATGCAAAATTGGATTCTTAGATAGATTTATTGCAGCAGTATTATCACACATAATTGGAATACTACTTACAAATACATTGTA
The DNA here is from genome assembly GCA_030762895.1 of Sophora flavescens. Classification (NCBI taxonomy): domain Eukaryota; kingdom Viridiplantae; phylum Streptophyta; class Magnoliopsida; order Fabales; family Fabaceae; genus Sophora; species Sophora flavescens. The sequence goes on from CM061069.1 coordinate 60,486,177, forward strand.
GTCCTCCAATTGATGTTTGATCCAGAGAAGTTGTGAGCAGCAATTTGCAGCTGATATATACTCAGCTTCAGCAGTTGATAAAGCAATGGTACTTTGTCTTTTGCTTGACCATGAGACAAGATTAGCTCTAATGAAGTGACATCCTCCACTAGTGCTTTTTCTTTCAATTCTATCTCCAGCATAGTCAGCATCACAGAAACCAACTAATCTGTAATCTTCATTTTTCTTAAAGCACAAACCAAGATTAGTCTTTTAAATATCTAAAAATTCTCTTAATCTCTGATAAATGAGATTCTCTAGGATCAGATTGAAATCAAGCACATAAACATACACTGAACATAATATCAGGCCTAGACGCAGTAAGATATAAGAGTGATCCTATCATACCTTTGTATACCTTTTGGTCTACCTTTTTCTCTTTATCATCTTTGTTCAGTATGGAAGTGGGGTGCATAGGAGTATTCATTGGTTTACAATCATCCATCTTAAACTCCTTCAGAAGTTCTTTTGTATACTTAGTTTGGTGGATGAGCACTTCGTCCATGGTTTGTTTTACTTGAAGTCCAAGGAAGAATTTGAGTTTTCCCATCATACTCATTTCAAACTCTTTCTGCATTAACTTAGAGAATTCTTTGCATAGAGACTCATTAGTACCACCAAAAGTAATATCATCAACATATATATGTACAACTATGAAATTAGACTTAATGGATTTTTTAAATAAGGTTGTGTCAACCTTTCCTCTATTGAATCCATTTTCCATAAGAAAGGAACTTAGTCTGTCATACCAAGCTCTGGGAGCTTGCTTGAGACCATACAAAGCTTTCTTAAGCTTATATACGTGTTCAGTATGGGTTTCACACTCAAAACCCGGAGGTTGCATAACATAGACTTCTTCATTAATAAAGCCATTTAAAAAATCACTTTTAACATCCATCTGAAAAAGCATAGTACTACAATGTGCAGCGAATGAAAGTAGAATTCTAATAGCTTCTAATCTAGCAACAGGTGCAAAAGTTTCAGTATAATCTATACCTTCTTCTTGAGAGAAACCTTGAGCAACAAGTCTTGCTTTGTTTCTGATTACCTTACCAGTTTCATCAAGTTTGTTTCTGTAAACCCACTTTGTTCCAATCACTGATTTGTCTTTGGGCAGTGGAACCAGAGTCCAAACATCACTTCTTTCAAACTGATTGAGTTCTTCTTGCATAGCTATAATGCAACCATTGTCCAGCAGAGCCTCGTCTACTATCTTTGGTTTCAACTCAGAGACTAGTGCAGAATTGTCTTGTTCTCTGAAGGTTGATCCGGTTCTTAGCTTGTCATTGGGGCTTCCAATGATCTGATCTTGTGGATGATAATTATTTAAGTACCAAGATTTTTGAACTGTACCATTTTGAGAAGTGGAAGTTTCTGGTTGTTGAGTGGGGTCATCTTCTTGATTATCAACTTTTATCTCAGGTGAATCTCCTGGAATGCTTAGATCAAGATCTACAAAAGCTTCATCTAGCTCTGATAATTTCTTATCAGGCTGTTTGTCATCAAACTTGACATGAATACTTTCCTCTACTATCAAAGTCCTAGAATTAAAAACTCTAAAGCCTTTAGATGTTTCAGATTATCCTAATAGTATTCCACTATCCGTTTTAGCATCAAACTTACCAAGTTGATCTTTAGTATTCAGTATATAGCATTTACAACCAAATGGGTGAAAATAAGATATGTTGGGTTTTCTTCCTTTCCACAGTTCATAAGGAGTCTTATTCAGGATAGGTCTAATGTATATTCTGTTCTGAATGTAGCAGGCAGTATTAACAGCTTTAGCCCAGAAGTGTGTAGGGACAGAGTTGTCATTGAGCATAGTCATAGCCATCTCTTGAAGAGATCTGTTCTTTCTCTCTACCACACCATTTTGCTGTGGTGTTCTAGGTATTGAGAAGTTGTGAAGGATACCACTCTCTTCACAGAACTTATGAAATAGCTCATTTTCAAACTCTCCCCCATGGTCACTTCTGATTGAAGTGATACACATGCCTTTTTCATTCTGTACACGTTTGCAGAATATAGAAAAGACCTTAAAAGACTCATCCTTGTGAGTTAGGAACATAACCCATGTCCATCTAGTGTAATCGTCTACTATGACAAGACCATATTTCTTACCACTGACAGAGGCAGTCCTTGTTGGACCAAAAAGATCAAGATGTAGCAACTCTAGTGGTCTATTGGTACTAACAACATTCTTAGATTCAAAAGAACCTTTGACTTGTTTTCCCTTTTGACATGCATCGCAAAGAGCATCAGATTTGAACTTAAGGTTTGGTAGTCCTCTCACGAGGTTATGCTTGTTTAGCTTTGAAATTAATTTCAAGCTTGCATGACCTAGCCTTTTGTGCCAAATCCATCGCTCATCTTCAATGGACACTAGCCATGAGACACTTTGATTTGAAAGGTCCTCCAAGTCAATCTTATATAAATTGTTTTACCTTTTTGCAGTGAATAAAAGTGATCCATCATCTTTCTTGACAGTACACATGTTCTTATCAAAAGACACTGCATATCCACTGTCACATAATTGACTTATGCTCAGTAGATTGTGCTTCAAGCCATTAACTAAAAGAACATTATCGATGGAGGGAAAATGATGTTTACCAATTTTACCTATACCAATGATTTTCCCTTTCTGATTTCCTCCAAATGTGACCCAGTCACCATCTTTGGGCTTAAGGTTTTGGAACATAGACCTTTTTCCCGTCATGTGTCGTGAGCAGCCACTGTCCAAGTACTAAGACATCTGTTTTCATCCTGTTGTTAAGAAAATCTACAACAAGTATTATCTTATCTTTAGGTACCCAAACTGGCTTGTGTCCTTTCTTGTTAGTTGTCACTGGATGAGTATGCTTAGCATGTTTATTGTATATGCATCTAGATGTAATATGCCCACTTTTTCCACATACTTTACAAAATGTGTTGGACGAGCTAGACTTAGATTTGGTATATTTATTTGGAACTTTTGAAGCTCTATGCTGTTTAAGTGGTTTTGACTTTTTGTGAGATGCGTCTTGCTTTTCTTTGTCATAACCTAAACCAGATTTATCATAAGGTGACCTAGAGTACCTTAAAATGAGACTAAGCTTATCTGAGCCACTTACAAGCTTTGACAGAGAATCAGTTAGATATGTTAGATCCTGCTTCAGTTTTGCAACTTCACAAGAGACATCGGGTTCACACACCACTTTGTTAGCTAGGACTGACATTCACCGATTTCAGTATGTCGTTTTCATTTTTGAGGTTTTGTTTCTCAGTGCAGACCCTATCATATTCTCTAGTCAGTTTAGAAAACTTCTTTTTGAGACTCTTATATTCTCGTGATAGTATAGATGACTCATGCAACCATTCATCAAAAGCATTTTGAAGAGTGGATGGGTCAGAGTCCATTACCTCAAAGATCGGTGTATTCACTTTCTCGATGCAAAGGTCTGCCATGAGACAGATATTTGCTTCTTCCTCTGCTTCATTTTCTTGATCTCAAGAAGGCAGATCAAGATCCTCCCATATATCCATTAAGTCTTTCTTCTTTTTGAAGAATTTCTTTTTGTCCTTTAGGTCAGGGAAGGTCACTTTGAAATGACCAGGGTTTCTTGCATTCAAAGCACAAGGGTGAACCTTTTTCCTTGGAGTCTGACTTCTCCTTGGAAAACTTTTTGTGGTGTTGTTTCCTTATGAAACCACCTTTCTTTCTCCACATATGTTGAATCTTCCTGGAAATAAAGGACAATTCATCCCCATCCGATCCTTCATCATTATCGAAGATTCGATTCATCCGATGACTCAAAGACTTTGAGAACTTTTGATGAACTTGTTTTCTTTGCCTTTAGGGCAATAGATTTTCCTTTTCTCAAGTTTTCTTCTTCATTAAGTTCAAGTTCATGAACCTTGAGAGATCCAAGAAGCTTTTCCAGAGAGAGTATATTCAGGTTTTTGGCTTCCCGAATGGCAAGGTAACTTTAGGTCTCCATTGCTTGGATAGACTTCTAAGAATTTTTCTAACATGATCTCTATTTTCATAAACTTTTCAAGAGATCCGAGATCATTTGGTGATGGTTTGGAATCTTCCAAACATTTGGTCTATTGTTTCATGTTCACCCATCTTGAACAGCTTATACTGATGAACTAGCATGCTGATCTTGGATTCCTTAACTCGTAAGGAACCCTCATGAGCTAGGGCAAGAGTATCCCAGATTTCTTTAGCAATATTGCAGCTGTGAACTTTGTCGTGGTCAGATCTTGTTATAGCACACATGAGATAGTGCTTAGCCTTCAAATTAAGCTGATGTTGGTTTTTCTGCTCTTGAGTCCATTGGGCTCTTGGAACAGCGGCTCCAGCTTCATTTCTTGGTTTAGTGTAGCCGGTTTCAATCAGGACCCAAATATCTACATTTTGTGCATCTAAGAAGGCCATCATTCTCTTCTTCCAGTAGTCATAATCTGTTCCATCAAAGAGAGGAGGTCCGTTGATAGCTTGTCATTCTGCATCCATCGTTGTTGGATCGTACTCCCTCAGCACTTGTTAGATGCTCAACCTTTTCGAGGCTGAGCTCTGATACCAACTGAAGTTAACACAGGCAAACACAAGAAGGGGGATTGAATTGTGTTTGAGACACCCCGCTGTGCCTTTTTGTGTCACTAGATTGAAACCTCATTATTTAATTACTTAATCGCACGCTTAACATGAAAATACGTTAAAATTAAAACTTCACTTATAAAGTATACAACTTCATAATAATGGCATATCACAATATAAGTAAATAATGCATATTACAAAACACTGTTAAGGATATCCTATCAGTAGGATCCCTCACAGGCATATACTTAGACAAAAGTTAAGAAGTATGTGAGGAATGCTTGGAGTGCAAGCAATCCAGAAAGCCCTTCAAGGAACAAATTCCAATTCGAGCCAAGAATAAGGCGTGGTAATCTACTCAGATGTGTGTGGACCTATCCAAACTGAAATTATTGGAGGTAACAAATACTTTGTATCCTTCATAGATGATTTTACTAGAGAGGTTTGGATTTATCTGATTAAAAGAAAGAGTGATGTGCTAGAAACCTTTAAAAGATTCAAAACATTTGTTGAAAAACAAAGTGGTTTGTGCATAAAAGTGTTGAGAACAGATGGAGGAGGGGAGTATGTTTCTGAAGAATTCAAGAATCTGTGTGATGAGACAGGAATTATGCATGAATGAACACCACCCCACACTCCACGACACAATGGAACTGCAGAAAGAAAGAACATGACTTTTCTGAACATGATCAGAAGCATGTTGAAATTCAAGAAACTTCCCAAGTTTCTGTGGGGAGAAGTAGCATCCACAGCAACCTACATCCTGAATAGAAGCCCATCCAAGAGACTTCAAGGAGTGACTCCAGAGGAAGCTTGGTCAGGCTGCAGGCCAACAGTAACACATTTCAAAGTGTTTAGAGCAGTATGCTACAGGCATATACCAGACCAGCTGAGAAGAAAGTTAGATGATAAAGGGGAGCTAATGATATTCTTGGGATATCATCCCACTGGTGGATGCAGATTGTTCAACCCCAAGAGCAAGCAATTTGTAGTTATCAGGGATGTGGTGTTTGATGAGCTAAAAAGCTGGGACTGGAATGCTGAGAATGGTAATGAAGGATCAAACAGGATGCTATTGGATTTATCAAATTCAGAAATTCAGAAGGAAACAGAAGTTGATGCCTTAGAGTTAAGAAGATCACAGAGAAGCAGGCAGTTCCCTCAGAGACTACTTGATTATGAGGTAGTCACAGATTCTGCAGTAAACACATATGGTAACTTGGTGCACCTTGCTATGTTTTCTAAAACTGAAGAAGTCAGTTTTGAGGAGGCTATGCAGAATCCAAAATGGATTGGAGCAATGAAGGAGGAGCTCAGTGCAATTGAGAAGAACCAGACATGGAGACTTGTCTCTCTACCAAGCAAGAAGAAGTCAATAGCAGTGAAGTGGGTCTTCAAGTTAAAAAGAGCCCTGATAATGAGATGATCAAGCATAAAGCCAGGCTTGTTGCCAAAGGCTTTCTGCAGAGACATGGTATAGACTATGGTGATGTTTTTGAACCAGTTGCAAGGATTGAAACAATTAGATTGGTGGTAGCTCTTGCAAGCCTGAAAAATTGGTCAATGTATCAATTGGATGTGAAATCGGCTTTTCTAAATGGACCACTTGATGAGGAGGTCTATATAGATTAGCCCCCTGGCTTTGTAATAATAGGCCAAGAAACAAAAGTGTATAAACTAGAGAAGGCCTTGTATGGCTTGAAACAAGCCCCAAGTTCTTGGAACAAGAGAATAGATACTTTTCTGAGTACATTAGGACTTGTGAAATGTACTTCAGAACATGGAGTTTATGTGAAATGTAATGATGTAACTGATGTAATGATTGTATGTCTCTATGTAGATAACTTGCTTGTAACAGGAAGCAGTGAGGTGGAGATTGCTGAGTTCAAGGGAAGGATGATGATGGAGTTTGAAATGACTGATCTTGGTCAACTGTACTATTTCCATGGACATGAATTCAGCAAGATAGAAGAGGGAGTTGTGATGCACCAATCCAAGTATGCAGCTGATCTGCTTAAAAGGTTCAACATGACTGATTGCAATCCAGCTGCAACACCAGCTGAAACTGGCTTAGCACTGGAAACTGAGAGTGATGAGAAGGCTGTTGATGCAACTTTTTATAGAAGTTTGGCTGGATCTCTTAGGTACTTGTGCAATACAAGACCTGACCTGGTGTATAGTGTGGGATTGGTTAAAGGTGTTCATGGAGAGACCAAAATCATCTCATTTGCTTGCTGCAAAGAGAATACTTAGATATGTGAAAGGGACATTGAAGTTTGGAATTTTGTTTCCAAACAGAATCAGTGAAACTAATACTGAATTGTTTGGCTATACTGATGCAGATTGGTGTGGTGATAAGAATGATAGGAAGAGCACTGCTGGATACATCTTTATGTATGGTGCTGCACTAATCTCATGGAGCTCAAAAAAGGAGTCTGTGGTGGCACTTTCATCATGCGAGGCAGAGTACATTGCAGCTTTAATGAGTGTTTGTCAAGCACTGTGGCTTGACACCCTGCTGCAAGAACTGAAGATGAAAGACAATGAAGCTGTGAGACTATTGGTTGATAATAAGTCAGCCATAAACCTAGCCAAACATCCAGTTGCACACGGGAGAAGTAAACATATAGAAACCAAGTTTCATTTCATTCGAGACCAAGTAAGCAAAAGGAGGTCAGAATCGGAACACCGCAATACGAAGTGCAAATTGCAGATATAATGACCAAGCCATTGAAGGTCGACAGATTTAAAATGCTGAGAGAAATGCTGAGTATTGTTTCAGTTTCTGACTTGACTTGATATAAACATGATGTACAGCAAATGAAGGGTGAAGCCTAGGGTGCCAACATAGTTGGGATGTTAGGCTTCATAGTGATGCAAATTTGCATATCATGTTTTAGGAAACTGAAATTAGGGAAGTGTGTTGAGAAAGTTAGGTAATTTCAGTTAGGCTTGGTTGTTAGTAATTGATAAAGAGCTGTTAGTAGCTAATAGAAGTTGTTAAGAAGCTGTTAGAGTTATAACAGAGTGTGAAGTGAGGTTTAACCAATGTGGGGCAAACCAATTGTGTATAAATACCATCATTGTGAATGAATAAAATAGTAGTGTATATTCAGTGAAATTCTTTGAGCTTTCTATTTTCTTTCTCCTTGATATTCATTATGTGTGTGAGTGCATTAAGAGTGAGTGTGTGTATGTCATATCTCCAACAGGTTCGTATATCAGAGCTTGTAATTCCTGGAGACTGTGATTCGCGTGTGTTACTGTTGTGAAGTGATTGTGTTTTTTGTGTGTTCCAATGGCTGCGAATCTGCCAGTTCTTAATGGCAAAGATTATCACAAATGGTGTACTCAGATAAGGGCTATCTGCGAATTCCAAGATGTATGGGAAGTCATGACTGTAGGCTTCAAAGAACCTGGCAAGAATGCAACTGCTGAAGGAAGGACCGAGTTCAAAGATGCAAAGAAGAAAGACTTCAAAGCATAGTTTATTCTTCACCAATTTGTAAACCCTCCTCACTTTGAGACAATAGCCTTAGCCTCTACTGCAAAAGAGGCCTGGGATATCCTTGCAAAGGTCTGTGCTGGTGCTGAGAAAACAAAGAAGGTCAAGCTACAAACCATGAGGAGACAGTACGAGTTGATGGAGATGGAAGGTAATGAAGGTGTAGCTGTTTTCTTTGATAGAGTGACTACCCTGACTAATCAAATGAAGAATTGTGGAGAAACCTTCTCAAACCAGAAAATAGTAGAAAAGATATTGAGATCCTTGCCTCCTAAGTTTGATCACATAGTGGTCTCAATAGAAGCATCTAAAGATCTTGAAGAGTTAAAGATTGAAGAGTTACAGGCTTCTCTTGAGGCTCAAGAACAAAGGTCACTTGAAAGAATTGCAAGAAGTGGTGAAAAGACATCTGAACAAGCACTACAAGTTCCGTGTCCCACAAAGGAGTCAAAGGAGAATGGGAGTGGCAAAAGAGGAAGAGGAAGATGGAAGGGTTACAGAGGAAAAAATGGCCATAATCAGGACCATAATAGAGGTTCTGGTGATCAAAGAAACAGTGACAATAACAACAAAAGAGGTGGTTGTGGAGGTAATCGGGGCAGGGGTGGCAAGAAGAGGCAAGAGAAGTTTGACAAGAGCAATATCCAGTGTTATAGATGCCAGAAGTGGGGTCATTTCGCAGATGAATGCTACACCAAGCTGAACAGAAATGAAGAGGCTCAACTTGTACAAGAAGATGATTCTGATGCAGAACAAGTACTTCCCATGGTGACAACCAAAGAGGGTGAATGCAGTGCAGATTCCTGGTACTTAGATACAGGATGTTCCACACATGTGACAGGTCACAAGGATTGGTTTGTTGATCTAGATGAAATAGTGAAGAGCATGGTAAAGTTTGCTGATGATAGAACACTGAAAGCAGAAGGTTCTGATAGAGTGCTAATCAAAAGAAAGGATGGCAAAAAGTCATTTATTTCTGAGGTATTGTATGTGCCAGGTATGAAACATAACTTGCTATGTCTTGGACAACTGTTAGAAAAGGGATATGTGATGAACATGGAGAATGGCATGCTTAAAATGTTTGATAACAAAAGAAGATTGATTCTAAAGTGTCCCTTGTCCAAGAATAGAACATTTCAGGTTGGAATTGAGATCATGGATCACAAATGTCTAGTTGCTGCAGTGTGTAGAGATGAGTGGCTATGGCACTACAGATATGGACATTTGAAATTCAAAGATCTGAGTCTTTTGTCCAGGAACAACATGGTTCATGGGCTTCCACAAATCACTATGCCACAAGAAGTATGTGAGGAATGCTTGGAGTGCAAGCAATCCAGAAAGCCCTTCAAGGAACAAATTCCAATTCGAGCCAGTAACAAGGTTGAGGTAATCTACTCAGATGTGTGTGGACCTATCCAAACTGAAATTATTGGAGGTAACAAATACTTTGTATCCTTCATAGATTATTTTACTAGAAAGGTTTGGATTTATCTGATTAAAAGAAATAGTGATGTGCTAGAAACCTTTAAAAGATTCAAAACATTTGTTGATAAACAAAGTGGTTTGTGCATACAAGTGTTGAAAACATATGGAGGAGGGGAGTATGTTTCTGAAGAATTCAAGAATCTGTGTGATGAGACAGGAATTGTGCATGAATGCACACCACCCCACACTCCACGACATAATGGAACTGCAGAAAGAAAGAACAGGACTATCCTGAATATGATCAGAAGCATGCTGAAATCCAAGAATCTTCCCAAGTTTCTGTGGGGAGAAGCAGCATCCACCGCAGCCTACATCCTGAATAGAAGCCCGTCCAAGAGACTTCAAGGAGTGACTCCAGAGGAAGCTTGGTTAGGTTGCTGGCCAACAATAACACATTTCAAAGTGTTTGGAGCAGTATGCTATAGGCATATACCAGACCAGTTGAGAAGAAAGTTAGATGATAAAGGGGAGCTAATGATATTCTTGGGATATCATCCCACTGGTGGATACAGATTGTTCAACCCCAAGAGCAAGCAATTTGTAGTTATCAGGGATGTGGTGTTTGATGAGCTGAAAAGCTGGGATTGGAATGCTGAGAATGGTAATGAAGGATCAAACAGGATGCTGTTGGATTTATCAAATTTAGAAATTCAGAAGGAAACAGAAGTTGATGCCTCAGAGTTAAGAAGATCACAGAGAAGCAGGCAGTTCCCTCGGAGACTACTTGATTATGAGGTAGTCACAGATTCTGCAAAGAAACACATATGGTGACTTGGTGCACCTTGCTATGTTTTCTGAAACTGAAGAAGTCGGTTTTGAGGAGGCAATGCAGAATCCAAAATGGATTGGAGCAATGAAGGAGGAGCTCAGTGCAATTGAGAAGAACCAAACATGGAGGCTTATCTCTCTACCAAGCAAGAAGAAGTCAATAGCAGTAAAGTGGGTCTTCAAGTTAAAGAAGAGCCCTGATAATGAGATGATCAAGCATAAAGCCAGGCTTGTTGCCAAAGTCTTGCTGCAGAGACATGGTATAGACTATGGTGATGTTTTTGCACCAGTTGCAAGGATTGAAACAATTAGATTGGTGGTAGCTCTTGCAAGCCTGGAAAATTGGTCAATGTATCAATTAGATGTGAAATCGGCTTTTCTAAATGAACCACTTGATGAGGAGGTCTATATAGATCAGCCCCCTGGCTTTGTAATAATAGGCCAAGAAACAAAAGTGTATAAACTAGAGAAGGCCTTGTATGGTGAAACAAGCCCCAAGGGCTTGGAACAAGAGAATAGATGCTTTTCTGAGTACATTAGGACTTGTGAAATGTACTTCAGAACATGGAGTTTATGTGAAATGTAATGCTACAACTGATGTAATGATTGTATGTCTCTATGTAGATGACTTGCTTGTAATAGGAAGCAGTGAGGTGGAGATTGCTGAGTTCATGGGAAGGATGATGATGGAGTTTGAAATGACTGATATTGGTCAACTATACTATTTCCATGGACATGAATTCAGCAAGACAGAAGAGGGAGTTGTGATGCACCAATCCAAGTATGCAACTGATCCCTAAAAAGGTTCAACATGACTCGATTGCAATCCAAACCGCAACACCAAACTTAAACCGGGCTTAGCACTCAAAACTGGCTTAGCACTGAAAACTGAGAGTGATGAGAAGGCTGTTGATGTAACTTTTTATAGAAGTCTGGATGGATCTCTTAGGTACTTATGCAATACATGACCTGACCTGGTGTATAGTGTGGGATTGGTTAGCAGGTTCATGGAGAGACCAAAATCATCTCATTTGCTTGCTGCAAAGAGAATACTTAGATATGTGAAAGGGACATTGAAGTTTGGAATTTTGTTTCCAAACGTAATCGATGAAACTAATACTTCAATTGTTTGGCTATACTGACGCAGATTGTTGTGGTGATAAGAATGATAGGAAGAGCACTGCTGGATACATCTTTATGTATGGTGCTGCACCAATCTCATGGAGCTCAAAAAAGGAGTCTGTGGTGGTACTTTCATCATGCGAGGCAGAGTACATTGCAGCTTCACGAGTGTTTGTCAAGCACTGTGGCTTGACACCCTGCTGCAAGAACTGAAGATGAAAGACAATAAAGTTGTGCGACTATTGGTTGAAAATAAGTCAGCCATAAACCTAGCCAAACATCCAGTTGCACACGGGAGAAGTAAACATATAGAAACCAAGTTTCATTTCATTCGAGACCAAGTAAGCAAAGGGAGGCTGCAATTGGAACACTGCAATACAGAAGTGCAAATTGCAGATATAATGACCAAGCCATTGAAGGTTGACAGATTTAAAATGCTGAGAGAAATGCTGAGTATTGTTTCAGTTTCTGACTTGACTTGATATAAACATGATGTGCTGCAAATGAAGGGTGAAGCCTAGGGTGCCAACATAGTTGGGATGTTAGGCTTCATAGTGATGCAAATTTGCATATCATGTTTTAGGAAACTGAAATTAAGGAAGTGTGTTGAGAAAGTTAGGTAATTTCAGTTTGGCTTGGTTGTTAGTAATTGATAAAGAGCTGTTAGTCGCTAATAGAAGTTGTTAAGAAGCTGTTAGAGTTGTAACAGAGTGTGAAGTGACGTTTAGCCAATGTGGGGCAAACCAATTGTGTATAAATACCATCATTGTGAATGAATAAAATAGTAGTGTAGATTCAGTGAAATTCTTTGAGCTTTCTATTTTCTTTCTCCTTGATATTCATTTTGTGTGTGAGTGCATTAAGAGTGAGTGTGTGTATGCCATATCTCCAACATTGACAACAGTAAAAATAGAGTGTTATATTATAGAATATTTTAATATTATATATATATATATATTTTAATATTTAGATATAATTCAATAGTATAATACTTAAATATTTTATATATATTTTTTATTCATATATATATATATATATTTTCGGGTCCAAACCAAACCGAACCGAACCAATTTTGATTGATTCAGATTTTTATATTATTTTATTATTGACATTTTAAAGCTTATAATGTTTTTTTGCTTTTAAATGTTTTTAGTCAAGAAATGTAGCAAAGCTACCATGCTATTCGGGAAAGTTTAAGGACGCATTTACACGAACCAATAATTCGATAAACCCGGAAATCCGAACTGAACCAATTAAATTGGTTCATTTTTTTTTTGGTTCGGGTCCAAACCAAACTATATCAAACCCGATTGTCATTTGTTCAGTTATTTGGTTTAAGGATTTTGGAACCAAACCAATTAATATATTATTTTACTATTGACTTTTTAAAGTTTATAATTTTTTTATATTTTAAAATTTTTAAATGTTTTTAGCCAGGAAAGTTAGCAAAGCTATCATGTTCTTCAAGAAAGTTTAGGGGCGTAAAACCCGAACCAATAATTCGATGAACCTGAAAATCCAAACCGGACAAATTAGATTGGTTCATATTATTTTTTTTGTGTTCAAGCCAGAATCGAACCAAACCCGATGGTCATTGGTTCGGTTATTAGGTTCAAGAATTTTGTAACCGAACCAATTACTATATATATATATATATATATATATATATATATATATTAATATTTGATATTTATTATATTTTATTATTTATATATAATTTAATAGCTTAATTTTTTATTATATTATATATATATATATTAATATTTACGGGTCCGAACCGAACCAATTTTGATTGGTTCATATTTTTTTCCCACCTAAAATTGAACCAAACCAACCCGTTACACCCATAGGAAAGTGTTTCTTCATTGGACATGAAGGCACGTTTCTTCTTTGCATTATACTTTCTTTTTATAAAGTTGTGTTAGGTAGGGAGTAGTTTTTTTTTTTTGAAGCAAATTAGATAGGGAGTAGTTAAAATAGTATTATCCCTCAATCACACTCTTATTTTCTGCATTACACATTCTCCCTCTCATACATTATACTGTCTAAAATTAATTATGGGGCATTTTAGTTTCTCTCTCTAAAATTTTTCTCGCTATTACACCACATTCACACACTTTTCAATCTCTCGATGGGAAACGCTAGCGTCGGAAAAGACAGAGTCAATGCCAGTGATGGTGATCTCACTGCCGCAGATTCTGTCATTCTTGCCTCTCACACGCCGGAGGAAAATATGGCATTGTGCAGTTTACACTACTAGAAATCCATCTTTTTCGGACGGATTTTCGGACGGAAATTGGACAAATTTCGGACGGATAATTCATTTCGGACGGATTTCGGACGGAATGGCACCCGTCCGAAAAAGCCCTGTGGGAAATTATAAAATCCGTCCCAAATTCCGTCCGAAAATATTTACGGACGGATTTCGGACGAAATATGGACAACGTGGAAATCCGGATTTTGGTTATTTTCGACGGATTTGGGACGGATTTATTTTTGTTTTCTGACGGATTTGGGACGGATGTCTGGATTTTGTTGGTTATTTTTCTGACGGATTATTTTTGTTTTCGGACGGATTTGGGACTGATTTCCCACTGAAGAATCAAAAGTCGAAATCTGTCACTTACTGCGTGACATGTCAACCGAGCCGCACTTTCTAAGCGTAATCGTCACGCCCAAAGCCGTGATACCCATCACTACCATGACAGACCATTTAGTGAAACAACATTCAAGGCGTAAGCTCGTCACTTCGCCAAACGTGATGCTCATCACGGCCGTGACGCATCACTTCACTTACATTACAGCTTCACTATCTATGCGAATTATATGGCACCGATCACTAACATTTGCAGCTTCACATTCAATCACAAAATCATGAATTTGACTATTGTTACAAAATACAGCCTTGGTACCATACAACTTCTAAAAATCAAATATCAATTGTTGCATGCAATCCAAAAGTCATGACTTAAAAACTATCGTAAGATCAAGCCACCGTGGAATTGTGAAGGTCATGTAATGAACCAAAAAGTTGAGGAATTTGAGAATCCAGCCTCTCCAAATTTGTCGACATTTTTCCTTTAGAAGTAGAATGACCCGCATCAATGGAGATGCCCCCACGATACACCCGAAAGATTCTCGGTTCTTGCCTCTCACACGCCGAGGAAAATATGGCATTGTGCAGTTTACACTACTAGAAATCCATCTTTTCTGGACGGATTTTCTGGACGGATTTCTGGACGGAAATTGGACAAATTTCGACGGATAATTCATTTCGGACGGATTTCGGACGTTAATGGCACCCGTCCGAAAAGCCCCGTGGGAAATTATAAAACTGCTCCCAAATTCCGTCCGAAAATATTTACGGACGGATTTCGGACTGAATATGGACAACGTGGAAATCCGGATTTTGGTTATTTTCGGACGGATTTGGGACGGATTTATTTTTGTTTTCGGACGGATTTGGGACGAATGCTGTGATTTTGTTGGTTATTTTTCGGACGGATTTATTTTTGTTTTCGGACGGATTTGGAACGGATTTCCCACTGAAGAATCAAAAGTCGAATCTGTCACTACCGCGACATGTCAATCGAGCCGCACTTTCTAAGCAGAACCTGTCACGCCAGGCCGTGGATACCCATCACGGCCATGACAGAACATTTAGTGAAACAACATTCAAGGCGTAAGTCGTTACGGCCAGGTCGTGATGCTCATCACGGCCGTGATAGATCACTTCACTTAAATTACAGTTCACTATCTATGCGAATTATATTGCACCGATCACTAACATTTGCAGTTTCACATTCAATCACAAAATCATGAATTTGACTATTGTTACAAAATACAGCCTTGGTACCATACAACTTCTAAAAATCAAATACCAATTGTTGCATGCAATCCAAAAGTCATGACTTAAAAACTATCAGAAGATCAAGCCACTATGAATTGTGAAGGTCATGTAATGAACCAAAAAGTTGAGGAATCTGAGAATCCAGCCTCTCCTAATTTGCTGACATTTTTCCTTTAGAAGTAGAATGACCTGCATCAATGGAGATGCCCCCACAATACACCTGAAAGATTTATATCCAACAATTCAGTAAAAGAATGAACCTTTCCATCAACCAAGCAAGTTAATTAATTAACAAACAGAAATAAGTGCACACATGTGTTCAACTGTACTCTAGAACCCCAAAAGAACTGAGCCAAGAAAGAAGCCCATGTGATCTATACTGTTTAGTATAGCCGTCTGAGCACATATACATGCTACAGATCAGTAAGATCGATGGTACTTCCAATAGTTGGAAAGTGCAATCTAATTGTTTATCAATTAAAAAGTGCTAAATGCTTAGGACATATTTTATCTCAAAAGATTGTTAATACCAAAAAGCATAATTATAAGGCTATTTATTAATTATTGGCATTTAAATTGATGCGACTAGCAGAAAGTACAAATAATAAAAATTATCAAGAGATTTTTCCAGCAAACCCTCAAATTGTTTGGATCTTTATTGCTAGCAAACCCTCAAATTGTTTGAATCTTTATCTAACTCATGTCCGTTCATAATTCCTAGGCCTAAGCATACACTACACTTTAGTTCAAAGGATAGTCAAATGTTGAGGCTAAACAAAAAAAATCTGCAATGCACAAGAGTATTAGGATAGCCAAAAGAACCAACATTATTTCCACTACTCACACACAAAACAAACGACACACAAACAATCAATATTGGAATCTTTAAATTTGATAAAGATTAAAGAGCAGAAGATTCGTGAATAAGAGAGAAAAGGTTGAAAACAGTAAGTTACACTGAATCTAACAAACATTATCCAATGATAATGAATCTTCAAATAGTACAAAACATATCGTGAGTAAAAACATGGCCTTGATTGTACACTACACATTGCAACTCATACAAGGCAAGCAACTAAAACTAAATCATGTCCCGCAATAACATAAAGTACATCCAAAGATCTCCCAAAGAGATATTTATAAAATTTACATTCTTATAATCTAATTCATCAGCAAAAACTACTTCCACAAAAGGAGGATGAAATTCTCGGAATACTGTATAGTAGCAAGAATACAAGATTCAAAAGTGTGTTAGTAGTGTAACTATTGGATTGCACTCTGATTCGCCCTGCCCACATCCACCGAGCTCTTTGACCAGAATGCAAAGGTAGATGAATCAAATTTCTGTATAATTAAATTAGAAACATATTATATTGAGACTAGTTACAAAAATTAATTTTGAAGAAATAGTCAAAATGTTAATAAGGAAGCTAACAAACTTACTTCACATCTTGTTATGTTCTCAAGAGGATATATTCTCAATGTTCGACTGGTATTTGGATCTAACATACGAATTCCATCCAAACCAATCTGAAAGGATAAACATTGAGAAAATCACTAATTCAGAACAGCAGCCACAGAAAGGATAAACAATTGAAAGGTTTGTGAATGCAAAATAAATAAAAGAGAACTGCTAGAGAGCCGGGAGGCTTCTAGACCGGTTGATTTATCTCCCAGGAGGTGAGCAAATCGGTTGTAGAAAAAGATCAACACCACAGAAAACGAAGACAACCCCTACTGCACATAACAGGGAAACACATACTGCATAAACAATCTCCAAGACTTGCCGCTCTCATTAAGAAGGGAAACACTAATTCACAGTCCCAATTTCATAAAACAAGATTTAATTTTAAGATTAAAATCTGAAATCAAAGGGTTAGGGTTTCAAAATCAGATTTGAGGTTTTGAACTAGAAGAGATTAAGGGTAGAATACTTACCCAAGATGACAAGGATGAGACGGTGGTGGCTATTGAGACACCCCGCTGTGCCCCTTTGTGACACTTAGTTTAAAACCTCAATTATTAGTTCCTTAAGCGCGCGTTTAGCGTTAGAGATTTTCACAATGGCCGCCGTTCGGCTCAGTCCAGCCATGCAATCAGCTCCAATGAGTTCCCAAGAAGGAATTCATACTTCTCCAAAGCAAGCAAGAACATGAAAAACATCCCAGAGAGACGATCCAAGCATTGAAACAACCAGACAAAATACTAAATTAATTTCTCAACAATCACAATATAAATATAATTCAATAATATATTTAATTTCTCAAAAACTTCATTCATTTAAAATCAAAACAGATTTGAGATTTTTAGGCTCAAGATGAAAATTGAGAAAAATCAGTTTAACAAGAGATTGACAAAATTGATGTAGGGAGACACTTAATCATGCTCCCAATTTCGTAAAAACACTAATTAATTTCAGGTTTTGAGAATTAAAATCAAAACCTGGGGTTAGGGTTTCAAAATCAATTTGGGGGTTTTGAATCTGAGCAAAGGAAGTGAGAAAACCACTTACCCAAGGAAGAGAAAGATGACGTGGTGGCTGTCTTGGAGGTCCTAAGACGGCGGCACGACAAGCAGACGGCTGCGTGGTGGTCAGAAATCAATGTTCTCCGATCTCGAAATTTCTTGAGGGCTTTTGTAGAGGAGGAAGAGGGGAGCAAAGTTATGGTGTTTATTTGATGAAAGGTGGCCGGATGATGACCGGAAAACGCCCAAACAACGGCGGCGGTGGCGGAGCAACAGTGACCAAATGGAAAACCGCATGGTGGAGAAGAAAGAGCACGATGAGGGTAGTCCTGGATCTGGACTCGCTCGCTCGGACGGCGCCGAAACCACCGTGGGTGGTGGTTGAAGCAGCCCACCGCGGGTGGGGAGCGCGGCCACAAGGGAGCTCCAGCAGGCGGCGATCACGGCGTGGTCGCACTGGGCAAAGGTGGTGGCACGACCGAGAAGAAGGAAGGAAGGTGGTTGATGAAGATGAAGTTGGGGGAGAGAAAAAAAAAACAACAGCAGAGAGAAAGAAAAGAGAAAGAAGAAGAAAGAAGAAAAAGAAAGAAAGAGAGAAAGGAGAAAAAGAAAGAAAAAGAAGCAGAGAAAGAGAACGTGAGGGGAGGGGTTACGGGTTTTGGGTAGAAATAGGAGAGAGAAAAATCAGATTTTTGTACTAATGGGTATAAAATGAGTGATAAATATTAAGCCTAAAATAAACATCTTTTTACTTTTTGGAATCTAAAAATAAAGATTGATAGATATATGTTTTCGAAATTCAAATTAGCGTAAAGATTAATAGTTGGACTGATCAACCAAGAAAATACTCGGTACAAAATTTAATCTCAAATTAAGGTCAAACCAGTTTATTTTCAACTCTAAAATTAAATTGAATGAAAATATGAAAATGCTTTTCTCTTAAACATATTATTTAAAATATTTTTCTGTACTGGTAGTAATAGTGACAATAATGTAACTTATTGTTTAGTAAGCGTGCATTCACTGAAATAAGTCAGTGCTAACGCAGCCAATAAAATAATTTGAAGAGAGTAATTTAATTATGCATGACCAAACACACATTCTAATTTGATCTAAACACTTAATCTTATTACTAAACAAGGTTATTTTCAACGAAAATCATGTTTGGAGCTTACGCTAGGTCCTAACAAGTCAATTTGGGCTCCATTAGGATCAAAGAAGTACAAATTGGCCCAAGTAGGGTCGTATATGACCTAAAAAGTCGATTTGGGCTCTATTAGGATCAAACAAGTCCATTTAGGCTTCATTAGGACCATAGAAGTTCAATTGGGCCGATCGGGGCAATTGGCCCAATTAGGTCCTAACAAGTCAATTTGGGCTCTATTAGGATCAAACCACCCATTTGGGCTCCATTAGGATCAAAGAAGTACAAATTGGCCCAGTTAGGTCGTATATGACCTAAAAGTCGATTTGGGCTCTATTAGGAACAAACAAGTCCATTTAGGCTTCATTAGGACCATAGATGTTCAATTGGGCCGATCGGGGCAATTGGCCCAATTAGGTCCTAACAAGTCAAATTGGGCTCTATTAGGATCAAACCAGTCCATTTGGGCTCCATTAGGATCAAAGAAGTACAAATTGGCCCAGTAAGGTCGTATATGACCTAAAAAGTCGATTTAGGCTCTATTAGGATCAAACAAGTCCATTTAGGCTTCATAAGGACCATAGAAGTTCAATTGGGCCGATCGGGGCAATTGGCCCAATTAGGTCCTAACAAGTCAATTTGGGCTCTATTAGGATCAAACCAGTCCATTTGGGCTCCATTAGGATCAAAGAAGTACAAATTAGCCCAGTTAGGTCGTATATGACCTAAAAAGTCGATTTGGGCTCTATTAGGATCAAACAAGTCCATTTAGGTTTCATTAGGACCATAGAAGTTCAATTGGGCTGATCGGGGCAATTGGCCCAATTAGGTCCTAACAAGTCAATTTGGGCTCTATTAGGATCAAACCAGTCCATTCGGGCTCCATTAGGATCAAAGAAGTACAAATTGGCCCAGTTAGGTCGTATATGGCCTAAAAGTCGATTTGGGCTCTATTAGGATCAAACAAGTCCATTTAGGCTTCATAAGGACCATAGAAGTTCAATTGGGCCGATCGGGGCAATTGGCCCAATTAGGTCCTAACAAGTCAATTTGGGCTCTATTAGGATCAAACCAGTCCATTTGGGCTCCATTAGGATCAAAGAAGTACAAATTGGCCCAGTTAGGTCGTATATGACCTAAAAAGTCGATTTGGGCTCTATTAGGATCAAACAAGTCCATTTAGGCACCATAGAAGTTCAATTGGGCCGATCGGGGCAATTGGCCCAATTAGGTCCAAACAAGTCAATTTGGGCTCTATTAGGATCAAACCAGTCCATTTGGGCTCCATTAGGATCAAAGAAGTACAAATTGGCCCAGTTAGGTCGTATATGACCTAAAAAGTCGATTTGGGCTCTATTAGGATCAAACAAGTCCATTTAGGCTTCATTAGGACCATAGAAGTTCAATTGGGTCGATCGGGGCAATTGGCCCCATTAGGTCCTAACAAGTCAAATTGGGCTCTATTAGGATCAAACCAGTCCATTTGGGCTCCATTAGGATCAAAGAAGTACAAATTGGCCCAGTTAGGTCGTATATGACCTAAAAAGTCGATTTGGGCTCTATTAGGATCAAACAAGTCCATTTAGGCTTCATCAGGACCATAGAAGTTCAATTGGGCCGATCGGGACAATTGGCCCAATTAGGTCCTAACAAGTCAATTTTGGCTCTATTAGGATCAAACCAGTCCATTTGGACTCCATTAGGATCAAAGAAGTACAAATTGGCCCAGTTAGGTCGTATATGACCTAAAAAGTCGATTTGGGCTCTATTAGGATCAAACAAGTCCATTTAGGCTTCATTAGGACCATAGAAGTTCAATTGGGCCGATCGGGGCCATTGGCCCAATTAGGTCCTAACAAGTCTGTTTGGGCTTTATTAGGATCAAACCAGTCCATTTGGGTTCTATTAGGATCAAACAATTGTACTTCTTGTTTAATTCACTTCATAAATCTTGTAAGAAATATAAATCTTGTTTAATTCACTTCATAAATCTTGTTTACTTTTAAATTTATTAAGATCAAATATTTTAATCTTATTTATAAGATAAATTATTTAATATTTTTCTAGGATAATATAAGATAAATCAAGGAAAATATAAAAAATAACACAATCCGTCCGAAAATTTCGGACGGATTTCCGACGGATCATGGAAAATATAAAAAATAACACAATCCGTCCGAAATTTTCGGACGGATTTCAGACGGATGTAAGATAAATCAAGGAAAATATAGAAAATAACAAAATCCGTCTGAAATCCGTCCGAAATTTTCGGACGGATTTCAGACGGATCAAGTGAAATATAAAAAATAACACAATCCGTCCGAAATTTTCGAACGGATTTCGGACGGATGTAAGATAAATCAAGGAAAATATAAAAAATAACACAATCCGTCCGAAATCCGTCCGAAATTTTTGGACGGATTTCAGACGGATCAAGGAAAATATAAAAAATAACAAAATCCGGATTTCAGACGGCTGTAAGATAAATCAAGGAAAATATAGAAAATAACAAAATTCGTCTGAAATCTGTTCGAAAATTAAATGAGATTAACTAAGATTAACAATATTAAATGAGATTAACTAACAACCTTAATATGCAAGGGGGGTCTTGGCCCCCCTAACATTTTAAATTTGTTGGGAGTATTAATAGTATAAATTTAATAATTTTATGTTATTGGTTGGTAAAAAAAAAATATAACACAGAATTTATTTTATTGTGTATAGAGTTATAATTCTTATTCTTGTACTTCCTGACTATGGAACAATCTTTTTTAGTTATGAATATAGTCAAAATTATATTTCGCAACAAGATGGAAGATGCATTTTTAACTTACTGTTTGATAGTATACATTAAAAATGAAACTGATGTAAAGTTTAGTGTAAATTTAATATAAATGATTTTTGTGACATGTACAAGAGATATTTTGTGTTTTGATAGATTACTAATGTAATTTTTTTTTTGTTGAATGAAAGACTACTAATGTAATTAATATTTTGGAATATATAATTATGAATATTTATATGTAATTTTATGTTTATATTTATTAGATAAAATTTAATTTTATAGTTGGCTCCCTAAGTATTCAAGACTGGTTCCGTCCATGTTAATATGTATGTTTTATTTAATTTTTGCTTATAACAGGGGATGAGTAAGTTGTTTAGTGTATTTTGGCCATATACACACTTAATGAGGTAGGGATTTCAACATTTCATGAGTAATGGAAATATCCATTTTTAAAATTTTGGGATGATAAACGGATAGGAATTACACACATGTATATAATACATATTTATTTTACCAAAATTTAGGAAATGGGCATAAATGAAGAGGATTTTTTCCTATTTAACGCCTTTCATTAAAGCCCAAAAACATTGCACGATAAAAAAAAAAACAAGAACATGAAAATTAGACAAAGGCAGCATGGGCACAAGAAAATGGAAAACAAGAAAAGGGAAGGAACCGGGTGCAACAAGAAGTTTCTTGTTCAAGACATGCATGTTTGGTCTTACTAATTAGTATGACTTGTTTTGGTTTCAGATTGTAGGATTTTGCTAACCATTGTTCTAAAAGTATTGATTAAGAAATCAATATATAGAAAGATTTTATTGGAAATCACAACTTTTCATATATTTAATACATCTATTTTGAAACATCCTAGTTTTTACACCGATGATTAATTATTTTATTTGGATGTTTAAGTTTATTTTGTTATGTGGTTTAGTTTGAGTAATTGAATTACTCTCTTCAAATTATTTTATTAGGTGCATTAGCACTGACTTATTTCAGTGAATGCACGCTTACTAGACAATAAGTTACATTATTGTCACTATTATTATCAATATAAAAAAATATTTTAAATAATATGATTAAGAGAAAAGTATTTTCATATTTTTATTTTATTTAATTCTAGAGTTAAAAATAAACTGGTTTGGAATTAATCGGAGATTAATTTTGGATCATTGATTTTTTTGGTAGATCAATTCAACTATCAATCTTTACTCTATTTTGAATTTTGAAATTTTATATTTATTACTAATTGTTTTTAGATCCAAGGGACAATATTATTTCCTCTTTTTTTTTCTAAACTCAATCTTGATCACTTATTTGGTACTTAGCTATTAAGTAAAAGAAAAACAACTTTTTCTCTTTCTCTTCCGTCAGAATACGCACGACCCCTACCCCTTCCTTTTTTCTTTTATCTTCTTCCTCCACTTTTAGAAACAAACACTCAAACTCTCCCTTCCTTTTCTCATGAACCGGTGACGCCCAGCCCACCGACCAGCCCGTCGTCTGTCGCTTTGTCCGGCCAGCGTCACGGCCACGGGACCCAGCTCTCACGCGTCCGGTCCGCTTCCTCCTCACTGTGGCATCATTGTGCGCGCGATGTGGTAGGTGTATCGTCCGACGCTGCTTCCACCGCGCGTCCGGTGGGGAGAGAGACGACCTCGCCACCGCCGTCGGTTCGTCGTTAGACCGCGCATGGAGTGGGAGAGACGATCGCGTGTTCTCGCCCCCTGTTCTCCTCCGTTCGCCGCTACTCCACCGCGCCGGACCTGCAAGACAGCCACCACGCCATCTTTCTCTTCATTGGGTGAGTGAAACCTCATCTATTTTGCTTAGATTCAAAAATCCCCCAAATTGATTTTGAAACCCTAACCCTAACCCTTTGATTTCAGATTTTAATCTTGAAATTTAAGTTTGTTTTATGAAATTAGGACTGTGAATTAGTGTTTCCCTAAACCAATTTCATTATTCTTTAGTTAAAATGAGTTTTCCCCAAATTGTATTTAGGAGCCCTAAACCCCAATTTGATTTTATTTGAATTTGATTCTGTTTTTGTGAAATTAATTATGATTTAGTACAATTAGGACTCTTAATTGATGATTCCTAAATTCATTTTCATGATCTTTTAATCAAAACAAAGTTTTCTTAAAGGGTATTGGCAAGCGTGAGCTTCAAACATGATTTTCTATGAAAATAACCTTGTTTGGTAATTAGATAAAGTGTTTAGATCAAGTTAGAATGTGTGTTTGATCATGTGTAATTGATTTCTGGTTGTTGCGCGTTGTTGGATTCCCTCTCTGAGATGTTTGACACGGCTATGCTTGCTTGATGGAGTAGATAGTTACACTCTTGGAGCTAATGTGAGTATTAAGACGAGGATCATTTACTTGTCTTCAAAGGTAAGGGGAGTTTGTCTAGGGATATTCAATAACTGTATGCATGTGTGTATGTGATTAACTGGATATTTACATGTTGATTGAGCTTACTTGATTATCTAATGTACTTGAACTGTTATGCTACTATCTGATGTTGGACTGTACTTGTTCTAAATGTTATGATGCATATCTGTGATGAACTGCTTTCAACTGTGATATTAACATTGAACTGATAATATATACTACTATTGATTGAAAGAGTGCTAAGTCAGACTTGTGTCTGTGCTCAACTGTTATAAGGATTAAAAACCTTAATAAGCCTTGAAGATGAAGGGATTGGTGTTCTTTTCCAAAAGCTCATTAACTTAAAGTACTTGTTTTAAATGTTGAAATGGTTTTGGTGAACTATTGTTTTACAAGAGAAAAATCATTTTCGGACTATGTGTCTTCAAGTGAAAACTTTCAAGATTATTTGGCAATATCCTATTGGGGGAAATATTTCAAAGATAAAAGTATTTCAAGGATGCTTTATAAAAGATTTTCAAAGAAAAGGTTTTTCCTAAATATTTTTAGAAACTTTCCGATAGCCTGGATAGGTTATCAAGGATTCGGTTTTGAATTTGATTTTCACTGAACGAAGAAAATAAATACTTGAGAAAGAGAATCTAGTACGCGAGACGTCGCCTCTAGTATTCAGTTATATGCACGTGATCTTGGATCAGTGTTAATTCGGGATCATGAGTCCTATTCATGATGTTCTGGACTGAGAGTCCAATTCTCGAAATCGAGGACAGTGCGTTCTGATTTCGTTGTTGTGGACTGTGCGTCCTAATCACGTTGTTGTGGACCGTGTGTCCTAATCGCGTTGTTGTGGACTGTGTGTCCTAACCACGTTGTGATGAACATTGTTAAAGGTGAATATTGTTTTCTACGACCACAAGCCTAGGACTGGTGCATCGGTCTCGGGCGTTGTGATTGAGCATTCGGACTGTGTGTCCTATGTTCCTAAGTTTTCAAGTGATGGGGAAATGATGATTAAGTCGTTAGCTTTGAGCTGCGATAGCGAAAAAGAATGAACACAAAGAAAACCTTTTAAATAAAATATTTTCTCATGTGCATTTCCCCAGGCAGACGTGTCTTTCTTACATATCAGATACAAGGTGGTATCTGGGAGTCTGTCCATGTAAACCGAGTTCAGAGGCACATGTGACGTTGCTCGTCCTGAGACCTTAATGCATGAGGGTAAGGAGGCAACTGCCCGGTGGGCTAGAGATTGACCAACTCTAATTCTTCTCCAGTGGAAAACGGTGTTGATATCTCATGGGATTAGGTTAGAGCCTAATATTGAAGTGTCATGCATATTTTCAAAGATTGACTGTGCGGGTTTGAGACCCTATGATATAACACTGTTATGTTATGTATATATATGATTTAACTGCTTATATGATTATGTGATGTATGTATCATGTATATGGTTGTTGTGTGATATATCCATTTGTCGGTATCTCACCCTTACAAATATTTCAGGTTTCTTCTGGTTCGCTATTGTACCTTGGGTACTTTAGTACCGATGGTGCAGAGGAGTCTTCCTAAGTCACTCAAAGACTTAGATCTAGTTGTCTGATGAAGTATTTGATTGTGGAATGATCACGTGAGTTTTCCATAGAAATACCTTTTAGAATGACCAGCTTAGGGTTTGAGACTTGGATTATTTTTGATAAGTATGTGTGAGTATGGCTCAGAGAGCCTTTATTTTAAAAGGGAATGTTTATGGCTCGGAGAGCCTATCTTTTGAATGAAAGCTTAAACTTTTCCTTTGGTCTTGTAAAGCTTATGGCTATAACTATTATTTTTATATATTGCTGCCTGGTGGAATTTGGTGTAACTGGAATTCTGGAATGAAAATGTAATTATTTTAGCAGGTGATCTTTTACCTGGGATGTCCGAATTACAGAGGAGACTCTGTCGAAATTTTTGTAAAATGCTAGTTTTTATTCAAGTATATTCTTTAAATTAAATAGGCTTGCCATACTATGATAGTAAGTCTGTGTGCCGATCAAGGCTTAGGAGTCGTGACAAAATTTTTATACCCAATTTCAGACACTTATGTACTTATATAAATTATTTTCCGAAAGCACCAGCAAATTATCTTTTATTTTAAACTCCGCATGTGTTACGTAAGTAATGCCCAAGGGGGGGTGTTACAAGGTGGTATCAGAGCTGGTCGAGTCTTTCGGGATCTTTGGGGAATAGGTCTGTTAAGTTTTTGTTGTGTGATCTCTGGTTTGCTCTTGTTTGAATTGTTTCTTGTTGAAGCAATGTGTGTTGACGCACAAGTATATGTTTTCTTGATGGTTTTCCAAGGGCTTTATGTCCTAGGAGACCTTAGATCTTGAATGTTACTTGGGTTCGAATATGACATTCGATTATCCTTGCGAATCGTGTTAGACATTCGAAACAAGGTGCTTGTGTGAAGGGTTTTTCCGGGAAGTGTTCCCTGGAAATATTCTAGGTTTATGGTTAGCAAAGGACATTGATTTTTGATTGATCTAGTTTCTGGATTCGGTCAGATCTCTGTCGCTTTGTGTAGGATGTTGCCTACCAAGTTAAAATGAGTTAGACGACTCGATTCAATTGAAATATCGGTGGTCTGAACCGTTTGTTAGACCGAGTGTTTTCCTTGTGAAGCACCAATTGTTGTGTGGAGGTTGTGTCACCGTGTGGATTTCTGACAGTTAGGTAAAAGGACGAATTATGAACAAGTATTCTCTGACTTGCGTAGTTGATTTGGTAAATCAATTGCGAGGAGTTGTCATTTACTCAAAGATCGACTTGAAGATGAGTTATTACCAGATTGGAGTGATGACCTATCTAAGATTATGTGTCGTTAACTCAGTTTATGAGGAAAGATCAACCCTTCGTATGTTTGATCGACTGATTAAGTTGTTCGGGATTGTACTCAATTCAAGGTGGTCATACTAAGCTTGGCTAGAGGGACGTGTATGTTGGTTGGAACCAAGACGAATCGAGTGGATTTTCGATCTTGGGTGAGTGTCTCGTGATTAAGAAACTCTCCACTGTACCCTTTGATTCTCTTGTATTTGTCAGTTGACATTTATTTCTCAAATCATATGATTGTATTAGATAATCACAATGGTGAAGTTGGTATGTGTCAGACAAATTTTCTGATTTTAATTTGAAATTTGTTAGGACTTATGAATTAGTTATGCTAATTCATAAATTTCTAGTTATTCATTTCTCTGTTTGTGAGAAGTCGTACCCACACTTCTAAATAAATCCTCGATGTATTAGACATTTGAGTGAATTGATTTAACGGAATCCATTGGTTGGGATACCTTAAAATTTTGTTGAGAGAAGTGGTCATAACTATTTCTTGAGTTATGACACATAATTTCGTGATAGCAGAAATTTCTTGGTGAAACTTAGTTTCGTCACTTCTATTTTTGGTAGAGGTGAAAATCATCATTTTGTAAATACCTTGTACTAAGAATAAAAATTAATCCTCTTTGGATTAGAAGTTATTCACCCTTTGATTCCTTGAATCCGTTGGAAGATTCTTGTGGAAGAATGAACTTTATTAGATTCATGTTTGTAAATGTGTATTGATCATGCATTTTTACACCCACGAACCTGATGGAAGGATCTTTTTCCATATTGGATGTTCCCGTGTCCTTCAATTAATGAAATTCTTTTCTATGCTTATGTGAAAGTGAAATCAAGAAAAATTTTCTTTTCTTGAGAAATTCTTTTATGATCACTAAGGTCATGTCTTATTGCAGTTCGAACGTACTTGTCGTTGTTGATCATCTTAGTTCTACGTATTCTCCAAATGTCGTCGATGTGTGACCTATCTCATTAGTCATGAGTTGGATATCTCCACATCAAGATGTTAGAGTTAGTCGAGTACAGTGAAAAAGGGATAGTTTAACAATTGAGACCTTCCTTGTTAAGATATTGGCATCGCCATGAATCTTTGTTATGAATTTTCTGAAGACCTACATGAGTCTTGTTTAAATTCAAGTGATCGCTGATCAACTGGTGAAGTCTACACCCTTCTTGCAAGTCAAGATCCACTATGCAGTGTTAGTGAACCGAATAATGTATCAGAGGATTGTTCAGACTTCATGGAGTATCTTCAAGTGTTGTTTCAGATGAAAAACGGAAGTTTATCAATGTGTGTCGGTTAAGTTTACTTTAAGTGTTGAGGACTAAGTTGAGGCTAAGTCCAACTGATCATCCTCAGTGGATGGATAAGTAATGAGATGACCTATCTTTAGCAGGTTAGTTGGGAGATAGTGTGATACTTAATTTTTGTCATCCCTATGGTAGGACGAACCAGAGTTGATAGGAGCTTCGTTAATGTATAGATGTGAATGGTACTATGAGAACCCTTAAGTTCAACATCATTGAGTTAGATGATTTTAATGGACCTTATCATGATCGAGGCAGATATATCATTAAAGGAATTTAGAGTAGTGATCAACGTTTATGGTTAATGTTGACTTAGTGAGTTCGAAAATTTATGGAGAAATATATATGGTGGTTTTCCTTAAGCTGAACGGAAATAGTAAAGAGGAGTTCTTGAGTGAAACTAAGTTGTTAGAAAAGTTTAAGAATTATGATTATGGATAATTCAAACTGAAGTGATTCCTTTTGGTTGTAGTTGCATGGAGGAATGTAAGTGTATTCTTTAAGATTGAAATGAATGACTATAATATAATTTGGAGCGGTGGAATATGTTCAAAGGAAACTAAGACAACAATTGTGTGCTTTGGGTTGAAAGTTGATATATGTGATAGAGTTAAGGTTGAACTTGATATTCGTCGTGAGGATAAAGTGTTGAAGAAGTTTTGCTAGCAGACTAATTTTGAGGCAAGAAGTGATTAAGTTTTGATTGTCTTTCGAGTGTAACACGCTATGGTGAGATGTTTATAATCTTTGAGGTCTTATTCTGGTAAAAAAAAAATGTGGTTGATGATCCATATTGGAAACTGGACATTTTAAAATCCAAGATTTGCCATTGGGGAGTGTCCACCTGGATTTCTTGTCTTTGCTTTGGTGCAGCTCCTAGGGGTAATGGCCTTAGAGAACCTCTGTTTTATAATCTCTTTTCTCGGCTGTGAATATATAAGATTAGCGTTTGTGAAAATTCAGTTTATGAAGAAGTTCAAAGTTGATGAGTTAGATAATCCTAGCAGCTTACCTTCAGGAATGTTATGATGTTTTGATTGGAGACTTGAAAAGTGTGAATTCGATATGATTAGAAGAGTAGACTAAGCCCAAATGGACTAAGACTATGATTGCATCTCTTGAGTAGAAGGTTAATTGATGTTGTGGTAAAGTTAGTGTTGGTTTTGATGGTAGCTGTGAAAGTTAGATATTGAAGAAAATTTTCTAATGGATCTATATTGAGAAGTGAAGAGATTAAGCGTTGACTTTGTTCTTTAAAGTGTAATAGACTAAGGTGAAATATCGAAGGTAGTGGGGATAATGCGGTAGTGAAAGGTCTCGAGGATAAATAGAATGGCATAAGAACCGATCTTGTTATAGAGTTATCGTTGAGAGGAATGAAGTGATGAGAATACAAAGTAAGATTTTAGGGTCAAGGTGTGATTACAAAATCCTGTTTAGTTTTGAGCTACGAAATTTCGAGGACGAAATTTTTTTTAAGAGGGGTAGTAATGTAACACCCTAGTTTTTACACCTATGATTAATTATTTTATTTGGATGTTTAAGTTTATTTTGTTATGTGGTTTAGTTTGAGTAATTGAATTACTATTCAAATTATTTTATTAGGTGCGTTAGCACTGACTTATTTCAGTGAATGCACGCTTACTAGACAATAAGTTACATTATTGTCACTATTATTATCAGTATAGAAAAATATTTTAAATAATATGATTAAGAGAAAAGTATTTTCATATTTTTATTCTATTTAATTCTAGAGTTAAAAATAAACTGGTTTGGAATTAATCGGAGATTAATTTTGGATCATTGATTTTCTTGGTAGATCAATTCAACTATCAATCTTTACTCTATTTTGAATTTTGAAATTTTATATTTATCACTAATTGTTTTTAGATCCAAGGGACAATATTATTTCCTTTTTTTTCTAGACTCAATCTTGATCACTTATTTGGTACTTAGCTATTAAGTAAAAGAAAAACAACTTTTTCTCTTTCTCTTCCGTCAGAATACGCACGACCCCTACCCCTTCCTTTTTTCTTTTATCTTCTTCCTCCACTTTTAGAAACAAACACTCAAACTCTCCCTTCCTTTTCTGTTGAACCGTGACGTCCAGCCCACCGACCCAGCCCGTCGTCAGTCTGTCATTTGTCCGGCCAAGCGTCATGGCGCGTGACCCGCTCTCATGCGTCCGGTCCGCTTCCTCCTCGCCGTGCATCGTTGTGCGTGCTGATGTGGTAGGTGTATCATCCGGTCGCCGTTCCGCCCGCGTCTGGTGGGGGAGGAGACGACCTCGCACCCCCGTCCGATTCGTCGTCGCCGACATGCATGGAGTGGGAGAGACGATCGCGTGTTCCGCCCCCTGTTCTCCTCCGTTCTCGCCTCTCCGCGCTTAGGACCTGCAAGACAGTCACCACGTCATCTTTCTCTTCCTTGGGTGAGTGAAACCTCATCTATTTTGCTTAGATTCAAAAATCCCCCAAATTGATTTTGAAACCCTAACCCTAACCCTTTGATTTCAGATTTTAATCTTGAAATTTAAGTTTGTTTTATGAAATTAGGACTGTGAATTAGTGTTTCCCTAAACCAATTTCATTATTCTTTAGTTAAAATGAGTTTTCCCCAAATTGTATTTAGGAGCCCTAAACCCCAATTTGATTTTATTTGAATTTGATTCTGTTTTTGTGAAATTAATTATGATTTAGTACAATTAGGACTCTTAATTGATGATTCCTAAATTCATTTTCATGATCTTTTAATCAAAACAAAGTTTTCTTAAAGGGTATTGGGAAGCGTGAGCTTCAAACATGATTTTCTATGAAAATAACCTTGTTTGGTAATTAGATAAAGTGTTTAGATCAAGTTAGAATGTGTGTTTGATCATGTGTAATTGATTTCTGGTTGTTGCGCGTTGTTGGATTCCCTCTCTGAGACGTTTGACACGGCTATGCTTGCTTGATGGAGTAGATAGTTACACTCTTGGAGCTAATGTGAGTATTAAGACGAGGATCCTTTACTTGTCTTCAAAGGTAAGGGGAGTTTTCCTAGGGATATTCAATAATCGTATGCATGTGTGTATGTGATTAATCGGATATTTACATGTTGATTGAGCTTACTTGATTATCTAATGTACTTGAACTGTTATGCTACTATCTGATGTTGGACTGTACTTGTTCTAAATGTTATGATGCATATCTGTGATGAACTGCTTTCAACTGTGATATTAGCATTGAACTGATAATATATACTACTTGTTGATTGAAAGTTTGCTAAGTCAGGCTTGTGTCTGTGCTCAACTTTTATAAGGATTAAAAACCTTAATAAGCCTTGAAGATGAAGGGATTGGTGTTCTTTTCCAAAAGCTCATTAACTTAAAGTACTTGTTTTAAATGTTGAAATGGTTTTGGTGAACTATTGTTTTACAAGAGAAAAATCATTTTCGGACTATGTGTCTTCAAGTGAAAACTTTCAAGATTATTTGGCAATATCCTATTGGGGGAAATATTTCAAAGATAAAAGTATTTCAAGGATGCTTTATAAAAGATTTTCAAAGAAAAGGTTTTTCCTAAATATTTTAGAAACTTTCCGATAGCCTGGATAGGTTATCAAGGATTCGGTTTTGAATTTGATTTTCACTGAACGAAGAAAATAAATACTTGAGAAAGAGAATCTAGTACGCGAGACGTCGCCTCTAGTATTCAGTTATATGCACGTGATCTTGGATCAGTGTTAATTCGGGATCATGAGTCCTATTCATGATGTTATGGACTGAGAGTCCAATTCTCGAAATCGAGGACAGTGCGTTCTGATTTCGTTGTTGTGGACTGTGCGTCCTAATCACGTTGTTGTGGACCGTGTGTCCTAATCGCGTTGTTGTGGACTGTGTGTCCTAACCACGTTGTGATGAACATTGTTAAAGGTGAATATTGTTTTCTACGACCACAAGCCTAGGACTGGTGCATCGGTCTCGGGTGTTGTGATTGAGCATTCGGACTGTGTGTCCTATGTTCCTAAGTTTTCAAGTGATGGGGAAATGATGATTAAGTCGTTAGCTTTGAGCTGCGATAGCGAAAAAGAATGAACACAAAGAAAACCTTTTAAATAAAATATTTTCTCATGTGCATTTCCCCAGGCAGACGTGCCTTTCTTACATATCAGATACAAGGTGGTATCTGGGAGTCTGTCCATGTAAACCGAGTTCAGAGGCACATGTGACGTTGCTCGTCCTAAGACCTTAATGCATGAGGGTAAGGAGGCAACTGCCCGGTGGGCTAGAGATTGACCAACTCTAATTCTTCTCCAGTGGAAAACGGTGTTGATATCTCATGGGATTAGGTTAGAGCCTGATATTGAAGTGTCATGCATATTTTCAAAGATTGACTGTGCGGGTTTGAGACCCTATGATATAACACTGTTATGTTATGTATATATATGATTTAACTGCTTATATGATTATGTGATGTATGTATCATGTATATGGTTGTTGTGTGATATATCCATTTGTCGGTATCTCACCCTTACAAATATTTCGTGTGTTTCTTCCGGTTCGCTATTGTACCTTGGGTACTTTAGTACCGATGGTGTAGAGGAGTCTTCCTAAGTCACTCAAAGAGTTAGATCTAGTTGTCTGATGAAGTATTTGATTGTGTAATGATCACGTGAGTTTTCCATAGAAATAACTTTTAGAATGACCAGCTTAGGGTTTGAGACTTAGATTATTTTTGATAAGTATGTATGAGTATGGCTCGAGAGAGCCTTTATTTTAAAAGGAAATGTTTATGGCTCGGAGAGCCTATCTTTTGAATGAAAGCGTAAACTTTTCCTTTGGTCTTGTAAAGCTTATGGCTATAACTATTATTTTTATATATTGCTGCCTGGTGGAATTTGGTGTAACTGGAATTCTGGAATGAAAACGTAATTATTTTAGCAGGTGTTCTTTTACCTAGGATGTCCGAATTACAGAGGAGACTCTGTCGAAATTTTTGTAAAATGCTAGTTTTTATTCAAGTATATTCTTTAAATTAAATAGGCTTGCCATACTATGATAGTAAGTCTGTGTGCCGATCAAGGCTTAGGAGTCGTGACAAAATTTTTATACCCAATTTCAGACACTTATGTACTTATATAAATTATTTTCCGAAAGCACCAGCAAATTATCTTTTAATTTAAATTCCGCATGTGTTACGTAAGTAATGTCCAATGGGGGTGTTACATATTTCTAATAAAAAATTTATATATTTGATTCTTTAACAAATGTTCTAATGACACTGATTATCATTTTCCTTAATTATAATGGGTTTGAGTTTTAGAAATTAGATCATTAATATTTTTTAGTTGGATATAGGTTGTCTTAATTTACTGACACGCATTTTTTTAAAACTTATATTTTTTTATAATTTCATATAAGAGGTGTAAAAAATTTAAATTTAAATAGTTTTTTTCATATAACATGATAATATATTTAATCTGCTCTTACTATGGATTTGAATCAACTAAAAAAAAATGGATTTGAATCCATCGATCTAGTTCATAAAAGTTCTATTTTCCAGTAAAAAAATTGTTTAAATTTCTATTATTTCTTGGAAATATATATTGTAAAATATACATTATTATTTTTTCTGGGTAGAAAAATATACATTAATTTAAAATTTTTTTAATTCTCTAATTCTTTTTTTTAACTATGTATACACTATATCAACATATGACATATCATGTTGGTTTTGTTTCAACCAAATTATTATCGATCATGTCATAGTCGGATTGGATTCGAATCTAAATAATAGACACAAATAACATATCTTATTTTAAAATGTACGATAAAGGTGAGATTGGTAATCTATTTTATTTTATCATGTATTTGCCAAAATGAACGATAAAGGTGAGATTATCAAATAACTACTTCTCTTGATAAAGGTGAGATTAGTAATAAATTAAATAAATGTGGAATCTGCAAATAAAGGAATCACCGACTTTTATTTGTAACATTCCTATCGTTAAATAATAAATTATTTTTTTCTCAGGCTATACTCTGCATGTAAATGCGAAGACTAATCCCTCGAGTAGGATAGGACCATAAAGACAGCAAAGCTCTCCCATCCCTCGAGCCGGGTAGGATCACAAGGACGGCAAAGCTCTTCCTCAAAAGTTTTAACGTTGCTGCATTGATAAGGATATGATTCGAACTCGAGACCTCTGATTAAACTGAAAGAGATCCGTATCATTTCATCTATCCAAATGCTCTTGGATTGTTAAAATAATAATTTACATCCTCTCAAAAAATAAAAATTACGTCACTAGTAAAATTTGGTTCGTGTTATTTTTGAAAATTCATATTCAAATCATGTCAAAATAAAATTCATATTCAAATGAGTAAAATTACTCTAATATACATCGTGATTGACAAGGGAGATACAGAAGACCTTTTTATTTTTTATTTTATTGGATGAAATGAAATAACTCTATTTTTTCTATGAAAAAAAATCAATTCTATAGTATTTCTTATCAAACTCTATCAAATTCACGAAAATTCAAATTCGGCAATATATTCAGACAAACTCATCACATAAATATTTTTTATTTTATGAAATCATCACATTAATATTTGACAATTGAAAGAAAATGTTTCATTAATCACCAAGATAAAAAAAAATTACAGTTTGAAAAGAAATTAAAAATATAGTTCCAACATCTTATTTCTTATAAATTTTTTTTTGAAAGTGACATTATGTAAAATATCTCTATTTATGTAATCCAGATTCTCAAATTGTTTTATCTAACATGCGCTTTCAATTCGAGTCTTCAACTTGGTTTTTTGCAATCAACCCTAAATTTTTTCTAAAGTGAGTAGTTACTCATCATCAACCAAATTATTAAATTAAGATATCTCTTTCCATGCAAGTAAATTGATTGGGACATCATTCTTTTTGAATTATATTTAGTGTTTTATTGAAGCAAATTTGGGCTATTGCATGTTACGTTCACATTCAATGATTTATTGTCATATTATTTATTAGAGTGGTGTTATTTATACAACACCAATACCTATTTTTATAGTTTTCTCATATATTTATTTATTATTTTTCTCTCATATTTCATTATTTTCTTTCCTAAACTCATCATGATTGCGGGTGTCAATGTTGGAGATAATCTATGGCTTATCACACACTCACAATGCACACTAGAACAAAGAAGAATTATGGAGAGAAAGAGGATTAGAAGAGAATATCACAAACTGAAATTTTATTCACTAATATCACTTTACACACTTCTCTACTACTCTACTAACTAACTCTCCTAATAGCTCTCTAACTAATCACTCTAGTTACAACAAACTAATCACATTTTAATAAACTCCTAACAACTAACTAACTCTATTTGAATTACTTCCAACACTCCCCCGTAATTCAAGTATTCCACTTACACTTTTTATTACACTCAAATTTGCATTTTTATAATGCACACATTATTAACACTAACACACACATATTTGCCCACCTGGATCCCACAAAAAATTCAACAAGTATTGGGTTTGGCCCATTTGATCAGAAAAATAACCTCCATTCCAAAAATCCCATTTCTGATTTCTTCTAACATGGGCTAGGCCCATTAGGTCACAAAGGGGACTCAAATTTCGAATTTCCAGTTTTGCCCCTTGAAGCATCTTCTCCTTCTCGATGGTTCTCCGTGTCTGCCACCTTGCATCCATCATCTTCTCCCTCATTCCATATAGCAGCTTCATATGGCAGACACGACACAGCTGCTTCTCACCGCCGAACATCCGATGAACCGCCGTGTGACTGGCTTGGTCCGGTGGCTCCGTCGACACTGTGACCGGACCTGGTTCGAATCTCTCCGTCCGAACTTCCTTCTCCGTCCGAACCTCCACCGTTAGTTGTAGAACTGGAATCGTCACCTCCATCTCAGTCGCGTTCCGGCCACCTTGAAGCAACTCCACCCAGACCAGGTTCTCCTCCTTCGTACGCACCACCACACTGCCACCGTGAGTGAGTTGCCTTCCCCGTTTGTTTTTCTTCTTCGCAGCGGCGGTGACCATCAGTTTCGAGTCAGGCACCACCGACTTCGTCCCACCATTGTGGGCGGCGCTGCTGGCTTGGGTTTGGCGGTCGGTCACAATCTCTCCTCCTGTCGCCACTGCCCTTGTTTCACCTTCTTCCACGAACTCCTGCTTCATCGCCGCCGCGAGTCCACCATCACACTTCACATGAGCCATCTCTATATGCTCGAGCTCCACACCAGCAAGCCCATCATCATCTTTACCCTCAATTTCATCATTAGCCACATCGAAAACCTCTCTCTCCTCCGACACTGCCACTGTCTCCACCGAATCAAGATTTTTCTCATCCATCGTCAACACATTGTTGAGATGCCTCTGTGATGGAGCACTTTCCCCTTCTTGGATTTCTTGCTCAATGGTTACTGGCTCAGTCTGAGAACTCTGCTCTACTTGGCCACCCTTCTTTACAGAACCTTTGGATTGGAAGGGAGGTTGCTCACAAGGTGTTTGATGGAATGACCCAGTAAACACAACATTCAGGTTTCCAATCTGAAGATTGTTTTGTTCCATCAGCAGATCCACTCTTTGTGCATGCTCCACAACGACACCTTTTTCATTCTGATCTTCTGCCACAAGCTCCATTGTCTTGTCTTTGTTGTTTTCTTGAACACAATTCTTGAACTCTGTTTCTGGCTCATGCACCTTCTTGCCATCTACGGTTGAACCCTTCTTTGTGCACCCTCTTGCAGCTTTTTGACAACTCTTGTTTGCCTCAAGATCATCATTACTGCACTCTGTCTTGTTTGTTCTCTGCTTCTCTTTTCTCCCTGTGTCCTCTTCTTTATTCTTTTTTACACTTTTGATCTCCTTCTTGCTTGCAACACCTTTCTTCACATTTTCAGCATCTCCATAGGCTTGTTGCAAGATTTTCCATGCTTCTCTTGCATTTTTGGCTGAAGCAATCTTCCCAAGATTCACATCATCCACACATTGATGAAGGATGATGAGAGCCTTGTAATCTCTGTTCTTGGATTCCTTGTAGGAGGCACTATCCTCCTCTTCTTGGATTCCATCCTTCACTGTTTCCAACACTTCATGGAAACCAAAGATTGCTTCCATTTTCACAACCCAATGCTCAAAGTTCTTGCTATCAAGAACAGGTAGAGGAATTGAAAAATCCTCACTCAACTCCATCTCCATGGACACACTCTCCCAAGATCGTTATAGCTCTGGATACCAATTTGTTGGAGATAAGTTATGGCTTATCACACACTCACAATGCACACTAGAACAAAGAAGAATTATGGAGAGAAAGAAGATTAGAAGAGAATATCACAAACTGAAATTTTATTCACTAATATCACTTTACACACTTCTCTACTACTTTACTTACACTATGGCACTAAGTCTATTTATAGACTTACACCATCCACTAACTAACTCTCCTAATAGCTCTCTAACTAATCACTCTAGTTACAGCAAACTAATCACATTTTAATAAACTCCTAACAACTAACTAACTCTATTTGAATTACTTCCAACAGTCAAAAGTTGGTGTCAAAATTGAGTGTCAAAATATTATTTCTCTATTTATTATATTAATCTGAAAATAGTTTTTTTTATACTGGAAAAAATGTTTTTCTATAAGCAAAATATTTTATTGTTAGAATACTCTAACATGTATACACTTCAAATGCATTGGAACTAACAAAACTACTTCATACAACATGACCGTTTAGCATTATGAAAACCTAATTACAACTATAAGAACATTTTCGGTCCCACGTCATAATGTCACGACCTATGAAAATTATAAGAAACTACTTATAAATTATCTGCTTCAATTTTAGGTTTCTTGCTAATTATCCAATAAAAGTTCAATATTGCTAAAAAAAATAAAATTCAAGAATAAGTTACTATAACATGGAATCAAGCATGGTTTTTTTTAGTCTGAGACCTTCAGTACCTAGAAATCGTATTGGACTACAACTCAATCCGATTCGAGACAAAATGATCCATTTAAGGGGATAAAACTCTCTCACCGAGAATCAAATACAAAAATTTCGAATAATTTTTTCTAGTAAATGATTTTATGGAATTTTTTTAGACCAATTCTTTATCTAGTTTGATAAACTAAAGATGAAATTACGTTTTTATCCACCCCAAATGACCTCTGACTTTGTTTTTATAGAGTTTATGAGTTTATCCCTTAATTTTTCATATAAAAGTCATCATAAACATGTTACTCATCAGGGAGACTGGGACTATCAAGGTGGTTTGGGTTTTGAAACAAAGGTGTTGAGAGGTATAAGGTGTAAGGTTCAAACCTCAACCCTTACCAACATAACAAGCTTGATGCCTGTTTCATCGAAGGGAAGAAACTGAGGGCAAATATCCCCAGGTTTGAAAGGGGTATGCCTACTAATCATGTTCAGAAACAGGGTCCTCATTTTTTCGAAGAAAACGGGAACAGAGTGAGAGAGGGTCTTAGCTTTGCAAATGCTGTCAACCATGTTGGAACTAAGTCAAAAGTTTTAGACAACAAGAAAGTCAAGTGGAGAAGGGCAGGTAACTCATCAGACAGTAATACCTGGAAGGGTATATCTTTCAACGTGGAACAAGGAGATATGAAGTGGCTTGTAGGCAGTTATGTGGGTCAAACGTATAACATTCAAGACGCCTTGAATATTCAATCACATTTGCTCTTGGCTGGCATTGAATGCATTAAACCTATGTACTTGGGGGAGAAGCTGGTGCTGCTATCACCAGAGGAAAATACAGAGCTTTCATTCCTTCCTGATTCCACAAAGGAATGCTTAGCAAAATGGTTTGTTGAGATAGAGCCATGGTGTGAAAAGGATCGGCCCGGAGACAGATCGACTTGGTTGAGGGTGACAGGTGTGCCGCCTCATGCTTGGAAAAAAGATTTCTTTCTTATGTTGGCAGGGCTAGAAGGTAAACTGGTGGCTCTGGATGATCACACAGAACAAAGAGCAAGACTGGATTTTGCCAGAATTTTGGTCACAACTCCAACAATGGAATTCATTAACAAGGTTATTAGAGTTAAAATAAACGACTATGTTTTCCCTATCAGGATTATGGAAGAGGCTTTCTTCTGTAATCTTATTCTTCGGAAACATGGTGTTAAAGATCAAAGCAGTTCTGAGGATTCTTCCTT
Organism: Sophora flavescens; assembly: GCA_030762895.1. Lineage (NCBI taxonomy): Eukaryota > Viridiplantae > Streptophyta > Magnoliopsida > Fabales > Fabaceae > Sophora > Sophora flavescens. The sequence goes on from CM061069.1 coordinate 60,525,696, forward strand.
CGATTCGGCTTCGGAACAAGAAACATGGGTGGAATCGATTGAATCGGGTGAGTTTACTGAGTCCCGGGAGGTGGTAGGTCATGAAGTAATTCAAAGATTTTCAAACAGGGAAGAGGGTACACCTGCCCACACGGATGGGACATCTATCTGCAAAACTCTGAAGAAGCCGCATTCCCAACCTTTTCCCATTAAAAAGGATGTCAGATGCAGAAAGGGGGATATCTTACAGCAGACTAAAAGATCAACTCTTGAAAGCAAAGACAAAGGGAAAGGAGTCGTTATGGTGGACGAAATGGGGAGAGGGTCTCAATTTATTCAGAAGGGTGAGCTAGTGGGTTGCTCCAACTGGTGGGCTGGGCCTTCAGACTCAAGTGGACCGAATGTGGACCTGGAAGGAACTGCTGTAGCCGGTGTTCTGGTTAAAGAGCCTATGAAGCATATTAGTCTTGGGCCACAGGATGGTGTGGATATTTCCAGTATTTACATAGACATCAATCTGCCATCATTCCAGCCTGCTGGGTCAAAGGGCAAGAATCTAGCAATTTCGGGTAAGCAACAATTCTTTAATAATGTGGGAGAAAAAATCAAAAGAGCTATAACGTTGACAAACAAGTCATCGATGGAGAGGATTAGAGGATTACTAAGGGGGTCAAAGGGTTTCTCTGGTAATTGGCACTCTTTCTGCGAGAAGTGCTTATCAAAGAAACAAGGGGAAGGGATTAGAGCCAGAAAAAAAAAAAAAGATTCCCAAAACTAGCGGGGGTGTTAGTTTGGAGGAAGGTGGGAATCATTTAGAAGGAAAGACTTGCTCTGAAGACTCCGCAACAAACTGCTTGGTTTCGAGGGAGCTGGTCGAAACAAACCCAGGTTCGCCGTCTATTCCTTCGCCTACAATCTGCTCTCGAATGGGTTTTCCAGGTTCTACAGAGCATGCTATTCAATCTGAATCGATTAGGGTTAGCGAATCTTCCTTTTCTGAAGATCTTTCGTCCAGCAGTGACTTCAACGATTGGGTCGAAGCTCGGAAGATACTGGTCGAAGGTGTGGAACTAGGTCTTTGCACGAATGGCAACAATGGGGGTATTTTGAGGAAATTAATGGACATGGAAGAAAGGGATAGAAGGGCAAGGCAGGCTTCTACTGTGAATAATCAAACAGGTGGTTCTCTCGACGGTGATCAATGCAGGTAGGCTCCTTTAACATCAGGGGGCTGGGGGGGAGGTCGAAACAGAGAAAAATAAAAAATTTAATCTTTACAGAGAAGTTAGATGTTATGTTGATTCAGGAAACGAAAATGGAAGGTATAGAACAGAGGTTATGTAGGAACCTATGGGGAAATTCGGAATTCCAATGGTCTACTGTGAAGTCTGTTGGAAATGCAGGTGGTTTTTTAAATTTGTGGAATAAGGAGAAATTGAAGATGGTCTTTTCTTTCTCGGGAGAAGGTTTTTGTGGTATTCATGGATTATGGGGCGTCAACAATATCAGATGCTTCATAGTAAATGTGTATTCTCCTTGCTCTCTTGAAGGAAAAAGGAAACTCTGGGGGGATCTGCTTATGTCTAAGAAGGGTTTCGGCTCAGGACTGTGGTTACTGGCTGGGGATTTCAACGCGGTTTTGAGGCCAAGTGAAAGGAAAGGCGCAACTCTAGTGAACAGATATGAGCTTGGTGAGTTTCATTCCTTTGTCAAGGAAATGGATTTGGTGGATTTACCTCTCTTGGGAAGGAGATTTACTTGGTCAAATCAGATGGGACTGCAAGGAGCAGACTGGACAGGGTTTTATTATCAGAAGAATGGTTGAATGAATGGTGGTCGCGCTGTCGCGCACGCGCAAAAAAGGACGAGCGGGTTTTAAAACTGTAGTTTAGGGCGAAAACTCGGATGTCGTCTCTCAAGGACTCTTAAAGTGTTATTTTTCACAAAAATCAGTTTTTTTTTGGGGGTTGGATTGGGAAGCAAATAAGTAACAAGCAAAACAGAGCAATTAAAAACAGGGCAGTTTAAAGAGATTATCAAATAGCAAACAACGATTAATCTACTGTTCTCGAATTCCCAACTATCCTTGGTTCATGTAATCCCAAGCCCTAAGCAGATTCTAATCCCCTTTCAGTTGTAGCAACAACTAACAACGTAATCGCTACTACGGATATATGTTCCTATTCCCGAAATAACAAACGGGGTTAAGATCTCATGAACAAACGAACATGAATGAATGCACGCGAAATAACAAACGCGATTAAGTATAGGAACATAACATCACTGAAACAAATCAATACAATACTACACACTCCTGAAATAACAAACAGAAATGTATAATATGGTATTGAAAAGGGAAAAGCAATTAAAATAGGGATTAGAAAACCTCAAGTATATGGAATTCTCATACAGTAGATTAATCTAAGAATTTAGTTCTCCATGACAATAATGAAACACACAGAAAAATATAAAACTATGGAGAAGCAAAAGTTTTTACAATCTATTCAGAACAGCCTTTTATACTATTCAGAATTTTAGCCCACTCGCGAGGCGAGAACACATTCGCGAGGCGAATATCATGAAGAGTCAGTAACCTTTGGCATTCTCGCGGGGCGAACAACGGATCGCGGGGCGAAGAACTGAAGAGTCTTCTTATTACGCCCGTTATGAACATCAAGGGCCAACCGCGATGCTTTCTGACTTCCAGGCTCGCGAGGCGAGTTATTGTTCGCGTGGCGAAACTCTTCAACTTCAAAACTGCCACAGCCGTGACCTTCAACACGGGTAAGCCGTGATAGTCTCTGACTTTCAGGGCTGGGTGACTCGCGGGGCGAGATCTTCTTCGCGGGGCGAACCAGAAACCTTGCATTTTCTTGGAACAGTCAGCCTTCGGGATCGCGAGGCGAAGAGCTATTCGCGGGGCGAATCCCCTGCTTCTTTATTCTCTTGACTTCCAACTTAACCTGAAAACAAAGACACAGCTATAAGTGTATTATTTGACTCAAAACTGGCTAAATTAACCTAAAACTACTTTAGAGACTCAAAACCTTGCTTGAGGACAATCTAATCTAATTTGGGTGAAAATAGGATATAATTTGCACAAAACCCTGGTCATACTAGCCATAAAACTAGATGAGCCAGAGGCTGATCAAAATACCCCAAACTTAAACTTTGCTTGTCCCCAAGCAAACTAAGACTCAAAAATCAAAAAGACTCAAGACCTGGCAAGCTTAAAAGATTCAATCAACCTTGCACAAATTCAAGCAATACATCAAAACAGTTTTCTTCAATGTCCCCCCTTTCAAGCAAAGCAATCCCCACATTCATTTATTCTAAACATTTGAGAATTTCATCATTCAAACAATCAGAAATCTAAGCAGGGGCTCTAAGTTACACACAAAAGAGAGATCACCAAATTCAAACAACTGCCTTCCTCACAAGGGCATTTAGTGTTCACTCAATCACTCAGTTTGCGTCAGGCTATCAACATTGCACTCAGTTTCACTTTTCAAGAACACTTCCCATAAATTTGATTTTCATCTCAAAATGGTTCCCACAGAAAACATGCAAGCAACATCAAAAGGTCTTTTATGGGTTGTAATGGGACCTGGCTAAGGGTAGGATATACAAAGGTACTAGGCTGAAGACCCTAGGAACTAAGAGAGCATGAAACAGTTCAAAACATTTAAATCCATTCAAGTTCCTTTTTTTTTCATTTTTCTTTATGCCTTGGGTGACTACAACCTCTTTTTTTCTAATACTTTTATTTATTTTTATTTTTCAATTTTTTTTTCAATCCCAAACAACATATTACACCTTGTAGCCACCCCAAACTTAGTTTCTTGCACCTTTTCTCTTCCTAAGATTCCATGCTCTCCTAATCCTAAGATCGGGTTAACATGGTTTTTTTTCCAGATTTTAAGCTTATAACATAAGGTTATCAAGAATTAACAGGCTAATAGGCTCAATGGGGCTAACTAGGGAACATGCATTAGGGATTGTTATTTTAGGCTAAGTAGTTATTTACAAAGAAAATGCCTAAATCATCTGAAGCAAACACATAATCATGCAAACCATAAAGAGATTCAAGCAAATTCAGGAAAGTGCAACTTGAGAAGTGATTTTCACACAGTCAAAAACATGTTGGAGGCTCAAAACCTCACCTGGACATTCATGCAAATTGTTTGAAAGAGATTCTATCCCTAGTGTATGCTTCCTATCACCCCAAACTTATCATAAATCATGCTATCACAACAAAATCTCAAAGTTCAGTTTTCAATCACACGGGGATCACTTTTCAAAAACAAAAAATTTTCCACCCTAGGGGGGAATCATCACATATCAATCATGCAAGCAATCTGTGCAAAATCAATCAAAATCCATCAAACTTGCCAACAAAAGACTCAACACAACTCCTGAGCTTCTCAAATTATTCAGGAGCTTTATTCAAAGAACAAAACAAAAACTACAACTAGTTCCCTCCCCCACACTTAAAACATGCATTGTCCCCAATGAACAACATAACAATAAAATCAGAGTGAGGGAAAGGAAAGGGAACTCCCTGATCAAGTATCAGTGTAGGTGGGAGCTTCCAAGGAGAGCTCCTCAACATTAACATCCACAGGAACACCAGCATCCACACCATGGAATGGCTTCAGCCTCTGCCCGTTAACCTTGAAGGGCTTGTGGGTACCTGCACGTGTAATCTCTACTGCACCATAAGGAAACACATTAGTCACAACAAAGGGGCCATCCCATTTGGACCTAAGTTTCCCAGCCATCAATTTCAGGAGGGAGTTAAACAATAAGACTAGCTGGCCCACATAAAATTCTTTTCTAACAATCATCCTATCATGAAAAAGTTTTGTTTTTTCTTTATAAATCCTGGAGCTTTCATAGGCTTCTAGCCTAATCTCCTCAAGTTGCTGCAACTGCAGTTTTCTTTCAACACCAGCTTCCTTCATGTCCAAGTTACAGCTCTTGACTGCCCAATATGCATGGTGCTCAACTTCCACCGGGAGGTGACATGCCTTACCAAATACAAGCCGGAAGGGGGACATTCCTATAGGTGTCTTGAAAGCAGTCCTCTGAGCCCACAGTGCTTCTTCCAGACGGCGGCTTCATTCCTTCCTGTTCGGCTGCACCATCTTCTCTAGAATCTGCTTGATCTCCCTGTTTGATACTTCAGCCTGGCCATTGGTCTGGGGATGGTAAGAAGTGGACACTCTATGTACAACCCCATATTTTCTGAGTAAGGCTTCCATGGTTCTGTTGCAAAAGTGTGTGCCCTGGTCGCTGATGATAGCCTTAGGTATGCCAAACCTGCAAAAAATGTTGGACCTAACAAATTTGGAAACAACTTTAGCATCGTTAGTCCTAGTGGGGATTGCTTCCACCCACTTTGAAACATAGTCTACAGCCAAAAGAATATATACAAAACCAAAAGAAGGGGGGAAAGGACCCATGAAATCAATCCCCCACACATCAAAAACCTCACAAAAGAGCATAGGCTGCTGAGGCATCTCACTCCTACGAGTGATGGCAGGGCCTGTTGTTTGACATTCTTTACAATTCTTGAAGACCTCATAGGCATCTCTAAAAATTGTGGGCCAGTAGAACCCAGAATCCAGGACTTTTCTTGCCGTCCTCTGCGGTCCAAAATGTCCTCCAACTTGAGAGGCATGTGAGAAGTGCAGGATGGACTCTGTCTCATGATCGGGGACACACCTCCGAATAACCTGATCACTGCAAAACTTCCACATGTAGGGATCATCCCACACATAGTACTTTGCATCGCTTCTGAGCTTGTGGAATTTGGATCTACTTGTACCTGCAGGAACAACACCAGCAACCAGAAAGTTAACTATGTCAGCAAACCAGGGGGTTACCCCATACAGATGTAGGAGTCTCTCATCAGGGAAGTCATCTTGGATGGGAGAAGGATCCTCATCCCTAGCTATTCGGCTCAAGTGATCTGCTACCAAATTTTCAGCTTCACTCTTGTCTTTGATCTCTACATTGAATTCTTGGAGCAAAAGCATCCACCGGATCAGTCTTGGCTTAGCTTCTGGTTTCTTTAACAGGTACTTCAGAGCTGCATGGTCAGTGAAAACAATAACCCTATAACCTAGCAAATATGACCTAAACTTATCAAGTGCAAATACAATAGCTAGCAGTTCTTTCTCAGTGGTGGTGTAATTTGATTGTGCAGCATCTAATGTCCTAGAAGCATAATGAATTACATGGGCAACCTTGCCCACCCTTTGTGCCAGAACTGCTCCCACAGCAAAATTGGAAGCATCACACATAAGTTCAAAAGGGAGTGTCCAGTCAGGGGGCTGGATGACAGGGGTAGAAGTCAACGCTCTTTTCAGGTAGTCAAATGCCTTCTTGCACTTTTCATCAAACTGAAACACGGCATCATTCTTCAGCAGGTTTGACAATGGCAGTGCTATCTTGCTGAAGTCCTTAATAAAGCGCCGGTAGAAACCTGCATGGCCAAGAAAAGCACGGATCTCGCGTACGCAAGATGGGTAAGGCAATGAAGAAATCACATCAATTTTTACAGGATCTACTGAAATACCCTCTTTAGAAATTACATGACCCAAAACTATCCCCTGTTCCACCATAAAGTGACATTTCTCATAGTTCAAAATCAAATCAGTCTCAATACATCTTTCTAAAACTAGACTCAGACTATGCAGACATGCATCAAATGAGGAGCCATATACAGTGAAGTCATCCATGAACACCTCTATGCAATTTTCAATAAATTCAGAGAAAATGTTAAGCATGCATCTTTGAAAGGTGCCAGGAGCATTACAAAGGCCAAATGGCATCCTGCTATAAGCAAACGTACCGAAGGGGCACGTAAAAGTGGTCTTTTCCTGATCCTCAGGGGCAATATGGATCTGGAAATACCCGGAAAAGCCATCTAGAAAACAATAATGAGATTTACCAGCCAGCCGATCTAGCATCTGATCTATGAACGGCAAAGGAAAGTGATCCTTTCTGGTGGCCTGGTTCAACTTCCTATAATCTATATAGACTCGCCAGCTATTCTGGACTCTAGTAGGTACAAGCTCATTATTATCATTCCTAACTACTGTTAGACCGGACTTCTTTGGTACAACTTGCACCGGACTTACCCAAGTACTATCAGAGATGGGGTATATAATACCTGCCTGCAGAAGCTTAGTCACCTCTTTCTTCACCACATCCAGAATCAGTGGATTAAGTCGCCTTTGGGCCTGTCTCTAATCGGCTTAGCCCCATCCTCCAATAAAATTCTGTGCATGCATCTGGAGGGGCTAATTCCTGGAATATCAGCCAATGTCCACCCAATAGCCTTCTTGTGCTTCTTCAGAACCTCCAATAGTTTGGCTTCCTGGTCAGAGTCAAGACTGGAAGAAATGATGACAGGAAGTTTTTCATTTGTCTCCAGGTAAGCATACTTCAGGTTCTTTGGGAGTGGTTTGAGCTCTAGGGAGGGCGGCTGCTCAATGGATGGTACATTGGGAGTAGCCATGATGCCACGGACTTCTGCAGAACAGACAGCTTCACTCTCACTATCACTATCACTATCACCCTGCAAAGTTGAATCCAGAAACTCAGAACAAACAGCACATGGGTTAGTGTCAGTACAGTTAGTAGAAGTATATACATCATCAAAACCAGAAACAAATGGAAAATCTGAAACAAAGTCCTCATGGGTATCCTCAATAAGCTCAGAAAGCAACTCTAGTTGGAAAACCGAGTGCTCCTCCAGTGGGTGTTTCATAGCATCAAAGATCTTGAACTTGGCCACAATATCACCAAACTCCATAGACATAGTCCCATCATACACATCAATCTTAGTCTTGGCTGTCTTCATGAATGGTCTGCCCAAGATTATTGGTGATCTACTGGAATGTGTCTCTCCTGCCATGTCTAAGATGTAGAAGTCAGCAGGGAAGATCAAATCATCAACTTGCACTAGCACATCTTCTACCATTCCCATGGGTCGGGCACTGGTCCTGTTAGCCAACTGGATGGTGAGACCTGTATACTGCAAAGGCCCAAGATCAAGGTTGTTAAAGATGGAGGTAGGCATGACATTTATGGATGCTCCCAAGTCCAGCATGCAGTTTTCAAATTTCCTATCCCCAATAGTGCATGGGATAGTAAATGTGCCCGGATCCTTGCACTTCTGTGGTAGTGCCTGAGTAGGGGCTATAACAGTAACTCTTTCTGGTGCAGGCCTAGACTGGATAAGAGCTGAGACATTTCTTCCCAAGTCAACCCTCTCATTATTCTTCATCTTCCTCTTGTTGGTGCATAGATCCTTCAGAAATTTGGCATACTTGGGCACCTGCTCGATCACATCTAGAAGGGGAATATTTATAGCTACTTTTCTGAAAACATCAAGAATCTCCTTTTCCTTGTCTTCACCACCAACCTTCTTATTTTTCTGTAATCTGTGTGGGAATGGGATTGGTGGTCTGTACACTTTTTCAACTTCAACTTCAACAATAGGCTCAGGAGTTACCTCAACAGTTGCTTCATCTTTTTCAGAGGTGGCCTCAATAACTTTTCCAGATCTCAGAGATATGGCACTCACATTAGGGTTGGAGGCATTGGGATTTATCACTGGCTGAGCAGGCAGCTGGGTTGTTCCTTGACCTTGCTGTATGTTATTCATGGATGTGGCCAGCTGTCCAATCTGTGTCCTCAAATCTTGAATGCTAGCACTTGTTTGCTTTGAAATCGTACTGTGAAGCTGCAACCTGCTGCTGAAACTGGAGGTTATTTGCAGCCATTTGCTTGATCATATCTTCTAATGAAGGTCCAGAAGGTGCAGAAGTGGTCACTGGAGGAGGATTCTGAGGTGCTGCCATTGGTTGTTGTTGGGATGGGTTCCCATACCGCAGATTAGGATGATTCCTCCAATTGGGATGGTACCTATTGGTAGAGAGGTCTGGAGTGCTGTACCGATTCTGACTGTTTCCTTGATTATATGGATTTACTGCATAAGCTTGGGACACTTCACTGACAAACTCTTCTCTCTGGATGGGGCATGGATCATATGGGTGCTCAGGAGAATTGCATATGCCACATAATTTTGCAGGATGAACCCTGTCTATTGCCAATTGCCTTACAAAAGAAGTCAGCTCATCCAATCTATTCTCAAGGGCGGCCTGGTTGGAAGATGAACTATGGACCTCATGCACACCTCTTGTCTCAACTGAATTTCTTCTGGTAGTAAACTGCTGGGAATTCAATGACATGTTCTCAATGAGTTGCTTGGCAGCAGCTGGGGTCTTATCAACTAGTGCTCCCCCACTAGCAGCATCCAAAAGATTCCTATCCATCGGCAGTAACCCTTCATAAAAGTACTGGATCAGGAGTTGTTCAGAAATTTGATGCTGGGGGCAACTGGATACCAAATGCTTGAACCTTTCCCAATATTCAGCTAGCGACTCATTCCCTTGCCTGATGCCACATATCTCTTTTCTTATTGACGCAGCTCTTGAAGCAAGAAAATATCTTTCTAGGAAAACCCTCTTCAAATCATTCCAAGTGGTGATAGAGTTGGGCTCAAGATACAACAACCAATCCTTTGCAGCTCCCTAGAGTGAAAACGGAAAAGCCTTCAACTTGATGCTATCCTCAGTGACTCCCTCTGATCTTGAGGTTGTGGAGCATACAACTTGGAATTCCTTCAAGTGCTTGTGTGGATCCTCACCTGCAAGACCATTAAACTTTGGCAACAAGTGAATGAAACCAGATTTTAGTTCAAAAGGAGTATCAAAGACTGGATATGAAATACACAATCCATTGTAATTTACATCAGGGGCAGCAAGCTGTCTTAATGTCCTCTGGTCACCCATGTTTTCAAAAACAGTTTTGGAATTAGAATCACTACTAGTGCTAGCCCGAAATTCTCTACGGAGTGTGTGCAGTGTTCTTTCAATTTCCGGGTCAAAATCACACAAGTCAGGGCAATTAGACCTAGTAGCCAGACCAATTCAAAACAAAAACAGAAAATAAAAGAAAGAAAAGAAAGGGAAAAAAATGGAAAAATAACAAATAAGAGTCCCCGGCAACGGCGCCAATTTTTGGTCTCGCTGTCGCGCACGCGCAAAAAAGGACGAGCGGGTTTTAAAACTGTAGTTTAGGGCGACAACTCGGATGTCGTCTCTCAAGGACTCTTAAAGTGTTATTTTTCACAAAAATCAGTTTTGGGGGGGGGGGGTTGGATTGGGAAGCAAATAAGTAACAAGCAAAACAGAGCAATTAAAAACAGGGCAGTTTAAAGAGATTATCAAATAGCAAACAACGATTAATCTACTGTTCTCGAATTCCAAACTATCCTTGGTTCATGTAATCCCAAGCCCTAAGCAGATTCTAATCCCCTTTCAGTTGTAGCAACAACTAACAACATAATCACTACTACGGATATATGTTCCTATTCCCGAAATAACAAACGGGGTTAAGCTCTCATGAACAAACGAACATGAATGAACGCACGCGAAATAACAAACGCGATTAAGTATAGGAACATAACATCACTGAAACAAATCAATACAATACTACACACTCCTGAAATAACAAACAGAAATGTATAATATGGTATTGAAAAGGGAAAAGAAATTAAAATAGGGATTAGAAAACCTCAAGTATATGGAATTCTCATACAGTAGATTAATCTAAGAATTTAGTTCTCCATGACAATAACGAAACACACAGAAAAATATAAAACTATGGAGAAGCAAAAGTTTTTACAATCTATTCAGAACAGCCTTTTATACTATTCAGAATTTTAGCCCACTCGCGAGGCGAGAACATATTTGCGAGGCGAATATCATGAAGAGTCAGTAACCTTTGGCATTCTCGCGGGGCGAACAACGGATCGCGGGGCGAAGAACTGAAGAGTCTTCTTATTACGCCCGTTATGAACATCAAGGGCCAACCGCGATGCTTTCTGACTTCCAGGCTCGCGAGGCGAGTTATTGTTCTCGTGGCGAAACTCTTCAACTTCAAAACTGCCACAGCCGTGACCTTCAACACAGGTAAGCCGTGATAGTCTCTGACTTTCAGGGCTGGGTGACTCGCGGGGCGAGATCTTCTTCACGGGGCGAACCAGAAACCTTGCATTTTCTTGGAACAGTCAGTCTTCGGGGTCGCGAGGCGAAGAGCTATTCGCGGGGCGAATCCCCTGCTTCTTTATTCTCTTGACTTCCAACTTAACCTGAAAACAAAGACACAGCTATAAGTGTATTATTTGACTCAAAACTGGCTAAATTAACCTAAAACTACTTTAGAGACTCAAAACCTTGCTTGAGGACAATCTAATCTAATTTGGGTGAAAATAGGATATAATTTGCACAAAACCCTGGTCATACTAGCCATAAAACTAGATGAGCCAGAGGCTGATCAATGGCCTAATCCAATCCAATGGGCCCTCAACAGGGATGTTTCTGACCATTGCCTGGTGATCCTTAGATATAATTCAACGAATTGGGGCCCTAAACCATTCAAATTCAACAATTGTTGGCTGTTGCAGGACGTCTTTTTGAATCAGATCAAATAGCTTTGGGAATCAACAGAAATTGACGGGTGGAAGGCCTTCTCCTTGAAGTAAAAACTGAAGAAACTGAAATCGGTTCTGAGGAGTTGGAACAGGGACAGTTTTGGGGACTTGGATAACGAAGTGAGGTCTTTAACTGAAGCAATCGGAAGGCTGGACAGAAAAGGCGAAACAACACAACTTTCTGAGGCGGAATTATCTTCAAGGAAGTGTCTTTTCGAAGAACTCTGGAAGAAATTAAAGATGAAGGAAAGTTTACTTTACTAGAAATCTAGTGTCAAATGGATCAAGGAGGGAGATGCTAATACTGGATTTTTTCACGCCTGCATTAATGGAAGAAGAAGGAGAAATCAGATCAATGCTCTCCACGAGGAATCTAGGTGGGTGGAATGTGTTGATGAAATCAGAATAGCTATTAAGAATCACTTTACAAAAGCCTGCAAGGAATCGTGGCGGGACAGACCGAAATTTAGAGGCCTGCAGTTTAACAAGTTATCGGCTGTTGAGAATGAGTCGTGATAGTGTGATTTCACATCATAATTCATGTACATTTTTGCATGCATTTTCATATAGTTTAGGCATATTTAGTTTGATTTTTATTAGTTTTTATCTTGGAACGGGTAAGGCGGTGTTGTGGTGTTGTTTTGCAGAAATTTAAGATTAAATGCCCAAGATGAGCCATAATGGAGCCTGGATAAAGTTGGAGCTTGAAAAGTGAGATATTGGATGACTCCAATTTAATTTGGAATGGAAATATTTAATGACAATTGACAAAAGTCCAGTAGCAATGTAAGAGGCCTAATTGATGGATTTGATGATTTGGATATTAATGGCTTACCATAAAAATAGAAGATGAAGATATTGATTGGGCAGTTAATGTAGAAGATTTGAAGACATTAAAGAATATCAATCACCATATGCAAGGAGATAACGTCAGCATTAATTAGGGGATCAATTCATGATTTGGTTTTGATTGAAACATATCTAATAGATATTTGATTTGGGATTAAAACAAGAGTCCCACGGCTGGCAATAAAAGGAGCACAGGGGCGCACAAAATAAGGAGAGATTTGGATCAGACAGAAAAATAGGATTTTTAACCTAGGAGCACTTTTACCCTAGGGAGACTCTTGGGAAGCAAAAAGGGGCGTGATTTCTCTGAACCAAGGGGCTGCGGTGACGACTGTGGAGAGCTTCAATGGAATTTCTTCTTCCCTTTGTTCTTGTTGTTCTGGTTTTGGTTTTCTCTTTCTCTATGAGTAGCTAAACCTCTTTTTGTTGGGATTAGATGTAACTTAACTGAATATCATGTATTTGCCTTGATTGTATTAATCTATGTTTATGCCTTCGTATTAGTGTTTAATTCCGCCGCTTAATGCTTTTTGTGGTTTAGCTTCCCATAAACTGATTTTAAGATTTGATTTGCAATAGGGACGTTCTTATCAATTATGGATCTGGAATTATTCACCTAGTAAACCTCGCATCTAGGAATGGGGTTTGGTTTATTAGTAATCGCGTAATCCTTAATCTTAATGCAAATTCATTAATCTAGGCCACCTAAGGAATTAGGGTCTATTAGTGGATTTAGGCTCTTGTCATCTGAAGAATCAGGGCTTGAGTTATTTCGTGGGTTGATTTTAATATTTGAAGCATAAACTGGATTGGTGGTCTTGGTATTTCATGAGGCTAAGGTTTAGTGAAATTTAATCCTAACACCCCTATTTGCATTCCAAGTGTTTGATAAAAATTCCCAAAAAGACCAAAAAAAATTTTATTGCTTTTGTTGCTTTATTTTATGTTTTGATCTTTCTTCATTTAGTCTAGATAGTTGTTTGATTTGTGAATTGGTAATTGGCAACCGATCCCTGTGGATACGATAACCGGTCTCACCACCGTATTACTTGTACGACTAGGTATACTTGCCTAGATTCGTTTCAACAAGTCGCTGGTTAAACTTTTCTCAAGAGAAGAAATCAAAGAAGCTGTGTGGAGTTGCGAACAGAATAAGAGCCCGGGTCCAGACGGGTTCAATTTCAAATTCATTCGCTCTATCTGGGGATCTATCCACAACAAATTATATGATATGCTAGGTGAATTTCATACAAATGCTTCTCTTCCTGCAGGTTTTCTATCTACTTTTGTGGCATTAATTCCCAAAAAACCAAGCCCTTTGTCTATTAATGATTATCGACCAATTACCCTCATTGGATGTTTATACAAGATCATTGCCAAGATTCTTGCAAGGAGAATAAAATCTGTACTGAATTCGGTTGTCTCACTTAATCAGTCGGCTTTCTTATCTGGCAGACAAATCTTAGACGGAGTTCTAGTGGTTAATGAAGTGGTGGATCTAGCTAGGAAGAAAAAGGAGGTTTGTCTTTTGTTTAAAGTGGACTTCGAGAAAGCGTATGACTTGGTTAACTGGGCCTTCTTGGAGGATATGTTGATCAATACTGGCTTCCGGGAAAAATGGAGGACTTGGATGAAGGCTTGCATCTTTTCGGGTTCAACTTCTATTTTGGTCAATGGATCACCTACAAAGGTGATCAGAATTTCAAAATGAATTAGGCAAGGCGATCCCTTGGCACCTTTCCTTTTTCTTCTAGCGGCTGAAGGATTAAGCGGTCTTATTAGGAGGGCTGAGAGTTTGGAGAAGTTTGAGCCATTTGGTTTGGGTCAAAACCAAATTAAGATCTCTCATTTACAGTTTGCCGACGACACGATTTTGGTTGGTAAGGCCTCCTTTGAAAATTTGTGGGCTTTGAAAGTTATATTCCGCTGTTTTGAACTAGTATCGGGCCTGAAAGTTAATTTTCACAAAAGTAGCGTTATTGGCATTCACGTAGAGGAGGGCTTTATGCAAGTGGCAGCGGATTTCTTAAATTGTAAAATTGGGGAGTTACCTTTCTTCTACCTGGGTCTTCCGGTTGGAGCGAACCCGAGAAGGCTTTCCACGTGGAATCCGATCATCGAGAAATTCAAAAGGAAGTTATCTTCTTGGAAGGGAAGACACATCTCTTTGGGGGGCAGAGTCACACTGCTCAACTCGGTCTTATCCAACCTACCAGTTTATTTTTTGTCTATTATGAAGGCTCCTAAAAACGTTTTGCGCGTGTTGACAAAAATTCAAAGGAGATTCCTTTGGGGAGGTTCTGAAGGCAAAAACAAGATCGCTTGGGTGAGGTGGGAGGTTGTATGCAAACCAAAGAAGAGTGATGGATTAGGTGTCAGGAACTTGGAAGATTTTAATAAAAGCTTGCTTGGGAAATGGAAGTGGCGTCTTTTAATCGAAAAGGACGTATTGTGGTGGTCAGTGACGATGCTCGGATATGGGCCGAGTTTCAATCCGTACTCGCTTCAGGGAGGTGTGATCAGACCTCAAGACTCCTTCTGGTGGAAAGATATTAGTAGCTTGGATCTCTCAAATCAGGGTGAGGATTGGTTTAAGAGTGGTTTGAGAAAATTGGTTGGAAATGGGAAAATGACATCATTTTGGCATGATCCATGGAGAAGGAATCTATTCGTGTGGGAAGAGGAGCTGCTCTCGGAATTTTTGGGGGTTATTAACCCAATTGAATTTTCAAGCGGTAGAGAGGACAAATGAAGCTGGCTTCATAATTCAGATGGCGTGTACTCTGCAAAATCAGCATACAACCAAATTTTATTTGCCAGACAATCTCTCGCAGATCAGATGGATGTTTCTAACAACAATTTCTTCAAAAATTTCTGGTTCTGCTGGATTTCCATGAAGGTTTTGACCTTCCCGTGGCAAATGATTCTTGACAGGATTCCGACTATGGTCAATCTCGAGAGGAGGAGTATTGTCCAAAATCAGTCTTGCTCTATGTGTATACAGGGGATCGAAACTGTGTCTCACCTCTTCTTCAATTGCAGGTTTGCATCTTTGACTTGGGGAGGTGTCTATAGTTGGCTTGATTTTCAGGTTTCACTTCCATTTGACCCCAAGAACCACCATAAAAATCATCTTGGGTTAGTAACAGGGAATAAACTAAAAAGGATTTGGATGGTACCTTGGTTCGCGACAATTTGGTCCATTTGGTTAGCAAGAAACAAGAAAAAATTTCAGCAGGAGGAGGAAGATTTACTCACTGTTCTGGATTTGATAAAAAGAAGGTCGTGGTATTGGATTAAACTAAAATTAGGAGGAAGCCTTTCCTTCTCTGATTGGTGCATTAACCCATTGGAATGTTTGAAAATGGGTTCCAATGGGCATATGTGAGAATACTGTGATGCTAGATTTTTTGGGAGTCAGTTTCATTTGTAGGACTGTGGAGCATCCTTAGCTGGTCCGTTTAAGAAGGCAAGTTGGTCAGCTGTTGAGTCACCGTCAAGTGTACCGGGTTGTCGCAAGTAATAAAATATACGGTAAGTAATTACCGAGGTCGAACACAAGGATTGGGCTACCAATTCTACCAATTCGCAAGAAATTCGATAAGTTGGCCAAGTAACAGAAAGTGGTTGTGGAGAGAGAGAAAATAGGATTGCAAGTTCAAATCAACACGAATTAACAAATCGATTAAGAGTGAAAATCTGGATTAAAAACGCCTAAGGTCACAAATCCACCTACCCAATCATGCATAGTACCCAAGTGATGATGATCCTCTCCCTAGGTTCAATTTTAATGTCAACCGGGACCCCCAATTTCTCCTAAATTCACTGTCGTGCTCAATAGGACGTATTCAACGATTGGCTTAATTACTTGCTACAGTCTCATAACCCAATCATCGAACTCGATTAAATCTTGTTCCCTATATGGTTGCACTAATCTCCTACTCATTCTCGTTCAATATTCAATCAGTGATCCCAATTCAAGTTCTAAACGCGAATTGCCTATCAAGCCTCATCACGTTAACTAGTTAATCACGCATGCATATGATCAACGCAATGAAATTAGAATTGGAAAACAAGAATTGAGTTAAGGGAGAGAGATATACATCACATTGAATCACTACACCGCCATGGGTGGTTTCATTGATCCCTTAGACAAGGGGATTAGTTCCTCATGCCCGTAATAACGACAAACGAACAATCGGAATTCATCATAATTCTAAATTAAGAAAAGAAAAGAGGGAGACGCAGCTCCAGAATAAGGATTCTAAGAGATCTTAAATCTGTTCTGATCAAAAAGTGGTATCTGGTTCTGTCTGCACTGCTTTATTTATAAGGAGACCACGCGTCACGGTCGTGATGGCCATCACGGCCAGGCCATGATGCGTTCTGGAATGGGCGCGCTTTCAAATCTGGAGCATCACGGCCGTGAGCCTCATCACGGCTAGGCCGTGATCAGTTCTGCCTGGCCTGTCACAGCGTGATCTGTATCACGGCTAGGCCGTGACAGCTTCTGACTTTTTCCTTCTGCCCTGCTTGATCATGGCCGTGATGGTCATCACGGCCAGGCCGTGATGGGCTCTGTTTGGCTCATATTCTTCACTTTTCAAGCTCTAATCCATCAAAGCTCCATCAAGTCTATTTTCTGAGCATTTTTCCTTAAATTCCTGCAAAACAACACCAAGAGACCGCTTAACCCATTCCAAGGGAAAAACTAACAAAAATCAACTAATCATGCCTAAACTATATGAAAAATACATGCGAAAGTGCACATGAAATATGATGTAAAATCACACTATCAAACCACCCCAAGCTTAAAACTTGCTTGTCCTCAAGCAAACACTAAGGCCAGAAGATCAAAAAGCATGGATAGTGTGATTTAGAACCCGAGTAGTAACTGATCCAAGTAATAGGTAATTCAAATAATTTAGCAAGAGACAATCAATTCAAGTCCAATTAGACGCCTAGGTTTCTTAGACTAATATTCTCACTGATTTGGGCACTCTTTCTCATCCGAAAATCACCCCAAGCTTGGTCATTAGCTTGGCACTCCACCTCACCCTCACTCAAGTGTTTAGGGATATATGACATTTCGCTCCATTTTCCTCAAGGAATGAATTCTACCATAGGCTTGACTATCAACCGAATCTCTACTTTATTAATGAAAGCAATTAAGAATCAAGAGGTCTTTGGCTTTGGTTGTAACGGGGCCATGGGATTAATCGTTTGGTAGGTAAATCAAGAAAAGGAAATTTCAAAAGGCTACACAAAACATTAAGCATTGCAAACATGACCTTCTAAAATACCCTTTTTGGGTTTTGATTCACTTTTCCACCTTTCTTTCTTTCTTCTTGTTTTTATTTCTCACTTTCCTTTTGTCATCCCCTTCTCCATTTTTTGTTTCCTTTTTCTTTTTATTTTCATTTGAGAAGGGGAGATTTTCAATTTAGGAGAAATATTTTTTCTGAATTTTTTCATCCCATACTTTTTCAACTACCTTTTTACCCTTTCTGTAATACTTTAGAAGGTCCTATAAAGCATCATTCACACATATATTTCAAGGTACCAAGAAAAGTATTTTATTCTTTTAGGCTCAAAATTTGGACAACTAAGGGGTAGCATTTTGTCAGTCAAAGCTCAGAAGACCGGAAAAAATACCTAGTGCCTCAATCATTTTCAAAAAATGTTTTCAAAAATTTTTAAGTTTTGAAACGGTTTCAAGTCAAGTTCTAGAGAAATACAATCCGAGAGGAATAACACTCTAACACAAAGAATGGG
Organism: Sophora flavescens; assembly: GCA_030762895.1. Lineage (NCBI taxonomy): Eukaryota > Viridiplantae > Streptophyta > Magnoliopsida > Fabales > Fabaceae > Sophora > Sophora flavescens. The sequence continues at coordinate 60,543,871 of CM061069.1, forward strand.
GGAGATATAGTAAGTGCCCCTTTGGCTCAAAATCTCACATTTTGTAGTTCAGAAATTAGCGAGAAAACACGAATCTATGGAACCACATGCTAATTATTAACTATCAAAGATCATCTCAAACATTTTCATTATCTGCCTTATCACAAAAATAACAATTGGGTTCAACAATCCACTATCTCTATTTATTTGGCACTCAGTTCTCACAATTGGATGCATCATATCTAATCAAAGGGCAATCGAATCATGTGATCATGCAGAACTATCATGCAAAACTATATGAATGCAAAATGAACAATGCAGATGCAAAATACCCCTACCCCAAGCTTAAAAATTTACATTGTCCCCAATGTAAACAATCAAGTCGGAGAGAGGAGAAAAATTGGAACGACTTACCAAAGCGGCAGCGGGTGTTGGCTCTCATTTCAGTCAGAAACTTGTTGGGAAGTACATCACGGCCGTGAGCCTCATCACGGCTAGGCCGTGATCAATTCTGGTCCTCAGGGTTGGCCTGTCACGGCCGTGACCTCCATCACGGCTAGGCCGTGATTCTTTTTGCTCTTCAGGGTCTTTCCATCATGCCCGTGATGGGTATCACGGCTGGGCCGTGATCCTTTCTGGTCTTCATTCTTAGCTCATCACGGCCGTGACCAGTGTCACGGCCTGGGCGTGATGGCTGCTGCCTCTGCTTTTTCCTTGTCTTCTTGCTCTCCCTTCCTCCTTTCCTGAAATCACTTGGCAATTTTATTAGTAAAAGAAAACTCTTGATCTTCTCAAATTATTCAAGAGTGAAATCAAAAACAAAAACTACTAAGAAAATGAAAATCACTAAAGAGAAAGGTTAAGAAGCTTGGGTTGCCTCCTAAGTAGCGCTTGTTTAACGTCCCGAGCCTGACTCAAGTCACCCCTAAGGGTTAATCCAGAAGAAGGACTTGCTTGCCGTTTGGGATTGATTCCCCATGATAATGCTTTAGCCTTTGCCCGTTTACCTTGAAGTTGCCAGAGGCCCCTTCTAATTCCACTGCTCCGTGTGGGAAGACTTGGAGGATCTTGAATGGTCCCGACCACCTCGATTTCAGCTTTCCAGGAAAGAGCCTCAACCTTGAATTATAAAGGAGTACCATTTGTCCGGGCTCAAACCTTCTAGGCAAGATGTGCTTGTCATGCCATGCCTTAGTCCGCTCCTTGTAGATTCTTGCATTTTCATAAGCTTGCATGCGGATCTCGGACAACTCATTTAAATCCAAAAGCCTCTTCTCACCGGCCTTCGTCAAGTCAAAGTCGAGTTCTCGAATTGCCCAATAAGACTTTTCCTCCAACTCCACCGGCAAGTGGCATGCCTTTCCAAACACCAAATTGTAGGGAGACCTTCCAATTGGAGTCTTGAAGGCGGTCCTATAAGCCCATAAAGCATCATCTAACTTTTTTGACCAATCCTTCCGTGAGGAGTTGACGGTTTTCTCAAGAATACGCTTCAACTCACGGTTGGATACCTCCGCTTGCCCATTTGTCTGGGGATGATAAGGAGTAGAGACTCTATGCTTGACCCCATACTTCTCAAGAAGCTTGTGCATTTGATTGTTGCAAAAGTGGGATCCCCCATCACTAATCAACACTCTAGGGACCCCAAACCTCGAGAAGATATTGCGCCTTAGGAATTCCATGACTACCCGCGCATCATCTGTAGTTGTTGGGATTACCTCTACCCACTTTGACACGTAGTCCACAGCCACCAAAATGTATTGGTAGGAGAAAGATGGTGGGAATGGTCCCATGAAATCTATCCCCCACACATCAAAGAGCTCAACTTCTAGCAAGCAATTCAAGGGGAGTTCATGCCGCTTAGAGATGTTGCCAACTCTTTGGCAACGATCACAGTTCTCAACAAAGGTATGGGCATCCTTGAAGAGCGTTGGCCAATAAAACCCGCTTTGGAGAAATTTTTCTGCGGTCTTCTTTCCCCCATAGTGCCCACCATAATCCGAGCTATGACAATGCCACAACACGTTTCCGATTTGGTCATGGGGAATGCACCTTCTTAGGATCCCATCCGAGCATTGCTTGAAAAGATATGGGTCCTTGATGAGCCTCTGTTTGACTGGTTTTATAACTAGTAAAGACCTTGGCTTTGTGCTAATTTTATATCATTTTCACCCAAATTAGACTTGATTGTCCTTAAGAAAGATTTTGAGTCTGTAAAGTGTTTTTAGGTTAATTTAGTTGATTTAGAGTTAAATAAAGTACTTATGTTATTTTCTTATTTTCAGGTTAATAAAAAGGAAATAATTCCGGTTCGCCCCGCGAAGGATATCTCGCGTCGCTAGTCACCCAATCCTGAAAGTCAGAGACGATCACGGCCGTGACGCGCGGCCCTCTTATAAAAACAGAAATGCAGGAGTCAGAACATGAAAGCTAAAAGGAAGCCCAACAACTTTCATGAAGAACTCAGATGCTGAATTGGATGTATAGTGGGTCACATTGGGCCTTGAAGTCAGAACATAATTGTTGTCACTGGAACCTGAACTGGTCATGAAGATTGGGCCATAACTTGGGCTGTAGATGTCGGTTGGAACTGAAACCGGTGGCAAATGAAAGATCAAACAAAGAGCTTTAACTCTCATGAAGACCATTATTCCAAACAGAGCCATTTTGAAGGGTTTTAATCCATGTGAAGTCAGAGGCGTTTCAGCTGCCCTATGAGTTGAATGTGGACATAACTCCCTCATCTTAATTCATAATTAAGCAAATTAAGTGGCTTTGGAAAGCTAAGAGGCAGAGGTTGAAGTTAATAAAAGGAGCATTCAGATATTGAGAGAGGAGTTAGTCATAGCTAGGCCAGAGTTAGCCAGTTTTGGCTAGTCTTTGGTAGTCAGTAGTAGTAGTTTATTTTCCTTTCTTTTCTTTTGTGTTTTACTTTTGTAATGGAGAACTAGTCTCCTAGATTAATCTACTGTAATTGGTTACCATTACCGCACTTGAGGTTCTTGTATTCCGGTTTTGTATGCTTTTCTCTTTTCAATGCAATGCTATATGTTTCTGTTTGTTATTTCAGGAATGTATAGTATTGTATTGATTCATTTCGGTGATGCCATGTTCTTATACTTAATCGCGTTTGTTATTTCGCGTGTGTTCATTCATGTTCGTTTGTTCATGAGGGCTTAACCCCGTTTGTTATTTCGGGAATAGGAACATGCATCCGTAGTAGTGATTGCGTTGTTAATTGTTGCTACAACCGGGAGGGGATTAGAATCTGCTTAGGGCTTGGATTTATTTGAACCAATGATAGTGGGAAACCAAGAACAGTAGGTTAATCATCTTTAGTTTATTTGCTATTCTCTTTAACTGCTTTGTTTTCATTGTTTTGTTTTCTTTATTTTATTTCAATCCAAACCCCCCCCCCCCCCCAAAAAACTAACTTTTGATTTTCTGTTAATAATAACAACACTAAAGAGTCCTTGAGAGACGATACTCGAGTTGTCGCTCTATACTACATTATTTTAATAAACGCTCATTCTTTTTGGCGTGTGGCGACAACGCGACCAAAAATTGGCGCCGTTGCCGGGGACTCTGGTGTGTTGTTATTAGCAGAAAAAAAAATATTAAAAAATTAAAAAAAAATTTGTATTACTGAATTAGTTTTGTCTGTATTGTCTGGTTGTTTGTTCCCCATGGATAATCACATATATGGTTATATGCCTAATGTTTACTATGAACCACCACCATGCATATATTTTCCTGATTTTCTTGGTTTATCACGCTGGTTGCCAAGGTTTAGTGGTTTTGCAGGTGAGAATCCGCAGGAGCATCTGAGGGAATTCCAGATTGCTTGTTCTATAATGTTGAGACCTGCAGGAATAACAGAAGATCACATTCAGATGGAAGCTTTCCAATTCTCACTTGAAGGTGCTGCAAGAGATTGGTTTTATTGTCTTGATGAGAATTCCATCTCAAGCTGGTTTGATTTGAAGGAAGCCTTCCTGTTTAAATACTATCCTGCCTTCAGAGCTGCACCTTCCGAACCTTCCCTAGAGGACCTGTGCAAACAGATGACTGCACAGATAAATGCACAAATGGAAGCAAACTTTCTTGAATTTCAACAGAAGATGGAGGCTGAATACCAGAGGAGCCAAGCTGAATCTCAGAAGTTGTCCGCTCTAATTGATCAAGTTACCGCCAACTCGGCTGCAATGCTAACTCCACAGCCCCTTGAAGAACATACAGAGTCACAAGTTATTCTTGAAGATATTTCTGATAATGATTGTGATAATATTTCTGTTGATGATGAATTGTGTGTTGAATCCCCTGATGATTGTTATTGTTCTGGCACTGCTTTGTGTGTAGAATGTTATTTTGAAAGGTATGTTAAGCAAAGCATCCATATGGAACAGGAGACAGATGAGGTTGAGGGCCATGTTCATATAGGAAATGAGCATCAGGAGGATCAGGAGAACATTTGCTCCACCGTGCTTGAGGATAAAGAAGAATCTTTGGTTTTAGATGCGTGTGTTGAGAGTAATGGGGTGGATGAATTAATTGCTGAATTTCCAGACATTGTAGATTTTACTGATTCATTTTATTGTGATATATGTACTGACTCTACTGACACTAACTTTTGTGTGGTGTGTGCTGAAATTTCTGCATGTATAGCAGGTGATGAATTTGATTGTGCAATGAATGAAGAAAATGCAGAGGATGAAGCAGCACCATTAACCCCAACTAACTGTTTGCCACCTCCCCCTGTGGAACCAAAAGCTCTGGATTTTGCACCCTTGGATTTTGCACCATGGCTGGTCCAAGAGGTTGAGCCCCACTTCTATTGGGGATATTTTGTAGATAAAGAGGTCAGCTGTGACCCGAAGGGGAGTGAGAAGTCCGCCGCACTCGGCGAAGTCATCATAATTGTCAAGTGCTCACTCCCACATCAAGGCTGCAAGTCATGGAAGCATGGAATGAGCTTCCGGTCTTTGTCCATCACGTGGGCCTTATGCTACAAGCAATGGGATCCTGGTGGAACCGCCCTTAATGAGTTTTCTTAACCCTTTCTTCTTTTTAATTTTCTTTTCCTTGCTTTATTTCTGCTTTGTTTTCAATAAAGCTCCTGAATAATTTGAGAAGCTCAGGAGTTGTGTTTAAGTCTAGTATTGGCAAGTTTATTGGATTTTATTAATTTTTACATAGATTGATTGCATGATAGTGTTGACTGTTTTCCCCCTAGGATTTGAAAATTTTTGAAAATTGATCCCCATGTGATTGAAAACTGAACTTTGAGATTTTGTTATGATGGCATGATTTATGATAAGTTTGGGGTGATAGGGAGCACACACTAGGGATAAAATCTCTTTCAAACAATTTGCATAAATGTCTAGGTGAGGTTTTGAGCCTCCAACATGTTTCTAACTGTGTGAAAATCACTTTTTAAGTTGCACTTCCCTAAATTTGCTTGAATCTCTTTATGGTTTGCATGTTTATGTGTTTGCTTCAGATGATTTAGGCATTTTCTTTGTAAATAACTACTTAGCCTAAAAATAACCAATTCCTAATGCATGTTCCCTAGTTAGCCCAATTGAGCCTGATTAGCCTGTTAATTCTTGATAACCTAATGTTATAAGCCCAAAAATCTGGAAAACCATGTTAACCCGATCTTAGGATTAGGAGAGCATGGAATCTTAGAAAGGGTACAAGAACTAAGTTTGGGGTGGCTGCAAGTGGTGATGTGTTGTTTGGGATTGAGAAAAAAAAAATTGTGAAAAAAAATAGAAAAAAAAAGGGGAAAATGAAAAAAAAAATTTTAAAGTGCAAAAATGCCAAAAAGAAATAAAAAGGTTGTAGTCACCCAAAGCAAAATGAAAAATGAAAAAGGAACTTGATTTAAATTCAAAGTGTAAATAATGTTCATGCTCTCTTAGTTCCTAGGGTCTTCAGCCTAGTACCCTTGTACATCCTACCCTTAGCCAGGCCCCATTACAACCCATAAAAGACCTTCTGATGTTGCTTGCATGTTTTCTGTGGGAATCATTTAGAGATGAAAATCAAATTTATGGGAAGTGCTCTTAAAAGTGAGAATTGAGTGAAATGTTGATTGCCTGACAAAAATTGAGTGATGAGTGAACACAAATTTCCCTTGTGAGGAAGGCAGTTGTTTGAATTTGGTGATCTCCTTCTTGTGTGTGACTTGGATCCCCTGCTTAGATTGATGATTGTTTGAATGATGAAATTCTCAATTGTTTGGAATAAATGATTGTGGGGATTGCTTTACTTGAAAGGGGGAACATTGAAAGAAAAATTGTTTTGTTAAATTGCTTGAAATCTGTGTAAAGTTGATTGAATCTCTTGAGCTTGCCAGGTCTTGAGTCTTTTTAAGTTTTTAAGTTTTAGTTTGCTTGAGGACAAGCAAAGTTTAAGTTTAGGGTATTTTGATGAGCCTCTGTTTGATTGGTTTTATAACTAGTAAAGACCTTGGCTTTGTGCTAATTTTATATCATTTTCACCCAAATTAGACTTGATTGTCCTTAAGAAAGATTTTGAGTCTGTAAAGTGTTTTTAGGTTAATTTAGTTGATTTAGAGTTAAATAAAGTACTTATGTTATTTTCTTATTTTCAGGTTAATAAAAAGGAAATAATTCCGGTTCGCCCCGCGAAGGATATCTCGCGTCGCTAGTCACCCAATCCTGAAAGTCAGAGACGATCACGGTTTACCCGTGTTGAAGATCACGGCCGTGACGCGCGGCCCTCTTATAAAAACAGAAATGTAGGAGTCAGAACATGAAAGCTAAAAGGAAGCCCAACAACTTTCATGAAGAACTCAGATGCTGAATTGGATGTATAGTGGGTCACATTGGGCCTTGAAGTCAGAACATAATTGTTGTCACTGGAACCTGAACTGGTCATGAAGATTGGGCCATAACTTGGGCTGTAGATGTCGGTTGGAACTGAAACCGGTGGCAAATGAAAGATCAAACAAAGAGCTTTAACTCTCATGAAGACCATTATTCCAAACAGAGCCGTTTTGAAGGGCTTTAATCCATGTGAAGTCAGAGGCGTTTCAGCTGCCCTATGAGTTGAATGTGGACATAACTCCCTCATCTTAATTCATAATTAAGCAAATTAAGTGGCTTTGGAAAGCTAAGAGGCAGAGGTTGAAGTTAATAAAAGGAGCATTCAGATATTGAGAGAGGAGTTAGTCATAGCTAGGCCAGAGTTAGCCAGTTTTGGCTAGTCTTTGGTAGTCAGTAGTAGTAGTTTATTTTCCTTTCTTTTCTTTTGTGTTTTACTTTTGTAATGGAGAACTAGTCTCCTAGATTAATCTACTGTAATTGGTTACCATTACCGCACTTGAGGTTCTTGTATTCCTGTTTTGTATGCTTTTCTCTTTTCAATGCAATGCTATATGTTTCTGTTTGTTATTTCAGGAATGTATAGTATTGTATTGATTCATTTCGGTGATGCCATGTTCTTATACTTAATCGCGTTTGTTATTTCGCGTGTGTTCATTCATGTTCGTTTGTTCATGAGGGCTTAACCCCGTTTGTTATTTCGGGAATAGGAACATGCATCCGTAGTAGTGATTGCGTTGTTAATTGTTGCTACAACCGGGAGGGGATTAGAATCTGCTTAGGGCTTGGATTTATTTGAACCAATGATAGTGGGAAACCAAGAACAGTAGGTTAATCGTCTTTAGTTTATTTGCTATTCTCTTTAACTGCTTTGTTTTCATTGTTTTGTTTTCTTTATTTTATTTCAATCCAAACCCCCCCCAAACTAACTTTTGATTTTCTGTTAATAATAACAACACTAAAGAGTCCTTGAGAGACGATACTCGAGTTGTCGCTCTATACTACATTATTTTAATAAACGCTCGTTCTTTTTGGCGCGTGGTGACAGCACGACCAGTCCTCCCACACATAGTACTTTGCATCCGAGAAGAACTTCTTCCTTTGTTGACTAGTCCAACCTTGCGGAACCACATTTGAAGATTTGAAGTTGGCCATATCCGCAAACCAAGGAGGGGAAATTTCAATAAGTGCAAACAGCTTTTCATCAGGAAATTCTTCCTTGATGTCTAACAATTCCTCCTTGGTGTCGGGATTGACCAACCTAGATAAGTGGTCCGCCACACCATTGTCGGATCCCTTCCTGTCCTTAATCTCGAGATCAAATTCCTGCAAAAGAAGAATCCATCGAATTAATCTAGGTTTGGCCTCTTGTTTTGTCATCAAGTGTTTTATGGCCGCATGATCGGTGAAAACAATAATCTTAGACCCCACAATATAGGATCTAAACTTATCCAAAGCAAAAACCACAGCAAGTAGTTCCTTCTCACTGGTGGAATAGTTAGCTTGTGCCTCATTCAAAACCTTACTTGCGTAATAAATGACATGAGCTAACTTTTCCACCCTTTGCCCCAAAACAGCCCCCACCGCATAATCACTAGCATCGCACATGATTTCGAATGGTAAATTCCAATTAGGTGCAGTGATTATGGGTGCGGTGACAAGCATATTTTTCAAAACAGTGAAGGCATTTAAACAAGAAGCATTAAACTCAAAGGATACATCCTTCACAAGAAGGTCACAAAGCGGCCTTGCGATTTTGGAGAAGTCCTTGATGAATCTCCATTAGAACCCGGCATGACCCAAGAAACTCCTCACCCCCTTTACATTGGTTGGTGGGGGAAGCTTCTCAATCAACTCAATCTTGGCTTTATCAACTTCAATCCCCCTTTGGGAGATTTTGTGCCCCAAGACTATACCTTCCTTGACCATGAAGTGGCATTTCTCCCAATTGAGCACAAGGTTAGTCTCCTGGCACCTCTTAAGCACCAAAGTCAAGTTCTTCAAGCAATTATCATATGAGGCCCCAAAGACAGAGAAGTCATCCATGAACACCTCAATGCATTTCTCCACCATGTCCGAGAAAATAGAAAGCATGCACCTTTGGAAAGTACCAGGAGCGTTGCACAATCCAAAGGGCATCCTCCTATAAGCAAAGACTCCATAGGGACATGTGAAGGCCGTCTTCTCTTGGTCTTGAGGATCCACCACAATTTGATTATAGCCGGAGTAACCATCCAAGAAGCAATAGTATTCATATCCGGCTAACCTTTCAAGCATCTGGTCAATGAAGGGGAGAGGGAAGTGATCCTTCCTTGTTGCCTCATTTAGCCTTCTGTAATCGATACAAACTCTCCACCCCGTGATGGTCCTTGTTGGGATCAATTCATTGCTTTCATTGACCACCACGGTTGTGCCACCTTTCTTTGGGACCACATGAATTGGACTAACCCAATTGCTATCCGAGATTGGATAGATGATTCTGGCATCTAAAAGTTTAATCACTTCCTTACGCACAGATGATGGGATTTAGCCGTCTTTGTGGTTGAACCACCGACTTATAACCATCCTCCATCAAAATTTTATGCATGCATAAGGAAGGGCTTATACCTTTTAGGTCCGAAATCTTCCACCCAATGGCGGATTTGTGTTCCCTAAGAACTCTCAACAGCTTCTCCTCTTCCTCCTTTTTCAAGGCATTGCTAATGATCACCAGGTGTTGTCCCTTCTCCCCCAAGAATGCATATCTTAAGTGGGTTGGGAGTTGCTTCAACTCCGGTGTCTTGCCATCTTCCTCCATTCCTTCCTTGTTGAGCTTCTCCTTTGCACATTCATCCCTTGGGAGACTCGGTAAGGCTTCCATGTTTTTTAAGCATTCAAGATAGTCCTCATCCCCCAAAGGGTCTTCTTCCTCACTGTCATCATCATGGGATTTTACCAACACTTGTGCAAGTGATGAACCATGGGCTTCTCTAGTGGTCTTCTCCTTGACAATTGAATCCACCACATCCACTCGGTACACATCCGACCTCTCCGCGGGGTGCTTCATTGCTTCAAAGACATTGAAGACTACATTCTCATCTTGCACACGGAGGGTGAGCTTCCCTTGTTGCACATCTATCAAAGCCCGCCCAGTGGCCAAGAAGGGCCTCCCCAATATGAGAGGGATCTCGACGTCTTCATCCATATCAGGCACCACAAAATCTGCCGGAAATAAGAATTTGTCCACCTTCACTAGCAAGTCTTCGACCACCCCATAAGGATATTTTATAGAACGGTCGGCTAATTGGAGTGACATCCGTGTATCCTTGACCTCCTTGATCCCCAACTTCTTCATCATAGAGAGGGGCATCAAGTTGATGGTTGCCCCTAGATCACACAGCGCCTTCCCTATAGTCATCTCCCCAATGGTGCATGGTATAGAAAAGGAACCCGGATCCTTCAACTTTGGAGGTAGTTTCCTTTGAAGAATGGCACTACACTCCTCGGTCAAAGCAACCATTTCCTCGTCCACTATTTTCCGCTTCTTGGAGAGAAGCTCCTTCATAAACCGGGCATAAGATGGCATTTGTTCCAAGGCTTCTGCAAATGGAATATTAATTTGAAGTTTGCGGAAGACATCAAGGAACTTATTGAACTGTTTATCTTGTAGAGGCTTCTTCAATCGTTCAGGATATGGTACCTTCATGTAGGGCAGAAGGTCTTTGGGTTCAACCCACTTCTTTCTTCGGAACTCTTCATCCACAAGTTTTAACCTTCCCCTTGCTCCGGTGCCTTGTCACTTGCCAACTCCTCTTTCTCAGGGTGCTCTTCCTCAACATGTGGTTGCTTCGAGACCTTAACTTCCTGAGAACTAGTTGCACCCCTGTTAGATTCCAACACTCTACCGCTTCTAGTTGTTACGGCATTGCATTGGTTCTTAGGGTTGTTCTCGGTATCACCTGGAAGAGTGCCTGGGAGACGCTCATTTAGTTGCTTTGCGAGCTGGGCTATTTGCGTCTCTAGATTCTGAATAGCCGACCTTGTATGAGTTGCCAACTTATCAATGGTTGTGCTTGTATTGATTGACAACTTCTCAACTGTCGCGCTCATCTTCTCAAAAGCCAACTCCCAAGGTTGTCTTCCACCATCTGTTATTTGCAATTGATTAGTCCCCAGAAGAGCCTGCTGAGTATTGCGCTGTTGGATTCCAATGTTTGGCCTCAAACCCTGTTGAGGTTGTTGTTGCCAGTTTTGTTGAGGTTGTTGTTGCCCGGCTAGACCACCACTAGCATTACTCCAAGCGAAACCCGGATGGTCTCTCCTCATATACCCCCTATTCTGATTCTGACTATAGTCATTCTGTCTGTTCCTCTTGTAGTTGTTCTGGGGCACACTGTCATAGAAATTGTGGCATGAGTCCACATGTTCCTGAGAGAAGTTGAACGGACAGCTCCGAGTGTCATGATCTCCATTACAATTTTCACAACCCAGAGGCATTCCCTCGTGTATCGCATTAACCTTCTTGTTTCCAGACAAAGCCTCATTCTGCATCTTCAACAGTCTGTTTTGCTATAGAATGGCTTCCATTGTCGCAGAACTGATTCCACTTGAGGTTTCCCTACCACGGTTGTAATCATTATATGACATCTTCTCCAATAATGCCCATCCATCCTCAGCCGATAAATATGAAAAAGAACCGCCAGCTGCGGCATCACAATTCATCTGGTAGCGTCCCCTTAACCCGTTAAAGAAATGTTGAACCTTGGAGACCGGGTCAAAGAAAGCTGAGGGACATCTTCTTAATAACACATTGTACCTCTCCCAAGCTTCATTATAAGTTTCATCTTCTGTCTGCCTGAAAGATGTGACGGCAACCCTTGCTTGTGCCGTTTTCTGAGGAGGAAAATATTTGGTTAGGAACTTCTGTGCCATTTGCTCCCAAGTTCTAATATTGTTCTTATCCAAGCTGTCAAACCAATCGCGAGCGACATCCCTAAGAGAGAGGGGGAATAGCCGCAAACGAAACTCATCCTGAGTAACTCCTCTAATCTTTTGCATGTCACAATCTTCAAGGAAGCGAGTGATGTGTCTATGAGGGTCTTGTTTGCCATTCCCATCAAACTGATTCTCACGGATCTGGGCCGTGACACATCCTTCCACTCTGAAGGAATCTGTATTCAGATTGCCCCTCACAATAGAAGAATCACAATCACCCAAGTTGGGTAGACTGTACTCAAAGAGAGGCTTGTAGGGAGGAGGAGGGGGAGGATTTCCTTCGGCCATCCTAATTGCTTCAGGCCTCTTTCGTTCTCTGGCTTCTTTCCTTAAGCGCTTCTCGGTCTTGGTGATCTCCGAATCAAACAGCAGGTCCTCTTGTGAAAGGGTACCTCGCATACAAAATCAAGGCAAGACCAAGTGGAATCAAAGAAGTAGAGAGAAATAATAGAAAATAAAAATAAGAATAAGAATAAAAATAAAAATAACTTAACCAAATAATCAAGCTTCCCAAAAATTAGGAAAATTGGTGTGCCAATCCCCGGCAACGGCGCCAAAAACTTGTTGAGTCACCGGCAAGTGTATCGGGTCGTCGCAAGTAATAAAATACACGGTAAGTAATTACCGAGGTCGAACACAAGGATTGGGCTACCAATTCTACCGATTCGCAAGAAATTCGATAAGTTGGCCAAGTAACAGAAAGTGGTTGTGGAGAGAGAGAAAATAGGATTGCAAGTTCAAATCAACACGAATTAACAAATCGATTAAGAGTGAAAATCTGGATTAAAAACACTACAAAAAAAAGGTTGTTTAGCGACCGAAAATAGTGACCGAATTTTTCGGTTGCTTTTTGCGACCGAAATGGCGACCGATTGTAGGATCTACATGAAAGACTGATTAGAGTTAATACTGCGACCGAAATAGAGCGTAGCAGGGTTATCGGTCGCTATTTCAGTCGCTAAATAAAGGAACTTAAAAGTCAGAAATTTTATGTCTTAGTAGCGACCGAATTAAATGCAACGGTTAAATTTTATTTACATTTGCGACCGATATTAATTCGGTCGCTAAACGGCGCGTAATAAAATTAAAACCGCGCGTGTTAGCGACCGATTTAAAACTCCGTCGCTAAATTTATGAATTCAAATTTCAAATTAACTCATCCCGCGACCGAATTTAGCGACCGATTTTGTATTTAAGTGATTGGCGACCGATTTAGCGACCGATTATTTCGGTCGCCAAATTATAAATCCCTAAAATCGTGAAATCTTTCCCTTCTTCCTCATTTCTGCCATCTCTTCCACCCTCACCCCTTTTCTCTCCCTCGCGTCGTCAGGCCGCCAGTCATTGTCGCCACCACCGCAGTGCGCACCGCCACCACCGCCATCTCCGGTAAGCCTCCGTCCTCCTCCTCCTCTTCTTCCATCTCTTCCTCCCTTCTTCCTCTCCTCTCTTCCTTTCCCCTCTTCCTGCTCTCTTTTTAATTCCCCCCACCCCTCCGTTTCAGTGGTTCGTCCAATACTCCGGCTACCAACACGCAGCCCTCCGGTCACCACGCGCAGAGCTCCTCCTACCCTCTTCTCTCCTCATTTTGTGCATTCCATGCTCTGCCTTGAGGTAACCATGGACTCTCTATGTATCATTTTTTATTTTGCTTCATTGTTTCATTTCAAAAATTTTGTGGATTGTATGTATTTCATTGCTTGCTTTATTGCTTACTACTGAGAAAAGCTACTTGTGTATTTCATGTGAGTTGTGATGATCATTTGTTTTCATGTGTCATTATTTAATCACTCCTATTAGGATTAGGAAGCTCTCATTGAGAAAGCACGAGAAATCTGTTTTTGTAACTTTTTTTTGAATGCATTGAAATATCAAAAGTCAAGACTGTGAGATTAGAATTGATGTTTAATTACTTGAGCCACAGAATGCCATTGCTGCCTGTGAGACTGCGAAACATAAACAGGTTTTGGTTTTTTGTTGATTATTGACGTACCAATTTAACGGGAAAATTTAATCTGAGAACCCTTCTGGTTTGCTTCTTGTTGAATTAGCTGTGAAATTACCTTCCATTTCAGCATCTTAGTCTTTGATTTAGATTCAGTTCTGCTTTGTGAAATGCATCTAAATTGGTTAGTGAGGATGTGTGCTATGGATTTTCAATTTGCTTTGTGCTAGGTGTCTACAATTTCAAACATGGATAGTTCATGGCTATAGTTCAAACAAATGACCAATACTGAGGCAGTTGTTTGAAGACCATTCTAGTTTAACATGTCCAGTAACAAGATTGTCCCTGTGTTAATGATGTGTTTTCTATTAAATATGGCACTTGTAATTTCTGGTCTGTTTATCTTTCCATATCTTGGCTGAATTTATGTCTTTGAAGGCTATTCATTGTTCTGTTATATTGCCTCAGGGAATATCTCACAATAGTATGATCTATAGCCTCTATGATGCGGCTGTTTACTTGCTGTGAATAATTTCATATTGTATTGTACGTGTATGCATTCTGATTGTATTGTATTTTGATTCGTTTGGAATCCATGAATTTGTTGGTTCTTGTCTGAATCTGTTTCAAAAATTTCAAAAGACGGTTTTGGGGATTTCAAGTTCTTGTTCACTTATTTGTAAACAAAAAAATATTCTTTGTTGGAGTATGAAATGATCTAAAAACATTATTGTAGCCTGTAATTCCAAGAGAGCTTTTCACTCATTTTGAATCGGATTCATTTGGTAATTCTACTTATATCTTTTCTGTTTGATGATGTAAATTTATTGAAGGCTAGTACTTATATCTGAGCATGTTCATACATTTGGATTGCTATGAAGAATAGTTTATTCTCTTTAAAATAAAAATCTTTCAATAACAATGAATCAATGTAATTAGAATAATTTGATATGTATTTATTGATAACTTGTTTGGAAATGATTATGGAATCATATTTGTATATATTTACATTGTAAGCATTGTAATGAATTGATAAAGTGTTATTAGTTCGTAAATGGCATGACTTTGTTGTTGTTAATATTCATTTACTAATTTAAAGTCCATGAGCTTAAGAAAGTCTCTTCTTGAAGCCAACAAAAGCGAGTCTCTTAGATAATGAAGGATTAAGCATAGGGTTATTTTGTACAATATCATGTTAGGAAAAGTCCTCTCTATGACCATCCTTCAAAACATAATAAAAGCATCAGCTTTCCTGAAAACTACTATGTTTGCTAATCTGTAAAGTTGCATGTGAAGTTGCATTTCTTTGTTCTATTTTAATATGCTAGTATGCTACATGGATCTTTCCATCTTTTCTTATTATCACTTGATGAAGTTTAGACATATGACTTGTTTTCCTTATCTTTTTATCAGAAAATGGATCCGACTAAATGTTTTGAGATAGCCATCTATATAGACCAGGTACAGTATCTCATCAACTTAAGAATAACGATCGGATTCACGTAATGATGGTTAAGGCATAAACTAATCATTTACTAAATTGTTCTTGCGTATTTGCAGGATTTGATTTCAATCCCGCGATCATTCTACCGTCGTTGGGGACAACAAATACCGCGTGTTGTGACTATTGAAGACAAAAGCGGAAATCTGTTCAATGGGAATATAGTAATCCATGAGGATCGCCCATATTTTGCAACAGATACAAATGGTATCAGGGAGTTGTATTTGTTGTCCACTGGTGCATTGGCAAAGTTTAAGTACCTTGGGGGTTCTTGCTTCTACATGTTCATCCCTTTGGAAGATTGATGAGTTTTGATATTTTGATTAGTACTTATTGACTGTGGTGTATTTTTATGTTTTGATCGTTAATTAGTACTTATTAAACTTTTTTTATAAACAATTATTAAACTTGTGTTAATTAATGTATATGTTTTCTTGATCATATTGATTGTGGTGTTTTGGATCGTTAGTACATCATATTTACGTTTTCTATTTATTCAAAAAAATTATTGGTGTATTTTGTTTATATCAGAAATTAAAAATCAATGGGGTAATAGTTGAAAAACAATATTTGGTCGGCAGGATTAAGTTACAGGAAAATTTAAAAAAAAATCAAAATTTGCGACCGAAATAGCGACCGAATATCGGTCACCAACTTAGGTGAGCTGAGCATGCGACCAACTATACGGGGACCGAAATATATAATTTTGCGACCGAAATATCGGTCACAGATTTGTGACCGAAATACAAGTTCGGTCGCTAAACATTTAGCGACCAGGGTTTCTGCTACCCCCTTAATTCGGTCGCTAAACTATATAGCAACCGAATTATCATGTTTAGGTTTTTTTTTGTAGTGAAATGTCTAAGGTCACAAATCCACCTACCCAATCATGCATAGTACCCAAGTGATGATGATCCTCTTCCTAGGTTCAATTTTAATGTCAACCGGGACCCCCAATTTCTCCTAAATTCACTGTCGTGCTCAATAGGACGTATTCAACGATTGGCTTAATTACTTGCTACAGTCTCATAACCCAATCATTGAACTCGATTAAATCTTGTTCCCTATATGGTTGCACTAATCTCCTACTCACTCTCGTGTAATATTCAATCAGTGATCCCAATTCAAGTTCTAAATGCGAATTGCCTATCAAGCCTCATCACGTTAACTAGTTAATCACGCATGCATATGATCAACGCAATGAAATCAGAATTGGAAAACAAGAATTAAGTTAAGGGGGAGAGATATACATCACATTGAATCACTACACCGCCATGGGTGGTTTCATTGATCCCTTAGACAAGGGGATTAGTTCCTCATGCCCGTAATAACGACAAACGAACAATCGGAATTCATCATAATTCTAAATTAAGAAAAGAAAAGAGGGAGACACAGCTCCAGAATAAGGATTCTAAGAGATCTTAAATATGTTCTGATCAAAAAGTGGTATCTGGTTCTGTCTACACTGCTTTATTTATAAGGAAGCCGCGCGTCACGGCCGTGACGCGTTCTGGAATGGGCGTGCTTTCAAATCTGGAGCATCACGGTCGTGAGCCTCATCACGGCTAGGCCGTGATCAGTTTTGCCTGGCCTGTCACGGCCGTGATCTGTATCACGGCTAGGCCGTGACAACTTCTGACTTTTTCCTTCTGCCCTGCTTGATCATGGCCGTGATGGTCATCACGGCCAGGCCGTGATGGTCATCACGGCCAGGCCGTGATGGGCTCTGTTTGGCTCATATTCTTCACTTTTCAAGCTCTAATCCATCAAAGCTCCATCAAGGCTATTTTCTGAGCATTTTTCCTTAAATTCCTGCAAAACAACACCAAGAGACCGCTTAACCCGTTCCAAGGGAAAAACTAACAAAAATCAACTAATCATGCCTAAACTATATGAAAAATGCATGTGAAAGTGCACATGAAATATGATGTAAAATCACACTATCATCAGCTCATTTGCGTTGTCGTTATATGACTCTTGTTTTTGTCTACTCTACTTGTTGCTGAGGTTGGATTCTGTTCTGGTTGCCTTTATTTTTGGCTATTTTGGTTCCTTTTTTTGGTTTAGGTGTTTGTGTTACCAATATACCTTTTAGCTTATCAAAAAAAAAAACTAACATCTACCTATTAAAAAAAAAAACATGTTACTCATCTTCGTGGGATACCAAACTTATCATTTATTATTATAGTCCAATTTTCAGCCACCAAGCTTATACATGAGCTGATCAGTAGCCAAAAATTTGAGTTACGTACACACTTAGTTACTAACACACTTGGCTCATGGCATGCATGGTCTCTCTTTATTTAGAAATACAACTTAATTAGCATAAGCTATATATAGTCGACCAAATCATGCATAGCTTGCAATATTTATGTCTTCCGTGATGATTCTTGTGACCAAGGTTTTGGTGAAAGACCATGAATGGATTTCATGTGTCTCACGGCCAGCATTTGTTGTGGTGGCAGAGAAACCAAATTTAACCTTCTGCGGAAGCAAAGCTTTCAAATCAATGACTTGAGAGACGGTGGTAAGTTGAATTGTGGTGTTGTCAGTCACGACAACACTCAAGGTCTTAGATAGAGAATCATAGATCATACTAACTTTGACCAACGACCCACTCACCCTGTACCATCTCGCAGTCTTCAACGAAATCAAAGAGTTAACATTGATTCCAACATGTACATAGTTTGGATCCCATTCATTGATGAAACTATCAAATTCTACACCAACAAATTGATTGAAAGCGTTGTTTCCATCAACTACTCCTAGTTTCCCACCACTTGAATTGCTGGGAATCTGTGTGTCTGATGGTGCAATAAAGAAGATAATTCCATCAGCAGGGTTGTAACCTGCGTAGTTCTCTACGACAAAAGAGAAAGAAGTGACAAAGCTTGCAACGTTGCCAGTGTTATTGTCCCAAATGTCCAATGCCACAGGAAACAAGACACGGCCTGTTTTCCAAAGAGGATCTTCACGGCTAGTAAGTGCCAACACCCCATTTGCTAAAACCCTGGCATCACCTTGTAAGGTTAGAGCTTTATTGGTGAAATTGGCGTAGTTGAAGTAATGTGATTTGTCTGCGCTCACCTCTCTTGCTAACAAGAGAAACAAAGTTATGAAGATCATAGCTAAAAAAACAGAAAATGGTTTCTGAGTCGGAAATTTTGAGTAGGGGATAGCCATGGTTCTGAATGAGTTTCTGATATATATTTTGATGTGAGTGAGGATAATAGGCATTAATAGGTTCGTATATCTATACACTATGGAATGGAATGACATGATATTCTATGATTATTGGATTTTTATACTTACATTCACATATCAATAATATTATTATTTTTCTATTGGATATTAAAATAAAAACACAATATCAAAATATTAATAAATATAAATATAAAATTTTTTATATTAATAATACATACACTTTTTTATATGAAACCCAATATATCCTACAAACGATAGTCATTCGATTAATCCCGTGCAAGATATCTTGATAGTCCATACAACTTCAATAAATTTTTTTTATTACAAAACAAATGAAAAGTTGTACATGAAAAACGTGTTAAAAAGCGCGACCAATACATTATTATTAATTAAAATTAGGAGAGGGCATATAGCTGCCTAGGTTCTACTGATATATGCTAGGGAATGACATGATATTCAGATTTTACAATTACAAATAAAATAAAATAAATAAATGAAGAACTATCTGTGAAAAACACATATTCAAGAGGGAGAGGCCAACAATAACAAAAATAAGATGAACGCACAGCTATCTAGGTTCCACCTGCTGATTATATATAATAGGGAATGACATAATTAGATTTTTTATATCAATCAATCATCATCATCAATCAACCAATCATCAATACATACAATTGAACATTTGTAAAGTATACATTTTACTATTTATTAACAGTAAAAGGGTATATATCATGTTATAGATTTTTTCTATTATTTTATTATTTATTTTATAAAGTTTATAATTTTCTTATATAATCAATAATCAATATTATTATACAACTGACAACAGTAAAAATAGAGTGTGTTATATTGTAGAATATTTTAATATTATATATATATAGATTTTAATATTTACATATAATTCACTAGTATAATACTTAAATATTTTATATATATATATATTTTATTCATATATATATATATAAATATTTTCAGATCCAAACCAAACTGAACCGAGTCAATTTTGATTGATTCAGATTTTTATATTATTTTATTATTGACATTTTAAAGCTTATAACGTTTTTTTTTTTTTTTGCTTTTAAATGTTTTTAGCCAAGAAATATAGCAAAGCTACCGTACTATTCGGGAAAGTTTAAGGACATACGACCCGAACCAATAATTCGATAAACCCGGAAATCCAAATTGAACCAATTAAATTGGTTCTTTTTTTTTTGTTCGGGTCCAAACCAAATCGTATCAAACCCGATTGTCATTTGTTCAATTATTTGGTTTAAGGATTTTGGAACCGAACCAATTAATATATTTATATATATATATATATATATATATATATAATATTTTAATACTTTATACTTTTTAGTGTTCATATAACAGTGAAAGGGTATGTGTCATGTTATAGATTTTTTCTATTATTTTATTATTTACTTTATAAAGTTTATAATTTTCCTATATAATCAATAATCAATTCTATTATACAATTGCCAACAGTAAAAATAGAGTGTGCTATGTTGTGAATATTTTAATATTATATATATATATATATATATATTAATTAGTATTTATTATATTTTAATATTTACATATAATTCAATAGTATAATACTTAAATATTTTATTTATATATATTTTATTTATATATATATATATTAATATTTTCGTGTCCAAACGAAATCGAACAAATTTTGATTGATTTAAATTTTTTATATTATTTTATTATTGACTTTTTAAAGCTTATAACATTTTTTTTATGTTTTTAAATATTTTTAGCCAAGAAATGTAGCAAAGCTACCGTGCTATTCGGGAAAGTTTAAGGGTGTAAGACCCGAACCAATAATTCGATAAACCCGGAAATCCAAACTGAAACAATTAAATTGGTTCTTTTTTTTTTTGTTCGTGTCCAAACCAAACCGTATCAAACCCGATGGTCATTTGTTCAGTTATTTGGTTTAAGGATTTTGGAACCGAACCAATTACTATATTTTAATAAATATATATATATATATATATATAATATTTTAATATTTAAATTTAATTTAATAGTATTTTAATATTTTATATATATATATTAATATTTTTTGGTCCAAACCGAACCAATTTTGGTTGGTTCAGATTTTTATATTATTTTATTATTGACTTTTTAAAGTTTATAATTTTTTTATATTTTTAAATTTTTAAATGTTTTTAGCCAGGAAAGATAGCAAAGCTATCATGTTCTTCAATAAAGTTTAGGGGCGTAATACCCGAACCAATAATTCGACGAACCCAAAAATCCAAACCGAACAAATTAGATTGGTACGTATTATTTCTTTTGTGTTCAAGCCCGAACCGAACCCGATGGTCATTAGTTCGGTTATTAGGTTCAAGAATTTTATAACCGAACCAATTACTATATATATATATATATATATATATATATTTGATATTTATTATATTTTATTATTTATATATAATTTAATAGCTTAATTTTTTAATTTTTATTATATTATATATATATATATATTTATTTATTTATTTACGGGTCCAAACCGAACCAATTTTGATTGGTTCATATTTTTTTCCACCTAAAATTGAATCAAACCAACCCGTTACACCCGTAGGAAAGTTTATCTTCAGTGGACATAAAGGCACTTTTCTTCTTGCATTGTACTTTCTTTTCATTCAGTTATGTTAGATAGGGAGTAGTTTTTTTTTTTTGAAGCAAATTAGATAGGGAGTAGTTAAAATAGTATTATCCCTCAATCACAGTCTTATTTTCTGCATTACACATATTCTTCCTCTCATACATTATACTGTCTAAAATTAATTCTGGGGCATTTTAGTTTTTCTCTCTCTAAAATTTTTCTCGCTATTACACCACATTCACACACTTTTCAATCTCTCGATGGGAAACGCTAACGCCGGAGAAGACAGAGTCAATGCCAGAGATGGTGATCTCACCACCACAGATTCTGTCGTTCATGCCTCTTACAGGTCGGAGGAAAATATGGCATTATGCAGTTTATGAGGATGAACTCTTCATTGTCTTTACATAGTTGTGGAATAAAATATATTTTTACAGGATATGTAGAGTGAATTTAGAACTTTTGCAATATCCTTTCATTTTTTCATGTATTGTTCTTCTATGCCTTGGTATAGGAGGATGCCTTTTCATCCACACACATTAATTGCATCTTCAAGAAACCTGTTTAAGATTGAAAACTACTAAATGCATTATATTTTACTTGTTTACCATATTGTATTGGTTCTAGGGTTGCTTGCCTGCAGGTACTAATAATGGATAAACTTATGGAAAGATAATGTCTCACTCTTGCAAGAAGGCTGATATCACTGGTGAAGGTGTTTCATGTAAGAATGACAAGATTGGTTTTTGAGTATTATTGGGTTTTTACTAAACCAAAATCACGCTGGTCCTTTTAAATATCACTTATAAAGATCCAAATAGGTTTTTTGGTAAAATGACGATGGTCCGATTATTAGGCTTTCATTAAACCAAAAACATGTTGGTCAAATAAATGGATTGAGGCCAAAAAAAAATTATATACATATATATAATTAATATTTGGTTTAGGGTGCATTATTTCATCTAATTTTTCAATTCACGTTATGTATAAATTCCTTTCACACCCATTAATTAAAATTATTAAATATTTATTCAATTTGCTTTAAGAAAAAATTTACCCGTGCGTATGCGCACGGGTGAAAAATACTAGTTTATTACAAAAGTGAATGAAAATATGTACATGGAAAACGTATGTTGAGAAGACTGGGCCCAATAAAAAGATGGAAAAATTACACTAATTATGTCGAAGTTTAGCATAATTATATTTATCAATTTTTTTATTTTGAAAAAGTTATATTCATCACTATTTTAGAGGAGTTAATGTAATTTTAATATTACATTTTAGAAGTGAAGGAAATAATAACATAAATATAAAAAAAAATGTATGATTGTAATTGCTATATATTGAAAAAATGTAAAGTTTTTATATTGTCAACCAATCATTAATCATGATATATATTAATATGGATGACTTTTAAAGTTGTTAAGATAAGAGAAAAAAAAAACTGACGTGATAATTTATTATTAGATGTCTATATAAATAGACTTTACATCGTCATAGTATAATAATCAAACTCAGAAAGTATATATAAATTTTAAAATTGCTCAATATAAATAAGTAAAACTTAGAGCATTCACATCCCAATATCCTACTTTGAAGTTCTTAAATGGGTCTCATCATTATATATCACTCTTTTTTTTTTAATAATTTAAGCACATCATCTCTCCATCCCAGAAACTCTTAAAAATTCTTAAATGAACTCTACTAATAACCTCATATCCCTACTTTTCCCCTAAAATATTCAATTAGTTTAAATTAAAAAAAAAAGTCACGGATCCCCCCACAAACATCGAATACTTATAAAAGATATTCCATGCTTATTAAGAACTTTTACAAACACCTATTTTATCGCACAGAAATTTGAAGAACCGATCCTAAGAGTTAAGCACCTACACTGCCGATGCTTTTATTAAAGAGAAATCGATGAAATTTACAAAAAAAGACGACAAGGGTGTACATTTGTCTTGGTTCCTTATATATATATATATATATATGACATGATTGATTTGATTAATTAAGTTGGTCCTTAATCATTGCTATTGGAAAATAGATTATACGTGTCTTACAATATGTTTAGTAACACTATAGAGAAAAAAAAAATTAATTTCCATTGTCAATCTATGCATAAGAAAATTAGAATTGAGTTTATCGGTATATACCTTCAGTGTAAAGTTATTTATATTGATAATCAATTAAAAATATTATATGAGTGACTTTTAAGATATTTATGATAAAAATCAAATATTTTTAATGAAGTGTGATTTCTAATTAGTTGATAGCGAAAAAGTTCCAAACTTTTTGATCCAATATATAAGTAAATTTTAACTACTTTCATCCAATTTAATAATTTTATTCCCAAAATATCATTCATTTAATACAAATTTTATTTTTCAATTATTCTTTTATTTTCAACAACATAAACTTAATATATAAGACGAAAGATAATTTAGGTAACAAATTATTGTGCACTTTAGGGGGCTTTTAAGTGGGTTTGGATTTGGTGCTTTCATGCTTGTCATAATATCAAAGATGCTATTCTGTACTGCCACGGTTGCTATGTTTCATTGCGGTTTTCCAATTCTATGCTGTTTCTGTTCTTCGAGGGTGGAAGCTAGTCTTTATTGCTGTGATTTGTTTTAGGTTCTTATACTTTTTGTTGGGATTTGGCTTAGTTGCTTCCTCAACCTGATAGTTCTTAGTGCTCCCCTTTTGTTTTTTGGTTATTCTTTCTCCTTGTGTATTTGGGTTAAATATTCATTGTGCTCAATTTTAATACGTTCTTTTTGCTTATAAAAAAAATTATTTTTTTAAATAAAATTAACAATATTAAATAAGATTAACTAACAACCTTAATATGTAGGAATGAAACTATTCATGGTGTTTAGGGGTCTTGGCCCCCCTAACATTTTAAATTTGTTGGGAGTATTAATAGTATAAATTTAATAATTTTATGTTATTGGTTGGTAAAAAAAATATAACATACAAGTTTATTTTATTATGTATAGAGCTATAATTCTTATTCTTGTACTTCCGGACTATGGAACAATCTTTTTTAGTTATGAATATAGTCAAAATTATATTTCGCAACAAGATGGAAGATGCATTTTTAACTTACTGTTTGATAGTATACATTGAAAATGAAATTGATATAAAGTTTAGTGTAAATTTAATATAAATGATTTTTGTGACATGTACAAGAGATATTTTGTGTTTTGATAGATTACTAATTTAATTATTTTTGTTAAATGAAAGATTACTAATATAATTAATATTTTGGAATATATAATTATGAATATTTATATGTAACTTTATGTATATATTTATTAGATAAAATTTAATTTTATAGTTGGCCCCCGTAAGTATTCAAGTCTGGTTCCCTCCATGTTAATATGTATGTTTTATTTAATTTTTGCTGGTGAGTAAGTTGTTTAGTGCATTTTGGCCGAATACACACTTAATGAGGTAGGGATTTCAATATTTCATGAGTAATGGAAATGTTCATTTTTAAAATTTTGGGATGATAAGCGGATAGGAATTACACACATGTATATAATATATATTTATTTTACCAAAATTTCGGAAATGGACATAAATGAAGAGGATTTTTTCCTATTTAATGCCTTTCATTAAAGCCCAAAAACATTGCACGATAAAAAACAAAAACAAGAACTTGAAAATTAGAAAAAGGCAGCATGGGCACAAGAAAATGGAAAACAAGAAAAGGGAAGGAACCGGGTGCAACAAGAAGTTTCTTGTTCAAGACATGCATGTTTGGTCTTACTAATTAGTATGACTTGTTTTGGTTTCAAATTATAGGATTTTGCTAATCAATATCCTAAAAGTATTGATTAAGGAATCAATATATATAAAGATTTTATTGAAAATTACAACTTTTCAACTTTCCATATATTTAATACATCTCTTTCCAATAAAAAATTTATATATTTGATTCTTTAATCAATGTTCTAATGACACTGATTATCATTTTTCTTAATTATAATGGGTTTGAGTTTTAGAAATTAGATCATGAATATTTTGTAGTTGGATATAGGTTATCCCAATTTACTAACACACATTTTTTTATTAATTTCATATAAGAGTTGTAAAAAATTTTAATTTAAATAATTTTTTTTTCATATAACATGATAATATATTTAATCTGCTATTGCTATGGATTTGAATCCAACTCATAAAAAAAATGGATTTGAATCCATCGATCTAGTTCATAAAAGTTCTATTCTCCAGTAAAAAAAATGTTTAAATTTCTATTATTTCTTTCAAATATATATTGTAAAATATACATTTTTATTTTTTTGGGTAGAAAAATATACATTAATTTAATTTTTTTTAATTCTCTAATTCTTTTATTTAACTATGTATACACTATATTAATATATGACATATCATGTCAGTTTTGTTTCAACCAAATTATTATCGATCATGTCATAGTCGGATTGGATTCGAATCTAAATAATAGACACAAATAACATATCTTATTTTAAAATGTACGATAAAGGTGAGATTGGTAATGTATTTTATTTTATCATTTATTTTCCAAAATGTACGATAAAGGTGAGATTATCAAATTACCACTTCTCTTGATAAAGGTGAGATTAGTAATAAATTAAATAAATGTGGAATCTGCAAATAAAGGAATCACCGACTTTTATTTGAAACATCCCTTTTGTTAAAATAATAATTATTTTTTTTCAAGGTATAATCCGCCCGTAACTGCGAAGACTAATCCCTCTAGCTGGGTAGGACCATCCCTCGAGTCGGATAGGACCACAAGGACGGCAAAGCTCTCCCTCAAGAGTTTTAACGTTGCTGCATTGGCAGGGACATGATTCGAACTCGAAACCTCTAATTAAACCGGAAGAGATCCATATTATCTCATCTAAATACTCTTTGATTGTTAAAATAATAATTTACGTCCTCTCAAAAAAAAAATTTAGGTCACTAGTAAAATTTGGTTCATGTTATTTTTGAAAATTCATATTCAAATCTTGTCCAAAAAAAATTCATGAGTAAAATAACTCTAATATACATCGTGATTGACAAGAGAGATATAGAAGACCTTTTTATTTTTTGTTTTTTTGGTAACATAAAATTAGGGTGACGGGATGGAGTCCCAGTCCTCGAGGAGATTAGTAGTGACTCCAACCCCTTGAAAGTTAGAAGAACTTTTTTTTAACAATAGAGAATATCTATATAATTTAAATGGAATAAAATATAATCAACTTAGGTTGGTCCAAGTGACAAGGGCTTGGACCAATACCTGTTTGGGAGGGGACTACCCACCTTATGTGCTTTCAAGTTCCCCGACGAAGATTGATCAGTGTTAATGACGGTAAATATTTCACACCTACCACATAGGTAAAAAAAATATCCTACTCCAGACTAAGGCTTTGTTTTTGAATTAAGAGGGAAAGAAAATGAAGGAGATTAAAGGGGAAGGAAAGGGGGGAGGGAAGGGGAAGAAGAATGAGAGAATTATCTTTCTCATTGATTGGGAGTATGTTTTATATGAGGGGAAGAAAATAAAGGGTCTATGACATGCTTTTACAATTTTAACCTCATTTGAAAAAAATAACATAAGTAATATTCTTTAAATAATATTAAAGCAAAAAAATAAAAATAAAAAATTCTCCAAAAATACCTCAAATTAGTAATTTAGGTTAGTTTTCCTCCAAAATACCCCAAATTTGGGGAACCAAAAAAAGTGGGAAGAGGAGGAGTTTGAAGGGTTTATTAAAATCCTCAAAAACTTTCCATCCAATTTTCTGAACTCACAAACAAGGGTGTCTTTCCAATAAACTTTCACTTTTCCTTCCTTTCCCTCCAAAAAACAACTCATAAACACACCATTAGGCCATGTTTGCGAGTTTGGATGGGAAGGAAAGGGAGGGGGAAGGAGGGGGGGGAGAAGGAGAGTATATCCCTCTCCTTGTTTGGGAGTGAAATGAAAAAAGTGGGCCGAGGAGGAGAATTATGGATTATTTAAAATACCCCAAAACATTTCCCTCCAATAAATAGAACTAACAAATAAGACGTTTTCTTTTGTTTCCTCCAAAAAAAAACAACTTACAAACATATCCTAAATGATACGTGGTTTAGCTCTTTGCTCTGCTGGAAAATTATTATATCTAAGCATCTTTCACACAGAGACCAACACGAAAAATGTTGCAGTTTGAGTATATTATGTCTCATCACAAAGTTAATTTGAAAATTTCTCCAAACTGAAAGATCATCAAGATAGAAAAACCCAAAGAGACAACTAAAAAACAAGCAAAAATGATATATAATAAAAAAAACAAAACCAAAAGGACAAGATAAATTTGCTCATGATCTAGTCATCTAGACAACTCATTTATTTTTTAAAAAAAGACAGTAAAACAAAAGAAGAAGAAGAAACAGGCTAGGGAAACTGCTACTAAAAATGAAACAACATCCACTTCTCCATCTCACAAAAGAAAATAATCAGTTTTGTGCATGTTTGGAACCAAGTTGGTGGCTCCCAAAAGCACTTTTACAATGAAGTAACTATTTGTAACTTCTACTTCTTACAAGCAATTTGATACGAGACAAGATAGGGGGCCCTAGTGCCAGGCCCAAAAGAAAGAGTCATAAGCCTCAAGCCTCACTATCTCATCAATAGGAATATTCTAGAATAATATAGTTTATTATATTTTGTAATTTTACAATTTATTGTTAATAGTTTGTTAAGCCATGTGTCCTTAGATCCTTAATAGTAGGGTATATTGTATTGAGTTAGTTATTTGTAATTTGGTTATAAAAACAGTAAGGAATGAAAATGCAAGAAGCTAGTTGAATCAAAATTATGTCTCTCCCCCTAAGGCTTTCTCCTTTGTGAGAATTCAATCTCTTCTCTATCCTTAATCTCCTTCATCTCTTCTCCTAAATTCCTATTCTTATCATTGGTGCTTTCATCCAGCAACTCAACCTCATTCATTAACAAAAAAAAAAAATGCCTCACCATTCCCATTCAGAAAAATCAGACTACACCAAACTCGTAGAATCCATCAATGCTCTTACTAAGGCAGTTAATGAGTTCATAGATTCAGAAAATCGTCACCATGAAACGTTTCTCCAATCCATTCAATCTCTAAAACCCCAGATCCAGTGCTGCTCCCATCCACCTCTACACTCGAACCCCTCCACTGTTAATATACTAAATCCTTGGCCTTAATAATTTCATACATACCATTCAGCAACTCCACCACCCCTCTTCCGGTAGAGCACTCCCAAGAGCACTCAACAGATAGTGCTTCAGTCACTGTGACCAAAGCAAGCCGAGACTGATGACCTTGCTGCCACCGTGGCCAATCCCACGGAGGCGACTGTCCTAACCACGATTCTCGCAGTTGCACGTTTAGAGGAGTTATATTCATCACTATTTTAGAGGAGTTAATGTAATTTTAATATTAAATTTTAGAAGTGAAGGAAATAATAACATAAATATAAAAAAAAAGTATGATTGTAATTGCTATATATTGAAAAAATGTAAAGTTTTTATATTGTCAACCAATCATTAATCATGATATATATTAATATGGATGACTTTTGAAGTTGTTAAGATAAGAGAAAAAAAATGCTGACGTGATAATTTATGATTAGATGTCTATATAAATAGACTTCACATCGTCATAGTATAATAATCAAACTCAGAAAGTCTATATAAATTTTAAAATTGATCAATATAAATAAGTTAAACTTAGAGCATTCACATCCCAACATCCTACTTTGAAGTTCTTAAATGGGTCTCATCATTATATATCACTCATTATTATTTTTAATAATTTAAGCACCTCATCTCTCCATCCCAGAAACTCTTAAAAATTCTTAAATGAACTCCACTAATAACCTCATATCCATACTTTTCCCCTAAAATATTCAATTAGTTTCAATTAAAAAAAAAGTCTCGGATCACCACAAACATAATACTCGTAAAAGATCGATGCTTATTAAGAACTTTTACAAACACCTATTTTATCGCACAGAAATTTGAAGAACCGATCCTAAGAGTTAAGCACCTACATTGCCGATGCTTTTATTAAAGAGAAATCGATGAAATTTACAAAAAAAGACGACAAGGGTGTACATTTGTCTTGGTTCCTTATATATATATATATATATATATGACATGATTGATTTGATTAATTAAGTTGGTCCTTAATTATTGCTATTGGAAAATAGATTATACGTGTCTTACAATATGTTTAGTAACACTATAGAGAAAAAAAAAATTAATTTCCATTGTCAATCTATGCATAAGAAAATTAGAATTGAGTTTATTGGTATATACATTCAGTGTAAAGTTATTTATATTGATAATCAATTAAAAATATTATATGAGTGACTTTTAAGATATTTATGATAAAAATCAAATATTTTTAATGAAGTGTGATTTCTAATTAGTTGATAGCGAAAAAGTTCCAAACTTTTTGATCTAATATATAAGTAAATTTTAACTACTTTCATCCAATTTAATAATTTTATTCCCAAAATATCATTCATTTAATACAAATTTTATTTTTCAATTATTCTTTTATTTTCAACAACACAAACTTAATATATAAGACGAAATATAATTTAGGTAACAAATTATTGTGCACTTTGGGAGGCTTTTAAGTGGGTTTGGATTTGGTGCTTACATGCTTGTCATAATATCAAAGATGCTATTCTGTACTGCCACGGTTGCTATGTTTCATTGCGGTTTTCCGGTTCTATGCTGTTTCTGTTCTTCGAGGGTGGAAGCTAGTCTTTATTGCTGTGATTTGTTTTAGGTTCTTATACTTTTTGTTGGTATTTGGCTTAGTTGCTTCCTCAACCTGATAGTTCTTAGTACTCCCCTTTTGTTTTTTGGTTATTCTTTCTCCTTGTGTATTTGGGTTAAATATTCATTGTGCTCAATTTTAATACGTTCTTTTTGCTTATAAAAAAATTTATTTTTTTAAATAAAATTAACAATATTAAATAAGATTAACTAACAACCTTAATATGTAGGAATAAAACTATTCATGTGTTTAGGGGGTCTTGGCCCCCCTAACATTTTAAATTTGTTGGGAGTATTAATAGTATAAAT
Organism: Sophora flavescens; assembly: GCA_030762895.1. Taxonomy (NCBI): domain Eukaryota; kingdom Viridiplantae; phylum Streptophyta; class Magnoliopsida; order Fabales; family Fabaceae; genus Sophora; species Sophora flavescens. The sequence goes on from CM061069.1 coordinate 60,574,051, forward strand.
TTAATAATTTTATGTTATTGGTTGGTAAAAAAAATATAACATAGAAGTTTATTTTATTATGTATAGAGCTATAATTCTTATTCTTGTACTTCCGGACTATGGAACAATCTTTTTTAGTTATGAATATAGTCAAAATTATATTTCGCAACAAGATGGAAGATGCATTTTTAACTTAATGTTTGATAGTATACATTGAAAATGAAATTGATATAAAGTTTAGTGTAAATTTAATATAAATGATTTTTGTAACATGTACAAGAGATATTTTGTGTTTTGATAGATTACTAATTTAATTATTTTTGTTAAATGAAAGATTACTAATATAATTAATATTTTGGAATATATAATTATGAATATTTATATGTAACTTTATGAATATATTTATTAGATAAAATTTAATTTTATAGTTGGCCCCCGTAAGTATTCAAGTCTGGTTCCCTCCATGTTAATATGTATGTTTTATTTAATTTTTGCTAGTGAGTAAGTTGTTTAGTGCATTTTGGCCGAATACACACTTAATGAGGTAGGGATTTCAATATTTCATGAGTAATGGAAATGTTCATTTTTAAAATTTTGGGATGATAAGCGGATAGGAATTACACACATGTATATAATATATATTTATTTTACCAAAATTTCGGAAATGGACATAAATGAAGAGGATTTTTTCCTATTTAATGCCTTTCATTAAAGCCCAAAAACATTGCACGATAAAAAACAAAAACAAGAACTTGAAAATTAGAAAAAGGCAGCATGGGCACAAGAAAATGGAAAACAAGAAAAGGGAAGGAACCGGGTGCAACAAGAAGTTTCTTGTTCAAGACATGCATGTTTGGTCTTACTAATTAGTATGACTTGTTTTGGTTTCAAATTATAGGATTTTGCTAATCTATATCCTAAAAGTATTGATTAAGGAATCAATATATATAAAGATTTTATTGAAAATTACAACTTTTCAACTTTCCATATATTTAATACATCTCTTTCCAATAAAAAATTTATATATTTGATTCTTTAATCAATGTTCTAATGACACTAATTATCATTTTTCTTAATTATAATGGGTTTGAGTTTTAGAAATTAGATCATGAATATTTTTTAGTTGGATATAGGTTATCTCAATTTACTAACACACATTTTTTTATTAATTTCATATAAGAGTTGTAAAAAATTTAAATTTAAATAATTTTTTTCATATAACATGATAATATATTTAATCTGCTATTACTATGGATTTGAATCCAACTCATAAAAAAAATGGATTTGAATCCATCGATCTAGTTCATAAAAGTTCTATTCTCCAGTAAAAAAATTGTTTAAATTTCTATTATTTCTTTCAAATATATATTGTAAAATATACATTTTTATTTTTTTGGGTAGAAAAATATACATTAATTTAATTTTTTTTAATTCTCTAATTCTTTTATTTAACTATGTATACACTATATTAACATATGACATATCATGTCAGTTTTGTTTCAACCAAATTATTATCGATCATGGCATAGTCGGATTGGATTCGAATCTAAATAATAGACACAAATAACATATCTTATTTTAAAATGTACGATAAAGGTAAGATTGGTAATGTATTTTATTTTATCATTCATTTTCCAAAATGTACGATAAAGGTGAGATTATCAAATTACCACTTCTCTTGATAAAGGTGAGATTAGTAATAAATTAAATAAATGTGGAATCTGCAAATAAAGGAATCACCGACTTTTATTTGAAACATCCCTTTTGTTAAAATAATAATTATTTTTTTTCAAGATATACTCCGCTCGTAACTGCGAATACTAATCCCTCTAGCTGGGTAGGACCATCCCTCGAGTCGGATAGGACCACAAGGACGGCAAAGCTCTCCCTCAAGAGTTTTAATGTTGCTGTATTGGCAGGGACATGATTCGAACTCGAAACCTCTAATTAAACCGGAAGAGATCCGTATTATCTCATCCAAATACTCTTTCATTGTTAAAATAATAATTTACGTCCTCTCAAAAAAAAATTTATGTCACTAGTAAAATTTGGTTCATGTTATTTTTGAAAATTCATATTCAAATCTTGTCCAAAAAAAAATTCATGAGTAAAATAACTCTAATATACATCGTGATTGACAAGAGAGATATAGAAGACCTTTTTATTTTTTGTTTTTTTGGTAACATAAAATTAGGGTGACGGGATGGAGTCCCGGTCCGAGGAGATTAGTAGTGACTCCAACCCCTTGAAGTTTAGAAGAACTTTTTTTTAACAATAGAGAATATCTATATAATTTAAATGGAATAAAATATAATCAACTTAGGTTGGTTCAAGTGACAAGGACTTGGACCAATACCTGTTTGGGAGGGGACTACCCACCTTATGTGCTTTCAAGTTCCCCGACGAAGATTGATCAGTGTTAATGACGGTAGACATTTCACACCTACCACATAGGTAAAAAAAATATCCTACTCCAAACTAAGGCTTTGTTTATGAATTAAGAGGGAAAGAAAATGAAGGAGATTAAAGGGGAAGGAAAGGGGGGAGGGAAGGGGAAGAAGAATGAGAGAATTATCTTTCTCATTGATTGAGAGTATGTTTTATATGAGGGGAAGAAAATAAAGGGTCTATGACATGCTTTTACAATTTTACCCTCATTTGGAAAAAATAACATAAGTAATATTATTTAAATAATATTAAAGCAAAAAAATAAAAATAAAAAATTCTCCAAAAATACCTCAAATTAGTAATTTAGGTTAGTTTTCCTCCAAAATACCCCAAGTTTGGGGAACCAAAAAAAGTGGGAAGAGGAGGAGTTTGAAGGGTTTATTAAAATCCTCAAAAACTTCCCCTCCAATTTTCTGAACTCACAAACAAGGGTGTCTTTCCAATAAACTTTCACTTTTCCTTCCTTTCCCTCGAAAAAACAACTCATAAACACACCATTAGGCCATGTTTGCGAGTTTGGATGGGAAGGAAATGGAGGGGGAAGGAGGGGAGCAAAAGGAGAGTATATCCCTCTCCTTGTTTGGGAGTGAAATGAAAAAAGTGGGCTGAGGTGGAGAATTATAGATTATTTAAAATACCCCAAAACATTTCCCTCCAATTAATAGAACTAACAAATAAGACGTTTTCTTTTGTTCTCCTCCAAAAAACAACTTACAAACATATCCTAAATGATACGTGGTTTAGCTCTTTGCTCTGCTGGAAAATTATTATATCTAAGCATCTTTCACACAGAGACCAACACGAAAAATGTTGCAGTTTGAGTATATTATGTCTCATCACAAAGTTAATTTGAAAATTTCTCCAAACTGAAAGATCATCAAGATAGAAAAACCCAAAGAGACAACTAAAAAACAAGCAAAAATGATATATAATAAAAAAAACAAAACCAAAAGGACAAGATAAATTTGCTCATGATCTAGTCATCTAGAGAACTCATTTATTTTTTTAAAAAAGACAGTAAAACAAAAGAAGAAGAAGAAACAGGCTAGGGAAACTGCTACTAAAAATGAAAGACAACAACATCCACTTCTCCATCTCACAAAAGAAAATAATCAGTTTTGTGCATGTTTGGAACCAAGTTGGTGGCTCCCAAAAGCACTTTTACAATGAAGTAACTATTTGTAACTTCTACTTCTTACAAGCAATTTGATACGAGACAAGATAGGGGGCCCTAGTGCCAGGCCCAAAAGAAAGAGTCATAAGCCTCAAGCCTCACTATCTCAGCAATAGGAATATTCTAGAATAATATAGTTTATTATATTTTGTAATTTTACAATTTATTATTAATAGTTTGTTAAGCCATGTGTCCTTAGATCCTTAATAGTAGGGTATATTGTATTGAGTTAGTTATTTGTAATTTGATTATAAAAACAGTAAGGAATGAAAATGCAAGAAGAAAGTTGAATCAAAATTCTGTCTCTCCCCCTAAGGCTTCCTCCTTTGTGAGAATTCAATCTCTTCTCTATTCTTAATCTCCTTCATCTCTTCTCCTAAATTCCTATTCTTATCATTGGTGCTTTCATCCTGCAACTCAACCTCATTCATTAACAAAAACAAAAAAAAATGCCTCACCATTCCCATACAGAAAAATCAGACTACACCAAACTCGTAGAATCCATCAATGCTCTTACTAAGGCAGTTAATGAGTTCATAGATTCAGAAAATCGTCACCATGAAGCGTTTCTCCAATCCATTCAATCTCTAAAACCCCAGATCCAGTGCTGCTCCCATCCACCTCTACACTCGAACCCCTGCACTGTTAATATACTAAATCCTTGGCCTTAATAATTTCGTACATAGCATTCAGCAGCTCCACCACCCCTCTTCCGGTAGAGCACTCCCAAGAGCACCCAACAGATAGTGCTTCAGTCACTGTGACCAAAGCAAGCCGAGACTGATGACCTTGCTGCCACCGTGGCCAATCCCACGGAGGCGACTGTCCTAACCCCGATTCTCGCAGTTGCACGTTTAGAGGAGTTATATTCATCACTATTTTAGAGGAGTTAATGTAATTTTAATATTACATTTTAGAAGTGAAGGAAATAATAACATAAATATAAAAAAAGTATGATTGTAATTGCTATATATTGAAAAAATGTAAAGTTTTTATATTGTCAACCAATCATTAATCATGATATATATTAATATGGATGACTTTTAAAGTTGTTAAGATAAGAGAAAAAAAATGCTGACGTGATAATTTATGATTAGATGTCTATATAAATAGACTTCACATCGTCATAGTATAATAATCAAACTCAGAAAGTATATATAAATTTTAAAATTGCTCAATATAAATAAGTTAAACTTTGAGCATTCACATCCCAACATCCTACTTTGAAGTTCTTAAATGGGTCTCATCATTATATATCACTCATTATTATTTTTAATAATTTAAGCACCTCATCTCTCCCTCCAGAAACTCTTAAAAATTCTTAAATGAACTCCACTAATAACCTCGTATCCCTACTTTTCCCCTAAAATATTCAATTAGTTTCAATTAAAAAAAAGTCACGGATCACCACAAACATAATACTTGTAAAAGATCCATGCTTATTAAGAACTTTTACAAACACCTATTTTATCGCACAGAAATTTGAAGAACCGATCCTAAGAGTTAAGCACCTACATTGCCGATGAAATTTACAAAAAAAGACGACAAGGGTGTACATTTGTCTTGGTTCTTTATATATATATATATATATATATATATATATATATATATATATATATATATATATGTATGACATGATTGATTTGATTAATTAAGTTGGTCCTTAATTATTGCTATTGGAAAATAGATTATACGTGTCTTACAATGAGGTTTGCTACACTGACACGGTTTTTGTGACACCGTATCGACACTTCAACAGTGCATACATGTTGCAAGCCGTTGGATCTATTAATCATCCTGATCTGTCCATTCATTTAATTTATTAATCATAATTTTTATTAAATCTATTTTTATTTCGTATTCTTTACAGTCACAGTACTCACAATGATATTCCATGTGTTTATTATATGTATCAGTGGCTTCATCTTTTAATTCTTGTATTAAGTCTTATAGTCTATTTTGATTTGTTAAATCTATCATACTTAGATAGTGAACAAATTTTTCTATGTGTAGAGTACTCATTATTAATTAGCTAGTACTTAGCTCTGATACCAATTCGGTACCACTCTATTTCTTCCCAGGTAGTGGTAGTATTTAGACATAATCTGGGTATTTTTCATGCATAATTTGGGTTACTAATAATTCATACCCATAGTCCATTATAGATTCATCTATTTCCATTATATCTCTAATTAATTGATCTCGTTCTTCCTCACAAAATGCTAATTGTATTCTTTGTACTATTTGTTTTAAATAAAGTTTTTCATGCCAGTATTGGTGTTTTAATTTATTAATTATTATTTGTTTACAATCTTTGGGTATTTTCATAACCAAAATGCTTAATATTTCTTGATCCATTTAATCATCTAATAAGTCCCAATCTTCATATATGTCAGATAATGATAGTCTATCATATTCAAAAGCTAATCCTATTTCTTCCATATAATTCCATTCTATGTCTAACGAAATAGTTGTAAGATAATAATCTTCTTGTCTAAATTGGGCTTTTTATTTTTTCAATTATTAGTTGTTTACAATCAATAGGTAAATCCATAACTAATATACTTATTATTTCATTTTCTGTTTGAATATCAAACTCGGAATATATTTCCATTATTCTAGTCAATATCTTCAAAAATTGGTGCTGTTATTTTAAAATAACTAGTTGATGATTGATCTGATTTATTCGAAATCATTTTTTCTATTTTTTCTATTTTTTCTATTATTTGTTTTTTATGTTCTTCTCGTCTATTCCTTATATTTTCTAGTTCATTTTCTTTTTCCTTGATATATTTTTCCATCTGTTTCCGATTTTTATCATTCTTGTCTTTTCTAAGATGAGTATCATAGATATTCATAAAGTCTTTTATATTTCTATTATCCTGTTTTATTTTATTATAAGATTCTTTATAAATATCTCTTATTTCTTTTCCTTTGTTCATATTCTATTTCTGAGATATTGAGCTAGATCTCTTACTTGATTTGATAATTTGTTTATATTTTCATCTTTATTTTCTTCTATTTCTGGAAAAGTAATTGGTTTAGGGATTTGTCTAAAACTTGACGTTTTAGGATTCCTTATAGAAATTCCTAATTCTGTTAAGTCATTTCTTTTAGGATAATAAATCTTTCCTATTTCTTCGAAAAGTCTTGGTATATCAATTCTATCATTATTTCTAAAAGTAATGCTATGATGTGAATTTGTTAGTGCATAATTGACACAATAAGTAATTGAGAAAATCTTGTCTCCTGGTCTCATTAAATTATTTCTTAGAAATCTATGTTCCATAGTTAAAGATTGATCTAATCTTTGAGTATCTAATGATATTCCAATATTTGGGTGAATTTCAAATTTTAGCTTGACATAGGCTAAATTTCCTTCAATTACTCCTAATATTTTATCCTTAGGGTCTGTTATTCTATCATCCTTTAGAACTAATTCGATTGGTGAATCTATTCCTTCTTGAAAGGTTGCCTTAATTAAAACTTGTATTGCTCCTATATGAATATATCCTATTTTCTTTCTATGTGATTCCTTTTTTAAATTTCTTTTTAACTCGATTAGTTTCTTTTTATTCAATAATTGGATACAGGTGTTTCCCTGTGTTTCAGATATATCTATTGGTGTTTCATTAATTATCTTTCCATAGTATCTTATATTTTCTTTCTGATTGAATCGTTTCATTATTCCTCTTAGTTTTTTCATGTTTGCGTCCTTAGATAAATTCAAGTCTTCCTTCTGAATCTCTTGAAATAATTTTGGATCTATTAAGATACTTCCTTCATAGTTTCCGTCTTCTTCAGTAATTTGTAAATATTCTACATCAGTATTATTAATTATTTCTTTTTCTATTTCAGACATAATTAGTTTCTAGTATAAACTGAATAAAACTAAATGGTTTACGAGTCATACCTGATCTGAGGTTTTTTGAAGTGATTCTGGGTTCTTTGGTCCACCGCAGCTTCCGTCTAAGTCAAGTTGGAATTTCAACAAGTAGTTGGTAGTAATGAAGGTAATGAAGTAGAGGAATATATATGAAAGTAGTTTATTTATAATCAAGAAGTGAAGTACATAGAACTGGGTGATTCCACACTCAAGGAATCGCTAAGCATAGCTTAGAACTTCTCAGAGAGAAGAGAGAGATTGAAATTTTCTTTCAGATGCTCTGCTCTCTCCTTCAGACTAAGGTCTTATTTATACACGTAAGGGTGCTAAGTAATTTACAAAATAGTCCCTGAATTATTACAATCAATCAGACATTCTAATAATTCATGATGACGTCATTGCTTACGTCATCCTTCCAATAATGCTTGATGACGTCAGTGCTTACGTCATTCTTCAATAATGGCTTCGTCTGAATCCTTATCGTCTTGCCGACAGTCTTTCTGCTTTACGCATCTTTCACATGCGTGATTGCCATTCTCCTTAATCATTGAGCACAACAAGTCAAGGACAGCTGGTTGGTAATTCATTGAAAGTCCTTGTAACGTGTAGAATGGTAATTCAAAGTTCGTCAGTAGTGCTAGATCCCTTTCTCTAATCAATTTTCCACTAGTTTTGCTGAGTAGCAAAGTATGTGGACCTTTGTACATGGCTTTTATGAAAGAGTCTTTACCAATTATTTGACATTGAGTAAAGATACTCGCCAGTTGATTCGCTAGGATTGTAACAATCTTTTCTTCACTGTAGTCTTCTCCAGCAGGTTCATCTCGCATGGAGAAACTATTATTACTTACTCCAATGAAAATTAAATTCTTTGTGGGTTGTTTGGTAACAAAGTCTGGGTAGGTTGAATAGAACTTCAGAAAGATAGTTCTATCTCTTGCGACATTCTTTTGATAGTTGTGGATGGCTTCCTTCAAATTATATGGAAACAATTTGATTTCTTTCAAGTCTTGACTGAGGTAGAGACATTCAATAAGTCCAAACTGGAACATATTAAATGTAAGAATCGATGTTGCTCCGGGAGTAATTACGGCCTTAACTCCGAAAATATTTCGGTTGACCATGTAAAAACAATTGATTTTTTCCTTTTCGGACCAGTTGGTCAGTCTTTTTAGGTTTTCAAAAAAATTTTCTTTGGAAAATTGAACTTGAAGTTCATGATCTTTTCTTGAAGGGATGTGGTAGTCATCAATGGAAGAAGGAATTCTTCCAAGTATCCTTAATGAAGTTTTTGGAGCTGGTGGAGTCTTTATGGTTTCAGAGAAAGTCCTTGGGCCAAGATAAACTTCTTTGCCCTTGTCTTGTTCTTTTTGGTAGTCTATCAAAGCCTTTTCTGCTTCTTCTTTGGTACGAAATCCTTTATGATGGACTCCGGAAATTTCAATGCAGTGAGGGGCTGCTTTGTGCCATTCATTATAAACACCTGGGTGTGGTCCATTGAAGATAGTGTACCATTTTTCATTAGTGCTTTCCTGTACCTGTTGTTTTATATTTTTCATAGGGTCTTCTTTTACAGATTCTCCTTTTGCCTGTAATTGAAATTTTAGTACTTCAATATTTGTTCTAATCAAGTCAAGCTCCATTATCTTCTGTTTCTCGAGCATTTCTTGATATCGAATCTGCTTCATTATGTCTTCAGTTGTTGATTGCTCCATTCTCTTGATAAAATATCTGCAAGAACATTTTTATCTCCCTTAATGTGAGAGATTGAGTAATTGTATTCGGCAAGCTTCATTTGCCATCTAATCAATCGTCCTTGTTTATAAGTTCCTTTATGATTTAAGTTCTTAAAACTTGCAACATAAGTAGAATCGGTTCGGACAATAAAGTCCTTATCCAGTATATAAATCCGATGTTTTTCCAACATACGGATCAAAGCCAATGTCTCTTTTTCATGAGTGGGATAATTAATCTCACTATCTGAAAAAGTTCCTGACATATATCGGCACAGTAATTCGTTTTTGTATCCAGGGGGTTTTGCTTTCATAACACCTCCCCAATAGTCATTTGAGGCATCAGTCTCAATAATTATTATATCGTCATTCAATGGATGATATAGCTCAGGAAGATCCTGGCATAAGTCTTTCATTTTTATAATTAGTCTATCATCTTCATCAGTCCAAGTCCAGAGGGCATCCTTCTTTAATTTTTGCTGAAGAATTCTTCTTTCTGTTGCAAGATTTTTGATAAAACCTTCATTTGAAATATATGTTAGTAGTCCAAGAAATCTTTGCAAATCCTTTTTATCCTTTAATGTTGTTGGAAAATTTTGAAGTTTCTCTAGTACATGTCGTTGCATTATTATTTTCCCTTTTTCGATTTCTAGTCCTAAATAATTAATTCTATTCTGGGCTAGGACAGCTTTTTTCTTGCTTAAGACTATTCCATGTTCATAACATTTGTTAAGAACGAATTCTATCTTTTTAAAGTGATCATCCAATCCTTTGTTTGAAAAGATTAATATGTCATCAATATAAATAAGACATAAGTCTTTAAATTCTTTAAGAATTGAATCTATTCTCTGCTAGAAGATTCCAGGTGATTGTTTTAATCCCATTGGGAGTACATTCCATTCATATTGACCTTGAGGACAACTGAATGCTGTTAGTGCCTTAGATTCTTCGGTCAATCTAATTTGGTAAAAACCTGATTTACAATCAAAGGTGCTAAACCAATCCATGTTTCTAATTCTTTCAATAATTAAATCTTTTCTTGGAAGAAAATAGGCATCTCCTTCCATGGCATCGTTAATTTGTTTGTAATTAATTACCATCCTCCTTTTTCCTCTTTTTATTTCATTATGATTCTCTACATAGAAGGCTGGTGCAGAGTGTTTACTATTCGATGGTCTGATTAGTCCCTTTTTACACATTTCATCATTGTCTTTTTCAAATTCATCTCTATCCAGTTTTGTATAAATCATTGGTTTACATTTTATCTCTTTTGTGGGGTCTTTTAATTTTAATTCCACTAATTCAATATTTTTGTTAATTCTTGGGTCTAAAGGGTTTTCGCTACAAACCTTATTTAAAAGTTCTTCTATATGAGCTGGTATTATTCTATTTGGTTCTAAATTTACTAATATATGGCGAATTTTTGTGCAAATTAAGCTAATAATCTCACCACGTTTCAGCTGTTGAAACTTTGATGAATAAGTACATGTAGAAGTATGGATAATTGGTATTTTGATAATTTCTCGTTTTTGTTTTTGAAAAATATATGGGGTTCGCAAAGTAATATTTGTTAAATATTGATAAAACGGTTGGTATAATCGTAAGAAATTATTTCCAATAATTATATCTATTCCTGTTTCTTGTTTATATATTGTTGGTATTATAAATATTTTCTCTTGTATTATCAAAGTAATTCTTTTTGCTATCCAATACAAAGAATGTATTGATCCATCAGCAATTTGTATTTTTAATGGTTTTTCGAATCTTTCCCAATTATCAATCAATGCTTCAGTTGCAAGGCAAAGACTTGCTCCAGTATCTATATAGGCTTCTGTTACATTTTTAATTTTTTCTATCAATATCTTTATGTAGGTACTATTCGGATTCTCCTTCTTCTGAAGATAATTCATCCTCTGTATATTCATATATACTTATTTCTGAACTGCTTAATTCTTCTTCTAATGGTTCGAGTTCATATATCTGGAAAACTTGTTTTATTATTTTTGATTTTTCCTTAAAATCTTTTCTTTTCTTTGGGGACATTCAATGACACAATGTCCTTCAACATTACATATCCAACATACACATTTCTTTTTTCCTTTTGGGCAGTATTTCCTTGGTGTTGACCTTTTTCTTCTAAAATATTTCTTTTTATTATTTTTGTAATAATTTTTCTTTCTAGAATAAGTCTTTCGTAAATTTGGTCTTTTTTAATATTTTTTCTTTCTTTTTATTATTTTATCACAACCATATTTTCCTGGTTTTTCTATTTCTGGGATGTCACAACAAATGACAGTACTTCCTCTATTTAATTGTCTAATTGTTTCTCTATTCAAACATTGTTCCTTTAATTCTTGGTATAAGAGTTTAATAATTCCTCCTAAAGTATTTGCTGTTTCGTCGGGTTTTGATTCCCAAAGTTTATTAATTTTTGAATTTAATAGATAAGGTAATTTATCTATAAAAATATTTTTATATATTTCTTTGGATTCCTCATCTAATTGATAGTAGTATTTTTGATATTCGCAGATAAAGCTTTCAATCTGGCACATATCACATATTTGCATTCTATTAAGATGTGATTTGGCATTTTCAATTAGAGTTTTATTTGTCTTTTCTCTTTGTTCCAATAAATTATATCCTAAAAATTCTTGGTGTATTAGAGTCATTATTAATTTAACATAGTCTGCGCTATTATCTACCATTCTTTCGATGTTAATCCATTCTGCATCCTTAATACTTAGTAAGAATTTTTGTACATTTCCTGTTGTTTTGAATGTCACAAAATTTTTGGTTTCTATAAAATTTAATTGTTTAAATCTTTCATCAGTTAGGATCATTAGGATTATTTCATTCGTCCATCTTAATAATACATCTTCTTTATTTCTAAGACAGTCAAGATCAAGTATATTTCCTGTATTATGGTATCGAGGTTTAAATTCTTCTTGAACTTTTGTCCATTTGTTATTGTTTTTTCTTGCATATCCTTTATTATACATAGCTTATGTTTCGTATTTATCCCAAGTTCCTTCAGGTGTATATTTATATTCTTCCCATTTTCTTTTAGGGCTTTTTCCACTATATTCTCCTCTTTCCATTTTTATATGGTTTTCTTCAGATTCTGAAGATGAGCTGTAATTTAGAATTATTTCTTCATTCTCATTATTTTCTATGTCTTTTTTTATCAATTTTTTCGATATTGTGTATTTGATTATTTTCTTCTTCAACTATTTTGAGTTGTTCTAGTAATTGTTGAATTTCTTCTAAATCATTTGATTTTCTTAATGTTTCAATATATTCTTCTTTTATCCCCTCCATGAAGATACAAGCGTAGGTATCCATGAAGATTCTTGTTCTGGCTCTTGTTTAATTATTATTCCTTTTAACTTTCTGGATTCTAAAATTTCTTCTAGTTCATTTTTCGTTATACATTTATTATTTTCTTCATATTCTAATAGGTTTTCTAGTTGTTCCAAAATAATTTTTATTCTAATAATATCCTCATTTTTATCTATCTCTTTTCCTTTATTAATATTATTTAAGGTTTCTTTAATATTTTCTATTTCATTTTTTCCTTTTTGTATTTTATTGCAAGTGTAATTTGCAATTTTATCTATATTTTCAATTAGTTGAATAATATTTTTATTTATTTCTTTCATGATTCTTTCTAATTCTTTGAATCCTGCTTCTATTTCTTCGGATAATCCCATTATCCTATATAATTTTCTAATTCCATTTTTAATATTTTTATTCTTTTTCTAACCAGATATTGTGTGTGTGAATAACATGGTTATTTTGTTCTAATTTTTCTAGTATTTCTAAGTATTTTCTTAGTTCTCTAATATTTTGTTTTATTACCAAAAATCTATTCATTATTGAAATAGTATTTTGCTACAGTGATATACGGTGTAAGTGTCAAAAATGTGTGTTTATTTAGCATTTCTCCTTACAATATGTTTAGTAACACTATAGAGAAAATAAATAAATAAATTAATTTCCATTGTCAATCTATGCATAAGAAAATTAGAATTGAGTTTATTGGTATATACCTTCGGTGTAAAGTTATTTATATTGATAATCAAATAAAAATATTATATGAGTGACTTTTAAGATAATTATGATAAAAATCAAATATTTTTAATGAAGTGTGATTTCTAATTAGTTGATAGCGAAAAAGTTCCAAACTTTTTGATATAATATATAAGTAAATTTTAACTACTTTCATCCAATTTAATAATTTTATTCCCAAAATATCATTCATTTAATACAAATTTTATTTTTCAATTATTCTTTTATTTTCAACAACACAAACTAAATATATAAGACGAAAGATAATTTAGGTAACAAATTCTTGTGCACTTTGGGGGGCTTTTAAGTGGGTTTGGATTTGGTGCTTTCATGCTTGTCATAATATCAAAGATGCTATTCTGTACTGCCACGGTTGCTATGTTTCATTGCGGTTTTCCGGTTCTATGCTGTTTCTGTTCTTCGAGGGTGGAAGCTAGTCTTTATTGCTGTGATTTGTTTTAGGTTCTTATACTTTTTGTTGGGATTTGGCTTAGTTGCTTTCTCAACCTGATAGTTCTTAGTGCTCCCCTTTTGTTTTTTGGTTATTCTTTCTCCTTGTGTATTTGGGTTAAATATTCATTGTGCTCAATTTTAATACGTTCTTTTTGCTTATAAAAAAAAATTATTTTTTAAATAAAATTAATAATATTAAATGAAATTAACTAACAACCTTAATATGTAGGGATGAAACTATTTATGTGTTTAGGGGGTCTTGGCCCCCCTAACATTTTAAATTTGTTGGGAGTATTAATAGTATAAATTTAATAATTTTATGTTATTGGTTGGTAAAAAAAATATAACATAGAAGTTTATTTTATTATGTATAGAGCTATAATTCTTATTCTTGTACTTCCGGACTATGGAACAATCTTTTTTAGTTATGAATATAGTCAAAATTATATTTCGCAACAAGATGGAATATGCATTTTTAACTTATTGTTTGATAGTATACATTGAAAATGAAATTGATATAAAGTTTAGTGTAAATTTAATATAAATGATTTTTGTGACATGTACAAGAGATATTTTGTGTTTTGATAGATTACTAATTTAATTATTTTTGTTAAATGAAAGATTACTAATATAATTAATATTTTGGAATATATAATTATGAATATTTATATGTAATTTTATGTATATATTTATTAGATAAAATTTAATTTTATAGTTGGCCCCCGTAAGTATTCAAGTCTGGTTCCCTCCATGTTAATATGTATGTTTTATTTAATTTTTGCTGGTGAGTAAGTTGTTTAGTGCATTTTGGCCGAATACACACTTAATGAGGTAGGGATTTCAATATTTCATGAGTAATGGAAATGTCCATTTTTAAAATTTTGGGATGATAAGCGGATAGGAATTACACACATGTATATAATATATATTTATTTTACCAAAATTTCGGAAATGGACATAAATGAAGAGGATTTTTTCCTATTTAATGCCTTTCATTAAAGCCCAAAAACATTGCACGATAAAAAACAAAAACAAGAACTTGAAAATTAGAAAAAGGCAGCATGGGCACAAGAAAATGGAAAACAGGAAAAGGGAAGGAACCGGGTGCAACAAGAAGTTTCTTGTTCAAGACATGCATGTTTGGTCTTACTAATTAGTATGACTTGTTTTGGTTTCAAATTATAGGATTTTACTAATCATTATCCTAAAAATATTGATTAAGGAATCAATATATAGAAAGATTTTATTGAAAATCACAACTTTTCAACTTTCCATATATTTAATACATCTCTTTCCAATAAAAAATTTATATATTTGATTCTTTAATCAATGTTCTAATGACACCGATTATCATTTTTCTTAATTATAATGGGTTTGAGTTTTAGAAATTAGATCATGAATATTTTTTAGTTCGATATAGGTTATCTCAATTTACTGACACACATTTTTTTAAAACTTATATTTTTTTTATTAATTTCATATAAGAGTTGTAAAAAATTTAAATTTAAATAATTTTTTTCATATAACATGATAATATATTTTGTTCCTTCGTCTGATAGCCCCCGGATATTTGTCCGGTGACTAGTTGTGAATCACTTCGGCACTTGACAGCCTTCGCCCCCATTTCATTCGCCAGCCTTAGTCCCGCTATCAGAGCTTCATACTCGGCCTGATTGTTCGAGGTTTTGAACTCGAATTTCAACGATTGTTCTAATATCAAATCTCCTGGTCCTTCCAGAATCACCCCCGCTCCACTGCCCCTGATATTTGAGGATCCGTCCACGTATAGATTCCACCATGTATCCTCAGCCTGGGCCGTGGATGGAGCTCGGCTATGAAGTCAGACAGGCACTGTGATTTCAGGGGTCCTCTCATCTCGTATTTCAAGCCAAACTCGGACAACTCTACTGACCAAGCAATCATACGCCCCGCCAATTCGGGTTTTTTGAGTATCTGTTTGATGGGGTGATCCGTCTTAACAACCACTTGGTGACTCTGAAAGTACGGGCGCAACCATCGAGCTGCAGTCACCAAGGCTAAGACCAGCTTCTCAATAACTTGATACCGAGTTTCGGCATCATGGAGCACCCTACTGATGAAGTATACTGGCATTTGGGCTTTCTCTACCTCCTGCACGATGACTGCGCTAATGGCATTCTCGGAGGCCGACAGATCTCAGATACAATTCTTTCCCCGAGATGGGCCTTGTTAATATCGGCGGGGGAGGACAGAAAGTCCTTGAAGTCAACAAAAGCCTTTTCGCAGTCCTCGGTCCATTTGAAGGTTTGGGGGCTTCTTCAAGAACTTGAAGAAAGGCCGAGCTTTCTCTGGATTTGGGTAGGAACCGAGATAATGACGCCAGCCGTCCTGCCAATCTTTGTACTTCTTTAACGTTCTGCGGGCTTCTCATCTCAATTACGGCCCGGCACTTATCGGGATTGGCTTCAATTCCCCGGTGGGTAAGCATAAAGCCGAGGAATTTACCCCCATGGACACCGAAAACACACTTTTCCGGATTGAGCCTCATGTTGAACCTTCTCAACTGCTGAAATATTTCTTCCAGATCTAAAGGGTGGCGGTTGGGGTCATCAGATTTCACTACCATGTCATCCACAGATACTTCCATGGTCCTGCCAATTTGCTTCTCAAATACTCGGTCCATAAGTATCTGGTACGTAGCTCCAGCATTCTAAAGCCCAAACGGCATTACTCTGTAGCAATAATTTGACCCCTCGGTAATGAAGGCTGTTTTTTCCTCATCCGGGGGGTACATTCTAATTTGGTTGTACCCGGAGTACGCATCCAAGAAGCTTAAAATTCTGTATCCGGAAGCCCCGTCAACCAGCCTGTCAATACTCGGCAAGGGATAAGAGTCTTTTGGGCATGCTTTGTTCAGATCCGTATAATCAGTGCACATGCGCCACTTGCCGTTTGCTTTCTTGACGAGAACGACGTTGGCCAACCATGTGGTGTATTCTACTTCTCGGATAAAGTTGGCCTTGACCAACTTCGCCGTCTCCTCTTCGACTACTTTTCTCCTCTCTTCACCTAATCTCCTCTTTCTCTGGGCCACTGGCTTCGCCTCGGGACAGATTGCCAATTTATGGCATAAAAAGTTGGGATCAATTCCCGGCATGTCAGATGTGGTCCACGCAAATAGATCGGCATTTCTGCGCAGTACTTGTTTTATTTCTTCTTTCAGAGTAGGTTCAAGGTGACCACCGAGCTTGGTACACTGCTCAGCCGTGCGCCGAGTTGGAACTTCTCTAGCTCCTCAATAGGTTGCGGACGTTGTTCCTGCACGTCCATCCTGGGATCCAGCTCAACGGAGTTTACTGAACTCACCGCCTTGTCCTTCCCCCTGTCTAGGGTTTCTACTGGTGCGGGTTTAAGTTTGCTCACCCTCAAACTATCAGCGTAGCACTGTCTCGCCATCCTCTGATCTGCTCGGACAGCCGCTATATCTCCCGAGCTGGAGGGGAACTTCATCGTGAGGTGGGGGGTAGAGACCACGGCCCCTAACTCGTTCAAGGACGGCCTTCCGATCAGGATATTATACGATGTAACTGCGTTTACCAACACATACCTGACCATGATGGTTTTAGAAGCTCTGCCATCGCCAAAAGTGGTCAAGAGGTCAATATATCCCCGAGTATCAACCTTGCTCCCTGCGAAACCAACGAAGTTTCTTGTCATACGGCTGAATTGATTTCTCCGGGATCCCTAGCTTCTGAAAGGTTGAGTAGTACAATATATCCGCGGAGCTCCCCTGATCGACGAGGGTTCTTTTGACCGAGAAGTTGGCCAACTGTACGGTGATCACCATGGGGTCATCCTGGTTGGGATCTACTCCCACGAAATCATCATCAGAAAAGATAATAGGGGGGGAACTCCGGGGAGGCTTGCCAGATACCGAGTTAACTGCCCGGATGGCCCGCAGATGTCTTCTCCGAGCTGAACTTGTGGTGCCTCCCCCCGCGAACCCTCCTGAGATGGTGTTTATCACCCCCCGAATGACATTATCCTCTTCCCGTCTTTCATTTTGCCTTTCTCTGGTCTCTACTCTCTCCTCATTTCTTCGATCGCCGCCCCTCCTCGAGCTTCGGTCACCCTCTCTTCTTCTTCTCGTTTCCCCCACGCCTCTCTCACTTGTTGTTGTTGTTTCTTCGGACAAAGTTGCTTGAGGTGACCCGCCTGAACCAGTTCTTCAATTTTATCCCGTAGGACCCAGCATTCCTCGGTGGTATGGCCATAGTTGCGGTGAAACCGACAATGCTTCAGCGATCCGCATTTCGGGGTGCGGCCACCCTTTGGGAGCTGCGAGAGCTCACACGCTGTCGCGCTTCCTCGAACACCCGAGCCCGATTTGTGTTGAGGGGAGTATAATGATCATACTTCGGTCCCCTCTGGAAATGCTCGGCTGGGCCTCTCAATCTCGGCTTATCACCCCCTGCCCTCCTCTTATCTCTGCCGTCTCGCCGGTCAGCCTCATCGGTCCGATCTCTTTTCTTGGACTCCTCTACCTCCTCCATATTGATGTAACCTGCAGCTTTTCTTCTCAGTTCGTCCATATCGGCCGGCGGTTTGCGAGCTAAGTACCTAGCAAAAGGGCCAGGTCTCAACCCGGTCAGGATGGTGTGTAGTGCAACATCGGCCTTGAGATTGGGGATGAGTACCGCCTCCTTGCTGAATCGGCCATGAAGTTGCGCAGGGGATTCATTCTTCTCCCTGCCCGAAGTTCACCAGGGAGGCCGAGGTTTTCTGGTGGGCTCGGCTCGTGGCAAGCGAGCACTGAACCTAGCCGCGAATGTGTCAAAAGAGTCCACCGAGGCTGGGGGTAGCTGGGTGTACCAAGTCAACGCTGCCTCCTTCAGTGTGGTTGGGAAAACTTTGCACAGGACAGCATCGTCATCCGTAAAAAGGTACATCTGCGTGGTGAAGGCGTCCAAGTGGCGCTCGGGGTCCGAGGTGCCATCATATTTGTCAATGTTGATGGGCTTGTAGCTGGCTGGCAAGGGGACCCCCATGATATCATTCGTGAAAGGATGCCTCGGCTTCCGCAGGCTGGCCCTGTCATTAAGTCTGTTCGTTTGGAGTGAAGATTCTGGGGCCTGCTTAGGGAATCCCTCTTCCTCTGCTCGGTTGTTGTGGTGGGAAGCCCGGAGGCGAGGACCTCCTTCCCGATATAAGTTTCTGGACCCCTCAACCTCGGGAGGTCGGCGCTCTCTTTCATGTGAGGAGGAGACCGACCTCTCCCTACTCGGTCCTCTCTCTCCCCGACGGTCATTCTCGCCGACGGATTTCTTCATTCTCCCTTCTTAGCGCTGCGACACATGTGCGAGAAGCTCCTGAATCACTGGGTTGTCGGTCATTCTGCTGGGCCTACGATTGTTCTCCATTATCTCCGTTAACTCCGTTGTTGGCATTCCTCGGCTCCTCCCTCCTGCAGTTTCCACTTCTCGTCCTCACCATTTTTGTGTGGTATGGGAAAATATTTGCTTCGATTCCCACAGACGGCGCCAAATGTTCCTGCCAAATATCTCGGGTATGAAATACTCGGTGAGCGAACGAGGATTAGTGGGGTATTTTTGGATTGTGCTTGACAGAATGTGGATTCTGCTCCAACGTATCCAAAAGGGAATCAAAGCAAACGTAGTTCTAGAATGAGGGGTAAGCCCCCTATTTATAGTTGTTCTCTCAGGATCAGGCTCCGAAATAAGCGGAGGAATATTTGGATCAGATCGCGATCATGGGGAGAGATATCCGGAGCCTGATTGTCCGGAGTGGCATTATGGCCAGCGAGATATTCGGCCCAGTTAGCTGCGGATGGATAGCTTGGGGCCGAGTAGTTATTCTCGGGTGTCAGGTGTGCTGACATGTCCTCGGCTTCGGAGGAGTTTGGGTTAAGGCCCATTCGCGGGGGTAAGCTCGGTTGGTCCGATGTATAGACGAGTTCTCGGTCTTACATTCTCGGCCAGTACATATTTAATCTGCTATTACTATGGATTTGAATCCAACTCATAAAAAAAATGGATTTGAATCCATCGATCTAGTTCATAAAAGTTCTATTCTCCAGTAAAAAAATTGTTTAAATTTCTATTATTTCTTTGAAATATATATTGTAAAATATACATTTTTATTTTTTTGGGTAGAAAAATATACATTAATTTAATTTTTTTTAATTCTCTAATTCTTTTATTTAACTATGTATACACTGTATCAACATATGACATATCATGTCAGTTTTGTTTCAACCAAATTATTATCGATCATGTCATAGTCGGATTGGATTCGAATCTAAATAATAGACACAAATAACATATCTTATTTTAAAATGTACGATAAAGGTGAGATTGGTAATGTATTTTATTTTATCATGTATTTTCCAAAATGTACGATAAAGGTGAGATTATCAAATAACCACTTCTCTTGATAAAGGTGAGATTAGTAATAAATTAAATAAATGTGGAATCTGCAAATAAAGGAATCACCGACTTTTATTTGAAACATCCCTTTTGTTAAAATAATAATTATTTTTTCAGGGTATACTCCGCTCGTAACTGCGAAGACTAATCCCTCGAGACGGGTAGGACCATACCTCGAGTCGGATAGGACCACAAGGACGGCCAATCTCTCCCTCAAGAGTTTTAACGTTGCTGCATTGACAGGGACATGATTCGAACTCAAAACCTCTAATTAAACCGGAAGAGATCCGTATTATCTCATCCAAATACTCTTGGATTGTTAAAATAATAATTTACGTCCTCTCAAAAAAAAAAAAATTATGTCACTAGTAAAATTTGGTTCATGTTATTTTTGAAAATTCATATTCAAATCTTGTCCAAAAAAAAATTCATGAGTAGAATTACTCTAATATTCATCGTGATTGACAAGAGAGATATAGAAGACCTTTTTATTATTATTTTTTTGGTAACATAAAATTAGGGTGATGGGATGGAGTCCCGGTCCGAGGAGATTAGTAGTGACTCGAACCTGGAACCAGTCATATACGAGATCCTGTCATACTTCACTAGACCAACCCCTTGAAGTTTAGAAGAACTTTTTTTTTAACAATAGAGAATATCTATATAATTTAAATGGAATAAAATATAATCAACTTAGGTTGGTCCAAGTGACAAGGGCTTGGACCAATACCTGTTTGGGAGGGGACTACCCACCTTATGTGCTTTCAAGTTCCCCGACGAAGATTGATCAGTGTTAATGACGGTAGATATTTCACACCTACCACATAGGTAACAAAACTATCCTACTCCGAACTAAGGCTTTGTTTTTGAATTAAGAGGGAAAGAAAATGAAGGAGATTAAAGGGGAAGGAAAGGGGGGAGGGAAGGGGAAGGAGAATGAGAGAATTATCTTTCTCATTGATTGGGAGTATGTTTTATATGAGGGGAAGAAAATAGAGGGTCTATGACATGCTTTTACAATTTTACCCTCATTTGAAAAAAATAACATAAGTAATATTCTTTAAATAATATTAAAGCAAAAAAATAAAAATAAAAAATTCTCCAAAAATACCTCAAATTAGTAATTTAGGTTAGTTTTCCTCCAAAATACCCCAAATTTGGGGAACCAAAAAAGGTGGGAAGAGGAGGAGTTTGAAGGGTTTATTAAAATCCTCAAAAACTTCCCCTCCAATTTTCTGAATTCACAAACAAGGGTGTCTTTCCAATAAACTTTCACTTTTCCTTCCTTTCCCTCCAAAAAACAACTCATAAACACACCATTAGGCCATGTTTGCGAGTTTGGATGGGAAGGAAAGGAAGGGGGAAAGAGGGGAGGAGAAGGAGAGTATATCCCTCTCCTTGTTTGGGAGTGAAATAAAAAAAGTGGGCTGAGGAGGAGAATTAGGGATTATTTAAAATACCCCAAAATATTTCCCTCCAATTAATAGAACTAACAAATAAGATGGGGAGAAAATTAACCTCTCGTTTTCTTTTGTTCTCCTCCAAAAAAACAACTCATAAACATATCCTAAATGATACGTGGTTTAGCTCTTTGCTCTGCTGGAAAATTATTATATCTAAGCATCTTTCACACAGAGACCAACACGAAAAATGTTGCAGTTTGAGTATATTATGTCTCAATTTGAAAATTTCTCCAAACTGAAAGATCATAAAGATAGAAAAACCCAAAGAGACAACTAAAAAACTAGCAAAAATGATATATAATAAAAAAACAAAACCAAAAGGACAAGATAAATTTGCTCATGATCTAGTCATCTAGACAACTCATTTATTTTTAAAAAAAAGACAGTAAAACAAAAGAAGAAGAAGAAACAGGCTAGGGAAACTGCCACTAAAAATGAAAGACAACAACATCCACTTCTCCATCTCACAAAAGAAAATAATCAGTTTTGTGCATGTTTGGAACCAAGTTGGTGGCTCCCAAAAGCACTTTTACAATGAAGTAACTATTTGTAGCTTCTACTTCTTACAAGCAATTTGATACGAGACAAGATAGGGGCCCCTAGTGCCAGGCCCAAAAGAAAGAGTCATAAGCCTCAAGCCTCCCTATCTCAGCAATATAGGAATATTCTAGAATAATATAGTTATTATATTTTGTAATTTTACAATTTATTATTAATAGTTTGTTAAGCCATGTGTCCTTAGATCCTTAATAGTAGGGTATATTGTATTGAGTTAGTTATTTGTAATTTGGTTATAAAAACACCAAGTAAGGAATGAAAATGCAAGAAGAAAGTTGAATCAAAATTCTGTCTCTCCCCCTAAGGCTTTCTCCTTTGTGAGAATTCAATCTCTTCTCTATCCTTAATCTCCTTCATCTCTTCTCCTAAATTCCTATTCTTATCATTGGTGCTTTCATCCTGCAACTCAACCTCATTCATTAACAAAAACAAAAAAAATGCCTCACCATTCCCATTCAGAAATATCAGACTACACAAAACTCGTAGAATCCATCAATGCTCTTACTAAGGCAGTTAATGAGTTCATAGATTCAGAAAATCGTCACCATGAAGCGTTTCTCCATTCCATTCAATCTCTAAAACCCCAGATCCAGTGCTGCTCCCATCCACCTCTACACTCGAACCCCTCCACTGTTAATATACTAAATCCTTGGCCTTAATAATTTCGTTCATACCATTCAGCAGCTCCACCACCCCTATTCCGGTAGAGCACTCCCAAGAGCACCCAACAGATAGTGCTTCAGTCACTGTGACCAAAGCAAGCCGAGACTGATGACCTTGCTGCCACCGTGGCCAATCCCACGGTGGCGACTGTCCTAACCCCGATTCTCGCAGTTGCATGTTTAGAGTTTTTCCACCTGGGTTTACGGAACGAAACGCAGGGAGTGAAACATCTGCGTAAGCCCACGTTGCCAAGGATGCATGATCTCGGATATGGCTTCGCCCACACGGTAGCGTCGTCACCGAGTCACCAAAACCTTCTCGATTCTTTCTTTCTGTGGTGGTCGGTGGCTATCTCTTTGGTCTCTCCTCCGCCGTATCCGTTTGTATCCTTGAAACGCCGTGAGAAGCAACCCCCTTGGCGAAGGAGAAACTGCCATCCTCCGATTTCGCTACTGTGGTGTCCGCCTCGAGTTCCTTCCTCGCCGCCATGGATTCCTTGGAGATCTGACGTAAACGAACTTGGGGCTCCATATGGAAGAGGCCAATCACTGAAGGGGACCTTCGTGCTCTTCTGTTTCGATCCTGGCGGCGTGATCCCCGCATTTTGTAGCTACGTCGTGCGCCTCCTACATCACGATCAGAGGTTTCCGGCACGTCACCTTTCGAGTCCGATTCTGTCTTCTCTTTTTCCCTCATGAGTGTCGCCATCAAGTGCACCTCTGTTCTCGTCTTTCCGGTCCAGTTTATCACCGACGACGGGTCCTTTTTCGGCGACGACGCCGTTACCTGGCGCCACCTCTTGCTGGCCTTGGGTACCTTGGTGCTTTGTAACCCAGAACAGATCACTTAGGGTTCCTCATGACATGTGCAAATTGCAAAAGGGTCTCCTGGTCACTTATTTGGGCTTGATTGTGGAATGGGCCTCTTTACAAAAGGGAGAGTTTGCTACTTGGGTGAACTTACTGAACAATTCTTGTTTGGCCTTTATACCAACTTGGGCCTTGTCCTGGATTGGGCTTCCTTACTGCCAAAAGGAAAGTGGGCTGAAGAGAAATTGCAATTTTTTCTGCTTATCTTGATGATGTTGCAAGCTCCTTGAAATTTTTAAGAAAAATACAAGAAGGAATAAGCTCATTGTCCGATTGGAAGGTTCCATGTAGCAGCATCTCACACTGTGATCTTGAGGACAAGATCAGTCTGAAGGGGTCGGTAATGATACGAGACAAGATAGGGGCCCCTAGTGTCAGGCCCAAAAGAAAGAGTCATAAGTCTCAAGCCTCACTATCTCAACAATAGGAATGTTCTAGAATAATATAGTTTATTATATTTTACAATTTTACAATTTATTATTAACAGTTTGTTATGTCATGTGTCCTTAGATCCTTAATAGTAGGGTATATTGTATTGAGTTAGTTATTTGTAATTTAGTTATAAAAACACCAAGTAAGGAATGAAAATGCAAGAAGAAAGTTGAATCAAAATTCTATCTCTCCCCCCCTAAGGCTTTCTCCTTTGTGAGAATTCAATCTCTTCTCTATCCTTAATCTCCTTCTTCTCTTCTCCCTAAATTCCTCTCCGTATCTCTTCTCTACTTTCCTCTTCCTATCACAATTCTACCCAAAATTGATGTAAATCCAATCACAATAAGAATAAAGGATAGAAAAAGAGGAACTTGGGCCGACTTTCCCCCTTTGTCCCGTTCTCGAAGAACATTAGCAAAACTCGATCCAATGCTTGCCTTGAGAAAAAATATATAAAAAGAGAGAAAATAGAAAGAAAAAATGTGGGCAGCATGAAAGTGTGTGAGAAAAAAAAATGATTTTAACAATTGTTTGATATAAGAGAAACATAAAAGAAAGTGGAAAGAAAGAAAATGAATTTTTTAATACACAATCATGCTGCTATTAGATGAGGATGATAACTTTATCTCTCTCTTTTCCTTTTCTTCTCATGGAGAGAAAACTTTTTACGTGGAGTTTTTCTCTCTTTCTATTTTCTCTGTACGATCAAATAAGAAAAAACTACGAATTCATTCTATTTTCTCTTCTTTCATTTCTTTTTTGTGCTTTCATTTTCACTCAGAATCAAACTGAGAATATAAGCAGAGGCGGACCTTCCTTATGGTTGAGGGGAGCAACGGCTCCCCCAAAAACATTTTCAATCACTTTTTTTAATGTAAAAAAATTAGTAAAACATCTTAAAAAATATCATAGTATAAATAATTTAAGGATTTAATTGATATGTACTATCATTGTAAATATTTTTTATACTGTCAACTAATCATAAATTATCACATCATTAAAAATATTTAACTTTTATCACAATTATTCTAAAAGTCACACATAAAGTGGTTTGTGATTGGTTGGTAATGTAAATTAACATCTTCATTTTATTTCAGGTGTTCTAGGACTAGGAACTTACATTTATTTTAAAAATATACAAGGATGTTGGTTAGCAAGACTTAAGAAGAAATTAGTATAACTACAATATATAATATTTTCACTTTAAAAGCATTATGTATATTAGTCCAAACCATTGATAAAATTATATATGATTAATTATAAATTTTGAGTAAATCATTTTAGCTAGTATCTAATGACTCCCCAAAACTTTTAATTATAAGATCCGCCACTGAACCAATGTTCTTCAGTAATCACGTATATCATTTTACACAAAAGGATTAAATTAAAGCATCCTCGTAGGGTATCTGATAAAAGGTACTCACAAGTCATATTTTCCAAAGAAAAATAAACGTCTCTGCTGTTTTGAATTAATCTGATGGTCCTGAAATTAAATCACAACATAGTAAAATACCATATATCATAAGCTAATGGTCTCTGCTGTCTTGCTTTGCTGTCGACAAGGTGGGTAGGAGTGGTGGTATCGCAGTTCTATGGAGGCATGCTAACATCTTTTCTGTCCTTAATTTTTCAAGGAATTTTATTAAGTTGGAAGTCATTCATCCTGAGAGAGGTAATTGGAGGCTAACATGGTACTATGGGTTTGCTGACAGAACCAAGAGAAGAAAGGCCTGGAATATGATTAGAAATCTTAGAGGTATGTTCCCTTCTCTGCCGTGGTGTATTATCGGCGATTTCAATGATATTTTGTCAAGTGTGGACGTGTGGAGCACCCTTCTTGGCTTATTAATGGATTTCGGGAAACTGTTTCTGATTGTAACTTGTCAGATATTGTGCTTGAAGGTTACCAGTTCACTTGGTGGAAAAGTCTCGGGTCCGTGAGAGCGGTAGAGGAGAGGTTGGATCGTGCTATGATCACACCTGAGTGGCATGAGGTTGAAAACTCATGGCTCCTTGAACCTGACCTCGATTCTGTTGTTTAGAGTAGTTGGGTCTTAGCTGGGGATAGTAATCTTCTTACAAAATTGGATATTTGCGCAGATGAGCTCTATAAATGGGGGTCTCAGCTCCGGAAAAAAATCAAAGGGGAGATTGATTCTTGTAAGCACATATTGGATTTACTCTGAGGCAGGAATGATCGAGCTTCAGTGGATGAGTTTAATGAATGTCGGGACAAACTGTCTAAGCTTTTAATCCAAGAAGAGAGATTCTGGAAGCAACGAGCAAAGGTGCACTGGTATAGAGAGGGTGATCAAAATACTAAATTTTTTCACGCTATGGCCCCAGCTAGGAAGAAGCGCAATACTGTTCAGCACTTCTTGGACGTTCAGGGCAACACAGTTTCGGACCAAGAGGGTTTGAGCAACGTTGCATGCTCCTATTTTTCTGATCTCTTTAAATCGCAAGGTGTGGCTCCCTTCTTTGTTACGGACCACCTGAATGTTAGTGTGAATGAAGTTGATAATGCCAACCTTCTTGCTCCTTTCTGTCTGGCTGAATTCCGTGAGGCCATCATGAGCATGAGTTCAGATCCGGCGCCAAGCCCTGACGGTAGTAATCCTGCTTTCTACAAGGGCTATTGGGATCTTTATGGTATGGATATTTTTAGTTCTTCTTGTTCTTGGTTAACTGATGGTTACTTTCCTCCAAGCATCAATGAAACTAATATTATTTTTGTAACACCTCTTTTGGCATTACATTTCCTCCCATTTTATCACGTAAAAATAAAATAGAAAGTGTGTAACTTAGGGCTGGCTACTTTCGGAAAAGCTCTTATGGTCGTCGTTATGTTTGAAAAACCGTACAAAAATAAAAGTTTCCAAAATTATCACGACATAACCTTTATAATAAAGATGTACCTGTATAAATATATACATCATTAGATCATTTTAGGTAAACCTTCACAAAACAGGACCCTTATAACCAGGGGTCATCGTTTGAGTTCTAAAAACAAAAAGATAAAACATACAAACCTATGATATACAAAACCAGGGTTTAGCAGAGAGGACCACTAATACAAAAACTTGGCTCTCAATAGCCGAAATATACAAACCCTGTGGAGTTAGCACTACCTAAAAGAAACTATCTGTAACCTACTGGTCCTCTAGAGATGTCCATTGGGGAGACCTCCGTAGGCATCCCCAGGGTCCGACGGGTCAGGTGACGCTACCTCGACAGCCCCAGCCTCCACGGGCTCTATCTCCTCATCAAGAAGGTGGTACTTAGGTACCTCGCCCTCAGGCTCCTCTGGCTCCTCTTCTACAGGCTCCTACTCAATGGGGTCCGCCTCAGGAAGCTCCTAAGTAACCATGATGTTCTCATCGTCTTCCTCCCCTCCATAGATGACAATAGGGGCAGGTGATGGTGACGCGTGTACTCCTCCAGGTGCAGCCTGCTGTGGTGGTGGCTGATGGTATGTGTTACCTGGCTCGACCAGATGATGCAGAAATATCCAGATAAGAGGTAGTGGGACCTCCACAGCCTTCACCCGTTGAGTGCACGATGCGGTACCCTCCTCTGTCCCCTTAGCAGTCAGTAGTGGCCCCGTGCAAGACGAGCTACGGGCTCCAGGGCGGATAAAACATGCGCCGACATCATCACAAAACTCAAAGCTGTGGGCCAGAAAGCCTGAGTGGATCATATGATGCAGGGGGTCCATCTAAACACATAAAAATACAATACCACAACAGAGGACAAGAATAAGGAAAAAAATAAAGGTGAGTTACCAATATATGTGTATAAACATATCAATCATGTACTTAGAATTTAAACAACACAAGAATACAATTATAACAATTCATATATTAACAGTTATAATTATCTCATAAAGAATTCAAATCAAATATTTTCTCAAAAATTATGTCTTAACACTTCAATATCCATTTTCTAAAAACAATCTCCAGAGATCCTAACTTTCCTTCGTCGAGTATGATAGACCGCGATAATTCTATAACACAATTGCTTCGCGTTGGGTGGCCTCTCCACTGGGTCCTTTCCCCAATTGTTCTAGGATGTCGCGTATCACCTAAATAATATTTGATAGTCCCCTATTGAGTACATTTCGTGCAGGGTAATCGAGTTCCACGACAAGAGGTTGCAAAACCCCAAGCATTTCCGTGGAGTTCGAGCCCGAATGTCCCTAAAGTCCCAAAAGCCCAAGAATATGCCTTTGGTCCGTAACTATCAAATTTGTCAGTTCACCCTGTGTGAAACTGTAGCTCGACAAACAACAGCACGTCTGTCAGATCATCTTTCAGATATTAATTCAACTTTTAATATCAATTTGAAATTTTTAGAGAAAACCTTATTAAAGATTTCAAAGTCTTTTCTCAAAGAACACTAGTCCGACGTCTCGGAATGCTAGGTTCTCATCAGTAGGAATGCTAGTCCGGCGTCATAGTAATCAGAATCCAGGTTGAAATCTCAGCACGGAAGTCTAGTTCCTTTCCTTTCTTTCCTCTTCACTTTACGAAGAAAGACAAAATCTCTTTTCAAATTTTCTATGTTCATATACTTTTTATAAAACACAGTTTTCCATTCTTAAGCCATGACTAATGTCATGCTTCAACCAGTCTCAATAAATCAATAACAACAAAGACAATATATATATATATATATATATTCATTAGACATATATATATAATTTCAATAACTCAACATCATGTATACACATATATATTTTACCACAATCAAAACAACATAATATCACATATTATAAATCATCACCAGCGGATTCATATTACTAAGCATATGACTACTAGGAACTCCTCAGGCATACTCCTTTTACTTCAGAAAAACGAGTTTCTTGTCTTGAAATATATCAAAGGAGCTTCGGCTTCCTTCAGTACCGCCTCAG
Source organism: Sophora flavescens (assembly GCA_030762895.1). Classification (NCBI taxonomy): domain Eukaryota; kingdom Viridiplantae; phylum Streptophyta; class Magnoliopsida; order Fabales; family Fabaceae; genus Sophora; species Sophora flavescens. The sequence continues at coordinate 60,603,117 of CM061069.1, forward strand.
TAACTAGTTACTCAATGAATCCTTCAAACCCAATAGATTCAAAGTTATAAATTGAAGAAATCCTATTAACCCTCCTAGGGGTGATTTTCGGCCATTACTAGTAAAATGAGCTAGGGAATTTTGTTGAACTTAAGCTCTTAGAGCTTGATCATATAGGTCCTAGGGAGCTTAAATCAAGTGTTAGAATTGAAAAAAAGAACAAAACCACCAAACCCTCTACCAACTCAGTTTCGGCTCTCTTGGTAAGGATGTGGGGTTCCATTTTTTTTAACAACAACAACTATAAGGATCATGAGGTGAGTTTAGTTTCATAATTTTGATCATTACAAGCAACAATGATTCAAGTTCATGAAGGAAGAAAATGGGTTTCAACCACAAGAGCATAAAAAGGGGTATGAGAATTGAAAGGAGGAAGATAAGATTAAGATGGTGAGTGAGACTCCCCGTTGTGCCCCTTTGTGTCATTAAATTAAAACCTTATTATTTAATTATTAATCGCACGCTTATCGTTGAAAATATGTAAAAATTAAAAACTTATTTACTAACCATATAACTTCTGCAAATTAAACACACCAAAGTTATAATATATAAATACACACATGTTTGTTCATTACATTACCAAAACTCTGTTTAGGGTATCCTATCAGTAGGATCCCGCACAGGTATTTAGTTATACAAATTGCTTATACTCAGCGGAAAATGAAACATCTTATAAGACTCACTGGCCCTAGACACTAAACTACATTGCTGGAATCCACAGCTCGTCCTCCCGCCTCTGGTTCATACGGAGTTCCATCTCACTCCTTAGCAATTGGTTCCTCCATCGGGTCTTCTCGTACGATCACATCAGAAATAAAATACATACACAGAAAGATATAGGGGATAAGAAACATTTCTATCATAAAAAGCGGAAAAGAGTCATAGCATATCATACAATAAATGTCACAGACAATCAACAAACATAACTAACAAATCATCCTCAAATTAATGTACCATCCTCTACCTCAATCTCACACAACTACACTTTTATACTGACGTGGCCACCACTAATCTTGTCACACATTCCTCGTTAGGAATGTCAGTCAGTCGTCCAGGTGACGCGTTCCCAACGCCGATGCACATTCTCATCCATGGTGAGAATGCTCATGCAAAGCAATGGCACTATAGCAGCACAGTACCGTCGGTGCACACCCTGGTTCTCTCTCATCTCTATCAAGGGTGCTCATGCATAGCAATGACACTATAGTTGTACGACTTAAATTCTAAGGTGGAACGGTCTAACGAGAACTCTTGACCTTGTATATTCCAAATATACGGCTGTGAACAACAACGTAAACACATGAATATCACTAACCCATATTAATAACATCCTAGTGCCTTAACCTTTCATTAAAGCCTTAACACATATTCTATGTCACCCTTCCTCTTTAAAATAACTCATTTAGGTTAGGTACCTCTAAGTCACCATTATCCTCACACACAAACAATTATCTCCCGAACAATATATATATATATATATATATATATATATATATATATATATTTGCTTAAAATCCTCTAAGCACAATATTAAAACCAGGCAGATCATGCATAACACAATATCAACAACATATTCCAATATCACCAAAATAACACAATATCAATTCAATAATGATCATAAAGTCAAATCAACCATAAACAATCTAAAATTATCCTAACGTCGATAAACCTACAATCTCCGAGTCACCATTAGTTTTACAGAAAAGGTTTCTAATGTGATTTTGGTCTTGTCGATTACTCAACTACTAGTAGGGTTTAGGTCGCCCTACACAATTATTATAGAATATACTACTTATTGTTTCCGATAGTAGATTGTTTCTTTCCCCCACCTGAACTTATAACCAAAGTCCCGAACTTTTCGATCCTCGTTACTCTACAATAGTTAATGGTTAACCTTCAACCAAAACAACATAAAACAAATAAATCAAACAAAAACCAACTATGACTAATTCATGCTAGGTTCGGCCATGATATCAAAAATCGGCTAGGGTTATTTTCTCAACCCCATCTTTTGGATCTTAGTTCCTAGAGTATTAACTAACATAAATCCAGTGTTACAATTCAAAAATATGAAACAAAATCCTCTAACCTCTATGGTTAGGGTTTTGGCCATAATAAGAAAAATAGGCTAGAAATTCCTTTTGCTCACAAACTCTTGGATCTAGAACCTACACACCTTAAATAGTTGATACAAATCATGATCTAGTTAAAGATTGAAGAAAACTTATTTTGTTTATATGAACCCAATTTCGGCAAAGACTAGAAAATATGGTTAGGAATTTATTTTGATTTTAAACTCTTAGATTTAGAACATAGAAACCCTAGATAACTTATAAACAACTTCATCTAAGTTAAAAGTTGGACAAAATCTCATTTGCCCACCAATACTTCGATTCGGCCATATATAGAAAAATAGGAAGGAAAATTCTTCTGCTTACATACTCTTAGATGATGAAAGTAGAAGTCATATAAGGATCATAGAAATTGGTTTCACATTAAAATGATTTTTCTACAATTTTCTAGAATTATTTTAAATTCTAGATCTAGAAATGGAGTTTTGTAAAAAGTTGATGAAAGTGAAGATTTGATGCATGATTAATGAAGCTAAGATGATGAGGAATGGATTCCTCACCTTGGAATGAAGAGGTTTGATCAAGAGCTTGAGAAGAAAAATGAAGAACTATGATGAACTAGGCAAGAACACTATGATGTTCTTGGTGTTTTTGGTGAAGAAAATGACTTAGGAAGAGAATGAAATGTCTAAGTGTGTGAGTGGTGTGGCAGCCACGAAATGGAGTGAGGGAGTGAGTTGTTTAATTGTTAAAAATGAACCAAGGTTAGGTTAGTTGACATAGGTTAAGTTTAGAAAATAATATAATAACTTAACTATGGTTATAATAACCTAACTAGAGTTAAATAGTAATCAAGGTTTGGTTAAAAGATGTGGTGGAGAATGAAGGTAGGTGTGAATGATTTTGGGCCACATCTAACGAGTCATTCATGACTCAATGATTCAATCCTTTAGCGGTTTCCGGAAACCCCTTACGCAGCTCCGTTATTTACCCAATTTCGGTTTTTGAGAGGAAAATGATCAAACGAAAGCAAAATAAAATAGGTATGGTTTATGGAATGTGACTGAAATAAATTGGAGAGATGTGGGAGGTTTACAACCATGTAAAATGAGTGGTTAAGAGTGCGTAGATGTGTCTTGTTAATAACCGCGAAAGCTTGGATTGGTCATTTTACCCAAAAGTCGTGATTACTAGCATTTAATGCTCATAAATGCTTGGTGACTCATCCTCCATGAGTCATCATATATGACTCGTTGTCCCGATCTCTTGACGGGTCTCTACAGTTTCGTTTTTGACTCCGTCGGTTTCCCGTTAGGGTTTTTGGCCCACGTAAAAGCGTAATATTTCGTTTTTGCTTGAAAATTTTCAAAACAACAAAACTCGTTAGAAATATGATTTAAATTTAAACCATTTCGTTCACGAGTCAAAATTAGGTTTTTTGATCATTAAAATCTTAATGTCAGTGAAAACACCGACTATTTTCAGTCCGAACTTTTACCCAAATTCGTTCGAATAAACATAATATTTTATTTCTGATCAAAAATTTGAAAAATAAAATTCCTCACGGACAAAATATAAAAAATCTACAAATTCCAGTTTCGGGTCAAATTAGAGTTTTCTGCCAGTATAAAATTATACTGTCGGTTAAAAAAAAAACAGATCGATTTTCGTCTGAGTTTTAAACCCAAAATTTCACCGTAACCTTCTACCATAAGAAAGACTATGAATATGATTTTATTTTATTTAAAATCACTTTCTAAGTCTCAGATTAAAATATAATTAATTATATTTTAACCGGTTAAACAGCATAATTAAAAATCAGGTAGTTATAGTGAGGTTACCTTAGTTGTGAAGGTTGTCTTCAGTTTCCCATGTTGCTTCTCCAGGCTTATCATTCCAAACATCCTTAACTAAGGAAATTTGTTTATCCTTGAGTTGCTTAATCATCCTATCTTCAATTCGTACAGTTGATGTCTCATAAGACAAGTTTTCTTTTAATTGTACTTCATCGGGTTCAATTATATGCGATGGATCAGGAATATACTTCCTAAGTTGTGAGACATGGAATAAATCATGAATATTTGAAATAAAAGGAGGCAAAGCAATTTGATAAGCTATTAGACCAATACGGTGAAGAATTTGGTAAGGTCCAATGAATTTAGGAGTGAGTTTTCTAGACTTTAAGACTCTACCTACCCCAGTCGTGGGCGTGACTCTCAAGAATACGTGTTCACATTCTTGAAATTCGAGAGGTCGTCTTCTCCGATCTGAGTAACTCTTATTCCTGCTTTGAGTTGCTTTCATCCGTTCGCGGATTTGTTTAACTTTTTCCGATGTTTGCTGCACGATTTCGGGACCAAGAATCACGCTTTCTCTATCTTGGTATCAGCGCAAAGGTGTCTGGAACTTTTGTCCATACAAAGCCTCATAGGGGGCCATCCCTATACTTGCATGAAAATTGTTGTTGTACGTAAATTCAATCGGTGGCAAGAGATCATCCTCCCAACAAGTCTTCTAGTGATTGAATTGTTCTCTCAGTTTGTCCATCTGTTTGAGGATGATATGCTGAACTTAAACACAATTTGGTTCCTAACGCTTGATGCAAACTTCCCCCAAAACGTGAAGTGAACGTCGGATCTCGATCCGAAATGATACTCGAAGGCACTCCATGCAGTCTGATTATTTCCTTGATGTAAACATCAGTTAGCTTCTCAACAGTGAAATTTGTCTTGACAGGCAAGAAATGTGTTGATTTCATTAACTTGTCTACGATTTCACAAATCGAGTCGAAACCTTTGGAAGTTCTGGGTAAACTTGCAACAAAGTGAAGTTGATACAGACAAACACAAGAAGGGGGGGTTGAATTGTGTTTGTTAATAATTTTTTAAAACAACCTTTCAAACAATTTTTGCACACAAGGAGATTAGAAAGCAGAAACACGCACAAAGAAAAAGATCCTTTTTAAAAGACTTTAACAAAAGCAATATCAAAACCCCTCGGTTAGTAAGAAACAAGTAAAACTGAAAAGTTTAGGGATAGAAGATTCACGCAAGAGATTTTATCCTGGTTCACTCTCTTCCAACCAAGAGCTACGTCCATTCCCTTCAACTTGAAGGTTTTGTCCACTATTTCTCCAAATAGATTACAACCATGTATTCAACACCTCTCCAGGCTTACAAGTATTTCTTTCTTACCAAGCCTCTTCAGGATCTAACTCTAACAAAGAGATTTAATGTTTGATCTTCTTAACTCACTATGTGTGAGAATATGATAGTTAAGATCAGATGAATATTTTCACAACATTCAAACAAAGAAATACTGACTCTTTTGAGTATGAGTGAGTGTAGTTTTCCAAAAGTTGAGCTCGTAAGGTTGTGCAATGAAGAGTATTGTTTCAGTATCTCAGGTCTTCTATTTATTATGACCTTCTTCTTCACTGGTATTTCTTCAATGGTTACTTTGAATAATCCCATTTAGATATAGCATTTAATGCATGATATCCGTTGTGACTGATAGCTTGATTATGGCAATGCTGAATAGTACTCTTGGTTGTCGAGGTAGCAGGAAATTGGAGGTTCACTCCTCTGAGTATTGCAGCTTGAGCACTTGTTGTTCCTCCTTTGTGTATAATCCAGCTTTTTCAACCATAAAGTTGTCATCGTACATATCGTTTTGCAGTATCTTATTGTACGATTCTGCTTTTTGCATTTCTTGATGGTACTATGTTTCTTTTACAACAAGGTGAAGCATTAAAGCAGATAAAACCAATGTGAAGAACAAATATTCTATTGAAATAAATATCAATCATTTGAAATAAATTCAAGAGATTTGGATTGCATTTAATTCATTTCAAAGATGGAGCTCGTCTAAAAAGGAACTCCGTCTACTTAGTTATATGAGAGACTAAGTCTCTTCAATATTTTATTTTGCTCGTCTGATGACGTGGCATATCCTCAATGAGTTATAAAGATCTCCGTCTGGTGACATGGAGGTTAGAACTCGTCTACTAGATTACTTTATTTTTCAGTTCATTTACTTCTACTAATTACTTCCGTATGCTTACGTGGCAAGATGGACGAGCTTATTATCAAGTCTTTAGACTTGCTGTATCTAACAAGTTATTTTGGTATTTGTCTTGCAAACATTTAGAGCCTCGTTCACTTAAGAAAACCAGTCTACTAAATTAAATGAACAAGTAACTTTACCAAGGTAAGCAGACAAGGGTGGACGAGTATTTTTCAATGAAAACTTATCCTATGTTTACTTATATTAAAGTATTCCTGCATAACTGAAAGTACATGTAAGATCTCAACTAACACTTTACCAATAAAATTTAATCCTTTTGTTAGAATCAAAACTTAGAGATTATTAAATCCAAAACCACTTTGGTTCCAACACAAAGTCCATTAATATGCTATCCCATTTCCACTCTGGCACATCCAACAATGTAAGCATTCCTCCTGGTCTTTGATGTTCTATTTTTGCTTTTTGACAAGTCAGACATGACGTTACATATTCTGCTACTTGCTTTTTCATGCCTAGGCCACCAGAATCTTTGTTTTATGTCTTGATATATCTTTGTTGATCCAGGATGAATACTCAGCTTACTCTAGTGTGACTCTTCCATAATCATTTTCTTCATCTTCGCATTGTCTGGCACACATATCCTTCCTTTGCATCTTAAAATTTGATCCGATCCTACGCTGAACTCGGTAGCTTTTCCTTTTTCCATCAAGTCTTTCTTTTCTTGTATGGAAGCATCCACAGTTTCCTGTTCTAGTATCTTTTCCATCAGTCCACTAGAATTTTTGATCATTCCTACACTGATTTTATCTCGCCTTACCTCCATAATTAAATTGAGATCACAAAATTTCTCAATCAATTCAAGTTCTTTTATCATCATATCTGAAATATGAATGGCTTTTAGACTCAGTGCATCCACTACCATGTTCACCTTTCCTGGATGATACTGCAACGTGAAGAGCAAAGAATGAGCGGGAAAGACAGAGTTAGGGGTTAAGAGTGTACCTCACGGTGGTGGCGAAGAAGCCCTCACGGTGGTTGCGGTGGAGATGAGCTCGCGATTAGGGCAGAGTGAGAGTGAGAGTGAGGGTTGAGAGTGAGGGTTGAGAGTGATGAAAAGAGAAAAGAGACGTACAGAGAAGTGCAGAAGGCGCGCAGGTGTAAACGTTATAATCAAAATAAAACAACATTTTACGTCAGTTGTTAGTAAAAACTGACGTTAAAGGTCATATATTTAACGTCAGTTGTCTTAAGAAACTGACGTTAAAAAACACTCACACTTCTAATGTCAGTTGTATTACACAACAGACGTTAAAAGTTTATTAGTTTCTGCAAAAATATTCATTCCTTTGACTACTGTGCTACTTACCCATTCACCTTGTAACCTAATCCTCTTAATGAGCATTAAGTTTTTAGATAAGTTTTCAAGAAAATCAGAATAGCTTAGTAACTTCATCCCCTGCTCCTATAAATAGCTTCCTTCCATCCTTTTAATTTTTTCTGCTTCACAATATGGCTCTGCCATGGAGATTAACTTCATCACTCTTTCTTCCTATGCCTAGACTCAAAGATCTTTGTCTTAATGGTCAAACAACTTCTGAGGTTGTGTAAATCACATAACATGGATGGTAAGGTTGGGTGAATCACGTAATGTGATTCTCTCACTTTATTTCATCCCCGTCATCCCTTTCACTTTGCTTTGGAAGAAAGATGCAAAGATCCATTTCACTTTGCTTTCACTGCTAGTGACTGAGGATTTACTTTGCATCATGGAATTCAAGTGAGGGAGGTGATGCATCCATTGGAGTTTCTGATGACAGGACTGAGAAGAAAATGATGTTGAAGCAGAAACTTTTTTTATATTTTAGGGCTATGTTGCAGAAATTTTTTATCTTTTAATCATGTAATTTTAACTTATGAATCGCTTCAATGAGATACGATTTGATTATACATATAACTTGTTTTATGTTAAGTGTTTATTTATTTTAATTTGCACAAGAATTTGTTTACTAATTCAAGCTAATTAATAAAAATTAAAAATAAACTTGTTTAAAAAAAAGGTTTAGAAATAAACTACACTATATGGAGTGATCTGCGTTAAGAGGGACAACAGGGACATGACAACCAATGAAATGAGTTTCATAATTATTTACGTCAGTTATTTATAGAACTGACGCAAATAGTGATTTAATATTTACAAACTGCCACCACCTCATTTTTAACGTCAACTTAATTTATGACTGCAAAGTTCCCGTATATTAAATACATTATTTCCAATATTCATTCTGCACGTTTATAATATATAGGATTATTTACGTCAGCTATTTATTTAACTGAAGTAAAAATCACACTTTTAACGTCAGTTGTATAAAAAACTGACGTTAACAATAAATATTTTTTATTTTAAAAACACTTTTAACGTCAGTTTTTTTAAACAACTGACGTTAAAAGTGTATATATATCTACAAAAACATTCATTCCTTTGACTACTGTGCTACTTACCCATGCACCTTGTAACTTAATCCTCTTAACGAGCATTAAGTTTATAGATAAGTTTTCAAGAAAATCAGAATAGCTTAGTAACTTCATCCCCTGCTCCTATAAATAGCTTCCTTCCATCCTTTTAATTTTCGGCTTCACAATATGGCTCTGCCATGGAGATTAACTTCATCACTCTTTCTTCCTATTCCTAGACTCAAAGATCTTTGTCTTAATGGTCAAACAACTTCTGAGGTTATGTAAATCACATTACATGGGTGATAAGGGTGTGTAAATCACATTATGCGAGTTGCTCACCTTATCATCCTTCCGGAGAATCAGCTGCTGGAGGGCAAATCAGGTGCTCGGGCGTCACAGTTCCAAAACCTCAGCTTTTGCAGCAAGTGACCGTCATGGAAGTCTCTAGAACCACTGCCTTTGCTTGAAACAGATCTAGTGCACCTGTTTTTGCCTCTCTTGAGCTCTCTCATGCCCCCCGGTTTTCTGAGGTCTTAAAGGATGCAAGTGACTGTTCCAAGACCATTGCTAAAACAGATTGAGTGCACCCTTCGGAGTATAGTTTTCCCTTTGGCATATTTCATAAAACTCTCTGATGGGATGTAGCTTTAATGTTTTGCCACACAACCTCCTCATTGAATTATGGAAAACTCAGTCACTCGACTCTCCTCTCTTGCTCACCCGTGAAGGGAACGAAGCCTCAACAAATGTTTAGGATTTTAAACCCTTTCAATGTAACTTTTTATAGGATTTTAAACCCTTTCAATCTTCTGTATCAGTCCGTATTACACTTCATGAATGAGATCCGGTTTGGGTTATTGATTCAACTTATACTTCGCACATATATTTTAGTTTTCAAAACAGAAACACAAAACATCAAAGCAATTGTGAAACTGAAACTTTGAGGAAGGCAATGCGGAAGGGTACATATACTAGATAAAAAAATTATTAAAATAACCTTTAACGTCTGTTGATGTAAGGACTGACGTTAAAAGTGAAGTGACTCACTTTTAACATCAGTTCGATAAAGAACTGACGTTAAAATGTTCACTGTTAACGTCAGTTGTTTATTGAACTGACGTTAAAAGTGATTCACTTCACTTTTAACGTCAGTCCTTACAACAACTGACGTTAAAATTGAATTAATGAAGTCTGAAATTTACAAAACTGCCACCACCCCTTTTTTAACGTCTAGCTTTTGGTTAACTGACGTAAACCTTTACCGTCTAATGTATATTTTCCACTAGTGTGATGAGCGGTTAGGGCACTAGGGGGTGACCTGAAACATGGTCTGTGATATGGTGGACCTGAAACATGGTCGTGTGGGGTCTATGCCTCGGAGGGAGAATTACTGGGGATTGGCTAACGGCGGACCGTCCCAGACATGATTTCATTTTAGTTGCAGCTATAGTTCATGCGTTGCATGAGCACCCTGGCCAGGGTTCAGAGGTGTGCGTCGGATTGTGCAGCTATAGTGCCATTGCTTTGCATGGGCATCCTCCATCCGTGGACGAGGGTGTGCGCCGGGGACTCTGGGACGTGTCGATTTATTGATGTGATATCTGGATATGGCCGATACCCGATGAGATGATTCATATAGCATTTGCATTGCATCATGATGAAGGGTAGAGGAAAGATCCTAGATGTATATTGAGGATGATTGTGTTTTATTTATGTATACTCTTGGAGGTGGATGTTTAGTGTGTCATTATTTAATTAAATGTTGCTAAACTCTTTCCACATTTGACGTTATATCGTTTCTTATCCCTTTTCTTCTTGTTGTTGGGTATGTTTTATTTATGCGATCGCTATAAAATGACTCGGTGGAGAAGCCAGCTATGGAGGAACTAGATGGAACCCCTTATGAGCCAGATGCTAGAGAACGAGCAGTGGGCCCGAGTAGTTGAGTAGAGAGACTATGGACAGTGCGTCTTTTTGAGGCGTTTTATCTTTTGTCGTTTATATTAGTTTGTACCAGTTTGTACCTATTGGGATCCTACTGAAGGGATTCCCTCTACTGTACTGCATCAGGATATGATGTGTATATGTTATGCATGTGTGTATATATGTTGTTTATATTTTAAGTTCAAATTTTTCCGCCGTTTTAATATATACGCTTAATGATAATAACACGATTAGGTCCTAAATATTATGGGTTTTCTTTAACGGGACGACGGGGCGTCTCATAGATCATGTGTTGGATAATTCCTCTCATGAGTCTTCAGTTGACGTGACGCATAGGATACAACTTTCCGATGTTGCATCAACACACACCCTAAGCCTTGATGTGAAGCATCACGATATACTTCATAAGGTTCATTTGGTTCAGTAAGTATTAATACAGGTGAAGTCGTCAGTCGTTTTTTATTCTTTGAAAGGTTTCATCGCATTTCTCAGTCCATACAAAAGGTTGGTCTTTCTTTGTGAGTTGAGTTTAAGGGGCTACTATCTTCGAAAAACCTTCTAAACCTTCGATAATAGTTAGCCAATCCAACAAAGCTTCGAATTTCCATCGCCGTCTTTGGTCTTTCCAAAGAAAGTACGGCTTCCACTTTCGCAGGGTCTACTGCAATTCCTTCTTTAGTGATCACGTGTCCTAGGAACTTCACTTCTTCAAGCTAAAACTCGCATTTGGAAAGTTTTGCATACAAAACCTTCTCACGTAGAATTTGTAAAACTTTTTCTTCATGTTCCTCATGACTCTTTGAGTAAATGAGAATATCATCAATAAACACTACGACGAACCTATCAAGAAACGGACTAAAAATCCGATTCATGTAGTCCATAAAAATAGCAGGTGCATTCGTCACTCCAAAAGGCATTACGAGATACTCATAATATCCATAACGAGTTCTGAACGCAGTCTTGGGTATATCTTCTGTCTTCACCCTTATGTGATGATAACCCGTCCTTAGATCAACCTTTGAAAACACCACGGCTCCTCTCAGCTGATCCATCAGATCGTCAATGCATGGCAAAGGATATTTGTTCTTGATTGTCACCTTGTTGAGTTGTCTGAAATCGACGCATAGTCTCGAACCTCCGCCTTTCTTCTTCACTAACAGAACTGGTGCTCCCCACGGGGATACACTCGGTCGAATAAATTGTTTTGATAAAAGATCCTCCAGTTGAGCTTTCAATTCCACAAGTTCCTTTTATGACATTCGGTACGGAGTGATAGAAATTGGACCGGTTCCTGGAACTAAATTGATAGAGAATTCGATATCTTGAATTGGTGGCAAACTCGGAACATCGTTTGGAAAAACATCTAGAACTATTTTACTACAGGCACAGCACTCAAATCGATCCCCCCCTCAATTTCTAAGCTAGATAATAACAGGCATTCCTGATCTCCTTCTTTCGAAGAAGTTCTTACTTGGTTGGTAGATAAAAGTCTAGAAATCTCTACATCAGGAAAAACTAAAGTTTTATGAGCACATTCTAACAGGATATGGTTAGAAGATAACCAATCCATGCCTAAAATTACATCTAACTGTATTAGAGGCAAGCATATCAGATTCACAAGAAAATGTCTGTCCCGAATAATTATAGGACAGTTTAGATAGATTGAGTTCATAATAATAGGTTTAGCAGTAGGAGTTGAAACAATTAAATCATATGACATGGAAGAAACAAGTAATTCTAAATGTCTCACACTATCCATCGAAATAAAAGAGTGTGTTGTACCCGAATCAAACAGTACCGTTAAAAGATTACCCTCTATATCACAATTACCTTGTATCAAATCATCAGATTGTGAAGCCTCAGCACCGCTCATGGTTTAAACCCTTCCCTTAGCCGTTGGGTTGTTGGTTCTAGAATTGTTAGAAACCGGTGCAGACCTCTGAGCATAGCAATCTATAGCTATATGTCCTATCTTTCCACATCTGAAGAATTACATTCCTATTAACTGACAATCATAGGTAACATGATTAGTACTCCCACATTTGTGACACTTCTGAGAATAGCCTTGGCTTTGATTTCTCTGGCTCCCACTTCCAGGTGCAGAAGCAATTGGACGGTACGACTGTTGATTCTAGTTGTTCCCGGTTGGTTTATAATATGGTTTCCTCTGAGCTTGCTTCCCTCGTTGATCTTGGAACTGGTTCTTAGATTTGGATGGTCCTCAGACATTTCCTTGACTATCTTTTCCCTTCCTCATTTGTTCTATCTTTTGGCTCATTTCCACCAGAGCTTGAAAATTCCTTATCTGCAATGGCAAAACATATTCCTTAATTTCGAACCTCAAGCCAGCTTCAAATCTCTCGCATTTCCAGCTTTCATTGGGTTGTGCTTGAAAGAATCAAAAGTACTTGGCAAGCTACTCGAATCTCGCAGCATATTCTCCTACAGATCGAGACATCTGTTTCAGGCCTAGGAATTATTGTTCTTTCTCAATTCTGGCACTATGAGGTAAATATTTCTCCAGAAATGCCTCGCGAAAAACATTCCAGGTGATTTCTTGATGGTCATCAACCAATAGCTGTTTGGTTCCCTTCCACCAGTATTCAACATCACCCAACAGTAAGAAGGTAGCATACGAAACCTTGACTTCCTCTTGAGTATGAATTAACTCAAAACTTTTCTCTAGTTCTTCTATCCATAGATCCACCTTGTCAGGATCTATATCTCCATGAAATTATGGTGGATTCTGTCGTCTGAATGCCGTTAACCTTTTTCCCACAGCAGTAGCTTGAGTTTATGCGTTCATTACAGCAGTTTGAAGGGCAATAGCAGCAGTAATAGCTGCCATCACTTGAGCTGCATAATCAGGTCCACCAGCATCTTCATAATGTTCCTCAAAATCACCTTTTCCAGCTATTTGGCCACCTCTACGGTCTCTTCCATGACCGTGACCACGTTCACGTCCACATCCACCTTCGATTTCCATAACTGACCTACAAGATATAATTAGTTAAATCCCAACTCAAAATTGAGATATATTCTCACTTAACAACACCCATTACTTCAAGAAGTACTTCATACAGGTCTTGGTCAGAGATTCACACAACTGAGACATAACGGACCTATTTCCCAAATATTCCCGAAAGGTTCTACCAGCTCTGATACCACTAAATGTAACACCTCCTTCGGTATTACATTTCCTTCCATTTTATCACGTAAAAATAAAATAGAAAGTGTATAACTTAACTCTGGTTGCTTTCGGAAAAACACTTATGGTCGACGTAAAAAAATAAAATTTTCCAAAGTTATCACAACATAACCTTTATAATAAAGATGTACCTATATAAATATATACATCATTAGATCATTTCAGGTAAACCTTCACAAAACAGGACCCTTATAACCCAGGGTCATCATTTTTTAGTTCTAAAAATGAAAAGATAAAACATACAGACCTATGATATACAAAACCAGCCGTTGCCTATACCCTCGCATATGTTTCATCTTTCTCCACACATCTATCAAAAAAAATTATTACCAAAATATCCTTAAGAATAAAAAATATAGCCACTCTAATTTTTTACCCTCTTCTCTCTCAGCTCCCTCCACCCCTTCTTCCTAGTTAGGTCAACTCAAGATGTGTGATAGTGTCTGAGATATCATAGTTGCTCTACATGTGTAACAATTGAGTTTTGCGTTTTGCTATTTTTTCAGATATTTCACGAATTTTCAGCAAATAATTACCAGAACCAATAACTATGAATCCAACAATTATTTGTCGGTGTAAATTTTTATTTGAAAACAGGAATCAGACAATTAATTGTCGGCATAATTTTTTTATTTGAAAATATGAATCCGTCGGTCGGCGATGTCCTATGGTAGCCCCAACATTAAGACGTTCCATAACTGCAACTGAAAATAGTTCACCAAAAAAATTGATACATATACAATTATATGTAATTAAATCGGTAGCCTAATAATTTTTAAAAAAAATTCAAAAAAATAGTTACCTAAGAATTTCACAATTTTTTTAGCTACTGATAATTAAATGCAGGAATATAATTTTTCAAGAATTTTGACCTATTATCAATTAGTTGTCCGAACAAGAAACAGTTAACCTCCGGAAACTAATTGCCGGATTATATTTTTTCAAGTTTTGTGTTTTCGGCAATTAGTTGTCGGACAACAAAATGAAGTATTCCGACAATTATTTGTCAGAGGCTAGTTGTTTCTTATTCCGGCAATTAATTGTCGTTATATCAAACTTCTTGAAAAATTATACCCCGGCAACTAATTGCTGAAAATTCTTAAACATGAAAGAAATATACTTCGGTAATTAGCTGTCGGAGGCTACGTGTTGCATAATCCGGTAACTAATTGCCGATATGGCAAAATTCTTGAAAAATCATATTCCGACAACTAATTGCCGGAAAATCTAAAACATGCAACAAAAAAAATATAATCCATAAATTAGTTGCCAGAGGCTTCGTGTTGCATATTCCATCAACTATTGCCAGTAGGCAAAAACTGTCCAATTTATCTCATAAACCATTGCTAATTACTGAACATACTGAACTCTTCATATGCAACCACAAACAGGAAAATTAAGTAATGGAAGAAGGCCATGAATGATTATTAATTTGGTTTTATTCATAGAAAGGAAGGAGCTTTTATCTGTAGTTTTTGGTTCTTGGATGTAATAACCAATTATGCAAATAAAAAAAAAGATGGGTTTGAAAATGAAATGAAGGAGACTTACCTTAGTTGATATCCTACTGGAATGGTGAAGAATGAAAGAAGACGTCCCAATTTTGTATAACCCTTGACACCGGATGAGGAAGAAGATGAAGAGAGGAAGGATGGGAAGGGGCTTGTGCGGATAAGAAGATATCGAGTGAGAACATAACAAGAAGAAGGCGAAGAGCAGAAGGAGATTAAGGGGTGTGGGGGTGTGAACCGAACAGGAAGAAGAGAGGGATCACTATAGGAAAAGGCATTCCAACTAGGTTGACACCCCAGATCCTATTTATCATTTGCAGCATACCAAAACATATTATTATATAATATAAAAGAATACAAAAATGGCATGGGGGACATATAGCCTAAACCCATGTAAAGTCTATCAAATATGAAAGTAGGCAATCCTAAACTATTTCGGATGTAATCTGAAATCAGGCAATCCAAATCTGAAATCACGCTATGCCGATCATTTATTAATTTCAATTTATTTTTCTTGGATTGTAGTTAGACGCCCGGTTTTGAGGCTTTTAATTTTTATTCGAATATATGGATTTATTAATATTTTTTATTACTTTGAAATATTATTATTTTACTTAATTTGAGGAATTTTTTAGACTTAATTATTTGAGAAAATTTTTATGACTTGTATATTTTAATTAAATGTTTTAAATGATCTTTATTGAATTTAGGTTTAACTATTGAGTAGGTCCTTGAACTATTTGAGAATTTTCAAATGGGTCCCTATACTAAAAAAATTTGTAATTAGTTCCTCGAACTTTTATAAAGTTTTCAATTGGGTCCCTGATCTAAAAAAGTTTTTAATTTGGTCCCTAAACTTATATAAAGTTTTCAATGGAGTCCCTAAATTATAAAATTCGTTAGTGATATGTTGAATTGGACAGAATATAACTGATTTCATCCAAGCTGGATAACCATATCGGCCATTTATGAGTAGTTTGGGTGGAAGATGAACCTTGAGACATTGTCACAACAAAATACATCAAGATGTAACAAGATGAAGTAAGATGTAGTAAGTTGCAAGTGTGAGAACTATTTTGGACGAAATTATTTTAAGGAAGGGATATACAACCATAAAACATAAATCAGGAAAGGAATGAACTATTTGTTCAGATGGAGGAGAAGCAATCGCAAGTAACGTTTTGGTTTTCTGGCTCAACATTTTGGTCTTTTGCAACCCTAAATACAAATTTGGGGGAATTCCAGGTCACATTTCACAATAGCAAACTTAAAGACCTCTTCAAGGAACCCTACCCCAGGGACTCCATTGAAAATTTTATATAAGTTCACGGACTCAATTAAAAATTTTTTTAGTATAAGGAACCAATTGAAAACTTTATAAAAGTTCGCGGACCCAATTACAAATTTTTTTAAGAATAGGGACCTATTTGAAAATTCCCAAATAGTTCGGGGACCTACTCAATAGTTAAACCTTGAATTTATTTTGGGTTACTCTTGTAACGAAGGGCGTTACATTTTTGGTATCAGAGCAGTTCAATTCTAAATCGAACTGTGTTAGTGGGGCTTTTTCTTAAACAAAACTTGGGCGCATAGGATACTTGTTAGAGTTATAAATGATGCATGTTATTCTTTGGGATATTGGACCTTATCAACCCAGTATTTCATTGGTAGTGAGCAGATTTATGGCGACTAATAGGCGAGGGACGAATGTTGCACTTGTAGCAGCTTTGGATTGTATGGCCAGAGCTATGCAAGGGCAGACGGAGACTCTCCATCAACTGAAGGGGAATGGAGGCCAGTCACTGATGGAGTGGTGGCAACCTAGAACTCTTACCACATGGCACTACAAAAAAAAACATGTTTAGCGACCGGCAAATTCGGTCGCTATTCAGTTTAGCGACCGAATTAGTGACCAATCTATGGGGGTAGCTGAAACCCTGGTCGCTAAGGTTTTAGCGACCGAAATTGCTAAGCGGTCGCTAATTGGCGACTGATTCTTTGGTCGCTAGATAATAAA
Organism: Sophora flavescens; assembly: GCA_030762895.1. NCBI lineage: Eukaryota > Viridiplantae > Streptophyta > Magnoliopsida > Fabales > Fabaceae > Sophora > Sophora flavescens. The sequence goes on from CM061069.1 coordinate 60,620,388, forward strand.
ACTCGACCGCCACTCAATTGGTCGCATTGTAGTGGTAACCAAGTTTGGCGACCGATAATGCAGTCGCAAACTCGGTCGCTAATGTTGGTTAACATAAACCAATTTAGCGACCGATGTTTCGGTCGCTAAACCGCAAAGTTTGTTTTTTTTAAATAACTATAGTGTAGCGATCTAGTTGGCCGTTGCTAATTCGGTCGCTAACCGTGTTTTTTTTAAAATTTAATTTAATTTATTAAATATTTTTTTTTTAAAAATAATTTATTAAATAAATTTTTTTAAAGATTAAAAAAAATTATTAATGTTCAACCACAGTAAATTACTAATGAAACAAAACAATTATAAAACATATATAGTCAATATATAAATAAATAAGTAAGAAATGTCATACAATAATCGTCTAGAAATGTAAAAAATACAATAAAATCAATCATGATGCGGAGGCAGTGGAGGAACCCAATCATCCTCAGCGTCCGTGCCGCCGATGTCTGCCATCTCATCGTCCTCTAGAGCGGTGTCTGGCCCTGCTCGATGGTCGTCTGCATCAGCTGCTGGTGTGCCTGAGTCAGCTGTGCAATCTGGTTCGCCATCTGTTGCTCTCTCTCCCTCTTCTCCCGAAGCTCTACGTTCAGCTGCATGATGGTGTCCTGCATCTGGTTGAACTGCTCCGGAGGGATGGTATCCACGTAGGAAGGAGCAGGCGTGCCGGACGATGAAGCGATAAACTCACCTCACAGGTGTCTGAGGCCATACACGTTCCCCTTCTTGTTCCTGCCCCCGATGACCTCCAAATAAATGGCATTATCATCGACAGAGATAGGAGAGCGGGGCCCCTCACCAGTCAAGGCCTCATCTTGTGACTGTGAGGCACATGATATGGCATCGTCCTTCTTCTCGTTGAAGCCCACCTGCAAAGTATAGATGAAGATATTTAGTTAAAATTATAATCAATATTAATAAATCAATTATAATAAATTACAAGTATAAACTAATTTTTTTTTGCTTACAGCATAGTTACGGGCCTTGTCGTTGACCCATGCCCCCGACTTCAACTTCTTCGTCCTCTCCACCAACTCCATAGCAGTTGGGACCCGATGTTTCTATGCTTTTTGCACAGAAAAATATAATCTTAAGTTCATAAGAATATTTAAAAATGAAAACTCATGAAATAGTATACTAAATCAATAAAGTTTTAAGTATTACCAGCTCATCAAAGTGGGCGGCGACTGATTTAGCGCCGCTGGTCTAAGCACATGCACCACCATCAGAAGATCGATTACGTTGAGCTGTGGCCAGGATCTCCTGAAACTTCTCAGTAGCCCAGTAATGGTCCAGCTGCCTCCTGATCTCAGGATCCACCCACTTCCCCTTATTCTTACCCTTCCTCAGCTTGTTCGTAAGATTCTTCATGACCAGTGAGCCTTTATGCTCAAATATGTCCCTAACGATCCCCTCTAAAGCTGCATCCCACCTATACTCTTTCTGTAACTTACAGTTGTTAGGAAATTTGTGTGTGTATATATAAATATAATGTAAATTTAATTAAAATAACTTAATAAATTGTAACCTTAAACTCTTTAAACAACTGATCCCTATGGCCCCCTGGGATGGCCTTCCATGTAGGCCATGGACCATCAAACTTCCGTTGCAGGATCTTCGATATCGAATCAGAAGCGCCCTTCGCGGGTAGAAAGCTGCAGCAAAATTAGAGCACTAATAAATGTTATAAATAAAAAAAACAAGTAAATAGAAATTAACGATACTTTATATGTTAAAAAATTAAATTAGCTTACTCGTCATCCCCCTTGGGGATAAGAAGAATCCTCCTGTCGGATGGACCACGGCTCTCCTGCCCCGATGACGATGATGGTCCTGGCATAGGTGTGGATGATGACGGTGCAGCCTGTGTCCCGATCAGGGGTGAAACTCCATCACCCTGATGTGGCCCGTCCACAGAGGTGCTGGCAGGGTGGTCTCGATCTGAAGTATGTGGGTCGGCCAACGGAGGGACTCTCGCAGCACGACCTCTGCCACGACCTCCACGACGACCACCATGCTGCCCCTACCTCTAAAGGAATCTTCCATCTATGTAAAAATGAAAAGATAATTACACCACAGTGTAAATAATACAAAAATAAATTACCTAAGTAGAATTAGCATTACACATTGAATTATGACATAAATAAATTACCTACGTAGAATCTCCGTCACTAAATTCACCCCCACTCGCATCAGTCTCACTTGATTAGAATGTGCCTTCGCTAGATACGTCCAACTTAGATTGATCCATTAACTCTCTTTCAACTTCTTCCCCATTGCCGGAAATGTCCGCCAAAGAATTAACAATATTGTCCGGCATAATTTACAACGGTACGTGGGGTCTTGAAAACGTGGTGTCTTGGTGTTGTTTTGCAGGAATTCAATGTAAAAATGATCAAAATCAGCCATGGTGGAGCTTGGATGAAATAGAGCTTGAAAAGTGAAGAATATGAGCCAAACAGAGCCCATCACGACCTGGCCGTGATGACCATCACGGCCGTGATCAAGCAGAGCAGAAGGCAAAAGTCAGAGGCTGTCACGGCCTGCCCGTGATAGACATCACGGCCGTAGCCAACCAGAATTTTAAGGGTTCACGTCGCGAACAATTCGCTCGCCTCGCGAGAGTTTAGGAATGTCAAACAGCAGATTTTTAGCTTTCGCCTCGCGAGAGTACATTCGCCTCGCGAGACAGCGCAGAACTGATTGGTATAAGTTGCTGTTTTAGAGCAGAATGAAAGGAGTTGGACAGTTTTGGAGGCAGACTTGGAGGCTGCGGCTGGAAGAGGGTTTCAAGCCCTGAAGGGGATGTTTTCCTTGCTCTGGGACTGAAAGAAGATTGGAGGATCCTCCTATGGAGTTTGTGTTTTAGTATGTAATGGAGACGTTCATATTAGAACCGGAATTGAATTTAATCACCTAGTAACCCTTACATCTAGAGATGGAGTTTGGTTTGCTAGTAATCGCGTAATCCCTAATCCTAATGCAATTTCATTAATCTAGGCCACCTAAGAGATTAGGGTCTATTAGTGGAATTAGGCTCTTGTCATCCGAGAGATCGGGGCTTGAGTAGTTTAGTGGATTGATTTTAATATCTGAAGCATGAATGGGAGGTATCTAGTCCTGATAGTACATGAGATAGAGGTTTGGTGAAGTCTGGTCCCAACACATCTTTCTGCACTCCAAGTGTTTGTAAAAAATCCCCAAAAAGACCAAAAACATTTTATTTCTTTTCTTTTGCTTGTTTTACTTTCTCTTGAGTTCTCTGTTTAGTCTAGATAGTTGCCGAGTTTGTGAATTGGTACTTGACATCCAATCCCCGTGGATACGATAACCGGTCTCACCACCGTATTACTTGCACGACTGGGTATACTTGCCCAGATTCGTCTAACACATTGCCATCAGTGGCTCGCACACAAAACGATAGTTACACGACTGCGTTCCTTCACTCCATGTTTTTGTGTTAAATTTTTATCCATTTACAATGTAAGTATTCCATGATGTAACCCATCTGTTAGGTCCCCATGCCAAATTTGTCAACAATGGATTTTGAACATTGTTTACTGGATCTAGTACCTAAAAAATCGAATATTATATTATTCTTATACATGCTATATATTTAAGGAGATAAAATGTATTGCAACAAATGAAGATGCTTAACGTACATATTTACTAAACCACGTTTCAAAGTGAGAAGTAATTTCTTGATCAACCTGGTCGTTCGAAATGTCAGGTTGGAGATCCCTTAGAAAATTGTCGTACATCCTACATATGGGAGATTAACAACAGGACGATTCATAATCATAAATGTCAATTGAACTTATAAAAGACATTGTAGAAACTTACTCTAAATATGGTGCCACCTCTTCACAATTTTGAAGGATATACAGATGAGCAGCATTAGCGTCACGCTGCTCCAAGAAATATCCTTTTGATTTGCCACTAAATCTGCCCGGATATTTGAATATTGATATAGGAGGACTAGTTGAACTTCCTTCGCCCGAATCAACATTTCTAGGCATCCTTGTCCTTCTCGTGTCAACTTCGTCTGGATAGTAATAAGAGGCAAAGGTGGAAGTCTCCTCTACTAAGTATGCTTCACAAATGGAACCCTCCACTCATGCCTTGTTCTTGACTTTGTGTTTAAGGGAGTGCAAGAACCTATTATAGAGGGATACATACAAATAATTACTAGTTTTAAGGAAAGCTAAACTACGATTTCGTGTTTGTGAATTTAATATGTATTAAGTAAAATAGTTGATGTTGCATACCTCTCAAATGGATACATCCAACGGTATTGGACTGGACCACCAACTCTTGCTCCGTAAGGTAGATGAACTGAAGGTGTTCCATTGAACCAAAGAAACTCGGCGGGAAGATTTGCTCCAGCTTACATAACAAAACGGGTATCTTGACTTCCATATCCTTTAATTGATTCACATTTAGTGTTGTCGACGTAAGCTCCCTGAAAATGTGGCTAAGCTCAACAAGTGGGTTCCAAATTGGTTTCGGTAATGCATTGAACGCAATTGGAAGCTACCTTTGCATGAACACGTGGCAATAATGACTCTTCATTCCATGTAACTTTGCTTCCTTAATGTCAACACATCTACCCAGATTGGAAGCATACCCATCGGGGTAACTTTAGTTCTTTAACCCACTTACAGATAGCTACTTTCAAGTTTCAATACAATGAGCATGCATACCTTGAGAAGGTACACATGCTCATTAATATTGAACCTCAAAGAGGATACTTAGGCTTTCGTAAATTAATAATTGACTCTAACAGAAAATAAAACCATTAACCTATAAATATTGCAACATAGTTGAGCTTATATATATTACAGCATAATTCAATACGTACTAAGATAAAATATTGTAGCAGACATCTTATTGAGCTCCGCTCTCCACTAATAAGTAACACATAATTGTCAAACACATGCATAACTTCTTAATTACTAGCACAAAACCAGCAAACAATACAACTTATTGAGCTCAGCACTACACTAACAAACAATACAATAATTCATAATTGTCAAACACATGCCTTTCGGAAGGGATCACACCTATTGAGCTCAGCTCTCCACTAACAAACAATACAGTAATTCACATAACACATTAACAGAGTGTTGAGACAACATACCTGAGAGAAAACAAAAAACCGACTACGGATAAGGGGAGGAGCTGGATACAACAGACAAAATAAGAATATGACAGCAAGGACCTATCATGCATAAATGAAATTAGTCAAATTGCCAATCAAGAAAACATCATAGCCACACAAATTAAATACCAAAGAGACAAAAATGAACAGTACATGCATAGCCAAATAAATTAGAACCTTCCTAATTTTGCAGCTTTATCATTGCTTTATCTTTGGGTCGCATCCCATTGTCCTCTTAAAATAACCTAAGGGACGTTCGCTAGGAACCGAATTAGGGCATATTTTTATGGACCGCAAGATTTTATATATCAAAGATTTTAAGGAAAATATTTTTATTTTAAATTTTTTTGGCATAGAGTTTAAGGAAATCTTTAATGCAAAGGCGGCATGTAAGCCAAATAAGCAGCTCGTTGCCCTTGGCCATTTCCAGCATGGCCATGTAATTATGGAGAAAGCATAAAAGCTTCTCATGCCATATAAGGTTTAAGGTGAAGAGAACAATCTAAGATGAATAGATTTGGTTTGGACGGCTTAGACATTCATTTATGATAAGAATTAAGAAGCAGCAAAATTGGCAAAATCCAATGAGAATAAATGGATAATAACATTCTAATGTTATTCTTTTTTGCAAAAAAGTTCAACTTGAACTTGAGCTACCTAGTCTACTTGTTTTTCTTGCCATTTGAGTACTTGTAAGACCATGGCCACTTCAATGAAGTCAACGGTGTTTGTTCTCTTCCTTAAAATCTAGCACAAAATTTCAGCACATCTCCAAAATCTCTAGACAATGAATGAATAGTTGAAGTAGGTTGAAAGTTCCACAAGTATGATTGTTCTCTAAAAACTACCAAACGTTAACCTCAAATGCCTAACAAAGCTTTTTTTTTTATTATTAGAAATGCCTAATTCCTAATAGAGCGTATGGCAAAAAAATGATATGAACCAATTAACAGAATGACAGTTAAAGTTTAGACCAGAATTAAATTCCCAATCACTTGAAGCATAATATCTGTATTCATAACCATACCTCTGTCTTATGTCGTGTATCAGCTGGTGGAATCTTTAGTCTTGCCTTCGAATCTTGTGAATTGATAAAGGAAAACCACAGAGAATTAAGGATGATATTAGCAAAAAAAAAATTCCATTTTGGACAGAACATGACCACTAATAAAATAGCATATATCAAATAAAAGAGAATGAGAGAGAAAGAGTTAACAACACCTCACCGGAGGCGCGCTGTAGTGGTGGTGGTGTCACCGGAGGCAGTGGTGTGGTGGCTGACTGGAGGCGCTGCAAGGAGAGAACAAGACAGAAATCAGAGAGAGAGAAGGAGAGGAGGAGAGAATGAGAGAGAGAAAGAGAAAGACAAGGTGGTGTGGTGGGTCACCGGACGTTTTGGTGGAAGCGCGGTGGAGCAAGGGGAGGGGAGGAGCTGCGAGTGAGAGCAGAAGAGGAGAAAAGAGAGAAAATGGGGGAAAATAAAAGAAGGTCACAATTTAGGGACTGTAATTTTAGCGACCGAATTTAAATTCAGTCGCAAAATAAAATATAATGAAATCGGTTGCAATTCGATCGCTGTTTGGCAAAAACTAAAATTTTTAAATTGCGCGTTTTAGCGTCCGTTTTGAGATCGATCACAGTTTGGCTCAATTTTAAATTTTTTATCCATCAACATAGCGACCGACTATGGATTTGGTCGCTAAATGTTCAAATTATTACAGTTACGCTAAATCGGTCGCAAAAATCAGTCGCAAATTAGTCAACAACTGTTGACTTTTAAACTTATTTATTGAGCAACCGATTTAGCGACGGATTTTCTACCACCACCATGATCGGTCGCAAAATCGGTCGCAGATTACACTATTTTGAACTTAACTCTCAGATGCTTAAATCCGTCGCAGTTTCGGTCACAAATGGCGATCGAATAAATCGGTTGCTAAAATTCGATCGCTATTTCAACATTTTTTTGTAGTGTGGGGCTTTTCGAATTCATTTAAAGTAGTAACCAAATTATTAATTTTAGAGTCCAAGTTGACGAACACCTCCTTATTCCAGATCTTTAGTATTTCCTTTAAGATCTTCATTTTTTCTTTGAAAGCATAAATTCTCCACCCATCCACTGAAATCTCACTCCAAAATTTTTCAACAAAAGAAAGAAAATCATTGTGCTCCATCTAGCAATTGTTGAACCTCAAAGGTTTTGGGACCCAATCTATGTTGGATAATGGCAGCAAGTAAAATGCTCCTAAAAGAAATTATCACATAAAGATATTTTATTTTATATAAATTATCAAGCACCATCTTTTAATTAGAATAGAAATATATCTTTTAACAGATTTTGTATGCCTTTAATTTCTTCATGAACTTTGGGCAACATACATATTCTTAATTCACTTTTAATGATAAAAACATCAATGACTTTGAGGAATACAAGGCTACAATGTTCATCCCCTTAAATCACTTATAGATGATAAAACATAAATGCCAATTGGAGTAGTTAAGGCTCCAACGGCAACAAAGGTTGAGGCTCCAACGACAGGGGCCTGGGGAAGAATTTTTTCTTCACACGGGTAGTATATATAAGGATAAATATTAGGATACGGAATGTTTTTTAGGAAAAATTAGCTTTTGTGAATTTCCTATATTATACTCTCTCAATATATTTGGGCAATTGAATTGTGTAATCTCCATTGCTCCTTGACCTTGAGTGCACAAGTTCAAGAGTGTGCTGTGTTAATCTTGGAGAGCAAGCCGGTTTGTCAGATTGCACATCGGGTCTACCGGAATCTTGTATTTAAGGCAGTGGGTTCATCCACGGCACAGCTATCGATCTTTCCTATTTTCCTAACAATTTAAAAGAAAGATTTTTTTGATCGATGGCTTTCTTGTTCAACCAAAGGTGCAAGCAAAAGATGAAAAAATCCCGGTTGCTCTAGTCGAAGACGCCAACTTGGTGAGCAACGTAGTTGAATGGGTACTTGATGCTGGAGCATCTAGGCATATTTGCACCAGGAAGGAGTTGTTTCAGGATTTTGAAGAAGTTAATGATGGTGACATAATATACATGGCAAATGCAACAACTGTTGGAGTGTATGGTAAAGGGAAAATTTTACTCAAATTGACTTCTGGTATAATCTTGGCTTTAATTAATGTATTATATGTGCCATCCACGCGTAGAAATTTGGTACCTGGAACTTTGCTTAATAATTCTGGACTAAAAATTGTTTTTGAGGCTAATAAAATTATAATAACTAGAAATGGTGATTTTGTGGGAAATGGATACTTGAATGGTGGACTGTTTGTTTTGAGCACTATCGATATGAATATTTCTTAGAATAAGAAATATTAGAATAAAATTCTGAGTGCTGTTAAAATCTTAGAATGTGGAAATAAAACTGTTTGAATTTATCTTCATGGTGAATTTGAATGAAAATTCATGAGTTTCCTCATAGTGAAATTCTTGGCCTTCCAGAAATTGTTTCTGGTTTTGTATGATTTTATTTGAGTACCAAATTGCATGATATGATTATTTTTTTATTGAATTGTGATTCTAATATTAGAATTTGTTTTGGTAACCCAAGTATTTCTATTACAGTTGCAATTGGAGAAAGTAACAACAATGTCTACAATGGAAAGAAGAAAAAAATGTGTTAGACATAGTGTTGTTAGACATTTGATTAAAAAAAGATATGGTGTATTTTTCCTTGAGTACTTAAGAAGTGAAAGAAATATATTTGATTCTATTACTAGAGGATTATCCAAGAAAGCGGTCTTGAATTCGTCGAGGGAGGTGGATCTTAAGCCTTGAGTTGAGGAAAAAATGGTGGATACTCATTTGTTGGTCAAACGAAACCATATGATTACTCATTTACATTACATTTCCATCCCTATGGCATGTGGTAATGCTTGTTGATAATAGATATATAGCCCTTGATTTTGGTGGTGGTATAGAGACGTACTTGATATATCTACGAATGTTTATTTTGAGGTTTTGCTACAAAATTCTTACTAGATACATAGCCTTTATTATGGTGGTGCTGTAGAAACGTACTTGATGTATCTATAAATGTTTTGTAAATGTTTCGTGAGGTTGAGCTATAAGCTCTTAATGGATACATATCCCATTTTTTCTGGGTGATGCTAGAGAGACGTACTTGATGTATCTACCTACGTGGGTGAGAAGGTAGAAGCCGCCTTATGAGACACCCCGTTGTGCCTCATTGTGTTATTAGATTAAAACCTCATTATTTAATTTCTTAATCGCTCACTTAACATGAAAATATGTAAAAATTATAATTTAGTAAATAAACATATAACTTAAACATCACACTATAGTTATAAATAAACACATAAGTCTTTTACACATATTTCAAACTACTGTTGAGGGTATTCTCTCATTAGGATCCCTCACAGGAATACTTAAAACAAAATATTAAACTTAACAGAAAATATAAAAAAAAAGTCTCACGAGACGCACTGGCCATAGACTAACTAGACCCTAATCACCATGGGTCCTAACTCGACCTCCGGCTTCCGGTTCATAGGGAGTTCCATCCAACCTCTCTTCGTTCAGCTCAGCCACGGGGTCTTCAAGTACGATCCCATAGAATATAAAATAAAACATACAGAAAGATACAGGGGATAAAAAATAGTTCTATCATCAAAAAGCGGAAAAGAGTCATAGTATATCATACAATAAATGTCAGAGACAAGCAACACACATAACTAACCAATCATCCTCAAATTATGATATTGTCCTCTACCCTCCGCTCATGTAGTCTAAACACTTATACTATCATAACTGTCTCTATTCCTTTCACATTCGTTAGTAGTCCATGGCAGTCTGATGCAAAGAACTCAGCATAGTACACTTCTATCTTTTGATAGGATAAGACTCGGCATAGTGCCCTTCTATCTTTCGACAAGATAGGATCCGGTATAGTGCTCTTCTATCTTCTGATAGGATAGGATTCAGTTTAGTGCTCTTCTATCTTTTGATAGGTTAGAATCTCAATATAGTACACTTCTATCTTTTGAGAGGATAAATCAGATCAACGCGTCATGGACTGAAAAAGTATTTGCATCAAAGCCTCTATATGAATCTCACTATCTCAAATCAATAACAACCTTGTACCTCAAGCTCCCATCATAACCTCAACTCGCATTGTATGTCACATCTCATCCATTAGATAACTTAATTAAGCTAGGCACCTCTAAGTCAATTCATTCTCTCACCCAAACAATCATCTCCCGAACAACATATGTCCTTACTTAAAATCAACTAGGCATAGTATTAAAAACCAGGCAGATCATGCATCACACAATATCAGGAAATATTCAAATATCTTAATATCATATAAAGCAATTTATCACAACCAATGCATAATAATCAAATCAAATAAATAACAAAGTCAGACTCTGTCACGGCCTGGCCGTGATAGCCATCACGGTCGTGACAGACATCAAAGGCAAGAATTCTACAAAACAGAACTTGTCACGGCCTGGCCGTGATAGCCATCACGGCCGTGACAGACAGCAAACATCCTCACTATCATAATTATTCAAACACCGAAACAATACGTCACATGCGGATAGAATACCTCAACCAGCGTATCACAGTAAATTTGATAACATAAAATCGAACATCCTCAAATACTTAAAATCAACTTAATGTCGATAAACCTACAATCCCCGAATCCATTGGTTTTACAGAAAATGTTTCCAATGTGATTTTGGTCTTGTCGATTACTCAACTACTAGTAGGGTTTAGGTCACCCTACACAATTATCATATAATCTACTACTTATCAATTCCGACGATAGGTTGATTCTTTTCCCCACCTGAGTTAGCACCGAAATCCCGAACTCGACGTTCCTCGCTATCACACCACAACTTAGTAGTTTCACCTTGAACCAAACAACATAACTATAATTAATCAAACCAAATCCATCTATGACACTTTAGGGCTAGGTTCGGCCAAGACTAAGAAAATAGGTTTAGGATTATTTTCTTAATGCCATCTTTTGGATCCTAGTTACTAGAGTCTTAACTAACATAGATTAATTATTACAAGACTAAAATTTGGAACAAAATTCTCTACCCTATAGGGTTAGGGTTTTGGCCATGTATAGGAATTTAAGCTAGGGATTTTTGTTGGACCTAAGCTCTTGGATTTAAGCTATACATGTATTATAGAACTTAAGTCAAGTACTAACTTTCAAAACAAACAACAAAACACCAAACCCATTTTCCTACCTAGGTTCGGCCATTAATGGTTAATAGGGAAGGAAAATGATTTTGATCACATGCTCTTGGATAAATAAAGGAGGGATCATAACTAGATCATAGAAATTGGTTTCACATTTTTATGATTTTTCTACAATTTTCTAGAATTAATTGAAGTTCTAGATCTAAGAAATGAAAACTCAATAAATATGAAAAACAAGAGCTTAAAAAGAGAGGAGATGATCATGTTACCTAAGTTAAGAAAGTAGAAGAAGAATTGATAATGATCTTGGCAATCTTGTTAATGGAAATCACTTGAAGTTCTTGAAGATCAACAATGGTGTTTTTTGGAGAAAAGTGAAGAAATGAAGGAAATGAAGAAGATGAAGAAGATGAGTGAAAGGGGAGGGAGGCCACGGTTTTGAAGGGCTTTTATAGGGGAAATCTTAGGCCTTGTTTGGTTTTTAACTTTTAGATTAATGGGTTTTATGATTATTTAATTAATATAAGCTTAACCATAGTTAATAATTAACTTAACTAGGGTTACTTTGCTTAACTATGGTTAATAAATATGTGGCTGACATTTGATGGAGGTGAGGCTGATTTTGGGCCACACAAAGTGACTCACCAATAAGTCACCGATCCTATCCGTTAGCAGTTCCCGAAAATTCCGTACGCAACTCCGTCGTTTACCCGATTTCGGTTTTTGAGAGGAAAATAATGAAACGCAAGCAAAATGAAATAGGTATGGTTGAGTATCTACGGATGCACGAAATCGAGGAGATGTGGGAGGTTTACAACCATGTAAAATGAGTGGTTAAAAGTGCATTGATGCGTCTGGTTAATACCCGCGAAAGCTTGGGGGTATTTTGGTCTTTTTACCCAAAAGTCATGATTACTTGAATTTAATGCTCATAAATGCTTGGTAAGTCATAGTGGTGACTCATCCCATGACTCAGCTCCTCCGGTGTCTGGTTTGGTCTCTACGCCTCCCTTCTCGACTTCGTCGGTTCCCCGATTAGGGTTTTACGCCCGTAAAAAGCGTTATATTTTATTTTCGACTGAAAATTTTCAAACTTACCAAACTCGTTGGAAATATGATTTAAATATAAACCATTTCGTTCACGAGTCAAAATTAGGTTTTCTGCTCAGTAAAATTATACTGTCAGTGAAAACGCATACCGATTTCCGTCTAAATTTTCAACCCAAATTTTTATCCTAAGCTTCTACCCTAAGATAGAGTATGAATATGATTTTTATTTCATAAAAATCAATCTCCATGAACTCGGATAAAAATATAAATAAATACATTCATGTTGGTTAATACAACGAAAATATTTTTACTGAAAAAATAAAAATCGGAAAATAAAAAGTAGGGTGTTACACCTTATATGAAAGACTTAGGCAATCTTTCTAAAACACTCATGAGAAACCCATTGTACATGAGAAGGCTTTTATAATGTGTATATATTTGTGTTGTTATTTATCGCGGAGTTTACACAAATTCAAAGATACAATGCGTGGTATCAACTAAGTCCATTTAGTTCAAGAGTAATTCATTTCTTGGATAAAGTTGTTACCTCATTTCACTACGTGTTAATTCAAATCATTAAGATATTAACACTTAAGCATTAATTTTTTCCTTTCCCCAAATATTATTTTTATTATTTGCTTCCCATCAGCAGGGGAATGTTGGATAATGGCAGCAAGTAAAATGCTCCTAAAAAAAAATTTATCACATAAATATATTTTATTTTATATAAATTATCAAGCACCATCTTTTAATTAGAATAGAAATACAGCTAGAAAAGGCAATGTTTCTTCGAATGAAGAACATGTGAGGATTATGTGATGGGTTAGGCTTGCTTGGAAAGTGTATAAATGTAAGTGTCTAAGGACAAGGGCGTCTATCATGCGAGGAACTCTTTCTAATCTTATGTGGTAAGTGGACATCAATGCACATTCACTGCCATAAAAGCTCAAAAAAAGAGGGTTAAAACTTGAGGTCTAAGATCTTCTTCTCCCATCATGATCATTCCCATAGGTTTGCCAAATTGGAAAACTCTATTAGCTCAGGAGAATATCTAATTGGAAGTATCAATTGACATATGTACCCCAAACAAAAAAAAAATAGCAATCGTGATTATGATTCTAATGTGAGAAATGAGAAATGGACACAGTTTTTTGACATCATACAGTTTGACATCGTGTGAACAGTGCCGTACAGTGCATTGTAGCTATACTATGCGGCACTGTAGCGTTTTTTTTAAATTAAATTTTTTTTATAAATATTTTTTTTTGATTAAGTATGTGTCAATATCTAGTGAATCGGGTACAAATATCTGGTGAATGGGTTTTTTTTGAGAACTAAATTTTTTGATTAAGTATGTGCAAATATATGGTGAATCCGGTATAAATATCTGGTGAATTCAGTTCATTATCTGGTGAATGTGTTTTTTTTTATAAATAATTTTTGTTGGTTAAGTATGTGTAAATATCTGGTGAATTCAATTCATTATCTGGTGAATGAGTTTTTTTGAGAAATAATTTTTTTGGTTAAATATGTGCAAATATTTGGTGAATCATGTACAAATATCTGATGAATTCAGTTCATCATCTGGTGAATGAGTTTTTTTTAGAAATAAAATTTTTATTTTTTTTAAAAAGGTCAAAATTTTAAAAAAAAATTAAAAAAAAATGATGCTACAGTAGCACTACTGTAGCAGTGTCGTATTTGTGTCGAAAATTTGTATGCGTTTAACACGGCTCTTCTAATGTTGTTGAGACGATAACTTGTATCCATTTTACACTCTAATTTGGTGAATCATGTGATCCTTTTAAATTCCCGAGGTCATACAGCATACTAGCACACTCGTGAAAGCACCAACAGTGAGCTTTGGAAGACAAGTCATGTGATCCAGTACACACTCTCTTGTCTCTTTCTCGGCGTTGTCTTCAATCCTCCATTGTCAAGTTGGAGGATGCATCCTCCATGATTTTTCACCATAGATCTAATAATATTTTAAACGGACGTGCGAGATCAAATGTGAAGAAACCGGTTAAACACAGTTAATAATGAAAGTTGGGCAACTGGAAAACGGGAAAGCCGGTTTGTTTTATTCCTAACACGTGACCCACGCGATGAGAGAGGGGAGCCTTCGTCCCCCTCGACCTAGCTTGTATCCACTGAAGACGACGATGGCCATCAAGCCAGTGCTTTCCTCGGCTGCGCCACCAGCGTCTTTAGCGACCCATAGTTGAAGTGGCCCAAAATTGCTGATTTGGATAGGACCCTTATGACGTTTATGCTGCCTCATCTCGAACCTCAGTTGCACGAGATTAGTTTTCAAGGTTGCAGCTGTTACCTACATTTGGTCTGGTGTTGCTATAGGAAAATGGGGAAGTTGATGGTCTTACTCTCTCCTTTTCGTCTCATCGGTTCACACCCTCTAGGATTTTCTTTGTCCCCTTATGATTCCCAAGTTTCTCTCGTTTTCTTTAATTGCAAAAGTTGGGTTCTCTTCGGATACCCATTTTTACGTAGATTAATTCTTTAGGTTTTTGATTCATCTATTTCATAAAATTTGGGTTCTTTTAATCTCTGATCCGCAAAAAGTTGGGTAATTTTCGATTGTGAAATCTAGGGTTTTGAACAATGCCTCCAAGAATGGTGAAGAGAGGTGGTGTTTGTGGTAGCGTCCCTAACCACCGCTAACCCTTCTTTCCTCCCCTCATGATGTCATCATCATCAGGACCCAGATGCTCCCGATCGGCAAGGCCTGCCATGACAAAATCCGTGCGCATCTTCTCCAAACCGACATGCATCTTATATCTGCCTTTTACCAGAATCAGAGATGGGAGATTGGGAATGACTTGTGGGGAAGAGGATTTATTCTGCACTACACGAGAATGGGTGTACACCGTGATTATTTATCAGACCATGATTCATTATTTATGCAAGAGTGAGGATGCCAAATATTTGCAGCAACGATTTCCAATTCGAGTCTTCTTCTCGACTTGCAGTGTTTTTAGGATTTCAAGGGATTTAAGCATAGCCTAAGAAGAGTGTGGGGAGCATATAATTATAAAAGCTTAGTAAATTATCCTCCGCAACATTTTTTACTGAATAAAATTAATACATTATTTGATTTCCTTCTGAAATGCATATTTAAGGTTAGTGTTTTTTTTTTAATTTCTTAAAGACGGATGATTTGGTTTTATTCCTTAACCTCTCTATTCATGACATTCCTGTTCATATGTCCTGCAGCAACAAGCAACGAAGCACTACTTGAAAGTTGAAACTCTCAGTGCCACTGAGCTACACTACATTCGTTGTGTAAAACCCAATAATCTTCTTAAGCCAGCAAGTTTTTAAAATAAAAATGTTTTACATCAACTGTGTTGTTTGCTGTCGTTATTGTTCCTTTTCTGGAAACAAGTGCAGTTCTTCATGAAACTTGGAGGCCTATTTTGTTTAGTGTTGACACTATTTGAGGTCTATTGCTTCAAGTCTTTCACGTTTGTATGCTGGTGCAGAACTGAAGTCAATTGCAGGACTTGACCAGGAAGTCGAGGTCAATGTCATTCATCTCCCTTTTTTTTTGACAGATGATTCATCTCCTTTGGCAACGAAGAAAGAAGAATTATCCACATTTTTTTGACAAATGGAATTATTCACATTAAGAATATATTTCTATAAAAAAAATCAGACAAAGCAACATTAGCATAAATATTGGAATATATATTCACCTATATATATATATGTATTATTTATATATAATGTTTTTGTTTCAAAATAAAATGATGTTTTAATAGTAGTGTTACGTTTATTTTAATTATAATATTTAATTATTATTTTTTTGGTACAATCTTTAATTATTTTTTAAAGATAGTAAAAAATACAAATAAATATTATAAAAACAGAAAATAAATTGTATACAATAAAAGTGACAATGTTTACAATATTACTGCAAATATAATAATAAAAGTAACAAGTAAAACAATGATATTTACAAAAATTACAAATGATTAAATTAATGATGATAAAATATTTGTATTACCAATATTATTAATATAAAATGGCTCTAATGTATTTTTAGTCCGTTATGCAATTTACTTTTGCGAAAACCATTTTAATAATAAAAGTACTATTATAGTCCAAGTGTTACTGGCGGTGGACGAGCTCTCCTAAGTGGACGCGCTCTTCTTTTGCATCAGTGGACGCGCGCTTCTGTTATATCAGTGGACGCGCTCATCTTTTACATCAGTGGACACGTGCTTCTTTTTATATCAGTGGATGCGCGCTCCTTTTTACATCAGTGGACGCGCGCTTCTTTTACATCAGTGGACGCGCTTCTTTTAGAAAGAATGCAATCTTTTATAATGCGTTTGATAAAGATAAATGATATTATAATTGATTGTCCATCTTGATGAGGAGATCTCGTACAAATTTAAAAATTGTGTGTTTTTTTTTTGACTGAATTAAAAATTGTATGTTAGTGCAATAGTATACCTTAAAATGTATTTAATATTTCCTTATATCATACATGAAATTTTCTTAAATTTAAAAGTGCATTAAAAGTGAATTATGATTATCCTCGGTGCATCAAATTTCTTGTGATTCAAAATTGTATATTTAGTAATTTCATTTTATTATAATTTTTTTTAAAAATAATTTTTGTTTCAAAATAAAATCTTTTTTTAAAATAATTTTTTTTTCAAAATAAAATCTTTTTTTCAAAATAAAATCTTTTTTTCAAAATAAAATCTTTTATGAGATCATTTATTTAAGACATATTGTTTAATCTACTTCAATATTTAATTATGTTTTTGAAATGTAATATGAATATACTAACTTTGTCTTTGAATACTTTGTTTATATATATTTTTTTGACTTTATATTTTTAAGAAAAAAATTAAAGAGTTAGATTTTTTAAGTCGGGTGGAATCCCAACGACATTGTCTACCAACTCAAGTCAGTTATGAGGATATATTATGTGGAAGAAAGAATATTAATTTCAACATTGGTAATAGAAATTGTTATTTTGTTTATATTATTGTATTACTTTTTCCCACTTGTATTCCAGTTTTTTATTTAATTGGTTCATTGTTATTGATATTATAGAAATGGCTTTTCAAGTTCATGATGAAGAGAATTATTTATTTTTTGAAGCTGAATGGTAAGGTATTTATTTAGTAATCTATGTTTATTTGCATCCATTAATTTAATTTATTGTTGCCATTTTTTTTTTCTACAAGTTGACTGATTTGTTAAACTTTTTTCTAGATTGCATGTCTAGGGTTTGGAGGAATGAATTGGTTAGAACTTCAATTTTTACAATAAGACTTTTAGAGTCTTTCTTCTACTCAATTCTCTTTGTGAATTAGTATGGAGAAAACCACAGAGGTGTGAGACTGGATGTAAGCTTACCAGAGGAGGTAATATGATTGGCAACAGTCTTTTGAGGCATCCGTCTCAATAATAATTAAATCATCATCCGATGGATGATATAGCTCAGGAAGATCCCGGCATAAGTCTTTCATTTTAATTATAAGTCTATCATCCTCATCAGTCCATGTCCA
Organism: Sophora flavescens; assembly: GCA_030762895.1. Lineage (NCBI taxonomy): Eukaryota > Viridiplantae > Streptophyta > Magnoliopsida > Fabales > Fabaceae > Sophora > Sophora flavescens. The sequence continues at coordinate 60,638,392 of CM061069.1, forward strand.
GAGGGCATCTTTCTTTAGTTTTTGTTGAACCGTCCTTCTTTCTGATGCAAGACTCCTGATGAAACCTTTATTTGAAATATATGTTAATAGTACATGATGAATTTTGGTACAAATTAAGCTAATTATCTCACCACGGTTCAGCTAACGGGACTTTGCTAGGTTTCAATAAGTACATTCAGAAAAATGAGTAATTGGGATTTTGATAATTTCACGTTTTTGTTTTTGATAAAGATATGGTGTCTTTAGGGTAATATATTCCAGATATTGACAAAACGGTGCGTATAGCCGTAAGAAATTATTTCCAATAATTACATCTATTCCTGTTTCTTGTTTATATATCGTAGGTATGATAAATATTTTTTCTTGTATTATCAAAGTAATTCTTTTTGCTATCCAAAATAGAGGATGCATGGAACCATCTGCAATCTGTATTTTTAGTGGTTTTTCTAATTTTTCCCATTTATCAAGAAGTGCTTCTGTCGCAAGACAAAGACTTGCTCCACGTGTGTGCTATATGTACAAATACAATACGGGTGCGCTTGATTTGCACAAATTCAGGGGACTAGACAGCTAAAAAATATTTTCCCCCTATTTGATCTGAAAAGTCATCAGGGGACAGGACAAAAAACGGTGTGAGAGACAGGACAAAAACCCAAGGATTTGCCCTGTAACTCAAGGATTTGTCCTGTTTTGTACTGTCTGTCCTGTGCTGTCCTGATACTTTTTGCAAATCAAATGCACCTTTCATGGATATGCATGTAAATTGTAATACTTGCAACATTAGAAGGCATGTTGGGGATGCATGGTATTAATTAAATGTAAACCCAATACTGTCTGGGATTCAAACCTTACATTCGTGCCATGCAGAACATCAACTCCATGTTCATGCCAACGCCAGACATGGAGCTCACCAAAAAGGAGATGCAGGTGTCTGCATTTATTTTTTCATTTGCCAAGACTTAAACCATAGGTACACATAATATCTCGCGTATTACTTACCATTCAATGCCTTATCATTTACTATGATGCAAATCCGATTCCTCATAATTTGTTACCATTGCCAAGTGACATACTATTTCAACATAAGGCACATAGTTTACAGAGAAGCGAGTTTCAAAGTCTTTGTCCCTCCAATGAAATATCCATGAAGGTATCAAAGATCCTTAATTTTTCCACAACATTTTGCATCTCAATAAGTGAATACTGAATATGTGAGTTAAATGTTGAAATTCCATTTCAGATTATTGAGATGGTTGCACTTAAGCAATCATGGGCGCAACAATATAATGCATCAATCACGACATGGTTTTTGCCTCCTACATTCTCGGTAAGGAAAAACTCACACACACACACACACACACACACACACACACACACACACACACACACACACACACACACACACACACACACATATATATATATATATATCCACTATAGCACTTTGGTGACAGCAACCAACAATGTTATAATACCATCTAACGAAATTTGTTTCATACTGGAACCCTCTTCAGGATATGGTTATGAAGGAGAGGCACATCCAATACGTGATATATCATGTGACTTCATATTACAATGGATTCCACCAACTAAAACTCTGTCTTATGTATGTCTGACTTGGGTTATCTTATTTGAAATCCTTATTTGCCATTTACGTTTGTTAAAGGGTTAATTAATGAAGTTTCACAATGCAGATATATGTTCCCTTTCGCGAAGAAAATGGTCATCGGTTCCTTATGGTTATTTCTATTAAGCAGAGAAAAATTTATAAACTTGACTCCAATCCAGATCCAGAGGGGACTATAGAAAGGGAACGAAGCATGCATGAAGTAGTATGTCATGTTTGTCAATTTAATTTAGTTATATTTCTTCTCCCATTATGAGTATGATGACTCTTACTTTGATTTTGTCTTTAGTGTCTTGCCCTTACTAGTATTATGGATGCTGGATATTACCCAAACAAGTCGGTCCCCAAGAGCAATCAGTTTGTTACATGGCCAATGTTAGATGCTACTGGTATACCCAAATGTCGCAGGTAATAGTATTGAGCTTAACGTTAATAGTCCAAGAATCGAAATGTGAAACCTGTTATCGTGTGTATCCAACCAGTCAAATTAAAACTTTGTTCTTCCTAAACTGTCTCAACTCAGCTGCATGGGTTCTTGAGTGGATTGAAATTGGACAAGGATTCCAGCCAAACATGATAGGAGTGGTAACAGACCTATACGCCTTCATTAATTTTTCCCTTTCAAATGTGTTTTTTTTGCATACTGATCTTCTTACTTGTCTCTTAAACAACTTAGCTTCAAGAGAACAAGGTTAGGATGAAGGCAGCAATTGGTTTGGTATTTCACGAAATGAACGACTTTCAGAGAGTCGTAGCTACCAATGTTGAAGCTATGTGGAGCATGCAAGGGAAGTAAATGAATGAACATACATTAGCACCAGGGCTGTGAATCAGTGTCTCCTTTTTGAGTCTTAGACACTTTTTGGGAGATCTTTGGTTGAATAGAAGGACCTAACCATTGTGGCAAATATTGAAATCACTTATATCCATATTGCCCTTTTGTTTTGTAATAGGTTGTAAATTGTAGTGCAACACGGTAACTAATGTGTATGACCATGAATCTTCATATCAATCGTCAATATTTGACATATTTTGCTACCGAACATCACATGACTTACTGTTATGGCATGTCAGTAGATTAGCAGTTCTTGTTTTTCCAATATCACAAATATTCATCATTATGACATTCTGGATTTATTTGTGTATGCGTTTCATATGGATAAATGACAATACATATGCATAAATGAATTCGTATATTTAAATGAGGAATGTATTCGTGAAAATTTATACACAACTTTCGACTTGGCCCACAATCATTATTTGGGTTGGTCCAATCATCAGTACCTTTGTCAAAATTTATAAAAAACTAGATTTACCATTTTATCTTTCTGATCAGAAATGGACATAATTATCTTGGCCCAAATCACTATATTTATTTGGGTTGGAGCCTACAGACAATAAATGTGTACAAGTCAATTAAAAAGCCCAAAATCGCCACAGTATATTGGTAAAGCCAGAAAAATGGCACATATGTAAACTAGACCCACATCTGCTATTTATCCATATCTAGCAGAAGGCTCATAAAGCTTGGTCTTAAACATCATTCATAACACTATTAAAGTCTGTAGCGCAAGTGTGACCATATATTTAACTTTAAAATGTACATGATGAAGCCCACACATGGCCCATGAGCCTGCCACGAACTTATAAAACATTCATTCCATATACATCTGCCCAACTCTTATACATAAATCAAAAAAACATCTTCAATTACCAGGTAATTTATATCATACTAAACAACAACATGTTCAACCAGACATTCTCTAAGACTAAGCCCTCATTTATGTTTTGATGTATGACAAACAAAGTGTATTTTGCATAAGATGTCTAATTTTCACTACGTACTCATTTCGTGTTAAGTTGCATGCAAGATGACTCGTTCAACACAGGGAAAATATAAGTGCTCGTCCAATGAAGTGAATCAAGAATGACGTCCAACAAAGTAAAGACCTGAAGTCCAATGAACAATTAAAAAGCTGTCGTCCACTGAAAGAGCACATGAAGCACGTCCACTGAAAGAAACAGAAGATCTCGTCTGCTGACGTGGCACAGGAGCGCGTCCAGGTGAAATAAAAGAAGCACGCGTCCACCAATGTAAAAAGGAGCGCGCGTCTACTGATATAACAGAAACACGCGTCCACTGATGTAAACAGGAGCTCGCGTCCATTGATGTAAACAGGAGCTCGCGTCCACTGATGTAAAAGAAGAGCGCGTCCACTGATATAACAGAAGCACGCGTCCACTGATGCAAAAGAAGAGCGCGTCCACTAAGGATACCTCGTCCACTTACGGTAACACTTGGATAGTATCGACTACTAAATGATACACGCTAGAAGCTCCGTCCACTTACATGGTATATAAAGCTCGTCTACAAATTACAGCCCGTCCAATTACCTTGAGCTAATACTCCCGTCTGCTGACATGGTAAATGGACGCGGATATTTTTCTCTTCAATTAAACACGGATTAATTACTCTTCAAAAAGAGTTGGCTATCCTTTCAGATGGAAACATTTATATTTCAAGAAGGAAGCAATGTCTACAAAGATCAAACAGAATCACATTTTGAGATCAGGAATCAATAAAGCAGATTTTGTTAAATCAGATCCAAATCTGTCTTAAATGATCCCAACGGGTATAATCTTTCTTCTATTGATGTGTTTGGAATCAAGGTCAGGCGCTTTAGAAGTGCTTCTTAGACGTGGAAGCTACTCACAATAGCTTCCAGCCAAAAGCACTTCAACCCAAATCAATCAAGTTTCCAAACATGCTAATATATAAAGAGGGATCAAATGAACACACACAACAACAACAACAACGCAACTCATACTGATTGTGATACAAAGTGCTTTATCTTTGAGAAAAGTGTGATAGTTAGAACTTCAATTTGTTTTATCAGGCTTTTAGAGTCCTGCTTTTACTCAATTGTTTTTGTGAATTAGAGTGACTAAGAGAGGGTATCTCTTAGGGTTCAACAAGGATGGAAGGGATCCTTGGGTAAAGAAAGCTGGTGTGCTTTCTGGAGATTTTTTAAGCAAGGAGGGTATCCTTGTGTTGCTGTAATTAGAATTGTGTAATTGCTGATCATAGTGAAGAAATCCATAGAGGTGTGGGACTGGATGTAGGCTTACCAGAGGAGGTAGCCGAACCAGGATAAATCGGCTTGTGTGTTCTTCTAATCCCTAAACTCCATATACTTGTTAACTTGAATCTTTAAATCTGCAATCTGTGTTAAAATCTGTTGTTACTACTTATAATTCTTCTTGTCATCATTACTTGTTCCATAACCTAATTCTTGGAACCAAGAATGACGTCCAACAAAGTAAAGAGCTGAAATCCAATGAACAACTAAAGAGCTTGATGAGCCTCTGGTTGACTGGTTTTATAACTAATAAAAACCTTGGCTTTGTGCTAATTTTATATCATTTTTACCCAAATTAGACTTGATTGTCTTTAAGTAGTATTTTGAGTTTATAAAGTATTTTTAGGTTAATTTAGCTAGTTTTGAATCAAATAAAGCTTATGGCTATTTTGTTGTTTCAGGATAATAAGAAGACCAAGTGAGGAAGTGTATCTGAAGCAGAGGCTATCACGCCCAGGCCGTGACACTGGTCACGGCCGTGATGAGAAGATCATGAAAAGTCAGAAGCGATCACGGCCCAGCCGTGATACACATCACGGGCGTGATAAAGAAATGCAAAAAGTCAGAAAGGATCACGGCCTGCCCGTGATGAAGGTCACGGCCGTGACAAGAGAGAAACCAAAAGCCTGTTTGAAGGCAGAACATGAAATCTAAAAGGAAGCCCAACAACTTTCATGAAGAACTCAGATGCTGAATTGGATTTATAGTGGGTCACATTGGGCCTTGAAGTCAGAACATAATTGCTGTCACTGGAACCTGAACTGGTCATGAAGATTGGGCCATAACTTGGGCTGTAGATGTCGGTTTGAACTGAAACCGGTGGCAAATGAAAGATCAAACAAAGAGGTTTAACTCTCATGAAGACCATTATTCCAAACAGAGCCGTTTTGAAGGGCTTTAATCCATGTGAAGTCAGAGACGTTTCAGCTGCCCTATGAATTGAATGTAGACATAACTCCCTCATTTTAATTCATAATTAAGCAAATTGAGTGGCTTTGGAAAGCTAAGAGGCAGAGGTTGAAGTGAATTAAAGGAGTATTCAGATATTGAGAGGTCTTGAGAGAATTTGTATAAATAGGAGTCATAGTTAGTCATAGTGTGGGCAAGTCAGAGTTAGCCAGTTTTGGCTAGTCTTTGATAGATAGTAGTTAGTAGTAGTAGTTTATTTTCCTTTCTTTTCTTTTGTGTTTAAGTCTGTAATGGAGAACTAGTCTCCTTGATTAATCTACTGGGATTGGTTTCCATTTACATTTGAGGTTCTGTATTTCCTGTTTTTATTGCTTTTCTCTTTTCAATGCAATGCTATATGTTTCTGTTTGTTATTTCAGGAATGTATAGTGTTGTATTGATTCATTTCGGTGATGTTATGTTTCTATACTTAATCGCGTTTGTTATTTCGCGTGTGTTCATTCATGTTCGTTTGTTCATGAGAGCTTAACCCCGTTTGTTATTTCGGGAATAGGAACATACATCCGTAGTAGTGAATTTCGTTTGTTATTTGTTGCTACAACCGGGAGGGGATTAGAATCTGCTTAGGGCTTGGATTTACATGAACCAATGATAGTGGGAAACCAAGAACAGTAGGTTAATCGTCTTTAGTTTATTTGCTATTCTCTTTAACTGCTTTGTTTTCATTGTTTTGTTTTCTTTATTTTATTTCAATCCAAAACCCCCCCAAAACTAACTTTTGATTTTCTGTTAATAATAACAACACTAAAGAGTCCTTGAGAGACGATACTCGAGTTGTCGCTCTATACTACATTATTTTAATAATCGCTCGTTCTTTTTGGCGCGTGGCGACAGCGCGGCCAAAAATTGGCGCCGTTGCCGGGGACTCTTGTTTGTTGTTATTAGCAGAAAGTTACATTTAAAAAAAAAAAAACTTTTTGCTTTGCTAATTAGTTTTGTCTGCTTTGTCTGGTCTGTAAATTTTAATTTTCCCCATGGATAATTACATGTATGGGTATTTGCCTAATGTTTATTATGAACCACCACCTTGCATGTATTATCCTAATTTTAGTGAGCCACCACCATACTATCCTAGCCAAGTGACCACCTCTGCACTTTCCGAACCTTCACAGAGCACCTTGGATGAGATTGCTTCTATGATACAACAAATGGAAGAGAACAATCAACGGATGGCAGTAAGCCAGCAATACCAGCCTGACCCTACACTAGCCCAACTCAGTTTGGAAGAAATGCTACAACAAATGGCTGCACAAACGGAAGCATACAATCTTGAATTTCAACAGAGGATGGAGGCAATGGAGGCAAGTAATTTTGAAGCCCATCAGAGGGACCAAGCTGAATCTCGGAAATTGTGGGCTCTAATTGATCAAGTTACCACCAACTCAGTTGCAATGCTAGCTCCACAACCCATTGAAGAACCTACAGAGGCACAATTTATTCTTGAAAATACCTCTGAGGATGAGTCTGATACTGATACTTCTGTTACTGAATTGTGTGTTGAATCCCCTGATGATTGTTATTGTGATGGCAATGCTTTGTGTGTAGATTGCTATTTTGAAAGGTATGTTAAGCAAAGCATCCATATGGATCAGGAGAACATTTGCTCCACCGTGCTTGAGGATAAAGAAGAATCTTTGGTCTTAGATGCATGTGTTGAGAGTAATGGGGTGGATGATGAATTAATTGCTGAATTTCCAGACATTGTAGATTTTTCTGATTCATTTTCTTGTAATATATGTACTAACTCTAACCCTTGTGTGGTGTGTGCTGAAATTTCTGCGTGTATAGCAGGTGAAAATTTTGTTAGTGCAGTGGATGAAGACATTGCAGAAGTTGAAGCAACACCAGTAACATTCTCTAACTGTTTACCACTTCCCCCTGAGGAACCAGCTCTGGATTTTGCAACCTTGGATTCTGCACCATGGCCAGTCCAAGAGGTTGAAACCCACTTCTATTGGGGAGACTTTATTGAGAAGGAGGTCATCTGTGACCCGAAGGGGAGTGAGAAGTCCGCCGCACTCGGCGAAGTCATCATAATTGTCAAGTGCTCACTCCCACAAAAAGGCTGCAAGTTAGGGAAGCTTGGAATGAATTTCAGTCCTTTGGCTACCACGTGGGACTTATGTTACAGGCAGTGGGATCCTGGTGGAACCGCCCCTCAATGAGTTTTTCTTAACCCTTATCTCTTTTAATTTTTTTTTTCTCTGCTTTATTTCTGTTTTGTTTCCAATAAAGCTCCTGAATAATTTGAGAAGCTCAGGAGTTGTGTTAAGTCTAGTATTGGCAAGTTTATTGGATTTTATTAATTTTTGCATAGATGGATTGCATGATAGTATTGACTGTTTACCCCTAGGATTTGAAAAAATTTTTGAAAAAAATGATCCCCATATGATTGAAAACTGAACTTTGAGATTTTATTATGATGGCATGATTTATGATAAGTTTGGGGTAATAGGAAGCACACACTAGGGATAGAATCTCTTTCAAATAATTTGCAAAAAAAAAAAATGTCCAGGTGAGGTTTTGAGCCTCCAACATGTTTTTGACTGTGTGAAAATCATTTTTTAAGTTGCACTTTCCTGAATTTGCTTGAGTCTCTATTTGGTTTGCATGATTATGTGTTTGCTTCAGATGATTTAGGCATTTTCTTTGTAAATAGCTACTTAGCCTAAAATAACCATCCCTAATGCATGTTCCCTAGTTAGCCCATTGAGCCTATTAGCCTGTTAATTCTTGTTAACCTTATGTTACAAGCTAAAATCTGAAAAACCATGTTAACCCGATCTTAGGATTAGGAGAGCATGGAATCTTAGAATGGGTACAAGAACTAAGTTTGGGGTGGCTGCAAGGTGTAACATGTTGTTTGGGATTGAGAAAAAAATTTATGTAAAAAAAAAATGATGAAAAAAATTTGTGAAAAAAAAAGAGAAAAGAAAAGAAAAGAAAAACAGAAAAAAAAGTAAAAGTGCAAAAATGCCAAAAAGAAATAAAAAGGTTGTAGTCACCCAGAAGCATAAAGAAAAAAAAAATTAAGAAAGGAACTTGAGTGAATTTCAAAGTGTAAATAATGTTCATGCTCTCTTAGTTCCTAGGGTCTTCAGCCTAGTTCCTTTGTATATCCTACCCTTAGCCAGGCCCCATTACAACCCATAAAAGACCTTCTGATGTTGCTTGCATGTTTTCTGTGGGAATCATTTTGAGATGAAAACCAAATTTATGGGAAGTGCTCTTAAAAGTGAAACTGAGTGAAATGTTGATAGCCTGACACAAACTGAGCGATTGAGTGAACACAAATTTCCCTTGTGAGGAAGGCAGTTGTTTGAATTTGGTGATCTCCTTCTTGTGTGTAACTTAGATCCCCTGCTTAGATTAATGATTGTTTGAATGATGAAATTCTCAACTGTTTAGAATAAATGCATGTGGGGATTACTTTGCTTTAAGGGGGGAACATTGAAGGAAAAATTGTTTTGATGCCATGTTTTGCCAGGTCTTGAGTCTTTTTAAGTTTTTAAGTTTTAGTTTGCTTGAGGACAAGCAAAGTTTAAGTTTGGGGTATTTTGATGAGCCTCTGGTTGACTGGTTTTATAACTAATAAAAACCTTGGCTTTGTGCTAATTTTATATCATTTTTACCCAAATGAGACTTGATTGTCTTTAAGTAGTATTTTGAGTTTATAAAGTATTTTTAGGTTAATTTAGCTAGTTTTGAATCAAATAAAGCTTATGGCTATTTTGTTGTTTCAGGATAATAAGAAGACCAAGTGAGGAAGTGTATCTGAAGCAGAGGCTATCACGCCCAGGTCGTGACACTGGTCACGGCCGTGATGAGAAGATCATGAAAAGTCAGAAGCGATCACGGCCCAGCAGTGATACACATCACGGTGTGATAAAGAAATGCAAAAAGTCGAGAAGGATCACGGCCTGCCCGTGATGAAGGTCACGGCCGTGACAAGAGAGAAACCAAAAGCCTGTTTGAAGGCAGAACATGAAATCTAAAAGGAAGCCCAACAACTTTCATGAAGAACTCAGATGCTGAATTGGATTTATAGTGGGTCACATTGGGCCTTGAAGTCAGAACATAATTGCTGTCACTGGAACCTGAACTGGTCATGAAGATTGGGCCATAACTTGGGCTGTAGATGTCGGTTTGAACTGAAACCGGTGGCAAATGAAAGATCAAACAAAGAGGTTTAACTCTCATGAAGACCATTATTCCAAACAGAGCCTTTTTGAAGGGCTTTAATCCATGTGAAGTCAGAGACGTTTCAGCTGCCCTATGAATTGAATGTAGACATAACTCCCTCATTTTAATTCATAATTAAGCAAATTGAGTGGCTTTGGAAAGCTAAGAGGCAGAGGTTGAAGTGAATTAAAGGAGTATTCAGATATTGAGAGGTCTTGAGAGAATTTGTATAAATAGGAGTCATAGTTAGTCATAGTGTGGGCAAGTCAGAGTTAGCCAGTTTTGGCTAGTCTTTGATAGATAGTAGTTAGTAGTAGTAGTTTATTTTCCTTTCTTTTCTTTTGTGTTTAAGTCTGTAATGGAGAACTAGTCTCCTTGATTAATCTACTGGGATTGGTTTTCATTTACATTTGAGGTTCTGTATTTCCTGTTTTTATTGCTTTTCTCTTTTCAATGCAATGCTATATGTTTCTGTTTGTTATTTCAGGAATGTATAGTGTTGTATTGATTCATTTCGGTGATGTTATGTTTCTATACTTAATCGCGTTTGTTATTTCGCGTGTGTTCATTCATGTTCGTTTGTTCATGAGAGCTTAACCCCGTTTGTTATTTCGGGAATAGGAACATACATCCGTAGTAGTGAATTTCGTTTGTTATTTGTTGCTACAACCGGGAGGGGATTAGAATCTGCTTAGGGCTTGGATTTACATGAACCAATGATAGTGGGAAACCAAGAACAGTAGGTTAATCGTCTTTAGTTTATTTGCTATTCTCTTTAACTGCTTTGTTTTCATTGTTTTGTTTTCTTTATTTTATTTCAATCTAAAACCCCCCCAAAACTAACTTTTGATTTTCTGTTAATAATAACAACACTAAAGAGTCCTTGAGAGACGATACTCGAGTTGTCGCTCTATACTACATTATTTTAATAATCGCTCGTTCTTTTTGGCGCGTGGCGACAGCGCGGCCATCGTCCACTGAAAGAACAAAGAAAGCGCGTCCACTAAAGGAACAACAAAGTAAAAAGCTGTCGTCCACTGAAAGAGCACATGAAGCACGTCCACTGAAAGAAAAAGAAGATCTCGTCTGCTGACGTGGCACGGAAGTGCGTCCACTGGAAGAAACAGAAGATCTCGTCTACTGACGTGGCACAGAAGCATGTGAAACAGAAGATCTCTCGTCTACTGACGTGGCACAGAAGCCCGTCCACTAAAAGAAACAGAAGATCTCGTCTGCTGATGTGGCAGAAGAGCACGTCCACTGATGTAAATGAAGCACGCGTCCACTACTGTAAAAGAAGCGCTCGTCCACTGATGTAAAAAGGAGCGCGTGTCCACGGATGTAAAAAGAAGCACGCGTCCACTGATGTAAAAGAAGAGCGCGTCCACTGATATAACAGTAGCACGCGTCCACTGACGCAATAGAAGAGCGCGTCCACTAAGGAGAGCTTGTCCACTGACAGTAACACTTGGAGCTCGTCTACTAAATGATACACGCTAGAAGCTCCGTCCACTTACATGGTATATAAAGCTCATCTACAAATTAGAGCCCTTCCAATTACCTTGAGCTTATACTCCCGTCTGCTGACGTGGCAAATAGACGTGGATATTTTTCTCTTCAAATAAACACGGATTAATTACTCTTCAAATAGACTTGGCTATCCTTTCAGATGGAAACATTTATATTTCAAGAAGGAAGCAATCTCTACAAAGATCAAACAGAATCACATTTTGACTTATATTGGGCCCTAAGGGCATTCCGGACCATCATGGGTGACTATTTCTGTTGGACGAGTAGGTCTTCCATTGCATGTTTAACATTCTGTTGGACGAGTAGGTCTTCCATTGCATGTTTAACATTCTGTTGGACGAGTAGGTCTTCCATTGCATGTTGTAGATTCTGCTGGACGAGTAGGTCTTCCATTGCATTTTAACTTTCTGTTGGACGAGTAGGTCTTCCGTTGCATTTTTACTTTCTGTTGGACGAGTAGATCTTCCATTGCACTTTAACTTTCTGTTGGACGAATAAAATGACAAAATTACTCTTCCATTGCACTTTAATAATAAAATGACAAAAGATGAATATGAGAGAAAAAGCTCACTATTTAAAATAATAAATTCCTTTGTAAGTGTAATAAATATGAAAATTTTAAAAACAAAAAGAAATTAATCGAATCCACAAAGAATTGGTTATCATATTGGCCGTAAACCGAATAGACATTAATCAAATACATTCATCATTAAATATTTATATATTTAGGGCTCGTTTGGTGGTCAGGATAGGATATGGGCGGATAAGATAAGAGAGCGGGATATGAGTATGATATGATATAATCAGGAGAAGCTGTTATGCTATCCGATGTTTGGTGTTCACCAGATAACCAACTGGATAGCATTATAATTTTAGTATGAATTTTAAAATTTTTGATTTTTTTTCTAAATGTTTTCAGGGGAATCAGTGTCTCCTTTTTGAGTCTTAGACACTTTTTGGGAGATCTTTGCTTGACTAGAAGGACCCAATAATTGTGGCAAATATTGAAATCACTTCAATCCATTTTACCCTTTTGTTTTGTAATAGGTTGTAAATGGTAGTGCAACATGGTCACTAATGTGTATGACCATGAATCTTCATATCAATGGTTATTATTTGACGTATTTTGCTACCGAACTTCAAAAGATTGACTCTTATGGCATGTCAAAAGATTACAAGTTCTTGTTTTTCCAATATAACCAATATTCAGCATTATGACATTCATTATATATTTGTGTATGCGTTTCATATGGAAAAATGACAATACTTATGCATAACTGAATTCGTAGATTGAAATGACGAATGTATTCATGACAAAATACACAACTTTCAACTTGGCCCACGATCATTATTTGGGTTGGTCCAATCATCAGTACCAATGTAAAAATTTATAAAAAACTAGATTTCCCCTTTTATCTTTGTGATCAGTGTGGACTTATTTATGTTGGCCCAAATTCACTTTATTTAATTAGGTTAAGGCCTACAGATAAAAACTGTGTACAGTTCAATTAAACAGCCCAAAGTCGCCACAGTATATTGGTAAAACCAGAAAAATGGCAAATATGTAAACTTGGCCCACATCTGCTATTTATCCATATCAACCAGAAGGCCCATACAGCTTGATCTTAAACATCATTCCTAACACTATTCAAGTCTGTAGCGCAAATGTGCCCTTAATTTGACCTATAAAATGTACATGATGAAGCCCACACATGCTCCATCAGGTTGCCACCAACATATTACACAATCATTCCATAAACATTTGCAAAACTGTTATACATAAACAAAAAAAACATATTCAATTACCAGGTAATTTATATCATACTGAACAACAAGAAGTTCAACCAGACATTTGTGTCATCAACTGCTAAACTACAACACGCCAACTCTGGGATTTTCAAAACTATCAACCCGAATCTGCAATTTCATGTATGTACCATGTAACATATTGCATAACCTATTGTTTTACAACTATGCCTTCATACAAAACAGTAATCCAATGTCGGCAACCACAGGGCACATACATGCATCAATATCCAAACTGTTTAAGCACAAATTACAGTGCTTCCACCAAATGAGAAATATCCAAACTGTTTAAGCAAACAAATGCAATTAGAAACAAAGACAACATATAAAAAATTAAAAATGGGAAAACAGGAATATTACTGTAACTTAAAAACCTCATCTCCCTTCTTGACATGGTCACCTTTTTTCTTTGTGAAAGTAATGCTGCCAACCATTGTAGCTCCTATTGCAACAAATGCCACCTGAATCCAAATCATAGGTCTCTAAGATACAGATGAAATAAAGGTGAGCAACTATATAAGATAAAATTGTAGTGGAGCCAGTGCAATTACAGAGAACTCTCTTTCAATATTTTAGGAACTTCACAAAACTTCAATTATTTATTTATTAATTAATTTATTTATTTCTTTGTTTTTTGGAGGGGGATAAAAGAAGAAATTTACAAACCATGCATTCCAGAAATTGATTGAAATGACAAACCTTTCCAAAATCTACAGTTGAAATTATTGAAACAACTCGCTTATTCTCCGTGAAGACATTACAGTACTTGCTGTTTACAGCGATGGGATTTACCTATGTGGATTAAAACACAATAGAAAAATTGCAAATTAGAATCAACATCAAGAAAATTAACCCAATATAGAAACATAATTTTCCTTAAGAGAGTGTTTCACATACTGTATATAAGCATCCAGGGATATCTACAAAATGCTCAATGATTCCTGATACTGGAAAATGGAAATGGTGATAATCCTGCAAAAAATAAAATGTTCAAATCAAAACGTGCAATCAATTTACATAGAATATAAAAGTATTTTGAAATAAACTTATAAACATAACAAGAAAGTAACAAATACCTGTGGTGCCAAACGGAATATCACCATTGTTCCATCAATAAAATCACCGGAACATACTTCTTGCCCTAAAAGGCCTTTAACTGAAAACTTTTGACCCTAAAAGTAACAATGTCTGAAGTGCAGATTCTCAATGTGAATATGTAAATATTAAAAAGTAAATGAATTCAATGTGAATAATTGCAAGAGAAGGGGAAAAATACCTTAATCCAAAATCGTTTACTATCATCAACTGATTTAAATGCCATAAGACAGCAATCAGCAACACATACAGCAATATCATCACATTCAGCAGAAGCAATTGGTCTTGAACCAGGCCTCAACTCTCTAATGAAAAATTCATTGAATGTCTGCCCAGAAAAAAATTTAAGATGGGTATCATCTAACAAGATTAGTACTACCAACATGAAATCCAAAATAGTTTTCAGTACGAGCATTGCTCAAAAAATTTGTTCATCATCACCCAAATTGCTTACACAAACAAAATTGTGTTACTAGCTCAATGGAAAACAAGTTCTTATAGTTCCCTATAAAGATCGTGTACCACTGGGATCAATGGAGAAGATATATTCAACTAGAAGGCAGCAGGGAATCTATCATAACATAATTTAATTGAATCCAAGAAGTAGCTCAAGTGCTTGGGTGGAGTGAGGTTTAGCATGTATATAACATAATATGTGCATAGTTACGGAAACAGAAATATTATTCAAATCGTTGGATTCATGATTCACTGGACAAAGCTAAAACTAAACAAGTTAATCTTCTTCAGCAATAATCAATGAGAAGTTCAGGACAATATAAAGGTCTTACAAAAGTATGTCTAAGAGAAGAATCAAAAAACAATTGAAGCAGATAATGCAAAAATGGTTATATTGTAATTATAAAACATACCGTATCCAGAACTTAGGCCATTAACAACAGGAATGTTATTGTTTGTATGTCACATGAATGAAAGTAATCAGATTATTTTCAAAAAGGCACTTAGTGAGATATGTCGTCAAGTAAGCATTGACTACGAACTACATTTAAGGAAACACAGAAGGAAAGTTAATGTTTGTTAAAAAAAATTGGCACCATATAATGTTTAATTTTATCAAAATTAAAACTCGACAATTTGCATATGATGAAACACCATATATCTCGATCATAATCAAATAAAACCTGCAAAGCATCTCAAATAAGTAATAGGATCAAAGAATGTGCTCAGGAACGATTGTGCATCAATAACAAACAAAGTCAGACTTGAGAAGTTTTAGCCCACCTTAAAGTGTTCCAGTGGATACTTGACTTCAGCCAAATTGATTTGATCCTACAAAATAATAGTCACATCTTTTATAAGAAGGGTGTAATCATAGGCACACAAGTCCAGCACATAAAGAAATAAAGTAGAAAATGGAAGTAGATGTGCTAAGAAATAAGAATGGCACCCAACTCCATTTTACAGAATAACTATTTTAACTCTTCATACTCTTTACTTTCTTACAGTTTCTCATTGGACAAGTTTCATAATTTATTTATTTTTTGGGTCCGGGGGGGGGGGGATACAAGAGAGGATAAGGTATCCTCCGAAAGAATCCACAAACCGAACCCAGAGGCACCATATAACTATGAACTTGCATTTTCCTTTGACATGTCAAAATCAAATTGTGCCATCCACAAAGAACTAACAGAAGCATCATCAAACCTTAAAAGATTCAATAAACTTTGGTATATCTGCTGAAGATTCAGGTGAATCCATTCGTGCTCCCTGCTTTTCTGAAATGCTTTGCAAGAGCTCCTTCACCCCTGCATATAAGAGGTTGACAAATGAAAAGTACACGAATAAAGTAACTCAACACAAACCAAAAAGCTTATTCAAGTCTGATTTGGATATAATATAATATTGACTGCAAATCCCAGGTCTCAAGTAAGTGTGACCCAAGTAACAAAGGGATGCATTAAATTATACTTTTCATTATTCCTACTATACCAAAAATTCAACAAGATCTAACAAATCCGTACGGAATTTTTAAACCAGCAATATTATGATAGCATCAGTTCTATGCCACAAGACCCAGAACAAAGAGCGTTGACTGGTGAAGTTACATATATATGTAGCGTAGAACTTCTTTACAACTAAAAAAATTAAAAATAATTCATACCTATGTCCATTAGGCCAAGACCTAATTTTGACTGATAAATAGCTCTCATTGACAAAACAATCTTTTTGTCAATTAGTTCTTCAACAAGCCTTTGAGACTTCCGGTCATATACCTGATGCCATAAAAGTTAAAGTTAATACATAACAAGTTGAGATGGTGAAAAGATACAAACATAGGATTGAAAATACCATTATTTTAGTATTAGTATTATTGTTTCTATTACATGTAAGGATCAATGAATGATGTGAATAGAATATTTTTCTTATTGAACTTTGAGAGATTACAAGCTGGTTTTATAGAACCAGATATCAGTCAAGATGAAGCTAAAGAAAAGTCCCTAACTAACTTAACCAAAGATCCTAAAAATAAGCTAACTAGTATGAATCTGTTACAGTGGAGAAAGTACAGCAGATTTAGTTACAACAGTCTCAATTAGGCTATGAAATAAAGATAATAACCAACTAAGTAATGGATGATTGCTGATATCTTGATAGGGCTAATACCCCCCCTCAAGCTGGTGAATGGATGCTCATCAATCCCAGCTTGGATAGAAAATTATGAAAAGGTAATGGATCCAGGGCCTTGGTAAGGAGATCTGCTAGTTGATTGGTACTTGCAATTGGTAGAAGATGAAATAGCTTGGATTGTAGTTTCTCCCGGACGATATGACAATCTAGCTCAATATGTTTAGTTCTTTCGTGAAAAGAGGCATTGGCTGCAATATGCCTCGCAGATTGACTATCGCAGTATAAAAGAGTTTGTGGTAAGCCAGAGAGACGAAAATCATGAAGCAGATAATGAAGCCATTGAATCTCACAAACTGTGGAGGCTAACGCTCGATATTCGGCCTCGGAGGATGATCTAGACACTGTTGGTTGCTTTTTAGATTTCCAGGAAATGAGGGAGTCTCCAAGGAACAAGCAATAGCCAGTAATGGATTTGCGGGAGTCTGGACAGCTTGCCCAATCCGAGTCGCTGAAAGCTTTGAGTTGAAGGGGAGAGTTGCTGGGATAGAATAAACCATGTGTAGGGGAATGCTTGATATAACGTAGCACCCGAACAGCAGCATCATGGTGCAGCGATGTTGGATGAGCCATGAATTGGCTTAACTGCTGGACAGAAAAAGATAAATCAGGCCTAGTAGTGGTCAAATACAAAAGCTTACCGATCAACCTTCTGTATGCAGAAGGGTCTTGTAGGGGAGTGCCATTAGTGGCTGTTAACCGAGTGCCCTTAGACATAGGTGTAGAAACTGGTTTGCAGGCAAGTAAACCGCATTCAGATAGAATGTCCAAAGCATATTTGCGTTGACATAGGTGGATGCCTGCTTGTGATCTAGCTATCTCCAAGCCAAGAAAGTATTTTAGGGGACCTAGATCTTTGATCTTGAATTGAGTATTCAAAACAGATTTAATGTGAGCAATCTCAATCAAATTAGTTCCTGCAAGAATAAGATCATCAACATAGACTAAAAACACAGTAATGGAACTAGAAGAGTGTTTAACAAATAGAGAGGAATCTGAAGTGGATTGTGAATATCCCTGTGAGATAAGGAAAGAAGATAAACTAGCAAACCATTGGCGGCTAGACTGTTTTAAACCATAAATTGATTTAAGCAACTTGCAAACTTTATTGGATTGAGAAATATGAAGACCAGGTGGTATATGCATATAAACTTCTTCATCCAAAAGGCCATGTAAAAAAGCATTATGCACATCTAATTGGTGCAAGTGCCAATTTTGTGATGAAGCTAGAGCAAGTAAAAGCCTAATAGTGGTTAATTTGGCTACAGGAGAATACGTATCAAAAAAATCAATGCCTTCAACTTGAGTAAAACCTTTGGCAACTAGACGTGCCTTATACCTTTCAATACGACCATCGGCTAGGTATTTGATTTTATATACCCATTTACAGCCTATAGGCTTCTTACCATCGGGTAAATCAGTGATAAGCCAAGTGTTGTTCTGTTGTAAAGCATCAAGTTCCGAGTTCATGGCCTTGATCCAGTGAGGATGCTTGCTGGCCTGAGAATAGGTTGTGGGTTCATCATGGACAGAAATGGACAGGGTGTATTGTAGATGTTGAGAGGATAACCGGGAATAAGATAAAACAGAGGAAAGAGGATATATAGGTGCTGGTTCAGGATCAGAAGCAGAGTAATTACAGTGAAAATCTTGTAAATAGCTTGGTGGCTTCCTAATTCTGTCAGACTTGCGCAATGCCATGGGTTCTGGAGAGTTGATTGAAGACGGTGATTCTGGGATATTTGCAGCAGGTGGTGGAATTGGAATGGTTGGGGGTTGTGAAGAATCAACAGGAGGCAGAACTGATGGCATATCAAATAAAAAACCAGCATCCAATTGAATAGAGGTAGGATCATTAGCAGCAATAGTATTATCAGAAGTACGAGAATAAGGAAAAACATACTCATAAAAAACAGCATTCCTAGATATAAAAGTGTTTCTAGTTTGTAGATCAAAAAGAAGATACCCCTTAGTACCTGTTTTAAACCCGAGAAATAAGCATCTCCTAGCTCTAGGATCAAGTTTATGTCTATTATGTGTTAAAGTGGAGGCATAAGCTAAGCAACCAAATACTTTAAGATCCAAAAAGGTAGGAGGGGATGCATACATTAATTCATAAGGGGTTCTGTTTTTAAGAACAGGGGTTGGAAGCTTGTTAATAAGATGTACTGAATGACAAAGAGCATAAGACCAAAATTGTTTAGGTAATTTAGAATGAAATAACAATGCTCTTGTAACATTCAACAAGTGTCTATGCTTGCGTTCAACAATGGAGTTTTGTTGAGGAGTTTCAACGCAAGAAGTTTGATGTAAAATCCCTAAAGTAGCATAAAAGGAGGGCATGAGAAATTCACTGCCATTGTCAGTTCTAATAGTCTTGATAGAAGCAGAAAATTGAGTGGAGACATAGCTAAAGAAATATTTAATGCAGTCCCTAGTATCAGATTTGGCTTTTAAGAGAAATATCCAAGTAAACCTACTAAAATCATCAACAATAGTCAAGAAATAATGATGTCCTTGAAATGAAGGAACACTAATTGGTCCCCATATATCAATATGAATCAATTCAAAAGTGTGAGTAGAGACAGTCATGCTATGAGGGAAAGGTAATCTACTCTGTTTAGCAAGATGACATGAATCACAAATCAAACTTTTATTCGAAACAATATAAGGGAAATGTTTACAAAGAGTATGCAAAACATTATAAGAAGGGTGACCTAACCTATAGTGCCACAAATCAAAAGATTCAATGTTTTGGTGTTTGTTTTCTGTATTGGTAATGGAATGTAAAACAGTATTGCTATCGATATGGTTGGAACATAAAAGAGGTGTGGGAATGTGGCGAATGATGTATAGGTTGTGGTGCACATCAGCATGCCCAATCATCTTCTGGGTAGCTCTTTCCTGAATAGTACAAGAATTAGAAGAGAATATTAGTTGGCAATGTAGAGTTGAGGTCAGTTTTGAAACTGAGATGAGATTGAAACGAAAATCAGGGATGTGTAACACATCATATAGATAGAGAGCAGAATTAAGGAGGATAGTACCAGAATAATGAGCATAAAGAACCACTCCATTTGGTAATTTTACAGCAATAGGTGTAATTCTATGATAAGTAGTAAAAAAATGGATGGATGGACACACATGATCACTTGCACCTGAGTCTAATATCCAAAGAGATTGTGAGGAGGAGGGAATACCTGATTGTGTGATACTGGAGACTACATGTTGATTAGGGTCAGATGTTGGAGGCTTAGGAATAGAACTCACAGTGGGAGCATGTTCTTGTTTGCTGGCATGTAAGAGGGAGATGAGGTATTGATAGTCATCTCTTGTCAAGGAAATAGGTTGCTCTGGATGACTTGGAAAATTGGAATGATGTTGTGTATCAATCTTGGTGCCAGAATCTTGAGTAGTGGTGGAAAGTTGCATGGTAGAACCTTGATTTCTTGTTCTATATCCCGGGGGGAAACCATGCTTAAAGTAGCATGTGTCAACAGTATGGTTGGAGCGATTACAATGAGAGCAAAGCATTTGTTGTCTGTTGTTGTTAGAGCGACTCCTGCCTCTACCTTGATTTGGAAAGCCACGGCCTGAATTGTTGAAATTCGAGGAATTGGTGGCAAAAGCAGTGGAGTCTATGGTTTGGGTAGAAGAAGATGGTCTTTCTTGTTGGAGAACCAGGGAATATGCCTCACTAACCGATGGCAAAGGGTTCATGATCAGAATCTGGGATCGAACAGATTGATAGGACTCATTGAGTCCTTTAAGAAAACATATGGTGTGCTCCTTGTTTTTGTAGGTTTGAACAGATTTGTTCAAGGGGCAAGAACATTTAACAACACAAACACAAGAAGGGGTTGGCCGTAGAAACTCCAGTTCATCCCAAAGGATTTTCATATCGGTGAAAAAGGTAGATAAAGACTTGTCACCTTGGCGCATTGAGTGAATTTCTTGGAGCAAATCTGACATCCGAAAGTCATTACCTTTGTTAAAACGAATTTCCAGATCGAGCCATAAGTCTCTTGCATTATCAAAAGAAATGGTGCTATGCAAGATATGAGGAGATAAAGTGCGGGTAATCCATGAGACAACGAGGTGATTGCAGCGAACCCATGGACCGTATAAAGAATCAGATTCAGGGGGTTGTGGAAGGGTGCCATTAATGAACTGAATCTTGTTCTTGGATGATAATGCACGCTTGATGGCTCTGCTCCAGGTATAGTAGTTTTCACCATTGAATGGTGGAGATACAAGAACAAAACCTGGGTTTTCGCCAGGATGTAAGTAATAGGGGTTATGGGGGTTTTGGGTTGGATCAATTGGCGGTGGAGGTGTTGTTGAGGTGTCGCCACCGTTATTGCTATTGTGTGTAGGGCTGGTTGTGGCAGACTCATCAGCCATTGAGAAGAAATTGAAGGATTGCGGAAGCTAGGTT
Organism: Sophora flavescens; assembly: GCA_030762895.1. Lineage (NCBI taxonomy): Eukaryota > Viridiplantae > Streptophyta > Magnoliopsida > Fabales > Fabaceae > Sophora > Sophora flavescens. The sequence continues at coordinate 60,659,822 of CM061069.1, forward strand.
ATCAAAATGTAAGCTGATACCATATTACATGTAAGGATCAATGAATGATGTGAATAGAATATTTTTCTTATTGAACTTTGAGAGATTACAAGCTGGTTTTATAGAACCAGATATCAGTCAAGATGAAGCTAAAGAAAAGTCCCTAACTAACTTAACCAAAGATCCTAAAAATAAGCTAACTAGTATGAATCTGTTACAGTGGAGAAAGTACAGCAGATTTAGTTACAACAGTCTCAATTAGGCTATGAAATAAAGATAATAACCAACTAAGTAATGGATGATTGCTGATATCTTGATAGGGCTAATAGTTTCAATTTCCTCAAATTCTCTAAAGTATATCTCTAATTCTCTACTTTGATGATGCTGTTGAGTCAACATAATTCAAATTACTGTGACTTTAAAAGATGGCATGCATGACAAATGTTGATACTTGTAATAGCATGAAAAGGTGGGACTGATATATGTTAGCAAATAAGCTTGGAAGTGCTTCTTCTAATAATAGTGGATGTGATTGGGCAACTCGGTCTGTACATTCTGATATAACTTGGAACATGTATGATGTATCATGTAAATGTCCTCAGATTGTTAAATAAATGAAGAAAAGAGGGGAGGGACTGAGAAATCTGGCTTGCCAGAATATGGGAAGCAGTTGATCCGGATCGAAGACCGACATCGTAGGATGAGAAATGGGCCCATTCACTCAGTTTGAAGAACCACCTATACAAACAAAATAAATTCGATTTTTTATTTTGTCTCATGATGTACAATCATAAATGAATAACCACAGTCCAAATATATTGCACTAAAAAACTGTTATATAATCCATTGGGTCAATAATAATCATGGTCTCTCTTGTACCCCGTTTCTCAATGTATAAATTAGCAGCATTTTATAGCAATTTACCCATATGAAGCCTGCTTATCTGTCAAGAATCCTCCAGTCATCACCTGGTTTCCAGTCCCTTTGTCAAAACAAAGAGTTAAGTGGATCATGCTGTTCAACTGGTCAGAAATGTGAAGAACCTCACCGCAAACAGGACAGCAATTTAATAATGGTTCCCTGCAATAACAGAAGCTAGCTAAGCAAATAAGATCAAACAAATGTAATCAAACAACAGTTTGAAAAATGAAAACCCTACTTCTAGTGTTGCTCACAAAATTCAAAGTATCTCTATGATAGAACTGGTTATAAACTTACACTAAATTACTGAATAATACTGACATATTATTGATATTTCTCTGGGAAGAAGTCTCCAACAGAGAATGAGTTCATACGGAAAATAGATATTACAAATAGATATAAGACTACTAGGATTCGAGAGCCTAGTCTCTCCCTGACCCAAACCACCACAAACTAACCAAAATGCCCTCCCTAATCCCTCCTATTTCCTATTTATCAGTTAAATCTAATTAACTGCATAATAGCAGTTGCATACAGTTACATATAGGAGTTATAATATATATCAGTTACTAATATGTATAGCAGTTACTAACAATTAATAAAAACTGCCTACTAATATTAGATGTCTGCTGCCACTGTATTGGAGGCCTATGACTAAGACTCTACTTCGAGCGCATTCATTATTATAATTATTAATCATCAAATATCAAAATATGATATATCACTACAAATGAAGATGGTAAATATATCATTCCCAAAAAGACAAAAATAGGTATACAAAATTAAAGCGTTAACTCTCTAGGAATCTAGATGGGTCATTACTTTTCTTGTTGAAGAGCAAGAAGGGTGGCCAACTCATCCATGCTCACAACACCATCTCCATTCTTGTCAGCTGCTTTGAACAACTCCTCTTTCTATTGAAAAAGAAATTGTATTGCTGAGACAATATAACTTTATATATAAAACTAGACATTATATTGGGCAACTTCATTTCAGGATTTGCAGGGCAAAGATTCGTTATTTGAACCTTGAGTCTTGCACCGGCTTTAGTGAAGATTTGGACTTCAGATAGATAAAACAAACGAAGCCAATTTCCAATATGCGAATTCAAGGCTCTAAGTTTTAACATTCCAAATGTTATTAGTTTATATAACCGTAGAATTTGAAACTAGATTATAAAATCTGAATCCAACTCCAATCCAAATCCAGATATACAAGTAAACTAAAGATATTTTAGGAAGCGAATAATTAAGAACTAAAAAGTAAATTAAAATATAATGTGCAAAATAACTACTCGAGTTTGAACCTTGCTGGTTGCTACTTGATTGCCAAAAGCATCAATTAGGTCAGAAAATTCAGAAAGTGAAAGCATTCCATCTTCATTGTAGTCCTGCATCGAACTTAACTCTCCGGTTGATATTAAATATTAGGTGGTAAATGAATCAACATATTTAAATTATCGAAACACTAATGAATTCCATATTGCAGTTTCTGTGGCTTACACAATTTCAAATATTTTTCTATGTATTCAACTTGTATAGATTTCTTTTCAAGTTTAAAGAGGCCCCAATAGAGAAAAGGAGACAGCAGCAGTAATAAATGGGAATAATCACTAGAGTACATCAGATGGAGAGTAGCCCAATCGCTAGAGGAAGAGGGAGACCACAAATAACTATAGACGAAAACATTCAAAAAGATTTATATCTCAATTGTTTGTCTATAGAGATGATTTATGATAGAACTTAATGGCATCGTTTGATCCACGTAGCCAACCCCGTGGGAAAATTCTTAGTTGTTACTTTTTATTGTAATATCTACTAGCAAATTATACAATATTTTGTAAATGTGTGTTAATATCGTAATAAAGTCTCAGCAACTATCCTTGGTGCAATATTAGTCTAACATCAGTACCTTCTCATCATGTAAAGAGATGAGGTTATTAATTATCACTTCTTGTATTACCCTCATATGTCTGTTATTCAAGCCCACATAAGGCACAAGTTATCAGAAAACAGAAAGAAAAAACTTACCACTATAGATAAAATGCGTCTAACAAAGCCTTTCTCCATTTCAATTGGATCCTGTTATTTTTTTCATATAATTGTTAGCAATCCTTATCATACTCAAACAAAAGAATTTATATTGTATGCCATATACCTCTACAGAGCATGAAATGGAAATCTTGCCAACCACTTTTCCAGGCACTGATGCATCTAAAAGGTTGAATATCTCAATGTCTGAATCAGACTCCTGTACCACCATATCATTCATATCAGAGTGTAGAAAATGAATAAAGCTGATAAGTGAAGAATTCAAACATCTGTAAATAGTTGTAGAAATATAAGTTTCCTCACCTTGGCCAGAAATTCAAACAGATCAATCTCACAGTATCCAACAAGAGTATTGCTGGACAGTTTGTTGATCTACACAAGAAAAAACATTAAAAAATTAAACAGCTTGATAATTTCAGTTTATATAATATTTGCAGTTTTATTTTTCTTTCTAGTACATATAGGATGAAAAAAGGCCCTGCTCTTGAAATGCAGTAGAAATATACCCCAAACAAGCAGCATAGCATAGGATTCAAGCTTTACTTTTCGTTTTCACAAAGGCATTAGTTCATTTGAAATCTTTTCCCCCCAAAAAATAAATGAATAAATCTTGCTTCAGGGTAATGCACAGTCAAAGAAAGGACCAAAAGGTTCTTATAGCACACCTCGAAGACAGAAATTCTTGCAACATGAGGCCCATTCTGCTCCAAGAGAAGTTTCTTTCCTTGTGGAAGAAAACATCAGCCACAAAGAAAAAAACACTGTCCTGTTAAAACAACAGAGATGGAATTGACTAACCTAAGATTGTTATTTATTTATTTTGTGTAGAAAATTGACTTTTAGAGCTGCTCCTTAACATGCTCCATATGACATTCAAATATACTAAATTCAAGTTCTAATATTAAAAGGAATTATCTGAAGTTACATTCCTAGATCTTGAAAAAGACTGAAAGTAATCAAAGTAATACGTTGCTAGATCTTTAAAAAAGGAAGAAAGTTTTGGAAATATCTTGAAAATGAATTATCTCCCAGAAGTCAAAATAATCACACATAAGTCACCAAACAGTAAATCGTCTGTGCAAAATTGTTAGAAATAAATAATTTGTAATAGATAATTGGGTGAAGTGAGCGACCTCAACACGTTATTTTCTCCAAATTACTCGAACAGTTTTCTTCTAGTTACGAGTATAAATAAGAAATCATATTTAAACACTAAACTCTAAAACCCTCAAATTGCACAATTCCAAAAGAATTGATTCATTAAAAAAGAGAAATGAGAAGAAATGATATAGTTTAGAGAGAGTACTAACAGAGTTCCAAACTGGTTTGTCTGTGCTGCAACACCAAACAAAAACATGAGAATGAGCTAGATGATAGTGATGAGATAGATGATGAAAAGGAATGAGTTGAAGAAGAAGGGTTAACTGAGCGGAGGTAATTGAACGGAAGGTCTGTTCACCAAGAGAAAGGCACGCAATCCATTTATCCTTGAACTGCATCTCTGCCTACACCCACTACAAAAAAAAAAGGTTGTTTAGCCACCGAAAATAGTGACCGAATTTGTTGGTTGCTTTTTGTGACCGAACTAGCGACCGATTGTAGGATCTACATGGATTAGAGATAATACTGCGACCGAAATAGCGACCGAAATAGAGCGTAGCAGGGCTATCGGTCGCTATTTCCGTCGCTATATGAAGGAACTTAAAAGTCAGTAATTTTATCCCTTCTTAGCGACCGAAATAGCGACCGACTTAAATGCAACGGTTGAAAGCCAGAAATTTTATGTATTCTTAGCCACCGAAATAGTGACCGAATTAAATGCAACGGTTAAATTTTATTTACATTTGCGACCGATATTAATTTGGTCGCTAAACGGCGCGGAAAAAAATTAAAATCGCGCGTGTTAGCGACCGATTTAGTTCTCCGTCGCTAAATTTATGAATTCAAATTTCAAATTAACTCATCCCGCGACCGAATTTAGCGACTATTTTTTATTTAAGTGATTGGCGACCGATTTAGCGACCGATTATTTCGGTCGCTAAATTATAAATCCATAAAATCGTGAAATCTTCCCCTTCTTCCTCATTTCTGCCTTCTCTTCCTTCCTTCCTCACCCATCTTCGATCTTCTCCCTCGCGTTCAGGCCGCCACCACCGTGCAGTGGGCACCGCCACCACCGCCGTCTCCGGTAAGCCTCCGTCCTCCTCCTCCTCTTCTTCCATCTCTTCCCTCTTCCTGCTCTGTTTGTAATCCCCCCCCTCTGTTTCAGGCCGCCATACTCCGCCCCCTCTGTTTCAGGCTGCCATACGCAGCTCTCCGGTCACCACGCACGGGCAGAGCTCCTCCTACCCTCTTCTCTCCTCAGTTTGTGCATTCCCTGCTTTGCCTTGAGGTAACCATGCATGGACTCTCTATGTATAATTTTTTATTTTGCTTCATTGTTTCATTGCTTGCTTTATTGCTTACTACTGAGAAGAGCTACTTGTGTATTTCATGTGAGTTGTGATATAGGTGACTGTGATTGAGTAGAACACCTTACCATTGTTTCTAATGTAAGTTGTGATTAATGTTGATGTAAATTCCTATTTAAAAATTACTGTGGTTTTCAATTTTCATTCATATATTTATATCATGTAATGAATATTAAGATACATATAATAGATGTCATTATATGAGATGTGAGATTTGTTTAAAATAAGACCTTACCATTGTTTCTAATGTACACGACTTGCTTGTTTATAAAAAAAAATTATGGTGGTTAGTGGTTACTTGTCAAGTTTAATTCTTATGGGTTATAAATACTTGTTTGGGGGAATTGGTAAAGGTATATGAAGGGGTGACATTAATTGAGATGTGTTGTAGAGATGTAGAGATAATGGCAATAAATTGTGGATAAAAGAGATTGAGACTGATATTACAGACATTAATTTGTAATTAATCTTGTTAATAGATTCATATCTTATATTTAATACTGAGATTTGTGGAAGATATGTTTTGATATGAGATATGTGAGATTTGTTTGAACTAGAAAATTAAGAATATGATACGGGTTGCTTAAGAGAAGGTAAAATTACAGGGAGAGCAAAGAGTTTTGACAGGAAAGTAAGTGTGGCTACTTTGCCAATTACGTTTTTTTGCTTGAGTATTGGTAATTGTTTCCTATTTATTACCCATCTCATTTTTTTGTTTCGTTTTGTGAGAGAAGTCATAAGATTAATTGTTGCACGGTTGCGAATATGAGGGGTATATATGGTTATCAAGCTTTATCTATTAATTTAATTTAACATTTGTTACTTGAAGTCTATAACTTTATGTAAGTAATTTAAACCATTCTATTGATAGGCTATTCACCCATGGTTCTTCAATTTCGAATCACTTCTTTTTGGTGATTGATGATTTCAGAAAGCACATGAAATGACCATGGTCTATTTCATTGTATTTGAGTGTACCTTATTTGATGTAAATTTATTGAAGGCTGGTACTTATATCTGAGCATGTTCATACATTTGGATTGCTATGAAGAATAGTTTATTCTCTTTAAAATAAAAATCTTTCAATAACAATGAATCAATGTAATTAGAATAATTTGATATGTATTTATTGATAACTTGTTTGGAAATGATTATGGAATCATATTTGTATATATTTACATTATAAGCATTGGAATGAATTGATAAAGTGTTATTAGTTCGTAAATGGCATGACTTTGTTGTTGTTAATATTCATTTACTAATTTAAAGTCCATGAGCTTAATTAGAAAGTCTCTTCTTGAAGCCAACAAAAGCGAGTCTCTTAGATAATGAAGGATTAAGTATAGGGTTAGATAAAATGAAGGGCTAGGCACGGTTTGCCAGGCACATGCATGATGCGGGCCGTCATCATTAAAACATTATTCACATTAGAAAGCGACTTTGTACACAATATTATGAAAACAACTCTGGTTTTTTACTCATTTGTTTTATTAGGAAATGGAGCTTTCCAGAAATAGTTGTTGATGACCATCCTTACTAGGTTATCTAGGCACTTCCGGTAGGAAAAGTCCTCTCTATGACCATCCTTCAAAACGACGTAAAAGCATCTGCTTTCCTGAAAACTACTATGTTTGCTAATATGTAAAGTTGCATGTGAAGTTTCATTTCTTTGTTCTATTTTAACATGATAGTATGCTACATGGATCTTTCCATCTTTTCTTATTATCACTACTATATATCTTGTTGTTTGTTAGTGGAGAGCTGAGCTCAATAGGAAGGTATCCTGCCTGAAAGGCAAGATGCTTGATTGTGTCTTGATAATTTAATATTTATGCATGCATTTGCAATTATGTGTTGTTTGCATGTGTATTGTAATTTGGTTTTGATTTTGTGATGGTGTTGATATGCCAATATGTGAGAATAGATATGTTAAAGGATCTTGCTTGACAGGTGTTTGTTATATTGTTTACAAGGAGATGTTATAGTTGCTGTCCTGAAAACCCGTATGTACATAGGTTCAGTGTTTTCCTTATAACTGTTTCTGTAGAACTATTTTGTTTATGATTCTTATTTTATGTCATTAGTTGTTAAGCGATAGATTGAGAGATTATAGAATGCTCATGTTAATGGTTTATGTGTTTTGTTTTATGTCATTAGTTGTTAAGCGATAGATTGATTTATGAGTTAAGTTATTCAATCTTATGATTAAATGATTGTGAAACACCATTTGGCATCCAAAGGTAGTAACCATGCTAATCCTCTCTATGACCATCCTTCAAAACGACGTAAAAGCATCTGCTTTCTTAAAAACTACTACGTTTGCTAATATGTAAAGTTGCATGTGAAGTTGCATTTCTTTGTTCTATTTTAACATGATAGTATGCTACATGGATCTTTCCATCTTTTCTTATTATCACTACTATATATCTTGTTGTTTGTTAGTGGAGAGCTGAGCTCAATAGGAAGGTATCCTGCCTGAAAGGCAAGATGCTGATTGTGTGCTGATAATTTAATATTTATGCATACATTTGCAATTATGTGTTGTTTGCATGTGTATTGTAATTTGGTTTTGATTTTGTGATGGTGTTGATGTGCCAATATGTGAGAATAGATATGTTAAAGGATCTTGCTTGACAGGTGTTTGTTATATTGTTTACAAGGAGATGTTATAGTTGCTGTCCTGAAAACCCGTATGGACATAGGTTCAGTGTTTTCCTTATAACTGTTTCTGTAGAACTATTTTGTTTATGATTCTTATTTTATGTCATTAGTTGTTAAGCGATAGATTGAGAGATTATAGAATGCTCATGTGAATGGTTTATGTGTTTTGTTTTATGTCATTAGTTGTTAAGCGATAGATTGATTTATGAGTTAAGTTATTCAATCTTATGATTAAATGATTGTGAAACACCATTTGGCATCCAAAGGTAGTAACCATGCTAATCCTCTCTATGACCATCCTTCAAAACGACGTAAAAGCATCTGCTTTCCTGAAAACTACTATGTTTGCTAATATGTAAAGTTGCATGTGAAGTTGCATTTCTTTGTTCTATTTTAACATGATAGTATGTTACATGGATCTTTCCATCTTTTCTTATTATCACTTGATGAAGTTTAGACATATGACTTGTTTTCCTTATCGTTTTATCAGAAAATGGACCCGACTAAATGTTTTGAGACAGCCATCCATATAGACCGGGTACAGTATCTCATCAACTTAAGAATAACGATCGGATTCACGTAATGATGGTTAAGGCATAAACTAATCATTTACTAAATTGTTCTTGTGTATTTGCAGGATTTGATTTCAATCCCGCGATCATTCTACCGTCGTTGGGGACAACAAATACCGCGTGTTGTGACTATTGAAGACAAAAGCGGAAATCTGTTCAATGGGAATATAGTAATCCATGAGGATCGCCCATATTTTGCAAATGTATACAAATGGTATCAGGGAGTTGTATTTGTTGTCCACTGGTGCATTGGCAAAGTTTAAGTACCTTGGGGGTTCTCGTTTCTACATGTTCATCCCTTTGGAAGATTGATGAGTTTTGATATTTTGATTAGTACTTATTGACTGTGGTGTATTTTTATGTTTTGATCGTTAATTAATACTTATTAAACTTTTTTTTATAAACCATTATTAAACTTGCGTTAATTAATGTATATGTTTTCTTGATCATATTGACTGTGGTGTTTTGGATTGTTAGTACATCATATTTATGTTTTCTATTTATTTAAAAAAAATATTGGTGTATTTTGTTTATATTAGAAATTAAAAATCAATGGGGTAATAGTTGAAAAACTATATTTGGTCGGCAGGATCGTTACAGGAAAAAAAAATCAAAATTTTGCGACCGAAATAGCGACCGAATATCGGTCACCAAATTAGGCGAGCTGGTATGCGACCAACTATACGGCGACCGAAATATATACTTTTGCAACCGAAATATCGGTCGCAGATTTGCGACCGAAATATTATTTCGGTCGCTAAACATTTAGCGACCAGGGTTTCTGCTACCCCCTTAATTCGGTCGCTATACAGTATAGCAACCGAATTATCATGTTTTGCGACCGAAATCTTCGGTCGCTAAATAGGTTTTTTTTTGTAGTGACCAAACCACATTTTATTTAATTATTTGATGTTATCAAATTAATATCATCGAATTAAGACGAGATGATAGATGAAGTTAATTGGAGAAGGTAGTACATACACGAATGAGTGTGAAGAGAGCAATCTCGGCCAAGTTATCAAAAGAAGAGAGTTTACGAGGAGAAGTGGAAGAAGCGTTGTTGTTACCGTTGCTTCTGCGGTGAAGATGAAGATGACGACTCATACTCTCTTTGAACCGAGTACGACGCGACCCTTTCTCTTTCTCCGCCAATAAAGAAGAAGAAGAAGAAGAAGACGGTTTAGAGTGTGGATGCCCCATGCTGCTGTTGCTGTGCCACACTGACCAATGACTCACAGCTTTACCGTCATTCCTTCACCGTTGTTGACTTTACCCGCTTCATGCCTCCCACCTCTTTCTCTTCTCTTCTTTCCAGACCATTAAATTCATCACTACTATCTCCTTGTTTGAAGAAAAATAGCTACTTGTACCCAAAAAAAAAAGCCAAAAAATTAATTGGTATGTATTATTAATGTAAAGTTTTTTTTACGGTGTCAATCAATCACAAATCATTGTTTAAATGATTTTTAAGGTTTGGATAAAAAATCAAAAGATTTTTAATGACGTATCGATTTATTATTGATTGACATTATAAAAAATATTTACACTGATAGTATATACCTATTAAACTAAAAAAAATCAATGTAAAAAGCTTTATATAAAAAGTTTAAACTCAATTTCACTAACATTTTAATATATATATATATATATATATATATATATATATATATATATATTTATTTATTTTAATAATAAAGAAATAGAATAACAATAACACTGATTCATCAGACTATCATGAGATGTATTATATAATGTATTCAGTAAAGTTTCTTCATAAGACATGTTTGATCTGAGATTAATCCAACGTTGATCGATCATTTGCTTAATATGTGTTTGGTTTCATGAAATCTTTGAAATTGATTCTGTCATCTGTCAAACGTAATTTTAGTAAAAATAAGATGTTTGGTTACTGTCTGGTAAAATTGATTCTGCCTCCAGAAGTGATTCTGAGTAGAATCTATAAAAAGTAGTTTCTAAGTTAAGTTGAAAAATTTACACTAAGTTTTACGTTAAACTTACTTTTAAAATAAAAAAAAATCCAAACATACATTACTTTATTTCAAACTCAATTCTAACAAAATCAATTACATTCAAAATCACATTTTTCAAACGTTCTATTCCAAACAAACACTCTACACTTTCTATTCCTAGCGGCTAATATAAGGTTTTTCTAAATCCAATTCAACTACAGGCCAAAGGTCTTCTTTGAATCTAAACTTTTTCAAATTGTACTCCACCTATGGACCTACCTAATGGAATCATTGGGGTGTACCATTTTTTTTCTCTTCTTTTAGGGGAGGTATCAGACATAGAAATAGAATATCTTGTGTTGGGGTAAAATTGAAAATTTCAATTCCACAATTAGGCATGTTTTTGATCAAGCTGGAAATAAGTTTTGGTCAAAGGGCAGATGATGAGAGTTTTAGTCAAAGGGCTTGTTCCACAGAAAGATTGATGATCAGGTATGGAGTGGCACCTGAGATGGGCTGGATCCATGCGCACGGTGGACCACGGCTGATTGGGCTGACTGGTCCAGATTCCATTATCACATGATGAGATCTCTATGCAGGAAACATGCTTAAAATAAAATACTGTAGTATTAAAATTACTGCTACATTCTATAATGCAGCTGAGAAATGGTAGAGTGATCCATTATGAACAATGAATCATTGCAACTATGCATTTATCTTATATTGGGTAGTGATACATAATATAAACATATTTACTAGTGATAAATGTTAACTTATTAAAAAAGTGTTAACTTATCAAAAAAAATTATTGAACATATTTTGTTTCGCAATTTTATCTCGAGGACCAAAAAGTTTAATTGTTCTAGATTAAGTAGATTAGTTTTATTTTATTTAATAGTGTTTAATTTTGAATATTAATTTTCAATAGAAATTGAGTAATAACATGTAATATGAAATAGCGTTAAGAACAAAGTTTAATTTCGATAGATTATTAGTATAATTTTTTTTATCATTATAAATGATCATATTGTAACATTTTCAAGATAGTTACTATAAAAGTAAATTATTTTTAATAATATAATCATACGATTGATTGTTGGTGTAAAAACTCTTTGAATTAACAGTCAACTATTCATTTTGATTGTACAAATTTTATACTTTTATTATATTTTAATCTTTTTCCAGTGGCATTCACTTGGATGTTGAATTATTATATTCTCCCACAGAAGTGGCAAATTCATGTTTTAAAAATAAATTCACTATTAATTTTAAGAGTGAAGACCCAAATTGGTCCATCAAAATTTTCGAGGTCCCACTTTTAGTCCCAGAAAAAAATAAATTGACCATTTAGTCCCTTAAATTTTCAAAACGGGACACATTAGTCCCTAGATTTAATTTCGACGTTTGTATACTTGTCTATGTGTCCCATTAACCATCCTACTTGACCCGTTTGTGGTCCTGCACGACTTATGACGAATTTTGTCGATGGAAAACGAATAAAAAGGGAAAAACATGCACACTTTTAAAATTCAAATACCTGAAAATTATGCATTTTTTCACTTTTCTTTAATTTTTAACGGCATAAATTCATCATAGGCCATGCAGGACCACTAACGGGTCAAGTAGGTTGGTTAATAGGACACATAAGCAAGTAAATAGATGTCGGAACTAATCCCAGGACTAATATGTCCCGCTTTGAAAATTTGAGGGACTAAATGATTAATTTAATTTTTCCATGGACTAAAAGTTGTGGAACCAAAGTAGTTTTGGATTTAATAATCTCTAAGTTTTGATGCTAAGAAAATGAATAAATTTGCTTGGCAAAGTGTTAGTTGAGATCTAACAAATGAGTTCAGTTTATGCAGGAATATTCAAAATAATATAAGGTATACAATGCTTGGACTCGTGCAGAGAATTACCTGTCCAAAGGTTATTTAAACTGTTTATAATTTAATTGATAAGTAGACTGGTTTTCTAAAGTAGACGAGGCTATAAATGAATACCTAAATAACTTGTTAGGTATAGCAATTCCAAAGACTTGAAAATAAGCGCGTCCATTCTGCCATGTCAACAGACGAGGGCTATCCTTGAAACTCAAGTATACATCCATAGTGTCTAAACTAAAATTCAGTATAAGTCCATAAGTGCCATATCATTGAATGGAGGTTCTCTGAGGACTTAGCAAGTCCAAAGACTTGTGTGGACGAGCGCTTCTACCACATTAGGAGACGAGCTAGCGCTTCTACCACTTTAGTGGACGAGCGCTTCTGCCACATTAGTGGACGAGCAGAATTAAAATCTTGTATAGATGTGTTCTTAAAACTAAGTAGACGGTTCTATATGTTTTATAGATTTACTACCTTGAATGTGATTTAATGCAATCTGGTCTACGATGAATTTATTTCAAATGATTGATATTTATTTCAAATGATTATTTGTTCTTTCCATTTGTCTTTATCCGATTTAATGTCTTATTTCCATTGAGAAAATTCATAATACTATTAAGGAAATACAAAAAGTAAATAGTACAATTAGAATTGCAAAACGATCTGTACGATGACGTCTTTTTTGCTGAACAAAAGCTGTGTTATACACAAAGGAGGAAAGAAAGCTTTTAAGGTACAATTGCTCAGAACAGTGAGCCTCCATTTTGTTATTTTATGATAACCAAGGATGCTTTTCACAATGGCCAAAATCAAGCTATCAGTCACAACGGATATCATGTATTTAACGATGTATTAAATTAAAATTTAAAAATAATACAACCTACCAAATACTAATGAAAAAAGATACAATTCTCCTTTCATTATGCTGCAATCCCACTCCTAGCGGGGAGATTTTTTGTTTTTTTTTACTGCAAAACTTTCAAAGGATTTTTTTTTGAAAACCATGTTTCCTAATCTAATATTGAGCATCATATTTACGGGATGTATTAGATTGAGATTTCAAAGAATTTTGATGGATTTTTTTATAACAAAAAAGTCTTGTGGTTCAATCAAGACTTTTATAGATTATAAATAAGTCTCGTGGTATTCAATCAGGATTATTAGGATTTTTTTTAAAAGATTCCAAATCCAATGATATTCAATCAAGACTTTTTATAAGTTATTAAAAGACTCATGGTATTCAAAAGTTTACTGATTTCCCACACAACCTATCAGACTTTGTTTTCATAATTCGTTCTCTCCAAACTTTCTTTTAGGGTTGGGAATTTGTACCCTACCTATTGGATACCCGTAAAAATTACCCATGATGGGTAGGATAATTACCCACATAATGAGTAAAGGTCCGGGTACGGGTACGGGTAATTACCTACAAATTTGAACCGGTATGGATGCGGGTACGTGTACTATGGTATCCTCCCCGCATCTGCACATATGTAATTATTTATTTATATTACTAATATATATAATTTTAACTATAAAAAAAAATTTCAAACCAAAATTAACCTAAAGATTCTTAACTTTCTAAACCTAATTGTATCTACAATTCTTTTTGGATGTTTTATTTATTTAAATATTTTGATTTGTAATATTTTATTGCTTTTTCACAGTTCAAATGCGGGTAACGGATGTGGGTTCGAGTACTTAGATATCTAGAGGATAGGATACCGGTAAGGGTACTATAGCTGTTACCCAGGCACAAGTATGAATCCGGATACGGATAATTTTTTCAAACATGGGTATGAAGACAGGTTTACCCAGACCCTACCCATTTCGATCCCAACTTTCTTTCTCCTGGGGCGGTCTCTTGCTCTTTTATTTCTCTTCTTGCGCTTGAGCGGTGCCACTAAAAAGCAACTGAACCAAACTGAGCAAGTTTATTCTTTTACCTATATTCAGACATTCTCATTGCAGCACGTTGCCAATGCCTACCATGAAAGGTGAATGCCACACTCCACAGAGAAGGAAATTTATCCATGATGCAATTGAGACAATTCGTGTATATCTCACAAATTTTAAAGCACTTCCATTCGGAAAACATTACATGGTAGGACCCAGCACTATCCTATCATCTTTCACATTTTTTTATTCAACGAAATAAAATAATAGATATTCCTGATATAGGTTGAAGTAGGTAATACTAATAATATATATATATATATATATATATATATATATATATATATATATATAAGTTTTTTTAAAATAAAAAATAAAAAATAGCAATAGCTGATTCCATATTTTTTTTTCCTGGTACATTTATTCCAAATTGTAATTTTGTTGATTGATATGATAAATATTCTTGTAAAATAATTAATAAATTTCTTACATATGTTGTAGTAGTAATTCAAATAGAGGGTCCACAGCAAGGAAATAAAAAAGGAAATGATAAATCTTATAAAAAAAAGGAAATAAAAAAAGAAAACTATGAATATTAACCCCTTGAGGATTGCAATGAGTTGTTGTACCTCCCGATGGATGCTATAAATAATGAATTGTTACTTTTTTCATTGACTTTTGTAACTATGGATATTTTCTAAAAATTCATGTGTTCCTTTCAAATCCTATAAATCCAAATAATCTATTCAAATCTTATAAAGTCTTATGATATAAATCCTTTAAAATCCACACATGAGAATCTTGATTATAACAATCTTTTAAAAAAAAGTCTTTTAAAATCTTATAAGTCATTACATTCTTACATAATCTTACTTGTCACATGAATGGTGTAGTGGGTGGTGCATCAATTGGGTGGTGCACCTTAGCCCAACCCTCTCTTTAATTATGTCCAATATTTTGATGGAAGCAAAAATGGTATACATCAAGCATTATCTTACAAAAATTATAATGTAGATAATAGATAACTAAGATTTATCAATACAATTCTATTTTGATTTACGATTTTTATTTAATAATTAAAAGAATATTATTTAACCTATCACTAAATAATTATTAATTATTATTATTATGAATGAATGTGATTTTTTTAATAATAGCTTATTTTTTGAGTCCGCCAACAATACATATTAGTTGTTAATTCATTGATGGTAGCATGCAGGTCTTGGTTTGTGGGAAATAACGACAGAAGAATGTAGGAAAAGATAATTTAAGAGTTTTTTGTGCGACATATGGTGGAAGGAAAATAGAGATAAAACAGGAAAAAAAGAAAGCCGTGTAAACAATTATTGAATATATATACTTTCTTAAATGAAAAGCAAATATTATAATTAACAATTTATACTGCTGAATGAGCTTCCTGTGGATCAAGCTCATCATCATTTGGCCTCTGATTAGCACTTGGGATGAGCTTACGAATTTTCTCGTAGAAGGAGCACAAGAGACTGAAGAGAGTAAAGAAGAGCTCACGAATTTGCTCGTGACGAAAGAGAGCAAGGAAGAGATCACCAATATGGTCGTAGAAGAACCAAAACGAGGCTACCAATAATAGAAGCATATTGACAATGAAAAACGGCAAAAAGTGAAGGAGGAGGAACCACAAGAGTGACTCACTTGCAATGATCCCAGAAACATGGAATATCATAATAGTTGCTGAGCTCATTGGGTATGGCGCTTTTGATGCAACTGCATGCGATACTAAGGCAGTGAGGAAAAGCAATGTGGTTGGCTTTGATCCTTGGAAAGGATTGGTCGTGTTTAAGCCGCCTTGATACTTAACTGCAACACAAGAAAACAGGGATGTGATGATAAGGAAGTATGTTTTTTTCGTATCGGGCGACATAGTGTTGTCTAGAAAACAGAAAGCTAGAAATGCAGTTGTATTGGTCCTTTGGTGCAATGCTTTGGATTTACTATGCAATGTTCAAAAAGGACGTCCTTCTTCTTATATATAGATCAGCCTACAAGGGGTGGGAAGAAGCTGGGAAACTTCAAAGGGGGCGATAAGTTTATGAAGTTTCCCAGCTTCTTCCTTCTCCCTCACTCACGATCTGAAGCAGTTCAAGGCCCGGATTCTCCCCTTCCATTCTAAACGTGATTTGCGGATATCATGGGCGCAACATCAGAGCAATATTTTCTTTCCTTTTCTGCCTTCTTATTTTCTCTAGGATACTGTCATACCTTTCCTTCTTTGCTTCCAAGAAACCCTCGCCTTCCCTTCCATTCTAAAACCCTAGCGCAAACCAGAAAAGGTATGATAGTATCCAAGAGAAAATCAGAAGGCAGAAAAGGAAAGAAAATGTTGCTCTGATGCGCGCCCATGATGTCCGCAAATCACGCTTAGAATGGAAGGGGAGAATCCGCGCCTCTGGTTTGCGCTAGGGTTTTAGAATGGAAGGGAAGGTGAGGGTTTCTTGGAAGCAAAGAAGGAAAGATATGATAGTATCCTAGAGAAAATAAGAAGGCAGAAAAGGAAAGAAAATATTGCTCTGATGCTGCACCCATGATGTCCGCAAATCACGTTTATGATAGTATCCTAGAGAAAATAAGAAGGCAGAAAAGGAAAGAAAATATTGCTCTGATGCTGCGCCTATGATGTCCGTAAATCACGTTTAGAATGGAAGGGGAGAATTCGGGCCTCTGGTTTGCGCTAGGGTTTTAGAATGGAAGGGAAGGTGAGGGTTTCTTGGAAGCAAAGAAGGAAAGGTATGATAGCTAGTATCCCAGAGAAAATAAGAAGGCAGAAAAGGAAAGAAAATATTGCTCTGATGCTGTGCCCATGATGTCCGCAAATCACTTTTAGAATGGAAGGGGAGAATCCGCGCCTTGAACTGCTTCATATCGTGAGTGAGGGAGAAGGAGGAAGTGAGAGTGTGACTATAAATGTGAGTGAGGGAGAAGGGGGACTGGAATTTTAATTCTAATGACCAATGTGTTCGCTCTTTCTCTTTGCGACATCTTCACATATATGAAAATCATTTTCATGTTCAAAACATCATTAATGATGTTTTTCTTTGGCTTATAGTTAAGAAGTTTCCTAGCTTCTTCCCACTCCTTTGACTTCTCCCCACCCCTTGTAGGCTGATCTATATATAAGAAGAAGGACGTCCTTTTTGAACATTGCATAGTAAATCCAAAGCATTGCACTGAGCAGTGCAACAACATAAGGAGACGAACTGCATTACAATATTTGTTTTTTGTCAGTTTTTGAAGAATATAGAGACAGCGGTGTTATAATTTTTTTTTAACATATTTTTTAAATCAGATCAAAACGCAAATCTCACATCACTTTTGTATTTGCGTGGACATCGTCTGGACCGTAATTATTTAACTATTGTCATTTGATTTGGTGGATTATTGAAACTCAAACATAAAAAAATATTGGGTTAAATATGTTTTTAGTTTCTAGGAAATGAGTGAATTTTGGTTTTGGTCCCTGTAAAAATATTTCTTTGGTTTTTATCCCTCTAAAATATGAAATTACTAATTTTGGTCCCCAGAAAATGAGTAAATATTGGTTTTGATATTTGTAAATTGTTTTTATTTGATTTTAATCCCTTAAAATTTGATATCACCGTTTTTAGTCCCTGGCATCCATTTTAGGAAAGATAAATATAATTCATTTTAAGATTTAAGGAAAATTTTAAGAGAATCATATGCTAACATAACATCATAGAGGTTATTGTGTGTCACTTGGGTTAATCATATGTCCTTCTGTTAGACACATAGGTACTTAATAGATGTCACATGATAGTAGGGACAAAAGATAGTTATTTCATATTTTACAGGGACCAAAATCAAAATTCATTCATTTTACAGGGACCAAAAACATATTTAACCCAAAAATATTCTACAATTTAGCGATTGGATTGGCTAAATTTATATTCCAAACTATATTTAAAGGTTTGATACATGAATTAATTTTAATATGTTATTAATATAAAGTTTTTTTATAGTATTAATCAATTATATATTATTGTACACAAGACTTTTGAAATAATTATTATAAAATTAAATATTTTTAATAATGTATACAATATATAATTGAATAAAAAACAAAAAACTTTGACTTTAATTGATATTTACCATCAGTAGAAAACATTATAAATCAATCATAAATTGTATATCTTTTAAAAATGTATGACTTTGTAATAATTGTCATAAAAATTACGCATTTTTTGTTACATAGGAGAAAAAACACAAAAGAAAAAGCAGCTAGGATCTAACAAAAGAGACTTCCATGGCATCCGCTAACAGAATGGACACCATCTCCTGAGGCGCGCCTTGAATCACCGTGAAGCTTGTTGAGCTTCTAGCTCCCAGTTTAGCCAAATAGTCTACTAAGGAACCTCTCTCAGAGTATGTAACAGTACACACTCCCAATCTTGGCGCATCATTCTCTTAATGGCAGCAACAATCGTACAATACCTGTGGTGCACATTGATCTCATCATGAACTAGATCCACAACATGGGCCGAGTCTGAGTAGCAAACCAAATTTCTGTATCCTCTATCCCAACACATTTATTGATTTGTAATTGAATAATAATATAAGAAATTTTACAATAACAATGTATCAAAATTAAATTAATTTTTTTTAACATTGTATTAAAATTAAATAACTAATATCCAGTAAAAAAAATTAAATACCTAATATATTTACTATTGAAGTAAGTTTTTACTTTATGTGCATCCCCGTAGGGGTGGACAAATTTTTTGTACCGATCCGCAACCGAGAAACTCGGAGAAGGAAACTAGTGCATGGGGGATACACAAGGGTGACGGGTTGTTCGGATCATAGAATCAGATACACATGGAAAGCGTCGGGCCGGTTTGGATTTGGTAAAAAAAATCGCTACCGGCTGTACCCGGCCGAATGTATTAATATATTATTTTTTTATCTCTGATTTTATTTTACTCTCATTGGCTACACTCAATTTTCGGTTCAATCTCATTGGCTCTCATTAACTTATCCTTACCTTTTCTGATTCTCTCATTACTAACCCCCTAAAACACGTCAATAACAAGATCTTATCTGATCTTTTCTCAAAATTTCAGAAAACAAATCTCTCAACCTCTCTCCTCTCGTTATCTTCCTCACACTTTCACTCAAACACTCATATCTCATCCCCCAAACCCTAGTCTCTTTGCCCCCTTTGCCGCAGAGGCACTTCGGGCCAAACCTTGATGACGACGACATCACGATCTCTTCCATTTCTAGCGAAACCGTGACGACGACGACGAGGTAGTCGATGACGATGATGGTGAAGAAGAAGACGACAACGAGGGATCAATGACGACGACGCCCAAGATGACGACGTCGATATCTTCCCAAGATGATGGTGCTGTTGTGATGTCCTCAACAAAGAGGTGGTGGTACTCATACGGGTTCTATTGAATTGTAAAAAGTTTGAATTTATCTTGGTTCTTTTTGTTTAGTTGAATTTGTTATATTCACATCTCTAAGTTTTACCTTGGATATTGTTAAATCTGTTGAATGTTTGATGTTGATCTATTTTATTTTTTTTCTTTTGGTATATTTCTGTTCTCTTCAATCTTGGTTTGTTTCTATTCTTTCATTTTGAACCCTAAACCGTGACAACCCACCCGCCGGAACTGCCACCTACCGGAACCGCCACCCGCCCTAACTGAACACCTAAACGGATGGAAACCGATGATATATTTTAGTTGTCGGTTTCAATCGGATTAGGGTTTTTTCACCCGAATTCGACCATAAGCAACTGATGTCCACCCTACATCCCCATGTGGTGCCTTATATCCTGCACCATGTAAAGTTTGGTGTATGATGCACCCTCCAAATGACCTGTTATAACCAGTTTTCCATAATTATATTATTAAGTTACAATTTTTATTTTTATTTTTATTTTTTATTTTTCATTCTTCTTTCCTAAACCAGCACTGTACAGCCCTCACCGGCAACACCTTTGGTTACCTCCTGCTTCCATCTTCAGCATATGAAACTTGACGGTGAGTATCCGTGTCGACTCGTAACCACCACCACCATGGTCGAACCCCTACTGTCTTGGTTGAACTCCTAATACCAGATATCAGTACAACTCTCTCTCCCTATGTTGATGAAGGTAAATGGTGGTGGGTTGAATAGATCTGGTATTCAAAAAGGGATTATCGCACGATGGTGCATGGAATGGTGATGGGGTTCTGTTGCGATGGTCTTGGCGGCATATCAGTAGATTGCGACGGCGGACAACTAGCGATTCGTGAAGGAAAAACTAGAGTTCTTAGATGTCTTGAACAATGTATAGATATAAAATATAGCATATTAATCATGTTGAACAAAGAACTAAGACAAGAATTTTTGTACCTTGGAGTATGATAGAATCATGAGATCTTCTTCAGAATGTGAGGGCAAATTGCTCTATTCTCTAGTAAGTGTATACCACGTATGAAACTGCTAGATGGGGAGACAGTTTAACTTACTAGCAGAGAGTAGGGACCTCTCAACGGGTTAACAAGAGAATGAATCATCCCATCATAGGGTCACTCTTAGTAGATACACAATTACTAATTTCACCAATTGGTTAAGTGATTCAGAATTATTAATAAGTTTTGATTATGTTTTAATTATTAATTAATGCTAATCCACATAATTATACACAGGTTAAATAAAAAATTTAACAATTCTCCCACTTGGATAGCATTAATCAATCATTAAAATATAACAACAATTATTAAGAGTGAAATATCAATTATGGTCAAAGCACACATTAACCAACGGTATAAAAAATATAAGCTTTAATGCTGCAAAAATAGAGTCTGATAGGGAAGTAAATCATTCATGCTAAAGACATACATTTCATATAAAGAATGATAAATTTGGAAGAACATATTTAAGTTAAGAGTAACATGTTTATCCAAGAATGGTCCAAGCATCTGAAAATGCTATAAGAGATAGGATATATCAAAGTGATATTATTTCATACATATCTCATAATAAACTCCCACTAACCCAAACATCAAAAGACTGAATTAAACAAATATGAGTTATAATATTCAGGTAAGTAAGTCTTTGGTCAATGGATCTGCCAATGTGTTTTCAAATTAGTAAAGGCCGTAAAATATCCACATAGAGACACGAAGAGTAATTACATATATGGATAGCCCATTAGTAAAATTAATTACATTTGATTAAAAATCAATAAATGCTCAACAAATATTCATCATTATGACATTCTGGATTTATTTGTGTATGCGTTTCATATGGATAAATGACAATACATATGCATAAATGAATTCGTATATTGAAATGAGGAATGTATTCGTGAAAATTTATACACAACTTTCGACTTGACCCATAATCATTATTTGGGTTGGTCCAATCATCAGTACCTTTGTCAAAATTTATAAAAAACTAGATTTACCATTTTATCTTTCTGATCAGAAATGGACATAATTATCTTGGCCCAAATCACTATATTTATTTGAGTTGGAGCCTACAGACAATAAATGTGTACAAGTCAATTAAAAAGCCCAAAATCGCCACAGTATATTGGTAAAACCAGAAAAATGGCACATATGTAAACTAGGCCCACATCTGCTATTTATCCATATCTAGCAGAAGGCTCATAAAGCTTGGTCTTAAACATCATTCATAACACTATTAAAGTCTGTAGCGCAAGTGTGACCATATATTTAACTTTAAAATGTACATGATGAAGCCCACACATGCCCCATGAGCCTGCCACGAACTTATAAAACATTCATTCCATATACATCTGCCCAACTCTTATACATAAATCAAAAAAACATCTTCAATTACCAGGTAATTTATATCATACTGAACAACAACATGTTCAACTAGACATTCTCTAAGACTAAGCCCTCATTTATGTTTTGATGTATGACAAACAAAGTGTATTTTGCATAAGATGTTTAATTTTCACTACGTACTCATTTCGTGTTAAGTTGCATGCAAGATCACTCGTTCAACAAAGTAAAACTAGCGCACGTCCAACACAGGGAAAATATAAGCGCTCATCCAATGAAGTGAACCAAGAATGACGTCCAACAAAGTAAAGACCGGAAGTCCAATGAACAATTAAAAAGTTGTCGTCCACTGAAAGAGCACATGAAGCGCGTCCACTGAAAGAAACAGAAGATCTCGTCTGCTGACGTGGCACAGGAGCGCGTCCAGGTAAAATAAAAGAAGCACACGTCCACCAATGTAAAAAGGAGCGTGTGTCCACTGATATAACAGAAACACGCGTCCACTGATGTGAACAGGAGCTCGGGTCCATTGATGTAAACAGGAGCTCGCGTCCACTGATGTAAAAGAAGAGCGCGTCCACTGATATAACAGAAGCACGCGTCCACTGATGCAAAAGAAGAGCGCGTCCACTAAGGATACCTCGTCCACTTACAGTAACACTTGGATAGCATCGACTACTAAATGATACACGCTAGAAGCTCCGTCCACTTACATGGTATATAAAGCTCGTCTACAAATTACAGCCCGTCCAATTACCTTGAGCTAATACTCCCGTCTGCTGACATGGGAAATGGACGCGGATATTTTTCTCTTCAATTAAACACGGATTAATTACTCTTCAAAAAGACTTGGCTATCCTTTCAGATGGAAACATTTATATTTCAATAAGGAAGCAATGTCTACAAAGATCAAACAGAATCACATTTTGAGATCAGGAATCAATAAAGCAGATTTTGTTAAGTGTGATAGTTAGAACTTCAATTTGCTTTATCAGGCTTTTAGAGTCTTGCTTTTACTCAATTCTTTTTGTGAATTAGAGTGACTAAGAGAGGGTATCTCTTAGGGTTCAACAAGGATGGAAGGGATCCTTGGGTAAAGAAAGCTAGTGTGCTTTCTGGAGATTTCTTAAGCAAGGAGGGTATCCTTGTGTTGCTGTAATTAGAATTGTGTAATTGCTGATCATAGTGAAGAAATCCACAGAGGTGTGGGACTGGATGTAGGCTTACCAGAGGAGGTAGCCGAACCAGGATAAATCGGCTTGTGTGTTCTTCTAATCCCTAAACTCCATATACTTGTTAACTTGAATCTTTAAATCTGCAATCTGTGTTAAAATCTGTTGTTACTACTTATAAGTCTTCTTGTCATCATTACTTGTTCCATAACCTAATTCTTGGAACCAAGAATGACGTCCAACAAAGTAAAGAGCTGAAATCCAATGAACAACTAAAGAGCTCGTCCACTGAAAGAACAAAGAAAGCGCGTCCACTAAAGGAACAACAAAGTAAAAAGATGTCGTCCACTGAAAGAGCACATGAAGCGCGTCCACTGAAAGAAACATAAGATCTCGTCTGCTGACGTGGCACGGAAGCGCGTCCACTGGAAGACACAGAAGATCTCGTCTGCTGACGTGGCATAGAAGCGCGTCCACTAAAAGAAACAAAAGATCTCTCGTCACGACGTGGCACGTGGCTTCGCCCACTAAAAGAAACAGAAGATCTCGTCTGCTGATGTGGCACAAGAGCGCGTCCACTGATGTAAAAGAAGCACGCATCCACTGCTGTAAAAGAAGCACTCGTCCACTGATGTAAAAAGGAGCGCGCGTCCACTGATGTAAAAAGAAGCATGCGTCCACTGATGTAAATGAAGAGTGCGTCCACTGATATAACAGTAGCACGCGTCCACTGACGCAATAGAAGAGCGCGTCCACTGACAGTAACACTTGGAGCTCGTCTACTGAATGATACACGCTAGAAGCTCCGTCCACTTACATGGTATATAAAGCTCGTCTACAAATTAAAGCCCTTCCAATTACCCTAAGATTATACTCCCGTCTGCTGATGTGGCAAATAGACGCGGATATTTTTCTCTTCAAATAAACACGGATTAATTACTCTTCAAATAGACTTGGCTATCATTTCAGATGGAAACATTTATATTTCAAGAAGGAAGCAATCTCTACAAAGATCAAACAGAATCACATTTTGACTTATATTGGGCCCTAAGGGCATTCCGGACCATCATGGGTGACTAATTCTGTTGGACGAGTAGGTCTTCCATTGCATGTTTTAGTTTCTGTTGGACGAGTAGGTCTTCCATTGCATGTTTAACATTCTGTTGGACGAGTAGGTCTTCCATTGCATGTTTTAGTTTCTGTTGGGTCTTCCATTGCATGTTGTAGTTTCTGCTGGACGAGTAGGTCTTCCATTGCATTTTAACTTTCTGTTGGACGAGTAGGTCTTCCGTTGCATGTTTTAGTTTCTGTTGGACGAGTAGATCTTACATTGCACTTTAACTTTCTGTTGGACGAATAAAATGACAAAATTACTCTTCCATTGCACTTTAATAATAAAATGACAAAAGATGAATATGAGAGAAAAAGCTCACTATTTAAAATAATAAATTCCTTTGTAAGTGTAATAAATATGCAAATTTTCAAAACAAAAAGAAATTAATCGAATCCACAAAGAATTGGTTATCATATTGGCCGTAAACCGAATAGACATTAATCAAATACATTAACCATTAAATATTTATATATTTAGGGCTCGTTTGGTGGTCAGGATAGGATATGGGCGGATAAGATAAGAGAGCGGGATATGAGTATGATATGATATAAACAGGAGAAGCTGTTATGATATCCGATGTTTGGTGTTCACCAGATAACCAACTGGATAGCATTATAATTTTAGTATGAATTTTAAAATTTTTGATTTTTTTTTCTAAATGTTTTCAAGGGAATCAGTGCCTCCTTTTTGAGTCTTAGACACATTTTGGGAGATCTTTGCTTGACTAGAAGGACCCAATAATTGTGGCAAATATTGAAATCACTTATATCCATTTTACCCTTTTGTTTTGTAATAGGTTGTAAATGGTAGTGCAACATGGTCACTAATGTGTATGACCATGAATCTTCATATCAATGGTTATTATTTGACGTATTTTGCTACCGAACTTCAAAAGATTGACTCTTATGGCATGTCAGTAGATTACAAGTTCTTGTTTTTCCAATATAACCAATATTCAGCATTATGACATTCATTATATATTTGTGTATGCGTTTCATATGGAAAAATGACAATACTTATGCATAACTGAATTCGTAGATTGAAATGACGAATGTATTCATGACAAAATACACAACTTTCAACTTGGCCCACGATCATTATTTGGGTTGGTCCAATCATCAGTACCAATGTAAAAATTTATAAAAAACTAGATTTCCCCTTTTATCTTTGTGATCAGTAGTGGACTTATTTATGTTGGCCCAAATTCACTTTATTTAATTAGGTTAAGGCCTACAGATAAAAACTGTGTACAGTTCAATTAAACAGCCCAAAGTCGCCACAGTATATTGGTAAAACCAGAAAAATGGCAAATATGTAAACTTGGCCCACATCTGCTATTTATCCATATCAACCAGAAGACCCATACAGCTTGATCTTAAACATCATTCCTAACACTATTCAAGTCTGTAGCACAAATGTGCCCTTAATTTGACCTATAAAATGTACATGATGAAGCCCACACATGCTCCATCAGGCTGCCACCAACATATTACACAATCATTCCATAAACATTTGCAAAACTGTTATACATAAACAAAAAAAACATATTCAATTACCAGGTAATTTATATCATACTGAACAACAAGAAGTTCAACCAGACATTCATGTCATCAACTGCTAAACTACAACACGCCAACTCTGGGATTTTCAAAACTATCAACCCGAATCTGCAATTTCATGTATGTACCATGTAACATACTGCATAACCTATTGTTTTACAACTATGCCTTCATACAAAACAGTAATCCAATGTCGGCAACCACAAGGCACATACATGCATCAATATCCAAACTGTTTAAGCACAAATTACAGTGCTTCCACCAAATGAGAAATATCCAAACTGTTTAAGCAAACAAATGCAATTAGAAACAAAGACAACATATAAAAAATTAAAAATGGGAAAACAGGAATATTACTGTAACTTAAAAACCTCATCTCCCTTCTTGACATGGTCACCCTTTTTCTTTGTGAAAGTAATGCTGCCAACCATTGTAGCTCCTATTGCAACAAATGCCACCTGAATCCAAATCATAGGTCTCTAAGATACAGATGAAATAAAGGTGAGCAGCTATATAAGATAAAATTGTAGTGGAGCCAGTGCAATTACAGAGAACTCTCTTACAACATTTTAGGAACTTCACAAAACTTCAATTATTTATTTATTTATTTATTTATTTATTTCTTTGTTTTTTGGAGGGGGATAAAAGAAGAAATTTACAAACCATGCATTCCAGAAATTTATTGAAATGACAAACCTTTCCAAAATCTACAGTTGAAATTATTGAAACAACTCGCTTATTCTCCATGAAGACATTACAGTACTTGCTGTTTACAGCGATGGGCTTTACCTATGTGGAGTAAAACACAACAGAAAAATTGCAAATTAGAATCAACATCAAGAAAATTAACCCAATATAGAAACATAATTTTCCTTAAGAGAGTGTTTCACATACTGTATATAAGCATCCAGGGATATCTACAAAATGCTCAATGATTCCTGATACTGGAAAATGGAAACGGTGATAATCCTGCAATAAATAAAATGTTCAAATCAAAACGTGCAATCAGTTTACATAGAATATTAAAGTATTTTGAAATAAACTTATAAACATAACAAGAAAGTAACAAATACCTGTGGTGCCAAACGGAATATCACCATTGTTCCATCAATAAAATCACCGGAACATACTTCTTGCCCTAAAAGGCCTTTAACTGAAAACTTTTGACCCTAAAAGTAACAATAAAAATCCCAACACTACATCATTTGGCATACATAATTGAAGTTGGAAATATTAAAGGACAAGAGATATCCCAATTTCTAAGGGAATCTAATTTTTCTTGCCCCTAGTTGGCACCAGTTTCAATAATTGGCTTTACTTAATTTTATAACATAACCTCTTGGAAATAAAAATTTACATAACAAAGAATATCATAAAGAAAAAGCAGTGGATGCAATAGTGGTTTCCTCAAACAAGAGGGTCTTTTAGTTGTTGCAAATTGTTTTAAGCAACTAAATTGTTTCATATGTTATATCCCTAGCTTGATTTCATGTAAAAAAGAGGAGAGTCCGACAAAAACAAACCTCAGATCATAATCTCATTTGTGAAACCATTTCCTCCTAAACACCTCAGTCCTAACTTACGGGTGAGGCAAGCAGGTCCAAGTTAAATGAGCAAAATCATAATTTTATCATTTTCAAATTAATTCCAGGCTGATTGTATTAGAATTCAATAGTTGCAAGCTTGTCACTGATAAATGTCTGAAGTGTAGATTCTCAATGTGAATATGTAAATATTAAAAAGTAAATGAATTCAATGTGAATAAGTGCAAGAGAAGGGGAAAAATACCTTAATCCAAAATCGTTTACTATCATCAACTGATTTAAATGCCATAAGACGGCAATCAGCGGCACATACAGTAATATCATCACATTCAGCAGAAGCAATTGGTCTTGAACCAGGCCTCAACTCTCTAATGAAAAATTCATTGAATGTCTGTCCAGAAAAAAATTTAAGATGGGTATCATCTAACAAGATTAGTACTACCAACATGAAATCCAAAATAGTTTTCAGTACGAGCATTGCTCAAAAAATTTGTTCATCATCACCCCAATTGCTTACACAAACAAAATTGTGTTACTAGCTCAATGGAAAACAAGTTCTTATAGTTCCCTATAAAGATCGTGTACCACTGGGATCAATGGAGAAGATATATTCAACTAGAAGGCAGCAGGGAATCTATCATAACATAATTTAATTGAATCCAAGAAGTAGCTCAAGTGCTTGGGTGGAGTGAGGTTTAGCATGTATATAACATAATATGTGCATAGTTACCGAAACAGAAATATTATTCAAATCGTTGGATTCATGATTCACTGGACAAAGCTAAAACTAAACAAGTTAATCTTCTTCAGCAATAATCAATGAGAAGTTCAGGACAATATAAAGGTCTTACAAAAGTATATCTAAGAGAAGAATCGAAAAACAATTGAAGCAGATAATGCAAAAAGGGTTATATTGTAATTATAAAACATGCCGTATCCAGAACTTAGGCCATTAACAACAGGAATGTTATTGTTTGTATGTCACATGAATGAAAGTAATCAGATTATTTTCAAAAAGGCACTTAGTGAGATATGTCGTCAAGTAAGTATTGACTACGAACTACCTTTAAGGAAACACAGAAGGAAAGTTAATGTTTGTTAAAAAAATTTGGCACCATATAATGTTTAATTTTATCAAAATTAAAACTCGACAATTTGCATATGATGAAACACCATATTTCTCGATCATAATCAAATAAAACCTGCAAAGCATCTCAAATAAGTAATAGGATCAAAGAATGTGCTCAGGAACGATTGTGCATCAATAACAAACAAAGTCAGACTTGAGAAGTTTTAGCCCACCTTAAAGTGTTCCAGTGGATACTTGACTTCAGCCAAATTGATTTGATCCTACAAAATAATAGTCACATCTTTTATAAGAAGGGTGTAATCATAGGCACACAAGTCCAGCACATAAAGAAATAAAGTAGAAAATGGAAGTAGATGTGCTAAGAAATAAGAATGGCACCCAACTCCATTTTACAGAATAACTATTTTAACTCTTCATACTCTTTACTTTCTTACAGTTTCTCATTGGACAAGTTTCATAACTTATTTATTTTTTGGGTCGTGGGGGGGTGGGGGGATACAAGAGAGGATAATGTATCCTCCGAAAGAATCCACAAACCGAACCCAGAGGCACCATATAACTATGAACTTGCATTTTCCTTTGACATGTCAAAATCAAATTGTGCCATCCACAAAGAACTAACAGAGGCATCATCAAACCTTAAAAGATTCAATAAACTTTGGTATATCTGTTGAAGATTCAGGTGAATCCATTCGTGTTCCCTGCTTTTATGAAATGCTTTGCAAGAGCTCCTTCACCCCTGCATATAAGAGGTTGACCAATGAAAAGTACACGAATAAAGTAACTCAACAGAAACCAAAAAGCTTATTCAAGTCTGATTTGGATATAATATAATATTGACTGCAAATCCCAGGTCTCAAGTAAGTGTGACCCAAGTAACAAAGGGATGCATTAAATTATACTTTTCATTATTCCTACTATACCAAAAATGCAACAAGATCTAACAAATTCGTACGGAATTTTTAAACCAGCAATATTATGATAGCATCAGTTCTATGCCACAAGACCCAGAACAAAGAGCGTTGACTGGTGAAGTTACATATATATGTAGCGTAGAACTTCTTTACAACTAAAAAAATTAAAAATAATTCATACCTATGTCCATTAGGCCAAGACCTAATTTTGACTGATAAATAGCTCTCATTGACAAAACAATCTTTTTGTCAATTAGTTCTTCAACAAGCCTTTGAGACTTCCGGTCATATACCTGATGCCAGAAAAGTTAAAGTTAATACATAACAAGTTGAGATGGTGAAAAGATACAAACATAGGATTGAAAATACCATTATTTTAGTATTAGTATTATTGTTTCAATTTCCTCAAATTCTCTAAAGTATATCTCTAATTCTCTACTTTGTTGATGCTGTTGAGTCAACAGAATTCAAATTACTGTGACTTTAAAAGATGGCATGCATGACAAATGTTGATACTTGTAATAGCATGAAAAGGTGGGACTGATATATGTTAGCAAATAAGCTTGGAAGTGCTTCTTCTAATAATAGTGGATGTGATTGGGCAACTCGGTCTGTACATTCTGATATAACTTGGAACATGTATGATGTATCATGTAAATGTCCTCAGATTGTTAAATGAATGAAGAAAAGAGGGGAGGGGCTGAGAAATCTGGCTTGCCAGAATATGGGAAGCAGTTGATCCGGATCGAAGACCGACATCGTAGGATGAGAAATGGGCCCATTCACTCAGTTTGAAGAACCACCTATACAAACAAAATAAATCGATTTTTTATTTTGTCTCATGATGTACAATCATAAATGAATAACCACAGTCCAAATATATTGCACTAAAAAACTGTTATATAATCCATTGGGTCAATAATTATCATGGTCTCTCTTGTACCCCGTTTCTCAATGTCTAAATTAGCAGCATTTTATAGCAATTTACCCATATGAAGCCTGCTTATCTGTCAAGAATCCTCTAGTCATCACCTGGTTTCCAGTCCCTTCGTCAAAACAAAGAGTTAAGTGGATCATGCTGTTCAACTAGTCAGAAATGTGAAGAACCTCACCGCAAACAGGACAACAATTTAATAATGGTTCCCTGCAATAACAGAAGCTAGCTAAGCAAATAAGATCAAACAAATGTAATCAAACAACAGTTTGAAAAATGAAAACCCTACTTCTGGTGTTGCTCACAAAATTCAAAGTATCTCTATGATAGAACTGGTTATAAACTTACACTAAATTACTGAATAATACTGACATATTATTGATATTTCTCTGGGAAGAAGTCTCCAACAGAGAATGAGTTCATACGGAAAATAGATATTACAAATAGATATAAGACTACTAGGATTCGAGAGCCTAGTCTCTCCCTGACCCAAACCACCACAAACTAACCAAAATACCCTCCCTAATCCCTCCTATTTCCTATTTATCAGTTAAATCTAATTAACTGCATAATAGCAGTTGCATACAGTTACATATAGGAGTTATAATATATATCAGTTACTAATATGTATAGCAGTTACTAACAATTAATAAAAACTACCTACTAATATTAGATGTCTGCTGCCACTGTATTGGAGGCCTATGACTAAGACTCTACTTCGAGCACATTCATTATTATAATTATTAATCATCAAATATCAAAAAATGATATTGCACTACAAATGAAGATGGTAAATATATCATTCCCAAAAAGACAACAATAGGTATACAAAATTAAAGCGTTAACTCTCTAGGAATCTAGATGGGTCATTACTTTTCTTGTTGAAGAGCAAGATGGGTGGCCAACTCATCCATGCTTACAACACCATCTCCATTCTTGTCAGCTGCTTTGAACAACTCCTCTTTCTATTGAAAAAGAAATTGTATTGCTGAGACAGTATAACTTTATATATAAAACTAGACATTATATTGGGCAACTTCATTTCAGGATTTGCAGGGCAAAGATTCGTTATTTGAACCTTGAGTCTTGCACCGGCTTTAGTGAAGATTTGGACTTCAGATAGATAAAACAAACGAAGCCAATTTCCAATATGCGAATTCAAGGCTCTAAGTTTTAACATTCCAAATGTTATTAGTTTATATAACCGTAGAATTTGAAAATATATTATAAAATCTGAATCCAACTCCAATCCAAATCCAGATATACAGGTAAACTAAAGATATTTTAGGAAGCGAATAATTAAGAACTAAAAAGTAAATTAAAATAGAATGTGCAAAATAACTACTCGAGTTTGAACCTTGCTGGTTGCTTCTTGATTGCCAAAAGCATCAATTAGGTCAGAAAATTCAGAAAGTGAAAGCATTCCATCTTCATTGTAGTCCTGCATCGAACTTAACTCTCAGGTTGATATTAAATATTAGGTGGTAAATGATTCAACATATTTAAATTATCGAAACACTAATGAATTCCATATTGCAGTTTCTGTGGCTTACACAATTTCAAATATTTTTCTATGTATTCAACTTGTATAGATTTCTTTTCAAGTTTAAAGAGGCCCCAATAGAGAAAAGGAGACAGCAGCAGTAATAAATGGGAATAATCACTAGAGTACATCAGATGGAGAGTAGCCCAATCGCTAGAGGAAGAGGGAGACCACAAATAACTATAGGCGAAAACATTCAAAAAGATTTATATCTCAATTGTTTGTCTATAGAGATGATTTATGATAGAACTTAATGGCATCGTTTGATCCACGTAGCCAACCCCGTGGGAAAATGCTTAGTTGTTACTTGTTATTGTAATATCTACTAGCAAATTATACAATATTTTGTAAATGTGCATTAATATCGTAATAAAGTCTCAGCAACTATCCTTGGTGCAATATTAGTCTAACATCAGTACCTTCTCATCATGTAAAGAGATGAGGTTATTAATTATCACTTCTTGTATTACTCTCATATGTCTGTTATTCAAGCCCACACAAGGCACAAGTTATCAGAAAACAGAAAGAAAAAACTTACCACTATAGATAAAATGCGTCTAACAAAGCCTTTCTCCATTTCAATTGAATCCTGTTATTTTTTTCACATAATTGTTAGCAATCCTTATCATACTCAAACAAAAGAATTTATATTGTATGCCATATACCTCTACAGAGCATGAAATGGAAATCTTGCCAACCACTTTTCCAGGCACCGATGGATCTAAAAGGTTGAATATCTCAATGTCTGAATCAGACTCCTGTACCACCATATCATTCATATCAGAGTGTAGAAAATGAATAAAGCTGATAAGTGAAGAATTCAAACATCTGTAATTAGGGGTAGAAATATAAGTTTCCTCACCTTGGCCAGAAATTCAAACAGATCAATCTCACAGTATCCAACAAGAGTATTGCTGGACAGTTTGTTGGTCTACACAAGAAAAAACATTAAAAAATTAAACAGCTTGATAATTTCGGTTTATATAATATTTGCAGTTTTATTTTTCTTTCTAGTACATATAGGATGAAAAAAGGCCCTGCTCTTGAAATGCAATAGAAATATACCCCAAACAAGCAGCATAGCATAGGATTCAAGCTTTACTTTTCGTTTGCACAAAGGCATTAGTTCATTTGAAATATTTTCCCCCAAAAAAATAAATGAATAAATCTTGCTTCAGGGTAATGCACAGTCAAAGAAAGGACCAAAAGGTTCTTATAGCACACCTCGAAGACAGAAATTCTTGCAACATGAGGCCCATTCTGCTCCAAGAGAAGTTTCTTTTCCTGTGGAAGAAAACATCAGCCACAGAGAAAAAAACATTGTCCTGTTAAAACAACAGAGATGGAATTGACTAACCTAAGATTGTTATTTATTTATTTTGTGTAGAAAATTGACTTTTACAGCTGCTCCTTAACATGCTCCAAATGACATTCAAATATACTAAATTCAAGTTCTAATATTAAAAGGAATTATCTGAAGTTACATTCCTAGATCTTGAAAAAGATGAAAGTAATCAAAGTAATACGTTACTAGATCTTTAAAAAAGGAAGAAAGTTTTGGAAATATCTTGAAAATGAATTATCTCCAGAAGTCAAAATAATCACACATAAGTCACCAAACAGTAAATCGTCTGTGCAAAATTGTTAGAAATAAATAATTTGTAATAGATAATTGGGTGAAGTGAGCGACCTCAACACGTTATTTTCTCGAAATTACTCGAACAGTTTTCTTCTATTTACGGGTATAAATAAGAAAGCATATTTAAACACTAAACTCTAAAACCCTCAAATTGCACAGTTCCAAAAGAATTGATTCATTAAAAAAGAGAAATGAGAAGAAATGATATAGTTTAGAGAGAGTACTGACAGAGTTCCAAACTGGTTTGTCTGTGCTGCAACACCAAACAAAAACATGAGAATGAGCTAGATGATAGTGATGAGATAGATGATGAAAAGGAATGAGTTGAAGAAGAAGGGTTAACTGAGCGGAGGTAATTGAACGGAAGGTCTATTCACCAAGAGAAAGGCACGCAATCCATTTATCCTTGAACTGCATCTCCGCCTACACCAAACCACATTTTATTTAATTAATTGATGTTATCAAATTAATATCATCGAATTAAGACGAGATGATAGATGAAGTTAATTGGAGAAGGTAGTACATACGCGAATGAGGGTGAAGAGAGCAATCCCGGCCAAGTTATCAGCAGAAGAGAGTTTGCGAGGAGAAGTGGAAGAAGCGTTGTTGTTACCGTTGCTTCTGCGGTGAAGATGAAGATGACGACTCATACTCTCTTTGAACCGAGTACGACGCGACCCTTTCTCTTTCTCCTCCAATAAAGAAGAAGAAGAAGAAGGTTTAGAGAGTGGATGCCCCATGCTGCTGTTGCTGTGCCACACTGGCCAATGACTCATAGCTTTACCGTCATTCCTTCACCGTTGTTGACTTTACCCGCTTCATGCCTCCCACCTCTTTCTCTTCTCTTCTTTCCAGACCATTAAATTCATCACTACTATCTCCTTGTTTGAAGAAAAATAGCTACTTGTACCAAAAAAAAAAGCTAAAAAATTAATTGGTATATATTATTAATGTAAAGTTTTTTTTTACGGTGTCAATCAATCACAAATCATTGTATAAATGATTTTTAAGGTTTGGATAAAAAATCAAAAGATTTTTAATGACGTATCGATTTATTATTGATTGACATTATAAAAAATATTTACACTGATAGTATATACCTATTAAACTAAAAAAAATCAATGTAAAAAGCTTTATATAAAAAGTTTAAACTCAATTTCACTAACATTTTAATATATATATATTTTTATTTTAATAATAAAGAAATAGAATAACAATAACACTGATTTATCAGACTATCATGAGATGTATTATATAATGTATGCAGTAAAGTTTCTTCATAAGACATGTTTGATCTGAGATTGATCCAACGTTGATCAATCATTTGCTTAATATGTGTTTGGTTTCATGAAATCTTTGAAATTGATTCTGTCATCTGTCAAACGTAATTTTAGTAAAAATAAGATGTTTGGTTACTGTCTGGTAAAATTGATTCTGCCTCTAGAAGTGATTATGAGTAGAATCTATAAAAAGTAGTTTCTAAGTTGAGTTGAAAAATTTACACTAAGTTTTACGTTAAACTTACTTTTAAAATAAAAAAAATCCAAACATACATTACTTTATTTCAAACTCAATTCTAACAAAATCAATTACATTCAAAATCACATTTTTCAAACGTTCTGTTCCAAACAAACACTCTACACTTTCTATTCCAAGCGGCTAATATAAGGTTTTGGCCAAAGGTCTTCTTTGAATCTAAACTTTTTCAAATTGTACTCCACCTATGGACCTACCCAATGGAATCATTGGGGTGTACCATTTTTTTTCTCTTCTTTTAGGGGAGGTATCAGACATAGAAATAGAATATCTTGTGTTGGGTTAAAATTGAAAATTTCAATTCCACAATTAGGCATGTTTTTGATCAAGCTGGAAATAAGTTTTGGTCAAAGGACAGATGATGAGAGTTTTAGTCAAAGGGCTTGTTCCACAGAAAGATTGATGATCAGGTATGGAGTGGCACCTGAGATGGGCTGGATCCATGCGCACGGTGGACCACGACTGATTGGGATGATTGGTCCAGATTCCATTATCACATGATGAGATCTCTATGTAGGAAACATGCTTAAAATAAAATACTGTAGTATTAAAATTACCTACATTCTATAATGCAGCTGAGAAATGGTAGAGTGAACCATTATGAACAATGAATCATTGCAACTATGCATTTATCTTATATTGGGTAGTGATACATAATATAAACATATTTACTAGTGATAAATGTTAACTTATTAAAAAAGTGTTAACTTATCAAAAAAAATTATTGAACATATTTTGTTTCGCAATATTATCTCGAGGACCAAAGTTTAATTGTTCTAGATTAAGTAGATTAGTCTTATTTTATTTAATAGTGTTTAATTTTGAATATTAATTTTCAATAGAAATTGAGTAATAACATGTAATATTAAATAGCGTAAGAACAAAGTTTAATTTCGATAGATTATTAGTATAATTTTTTTATATAATTATAACTGATCATATTGTAACTTTTTCAAGATAGTTACTATAAAAGTAAATTATTTTTAATAATATAATCATACGATTGATTGTTGGTGTAAAAACTCTTTGAATTAACAGTCAACTATTCATTTTGATTGTACAAATTTTATACTTTTATTATATTTTTATCTTTTTCCAGTGGCATTCACTTGGATGTTGAATTATTATATTCTCCCACAGAAGTGGCAAATTCGTGTTTTAAAAATAAATTCACTATTAATTTTAAGAGTGAAGACCCAAATTGGTCCATCAAAATTTTCGAGGTCCCACTTTTAGTCCCAGAAAAAAATAAATTGACCATTTAGTCCCTTAAATTTTCAAAACAGGACACATTAGTCCCTAGATTTAATTTCGACGTTTGTATACTTGTCTAGGTGTCCCATTAACCATCCTACTTGACCCGTTTGTGGTCCTGCACGACTTATGACGAATTTTGTCGATGGAAAACGAATAAAAAGGTAAAAACATGCACACTTTTAAAATTCAAATACCTGAAAATTATGTATTTTTTCACTTTTCTTTAATTTTTAACGGCATAAATTCATCATAGGCCATGCAGAACCACTAACGGGTCAAGTAGGTTGGTTAATAGGACACATAAGCAAGTAAATAGACGTCGGAACTAATCCCAGGACTAATATGTCCCTCTTTGAAAATTTGAGGGACTAAATGATTAATTTAATTTTTCCATGGACGAAAAGTTGTTGGAACCAAAGTAGTTTTGGATTTAATAATCTCTAAGTTTTGATGCTAAGAAAATGAATAAATTTGCTTGGCAAAGTGTTAGTTGAGAT
The DNA here is from genome assembly GCA_030762895.1 of Sophora flavescens. Classification (NCBI taxonomy): domain Eukaryota; kingdom Viridiplantae; phylum Streptophyta; class Magnoliopsida; order Fabales; family Fabaceae; genus Sophora; species Sophora flavescens. The sequence continues at coordinate 60,696,830 of CM061069.1, forward strand.
CTAACAAATGAGTTCAGTTTATGCAGGAATATTCAAAATAATATAAGGTATACAATGCTTGGACTCGTGCAGAGAATTACCTGTCCAAAGGTTATTTAAACTGTTTATAATTTAATTGATAAGTAGACTGGTTTTCTAAAGTAGACGAGGCTATAAATGAATACCTAAATAACTTGTTAGGTATAGCAAGTCCAAAGACTTGAAAATAAGCGCGTCCATTCTGCCACGTCAACAGACGAGGGCTATCATTGAAACTCAAGTATACATCCATAGTGTCTAAACTAAAATTCAGTATAAGTCCATAAGTGCCACGTCATTGAATGAAGGTTCTCTGAGGACTTAGCAAGTCCAAAGACTTGTGTGGACGAGTGCTTCTACCACATTAGGAGACGAGCTAGCGCTTCTACCACTTTAGTGGACGAGTGCTTCTGCCACATTAGTGGACGAGCATAATTAAAATATTGTATAGATGTGTTCTTAAAACTAAGTAGACGGTTCTATATGTTTTATATCTTTACTACCTTGAATGTGATTTAATGCAATCTGGTCTACGATGAATTTATTTCAAATGATTGATATTTATTTCAAATGATTATTTGTTCTTTCCATTTGTCTTTATCCGATTTAATGTCTTATTTCCCTTGAGAAAATTCATAATACTATTAAGGAAATACAAAAAGTAAATAGTACAATTAGAATTACAAAACGATCTGTACGATGACGTCTTTTTTGCTGAACAAAAGCTGTGTTATACACAAAGGAGGAAAGAAAGCTTTTAAGGTACAATTGCAAAGAACAGTGAGCCTCCATTTTGTTATTTTATGATAACCAAGGATGCTTTTCACAATGGCCAAAATCAAGCTATCAGTCACAACGGATATCATGTATTTAACGATGTATTAAATTAAAATTTAAAAATAATACAACCTACCAAATACTAATGAAAAAGATACAATTCTCCTTTCATTATGCTGCAATCCCACTCCTAGCGGGGAGATTTTTTTGTTTTTTTTACTGCAAAACTTTCAAAGGATTTTTTTTGAAAACCATGTTTCCTAATCTAATATTGAGCATCATATTTACGTGATGTATTAGATTGAGATTTCAAAGAATTTTGATGGATTTTTTTAAAACAAAAAAGTCTTGTGGTTCAATCAAGACTTTTATAGATTATAAATAAGTCTCGTGGTATTCAATCATGATTATTAGGATTTTTTTAAAAGATTCCAAATCCAATGATATTCAATCAAGACTTTTTATAAGTTATTAAAAGACTCATGGTATTCAAAAGTTTACTGATTTCCCACACAACCTATCAGACTTTGTTTTCATAATTCGTTCTCTCCAAACTTTCTTTTAGGGTTGGGAATTTGTACCCTACCTATTGGATACCCGTAAAAATTACCCATGATGGGTAGGATAATTACCCACATAATGAGTAAGGGTCCGGGTACGGGTAATTACCTACAAATTTGAACCGGTATGGATGCGGGTACGTGTACTATGGTATCCTCCCCGCATCTACACATATGTAATTATTTATTTATATTACTAATATATATAATTTTAACTATAAAAAAAAATTTCAAACCAAAATTAACCTAAAGATTCTTAACTTTCTAAACCTAATTGTATCTATAATTCTTTTTGGATGTTTTATTTATTTAAATATTTTGATTTGTAATATTTTATTGCTTTTTCACAGTTCAAATACGGGTTACGGATGTGGGTTCGAGTAATTAGATATCTAGAGGATAGGATACCGGTAAGGGTACTATAGCTGTTACCCAGGCACAAGTATGAATCCGGATACGGATAATTTTTTCAAACACGGGTATGAAGACAGGTTTACCCAGACCCTACCCATTTCGATCCCAACTTTCTTTCTCCTGCGGCGGTCTCTTGCTCTTTTATTTCTCTTCTTGCGCTTGAGCGGTGCCACTAAAAAGCAACTGAACCAAACTGAGCATGTTTATTCTTTTACCTATATTCGGACATTCTTGTTGCAGCACGTTGCCAATGCCTACCATGAAAGGTGAATGCCACACTCCACAGAGAAGGAAATTTATCCATGATGCAATTGAGATAATTCGTATATATCTCACAAATTTTCAAGCACTTCCATTCAGAAAACATTACATGGTAGGACCTAGCACTATCCTATCATCTTTCACATTTTTTTATTCAACGAAATAAAATAATAGATATTCCTGATATAGGTTGAAGTAGGTAATACTAATTATATATATATATATATATATATATATATATATATATATATATATATATATATAAGTTTTTTTAAAATAAAAAATAAAAAATAGCAATAGCTGATTCCATGTTTTTTTTTCCTGGTACATTTATTCCAAATTGTAATTTTGTTGATTGATATGATAAATATTCTTGTAAAATAATTAATAAATTTCTTACATATGTTGTAGTAGTAATTCAAATAGAGGGTCCACAGCAAGGAAATAAAAAAGGAAATGATAAATCTTATAAAAAAAAGGAAATAACAAAGAAAACTATGAATCTTAAACCTTAGAGGATTGCAATGAGTTGTTGTACCTCCCGATGGATGCTATAAATAATGAATTGTTACTTTTTTCATTGACTTTTGTAACTATGGATATTTTCTAAAAATTCATGTGTTCCTTTCAAATCCTATAAATCCAAATAATCTATTCAAATCTTATAAAGTCTTATGATATGAATCCTTTAAAATCCACACATGAGAATCTTGATTATAACAATCTTTTAAAAAAAAAGTCTTTTAAAATCTTATAAGTCATTACATTCTTACATAATCTTACTTGTCACATGAATGGTGTAGTGGGTGGTGCATCAATTGGGTGGTGCACCTTAGCCCAACCCTCTCTTTAATTATGTCCAATATTTTGATGGAAGAAAAAATGGTATACATCAAGCATTATCTTACAAAAATTATAATGTAGATAATAGATAACTAAGATTTATCATTACAATTCTATTTTGATTTACGATTTTTATTTAATAATTAAAAGAATATTATTTAACCTATCACTAAATAATTATTAATTATTATTATTATGAATGAATGTGGTTTTTTTAATAATAGCTTATTTTTTGAGTTCGCCAACAATACATATTAGTTGTTAATTCATTGATGGTAGCATGCAGGTCTTGGTTTGTGGGAAATAACGATAGAAGAATGTAGGAAAAGATAATTTGTGAGTTTTTTGTGCGACATATGGTGGAAGGAAAATAGAGATAAAACAGGAAAAAAAGAAAGCCGTGTAAACAATTATTGAATATATATACTTTCTTAAATGAAAAACAAATATTATAATTAACAATTTATACTGCTGAATGAGCTTCCTGTGGATCAAGCTCATCATCATTTGGCCTCTGATTAGCACTTGGGATGAGCTTACGAATTTGCTCGTAGAAGGAGCACAAGAGACTGAAGAGAGCAAAGAAGAGCTCATGAATTTGCTCGTGATGAAAGAGAGCAAGGAAGATATCACAAATATGGTCGTAGAAGAACCAAAACGAGGCTACCAATAATAGAAGCATATTGACAATGAAAAACGGCAAAAAGTGAAGGAGGGGGAACCACAAGAGTGACTCGCTTGCAATGATCCCAGAAACATGGAATATCATAATAGTTGCTGAGCTCATTGGGTCTGGCGCTTTTGATGCAACTGCATGCGATACTAAGGCAGTGAGGAAAAGCAATGTGGTTGGCTTTGATCCTTGGAAAGGATTGGTCGTGTTTAAGCCGCCTTGATACTTAGCTGCAACACAAGAAAACAGGGATGTGATGATAAGGAAGTATGTTTTTTTCGTATCGGGCGAAATATTGTTGTCTAGAAAACAGAAAGCTAGAAATGCAGTTGTATTGGTCCTCCGGTGCAATGCTTTGGATTTACTATGCAATGTTCAAAAAGGACGTCCTTCTTCTTATATATAGATCAGCCTACAAGGGGTGGGAAGAAGCTGGGAAACTTCAAAGGGGACGATAAGTTTATGAAGTTTCCCAGCTTCTTCCTTCTCCCTCACTCACGATCTGAAGCAGTTCAAGGCCCGGATTCTCCCCTTCCATTCTAAATGTGATTTGTGAACATCTTGGGCGCAGCACCAGAGCAATATTTTCTTTCCTTTTCTGCCTTCTTATTTTCTCTAGGATACTATCATACCTTTCCTTCTTTGCCTCCAAGAAACCCTCGCCTTCCCTTCCATTCTAAAACCCTAGCGCAAACCAGAAAAGGTATGATAGTATCCAAGAGAAAATCAGAAGGCAGAAAAGGAAAGAAAATGTTGCTCTGATGCGCGCCCATGATGTCCGCAAATCACGCTTAGAATGGAAGGGGAGAATCCGGGCCTCTGGTTTGCGCTAGGATTTTAGAATGGAAGGGAAGGTGAGGGTTTCTTGGAAGCAAAGAAGGAAAGATATGATAGTATCCTAGAGAAAATAAGAAGGCAGAAAAGGAAAGAAAATATTGCTCTGATGCTGCACCCATGATGTCCGCAAATCACGTTTATGATAGTATCCTAGAGAAAATAAGAAGGCAGAAAAGGAAAGAAAATATTGCTCTGATGCTGCGCCTATGATGTCCGCAAATCACATTTAGAATGGAAGGGGAGAATCCGGGCCTCTGGTTTGGGCTAGGGTTTTAGAATGGAAGGGAAGGTGAGGGTTTCTTGGAAGCAAAGAAGGAAAGGTATGATAGCTAGTATCCTAGAGAAAATAAGAAGGCAGAAAAGGAAAGAAAATATTGCTCTGATGCTGCGCCCATGATGTCCGCAAATCACATTTAGATGGAAGGGGAGAATCCGCGCCTTGAACTGCTTCATATCGTGAGTGAGGGGGAGGAAGTGAGAGTGTGACTATAAATGTGAGTGAGGGAGAAGGGGGACTGGAGTTTTAATTCTAATGACCAATGTGTTCGCTCTTTCTCTTTGCGACATCTTCATATATATGGAAATCATTTTCATGTTCAAAACATCATTAATGATGTTTTTCTTTGGCTTATAGTTAAGAAGTTTCCCAGCTTCTTCCCACTCCTTTGACTTCTCCCCACCCCTTGTAGGCTGATCTATATATAAGAAGAAGGACGTCCTTTTTGAACATTGCATAGTAAATCCAAAGCATTGCACTGAGCAGTGCAACAACATAAGGAGACGAACTGCATTACAATATTTGTTTTTTGTCAGTTTTTGAAGAATAAAGAGACAGCGGTGTTATAATTTTTTTAACATATTTTTTAAATCAGATAAAAATTCAAATCTCACATCACTTTTGAATTTGCGTGGACATCGTTTGGATCGTAATTCTTTAACTATTGTCATTTGATTTGGTGGATTATTGAAACTCAAACATAAAAAAATATTGGGTTAAATATGCTTTTAGTTTCTAGGAAATGAGTGAATTTTGGTTTTGGTCCCTGTAAAAATATTTCTTTGGTTTTTATCCCTCTAAAATATGAAATTACTAATTTTGGTCCCCAGAAAATGAGTAAATATTGGTTTTGATCCTTGTAAATTGTTTTTCTTTGATTTTAATCCCTTAAAATTTGATATCACCGTTTTTAGTCCCTGGCATCCATTTTAGGAAAGATAAATGTAATTCATTTTAAGATTTAAGGAAAATTTTAAGAGAATCATATGCTAACATAACAGCATAGAGGTTATTGTGTGTCACTTTACACATAAGTACTTAATAGATGTCACATGATAGTAGGGACAAAAGATAGTTATTTCAGATTTTACAGGGACCAAAATCAAAATTCATTCATTTAGGGCTCGTTTGGTGGTCAGAATAGGATATGGGCGGATAAGATAAGAGAGCGAGATATGAGTATGATATGATATAAACAGGAGAAGCTGTTATGATATCCGATGTTTGGTGTTCACCAGATAACCAACTGGATAGCATTACAATTTTAGTATGAATTTTAAAATTTTTGATTTTTTTTCTAAATGTTTTCAGGGGAATCAGTGTCTCCTTTTTGAGTCTTAGACACTTTTTGGGAGATCTTTGCTTGACTAGAAGGACCCAATAATTGTGGCAAATATTGAAATCACTTATATCCATTTTACCCTTTTGTTTTGTAATAGGTTGTAAATGGTAGTGCAATATGGTAACTAATGTGTATGACCATGAATCTTCATATCAATGGTTATTATTTGACGTATTTTGCTACCGAACTTCAAAAGATTGACTCTTATGGCATGTCAGTAGATTACAAGTTCTTGTTTTTCCAATATAACCAATATTCAACATTATGACATTCATTATATATTTGTGTATGCGTTTCATATGGAAAAATGACAATACTTATGCATAACTGAATTCGTAGATTGAAATGACGAATGTATTCATGACAAAATACACAACTTTCATCTTGGCCCACGATCATTATTTGGGTTGGTCCAATCATCAGTACCAATGTAAAAATTTATAAAAAACTAGATTTCCCCTTTTATCTTTGTGATCAATAGTGGACTTATTTAAGTTGGCCCAAATTCACTTTATTTAATTAGGTTAAGGTCTACAGATAAAAACTGTGTACAGTTCAATTAAACAGCCCAAAGTCGCCACAGTATATTGGTAAAACCAGAAAAATGGCAAATATGTAAACTTGGCCCACATCTGCTATTTATCCATATCAACCAGAAGGCCCATATAGCTTGATCTTAAACATCATTCCTAACACTATTCAAGTCTGTAGTGCAAATGTGCCCTTAATTTGACCTATAAAATGTACATGATGAAGCCCACACATGCTCCATCAGGCTGCCACCAACATATTAGACAATCATTCCATAAACATTTGCAAAACTGTTATACATAAAAAAAACATATTCAATTACCAGGTAATTTATATCATACTGAACAACAAGAAGTTCAACCAAACATTTATGTCATCAACTGCTAAACTACAACACGCCAACTCTGGGATTTTCAAAACTATCAACCCGAATCTGCAATTTCATGCATGTACCATGTAACATACTGCATAACCTATTGTTTTACAACTATGACTTCATACAAAACAGTAATCCAATGTCGGCAACCACAAGGCACATACATGCATCAATATCCAAACTGTTTAAGCACAAATTACAGTGCTTCCACCAAATGAGAAATATTCAAACTGTTTAAGCAAACAAATGCAATTAGAAACAAAGACAACATATAAAAAATTAAAAATGGGAAAACAGGAATATTACTGTAACTTAAAAACCTCATCTCCCTTCTTGACATGGTCACCCTTTTTCTTTGTGAAAGTAATGCTGCCAACCATTGTAGCCCCTATTGCAACAAATGCCACCTGAATCCAAATCATAGGTCTCTAAGATACAGATGAAATAAAGGTGAGCAGCTATATAAGATAAAATTGTAGTGGAGCCAGTGCAATTACAGAGAACTCTCTTACAACATTTTAGGAACTTCACAAAACTTCAATTATTTATTTATTTATTTATTTATTTGTTTTTTGGAGGGGGATAAAAGAAGAAATTTACAAACCATGCATTCCAGAAATTTATTGAAATGACAAACCTTTCCAAAATCTACAGTTGAAATTATTGAAACAACTCGCTTATTCTCCGTGAAGACATTACAGTACTTGCTGTTTACAGCGATGGGCTTTACCTATGTGGAGTAAAACACAACAGAAAAATTGCAAATTAGAATCAACATCAAGAAAATTAACCCAATATAGAAACATAATTTTCCTTAAGAGAGTGTTTCACATACTGTATATAAGCATCCAGGGATATCTACAAAATGCTCAATGATTCCTGATACTGGAAAATGGAAACGGTGATAATCCTGCAATAAATAAAATGTTCAAATCAAAACGTGCAATCTGTTTACATAGAATATTAAAGTATTTTGAAATAAACTTATAACCATAACAAGAAAGTAACAAATACCTGTGGTGCCAAACGGAATATCACCATTGTTCCATCAATAAAATCACCGGAACATACTTCTTGCCCTAAAAGGCCTTTAACTGAAAACTTTCGACCCTAAAAGTAACAATAAAAATCCCAACACTACATCATTTGGCATACATAATTGAAGTTGGAAATATTAAAGGACGACAAGAGATATCCCAATTTCTAAGGGAATCTAATTTTTCTTGCCCCTAGTTGGCACCAGTTTCAATAATTGGATTTACTTAATTTTATAATATAACCTCTTGGAAATAAAAATTTACATAACAAAGAATATCATAAAGAAAAAGCAGTGGATGCAATAGTGGTTTCCTCAAACAGGAGGGTCTTTTAGTTGTTACAAATTGTTTTAAGCAACTAAATTGTTTCATATGTTATATCCCTAGCTTGATTTCATGCAAAAAAGAGGAGAGTCCGACAAAAAAAACCTCAGATCATAATCTCATTTGTGAAACCATTTCCTCCTAAACACCTCAGTCCTAACTTACGGGTGAGGCAAGCAGGTCGAAGTTAAATGAGCAAAATCATAATTTTATCATTTTCAAATTAATTCCAGGCTAATTGTATTAGAATTCAACAATTGCAAGCTTGTCACTGATAAATGTCTGAAGTGCAGATTCTCAATGTGAATATGTAAATATTAAAAAGTAAAGGAATTCAATGTGAATAAGTGCAAGAGAAGGGGAAAAATACCTTAATCCAAAATCGTTTACTATCATCAACTGATTTAAATGCCATAAGACGGCAATCAGCAGCACATACAACAATATCATCACATTCAGCAGAAGCAATTGGTCTTGAACCAGGCCTCAACTCTCTAATGAAAAATTCATTGATTGTCTGCCCAGAAAAAAAATTTAAGATGGGTATCATCTAACAAGATTAGTACTACCAACATGAAATCCAAAATAGTTTTCAGTACGAGCATTGCTCAAAAAATTTGTTCATCATCACCCCAATTGCTTACACAAACAAAATTGTGTTACTAGCTCAATGGAAAACAAGTTCTTATAGTTCCCTATAAAGATCGTGTACCACTGGGATCAATGGAGAAGATATATTCAACTAGAAGGAAGCAGGGAATCTATCATAACATAATTTAATTGAATCCAAGAAGTAGCTCAAGTGCTTGGGTGGAGTGAGGTTTAGCATGTATATAACATAATATGTGCATAGTTACGGAAACAGAAATATTATTCAAATCGTTGGATTCATGATTCACTGGACAAAGCTAAAACTAAACAAGTTAATCTTCTTCAGCAATAATCAATGAGAAGTTCAGGACAATATAAAGGTCTTACAAAAGCATGTCTAAGAGAAGAATCGAAAAACAATTGAAGCAGATAATGCAAAAAGGGTTATATTGTAATTATAAAACATACCGTATCCAGAACTTAGGCCATTAACAACAGGAATGTTATTGTTTGTATGTCACATGAATGAAAGTAATCAGGTTATTTTCAAAAAGGCACTTAGTGAGATATGTCGTCAAGTAAGCATTGACTACGAACTACCTTTAAGGAAACACAGAAGGAAAGTTAATGTTTGTTAAAAAAAATTGGCACCATATAATGTTTAATTTTATCAAAATTAAAACTCGACAATTTGCATATGATGAAACACCATATATCTCGATCATAATCAAATAAAACCTGCAAAGCATCTCAAATAAGTAATAGGATCAAAGAATGTGCTCAGGAACGATTGTGCATCAATAACAAACAAAGTCAGACTTGAGAAGTTTTAGCCCACCTTAAAGTGTTCCAGTGGATACTTGACTTCAGCCAAATTGATTTGATCCTACAAAATAATAGTCACATCTTTTATAAGAAGGGTGTAATCATAGGCACACAAGTCCAGCACATAAAGAAATAAAGTAGAAAATGGAAGTAGATGTGCTAAGAAATAAGAATGGCACCCAACTCCATTTTACAGAATAACTATTTTAACTCTTCATACTCTTTACTTTCTTACAGTTTCTCATTGGACAAGTTTCATAATTTATTTATTTTTTGGGTCGTGGGGGGGATACAAGAGAGGATAAGGTATCCTCCGAAAGATTCCACAAACCGAACCCAGAGGCACCATATAACTATGGACTTGCATTTTCCTTTGACATGTCAAAATCAAATTGTGCCATCCACAAAGAACTAACAGAAGCATCATCAAACCTTAAAAGATTCAATAAACTTTGGTATATCTGCGGAAGATTCAGGTGAATCCATTCGTGCTCCCTGCTTTTCTGAAATGCTTTGCAAGAGCTCCTTCACCCCTGCATATAAGAGGTTGACCAATGAAAAGTACACGAATAAAGTAACTCAACACAAACCAAAAGGCTTATTCAAGTCTGATTTGGATATAATATAATATTGACTGCAAATCCCAGGTCTCAAGTAAGTGTGACCCAAGTAACAAAGGGATGCATTAAATTATACTTTTCATTATTCCTACTATACCAAAAATGCAACAAGATCTAACAAATCCGTACGGAATTTTTAAACCAGCAATATTATGATAGCATCAGTTCTATGCTACAAGACCCAGAACAAAGAGCGTTGACTGGTGAAGTTACATATATATATGTAGCGTAGAACTTCTTTACAACTAAAAAAATTAAAAATAATTCATACCTATGTCCATTAGGCCAAGACCTAATTTTGACTGATAAATAGCTCTCATTGACAAAACAATCTTTTTGTCAATTAGTTCTTCAACAAGCCTTTGAGACTTTCAGTCATATACATGATGCCAGAAAAGTTAAAGTTAATACATAACAAGTTGAGATGGTGAAAAGATACAAACATAGGATTGAAAATACCATTATTTTAGTATTAGTATTATTGTTTCAATTTCCTCAAATTCTCTAAAGTATATCTCTAATTCTCTACTTTGATGATGCTGTTGAGTCAACAGAATTCAAATTATTGAGACTTTAAAAGATGGCATGCATGACAAATGTTGATTGTAACACCCCCCTTGGGCATTACTTTGTAAACACGTGAGGAAATAAAATTAAAAGATAATTTGCTGGTGCTTTCGGAAAATAATTTATATAAGTACATAAGTGTCTGAAATTGGGTATAAAAATTTTGTCACGACTCCACACCTTAGCCCTGATCGGCACACAGACTTACTATCATAGCCTGGCAAGCCTATTTAATTTAAAGAATATACTTGAATAAAAGCTAGTATTTTTACGAAAATTTCGACAGAGTCTCCTCTGTAGTTCGGACTTCCCAGGTAAAAAAACACCTGCTAAAATAATTACATTTTCATTCCAGAATTCCAGTTACACCAAATACAACCAGGCAGTAATATGCTAAAAAAATAAAAAATATAGTTATATCAATAAGTTGTACAAGACCAAAAAGAATAGCTTAGATTTTCATTCAAAAGATATGCTCTCCGAGCCATAAACATTCCATTTTAAAATAAAGGCTCTCAGAGCCATACTCATACATACTATCAAAAATAATCTAAGTTTCAAACCCTAAGCTGGTCATTCTAAAAGTTATTCCTGAGAAAACTCACGTGATCCTTCCACAATCAAGTACTTCATCAAATAACCAGATCTAAGCCTCTGAATGACTTAGGGAGACTCCTCTGCACCATCTATACTAAAGCACCCAGGGTACAATAGCGAACAAGAAGAAAACCTGATATGTCTGTAAGGGTGAGATCCCAATATATGGATTTAAATACAATAACCACATGCACGACTCTCAATTACCATTTAACATGAATATTCAAAGATAAACAATATATTTATCAAAGGGTTTCATACTCGACAATCGTACCCGTTTTAAAAACCACGACACTTCAATATTTCACAACTAACTTTGAAACCTAATCTCCGGAGCTCCAACCAACAAATAAATGAGCTGATCATGCTCTAGTTGCCAATTAAGGCAGAATCAATGCCCGATATGGCAAAGTTCTATTGACCATTCCACAGTCCAACTCAAGGCAAAGTGGTGACTACATATAGCACATGGTCTACGTGGTCGTATATCCATCAAGGCACAGTGACACAAACTGCATGAATACTTGCCATCAAGCATTCAAGTCCTATGCAAAGGCACGTCTGCCCTATAATGCATGTAAAACATTTTCTTCACGTTGTTTTCTTTGTGTTCGATCTTTATATGTCGGAGCTAAAAGCCTCACGACCAAATCACCATTTTAAACTTTCAAGTTTAATACCTCTTTCAAATATAATTGACTCCAAGTCAAAAGTGTGCAAATCATGAAATCTAGACCGATGCACCAGTCATAGATACGTAGATTTTAGTGCACAAAACCAATAAACCACTTATTGGACATCTAGTCCATAACTTCACCTTTCGGACCCCAGGCCCATATCATAGAACACTAGATCCGACATCTCGGTTGCTAGGTTCGTTTAAACCATTTTCGTTCTGTGAAATACAAAACAAAACCAAAGTTTCCTCAACTTATCCAAGTTGATGGAAATAACACCATTGTGTAAAACTCGTTTACAGAAATCCCTTTCCGTTTGAAATTCATTTAAAAAACCATCAAATCATAGAGAAATTCATTTTTCTCAAATCCGTTTTCTTTTGAAAACTCCTTTTTCCATAACAACTTCAAATCCTCGTAAAATCATTTCCAACTCATTTCTATTTGAAATAATAAAATTGTCCCTCATAGTTTTCGTTGTCAAATACTTTTCTAAAGTATTTTTCGTTGGAAATAAAGTCATTTGTATATCAAATGATTTTCTCTTTTACAAAAGTTCTTCATAATCATTGTTAAAATATCCTTGACATTTACATTTCTTAGAATCACTTTTAGTCTTATTTTTGAATTTGTTTGGAAAAGACAACGTAATTGAAATATTTTCAAGATGTCGTCCTCACTATTTATTTATAAATCACTCTTTTCTCCAAAACATTATCAAATATAAATATTTTCAATATTTTTCTTCCATAAATCAAGTCCTTTGAATTTCTCATCAAGCTTTTTCAACGCTTTTATCTTTAATTTAATTGAGCACTGACCAATGTCAGGCTTCTCAGTCAATCAACCAACCAACAGATAATCCACACATAACAGATATCCATACATCATAGTATAATCATGCTTTCACAGAAAACATTAAAACCACATAACAGTCATATAACAATTTAATTTGACACCACACATCACAACAGATAAACTCAAATACGACACACAAATAGCACGCAGTTACCAAAAATCCCTCAGGCAGTCTCCCCTTACCTTTGAAGACAAGTAAAGGATCGTCGTCTTAATTCTCACGTTAGCTCCAAGAGTGTAACTATCTACTCCATCAAGCAAGCATAGCCGTGTCAAACATCCCAGAGAGGGAATCCCACAACGCGCAACAACCAGAAATCAAGAAATCAATTACACATGATCAAACACACATTCTAATTTGATCTAAACACTTTATCTTATTACCAAACAAGGTTATTTTCAAAGAAAATCATGTTTGGAGCTTACGCTTCACAATACCCTTGTAGGAAACTTTGTTTTGATTATAGGATCATGAAAAAGAACTTGGGAATTATCAATTAAGAGTCCTAATTGCACTAAATCATAATTAATTTCACAAAAACAGAATCAAATCCAAATAAAATCAAATTGGGGTTTAGGGCTCCTAAATACAATTTGGGGAAAACTCATTTTAACTAAAGAATAATAAAATTGGTTTAGGGAAACACAAATTCACAGTCCCAATTTCATAAAACAACCTTAAATTTCAAGATAAGAATCTGAAATCATAGGGTTAGGGTTAGGGTTTTAAAATCAATTTGGGGGTTTTGAATCTGAGACACAAGAGAGGGTTTTGACTCACCCAAGCTTGAAGAAGAAGTTGTGGTGGCTGTTGTGGGGCTCCTCACGGCGGCGGACGGCGATGGAACGGCGTCCAGCAGCGGTGGCAGTGTTCCTGTAACACCCATGTACTCAAAACTTGAAGGTAAGTCTAGGAGATGAAGGAAGGAACTTAAACTAACAAAGAGAGGTGAGAAACCACCTGAAATGGAAGTCAACCCACCTTACCGTGGCGGAGGACGGCGCAACCGCAGCTGTGCGTGCCAGGAGGGTGGTGGCGAGTCGCGGGTCATCTGCTCTCGCCGTGCGGTGGCCGAACGGCGGCCCCAGGGGGTGGTCGCGCGACTAAGAAGAAGGAAGGAAGGTGGTAGAAGATGAAGTTGAGGTGGGAGGAAGAAGAAAGGAGAAAGAAGAAGAAAGAAAGAAAGAAGAAGAAGAAGAAAGTGAGGGAGAGGGCGTCGAGAAAGAGAGAGAGAAAAGTGAAAGTTAAGTTTTTAAACCAATTATTTAGTAATAGGTACAAAATGAGTGATAAATATTAAGCCTAAAATAAACATGTTTTTACTTTTTGGAATCTAAAAATAAAGATTGATAAAGATATAATTTCGAAATTCAAATTAGAGTAAAGATTAATAGTGGAACTGATCAACTAAGAAAATACTCGGTCCAAAATTTAATCTCCGATTGATGTCAAACCAGTTTATTTTCAACTCTAAAATTAAATAGAATAAGAATATGAAAATGCTTTTCTCTTAATCATATTATTTAAAATATTATTCTGTATTGGTATAATAGTGACAATAACGTAAATTATTGTCTAGTAAGCGTGCATTCAATGAAATAAGTCAGTGCTAACGCACCCAATAAAATAATTTGAAGAGAGTAATTTAATTACTCAAACTAAACCACACAACAAAATAAACTTAAACAACCAAATAAAATAATTAATCATATGTGTAAAAACTAGGGTGTTACATTGATACTTGTAATAGTATGAAAAGGTGGGACTGATATATGTTAGCAAATAAGCTTGGAAGTGCTTCTTCTAATAATAGTGGATGTGATTGGGCAACTCGGTCTGTACATTCTGATATCACTTGGAACATGTACGATGTATCATGTAAATGTCCTCAGATTGTTAAATAAATGAAGAAAAGAGGGGAGGGGCTGAGAAATCTGGCTTGCCAGAATATGGGAAGCAGTTGATCCGGATCGAAGACCGACATCGTAGGATGAGAAATGGGCCCATTCACTCAGTTTGAAGAACCACCTATACAAACAAAATAAATTCGATTTTTTATTTTGTCTCATGATGTGCAATCATAAATGAATAACCACAGTCCAAATATATTGCACTAAAAAACTGTTATATAATCCATTGGGTCAATAATTATCATGGTCTCTCTTGTACCCCATTTCTGAATGTCTAAATTAGCAGCATTTTACATCAATTTACCCATATGAAGACTGCTTATCTGTCAAGAATCCTCCAGTCATCACCTGGTTTCCAGTCCCTTCGTCAAAACAAAGAGTTAAGTGGATCATGCTGTTCAACTGGTCAAAAATGTCAAGAACCTCACCGCAAACAAGACAGCAATTTAATAATGGTTCCCTGCAATAACAGAATCTAGCTAAGCAAATAAGATCAAATAAATGTAATCAAACAACAGTTTGAAAAATGAAAACCCTACTTCTAGTGTTGCTCACAAAATTCAAAGTATCTCTATGATAGAACTGGTTATAAACTTACACTAAATTACTGAATAATACTGACATATTATTGATATTTCTCTGGGAAGAAGTCTCCAATAGAGAATGAGTTCATACGGAAAATAGATATTACAAATAGATATAAGATTACTAGGATTCGAGAGCCTAGTCTCTCCCTGACCCAAACCACCACAAACTAACCAAAATGCCCTCCCTAATCCCTCCTATTTCCTATATATCAGTTAAATCTAATTAACTGCATAATAGCAGTTGCATACAGTTACATATAGGAGTTATAACATATATCAGTTACTAATATGTATAGCAATTACTAACAATTAATAAAAACTGCCTACTAATATTAGATGTCTGCTGCCACTGTATTGGAGGCCTATGACTAAGACTCTACTTCGAGCGCATTCATTATTATAATTATTAATCATCAAATATCAAAAAATGATATAGCACTACAAATGAAGATGGTAAATATATCGTTCCCAAAAAGACAACAATAGGTGTACAAAATTAAAGCGTTAACTCTCTAGGAATCTAGATGGGTCATTACTTTTCTTGTTGAAGAGCAAGAAGGGTGGCCAACTCATCCATGCTCACAACACCATCTCCATTCTTGTCAGCTGCTTTGAACAACTCCTCTTTCTATTGAAAAAGAAATTGTATTGCTGAGACAATATAACTTTATATATAAAACTAGACATTATATTGGGCAACTTCATTTCAGGATTTGCAGGGCAAAGATTCGTTATTTGAACCTTGAGTCTTGCACCGACTTTAGTGAAGATTTGGACTTCAGATAGATAAAACAAACGAAGCCAATTTCCAATATGCGAATTCAAGGCTCTAAGTTTTAACATTCCAAATGTTATTAGTTTATATAACCATAGAATTTGAAAATAGATTATAAAATCTGAATCCAACTCCAATCCAAATCCAGATATACAAGTAAACTAAAGATATTTTACGAAGCGAATAATTAAGAACTAAAAAGTAAATTAAAATATAATGTGCAAAATAACTACTCGAGTTTGAACCTTGCTGGTTGCTACTTGATTGCCAAAAGCATCAATTAGGTCAGAAAATTCAGAAAGTGAAAGCATTCCATCTTCATTGTAGTCCTGCATCGAACTTAACTCTCAGGTTGATATTAAATATTAGGTGGTAAATGAATCAACATATTTAAATTATCGAAACACTAATGAATTCCATATTGCAGTTTCTGTGGCTTACACAATTTCAAATATTTTTCTATGTATTCAACTTGTATAGATTTCTTTTCAAGTTTAAAGAGGCCCCAATAGAGAAAAGGAGACAGCAGCAGTAATAAATGGGAATAATCACTAGAGTACATCAGATGGAGAGTAGCCCAATCGCTAGAGGAAGAGGGAGACCACAAATAACTATAGGCGAAAACATTCAAAAAGATTTATATCTCAATTGTTTGTCTATAGAGATGATTTATGATAGAACTTAATGGCATCGTTTGATCCACGTAGCCAACCCCGTGGGAAAATGCTTAGTTGTTACTTGTTATTGTAATATCTACTAGCAAATTATACAATATTTTGTAAATGTGTGTTAATATCGTAATAAAGTCTCAGCAACTATCCTTGGTGCAATATTAGTCTAACATCAGTACCTTCTCATCATGTAAAGAGATGAGGTTATTAATTATCATTTCTTGTATTACCCTCATATGTCTGTTATTCAAGCCCACACAAGGCACAAGTTATCAGAAAACAGAAAGAAAAAACTTACCACTATAGATAAAATGCGTCTAACAAAGCCTTTCTCCATTTCAATTGGATCCTGTTATTTTTTTCATATAATTGTTAGCAATCCTTATCATACTCAAACAAAAGAATTTATATTGTATGCCATATACCTCTACATAGCATGAAATGGAAATCTTGCCAACCACTTTTCCAGGAACTGATGGATCTAAAAGGTTGAATATCTCAATGTCTGAATCAAACTCCTGTACCACCATATCATTCATATCAGAGTGTAGAAAATGAATAAAGCTGATAAGTGAAGAATTCAAACATATGTAATTAGGGGTAGAAATATATGTTGGGAATTTGCGTATAAAACAAAATAAAACGCAGCGGAAAAATTCCCATCGAAGGATCCATGTGAATGGTCATGATTCATGATTCATGATTAGAAAGTTTACCTCTTGAAGCGATGGCTGTTGGTTGAAATTCGTCTATCACGAACACCGCACGAACGGTGTCTCCAGAGGTATCCACACGAGCGGACTCCGTGAACGTCCAACGTCACAAACCTGAAGCGCCTCTGTCTTGCAGTGCTAGCTTCAAAACCGAGGCTTACTATTCACTCTTACTCTCTTTGTGCGGCTAGGGTATCAACCTTGTTTGCACAAAAACTTAAGTGTTCTACTTATAGTAGTGCCTCCTTAAGTGAGTTAGTGAGCAGCATTTGACCTAAGCCCATCTACTATGCGCTAGACCCAATAGGAAAGTCCAACTCTCCTTTTAATGCTTCTTTTAATCCGCTCTTATGTGTGTGACCCTATAGGTTCCCAAAACGTTAGTAGTAACATTAAATCCCATTTAATATTACAAACAGTGAGCGGTATCTAGCAATACATCACTGCTACCTAAGTAGTGAGAAAGTCAGTGATTTGACGAAACCTTTCTGTGACAATTATTCATGTGCATTATTATCCCTTTGTCCATATATCTATATTGAACACAAGGCATAGAATGTGTCACCCTTGTATGGTTCAATATCATGTTCCCTGATACCCGAGTAGACTCAACAACAAATGAGGTCAATATCTCATATTGACTCATTTCAAAGATGGCCATGCATTTTACAGTCTCACTCTATCAGGGGCCCCACAGATATTACTCCTGTCATGTAGGAGGGACAAATTCCATCTAGGTCACTCACATCCCTCTGCATGACTCGTGGTATGCCCAATGACCGTCTTTATAATCATCCTATTATAGATGACGTTTGACGATATTAAAGCACACGACTCCTCATGTAGGGATCGTAGTGATTTCAGGTCGAAGGATTGTATGCACCATTGTCACTATGAGAACTACTTATGACACTCACATAACGCTCCATGTAGTGTTCTCATGGTGGGTCAATCCAGTACATCATTACCTTAATGTGTACCTATGTGTCGACTCGATATCTCATATCTATGACCCGTGAGATGTGGTCATCAGTCCGCACACATAATAGTCTCAATTGTATTATTATTGTCCTTATTAATAAAATACTTGACTACGGATATTTAAGAATATGATTTCATTGTTCAATAGTGTCTCACGATCAAGTCATATACTTGATATTCTATTAAACTGAAATTTCCATTCTAAGGACTTTATTATGTTTAAACAAGTAACACAATAAACTGGAATGCCTCATATCATATATATATATAATAGCAAGATACAAATGTAAGTCTAAAGAAATACATTGGCCTCTAGGGCTTACACCAACAATATAAGTTTCCTCACCTTGGCCAGAAATTCAAACAGATCAATCTCACAGTATCCAACAAGAGTATTGCTGGACAGTTTGTTGGTCTACACAAGAAAAAACATTAAAAAATTAAACAGCTTGATAATTTCAGTTTATATAATATTTGCAGTTTTATTTTTCTTTCTAGTACATATAGGATGAAAAAAGGCCCTGCTCTTGAAACGCAGCAGAAATATACCCCAAACAAGCAGCATAGCATAGGATTCAAGCTTTACTTTTCGTTTGCACAAAGGCATTAGTTCATTTGAAATCTTTTCCCCAAAAAAAAAAAAATGAATAAATCTTGCTTCAAGGTAATGCACAGTCAAAGAAAGGACCAAAAGGTTCTTATAGCACACCTCGAAGACAAAAATCCTTGCAACATGAGGCCCATTCTGCTCCAAGAGAAGTTTCTTTTCCTGTGGAAGAAAACATCAGCCACAGAGCAAAAAACATTGTCCTGTTAAAACAACAGAGATGGAATTGACTAACCTAAGATTGTTATTTATTTATTTTGTGTAAAAAATTGACTTTTAGAGCAGCTCCTTAACATGCTCCATATGACATTCAAATATACTAAATTCAAGTTCTAATATTAAAAGGAATTATCTGAAGTTACATTCCTAGATCTTGAAAAAGACTGAAAGTAATCAAAGTAATACATTGCTAGATCTTTAAAAAAGGAAGAAAGTTTTGGAAATATCTTGAAAATGAATTATCTCCCAGAAGTCAAAATAATCACACATAAGTCACCAAACAGTAAATCGTCTGTGCAAAATTGTTAGAAATAAATAATTTGTAATAGATAATTGGGTGAAGTGAGCGACCTCAACACGTTATTTTCTCCAAATTACTCGAACAGTTTTCTTCTAGTTACGAGTATAAATAAGAAAGCATATTTAAACACTAAACTCTAAAACCCTCAAATTGCACAATTCCAAAAGAATTGATTCATTAAAAAAGAGAAATGAGAAGAAATGATATAGTTTAGAGAGAGTACTGACAGAGTTCCAAACTGGTTTGTCTGTGCTGCAACACCAAACAAAAACATGAGAATGAGCTAGATGATAGTGATGAGATAGATGATGAAAAGGAATGAGTTGAAGAAGAAGGGTTAACTGAGCGGAGGTAATTGAACGGAAGGTCTGTTCACCAAAAGAAAGGCATGCAATCCATTTATCCTTGAACTGCATCTCCGCCTACACCAAACCACATTTTATTTAATTATTTGATGTTATCAAATTAATATCATCGAATTAAGACGAGATGATAGATGAAGTTAATTGGAGAAGGTAGTAGTACATACGCGAATGAGTGTGAAGAGAGCAATCCCGACCAAGTTATCAGCAGAAGAGGGTTTGCGAGGAGAAGTGGAAGAAGCGTTGTTGTTACTGTTGCTTCTGCGGTGAAGATGAAGATGACGACTCATACTCTCTTTGAACCGAGTACGACACAACCCTTTCTCTTTCTCCGCCAATAAAGAAGAAGAATAAGAAGAAGAAGAAGAAGAAGAAGAAGGTTTAGAGTGTGGATGCCCCATGCTGCTGTTGCTGTGCCTCACTGGTCAATGACTCACAGCTTTACCGTCCTTCCTTCACCATTGTTGACTTTACCCACTTCATGCCTCCCACCTCTTTCTCTTCTCTTCTTTCCAGACCATTAAATTCATCACTACTATCTCCTTGTTTGAAGAAAAATAGCTACTTGTACAAAAAAAAAAGCTAAATAATTAATTGGTATGTATTATTAATGTAAAGGTTTTTATACGGTGTCAATCAATCACAAATCATTGTATAAATGATTTTTAAGGTTTGGATAAAAAATCAAAAGATTTTTAATGACGTATCGATTTATTATTGATTGACATTATAAAAAATATTTACACTGATAGTATATACCTATTAAACTAAAAAAAATCAATGTAAAAAGCTTTATATAAAAAGTTTAAACTCAATTTCACTAACATTTTAATATATATATATATATTTATTTATTTATTTATTTTAATAATAAAGAAATAGAATAACAATAACACTGATTTATCAGACTATCATGAGATGTATTATATAATGTATGCAGTAAAGTTTCTTCATAAGACATGTTTGATCTGAGATTGATCCAACGTTGATCGATCATTTGCTTAATATGTGTTTGGTTTCATGAAATATTTGAAATTGATTCTGTCATCTGTCAAACGTAATTTTAGTAAAAATATGATGTTTGGTTACTGTCTGGTAAAATTGATTATGCCTCCAGAAGTGATTCTGAGTAGAATCTACAAAAAGTAGTTTCTAAGTTGAGTTGAAAAATTTACACTAAGTTTTACGTTAAACTTACTTTTAAAATAAAAAAATCCAAACATACATTACTTTATTTCAAACTCAATTCTAACAAAATCAATTACATTCAAAATCACATTTTTCAAACGTTCTGTTCCAAACAAACACTCTACACTTTCTATTCCAAGCGGCTAATATAAGGTTTTTCTAAATCCAATTCAACTACAGGCCAAAGGTCTTCTTTGAATCTAAACTTTTTCAAATTGTACTCCACCTATGGACCTACCCAATGGAATCATTGGGGTGTACCATTTTTTTTCTCTTCTTTTAGGGGAGGTATCAGACATAGAAATAGAATATCTTGTGTTGGGGTAAAATTGAAAATTTCAATTCCACAATTAGGCATGTTTTTGATTAAGCTGGAAATAAGTTTTGGTCAAAGGGCAAATGATGAGAGTTTTAGTCAAAGGGCTTGTTCCACAGAAAGATTGATGATCAGGTATAGAGTGGCACCTGAGATGGGCTGGATCCATGTGCACGGTGGACCACGGCTGATTGGGCTGACTGGTCCAAATTCCATTATCACATGATGAGATCTCTATGCAAGAAACATGCTTAAAATAAAATACTGTAGTATTAAATTACTGCTACATTCTATAATGCAGCTGAGAAATGGTAGAGTGATCCATTATGAACAATGAATCATTGCAACTATGCATTTATCTTATATTGGGTAGTGATACATAATATAAACATATTTACTAGTGATAAATGTTAACTTATTAAAAAAAAAAAGTGTTAACTTATCAAAAAAATTATTGAACATATTTTGTTTTGCAATATTATCTCGAGGACCAAAGTTTAATTGTTCTAGATTAAGTAGATTAGTCTTATTTTATTTAATAGTGTTTAATTTTGAATATTAATTTTCAATAGAAATTGAGTAATAACATGTAATATGAAATAGCGTTAAGAACAAAGTTTAATTTCGATAGATTATTAGTATAATTTTTTTTATAATTATAAATGATCATATTGTAACTTTTTCAAGATAGTTACTATAAAAGTAATTTATTTTTAATAATATAATCATACGATTGATTGTTGGTGTAAAAACTCTTTGAATTAACAGTCAACTATTCATTTTGATTGTACAAATTTTATACTTTTATTATATTTTAATCTTTTTCCAGTGGCATTCACTTGGATGTTGAATTATTATATTCTCCCACAGAAGTGGCAAATTCATGTTTTAAAAATAAATTCACTATTAATTTTAAGAGTGAAGACCCAAATTGGTCCATCAAAATTTTCGAGGTCCCACTTTTAGTCCCAGAAAAAAATAAATTGACCATTTAGTCCCTTAAATTTTCAAAACGGGACACATTAGTCCCTAGATTTAATTTCGACGTTTGTATACTTGTCTAGGTGTCCCATTAACCATACTACAGGCCATGCAAGACCACTAACGGGTCAAGTAGGTTGGTTAATAGGACACATAAGCAAGTAAATAGACGTTGGAACTAATCCCAGGACTAATATGTCCCGCTTTGAAAATTTGAGGGACTAAATGATTAATTTAATTTTTCCAAGGACTAAAAGTTGTTGGAACCAAAGTAGTTTTAGATTTAATAATCTCTAAGTTTTGATGCTAAGAAAATGATTAAATTTGCTTGGCAAAGTGTTAGTTGAGATCTAACAAGTGAGTTCAGTTTATGCAGGAATATTCAAAATAATATAAGGTATACAATGCTTGGACTCGTGCAGAGAATTACCCGTCCAAAGGTTATTTAAACTGTTTATAATTTAATTGATAAGTAGACTGGTTTTCTAAAGTAGACGAGGCTATAAATGAATACCTAAATAACTTGTTAGGTATAGCAAGTCCAAAGACTTGAAAATAAGCGCGTCCATTCTGCCACGTCAACAGACGAGGGCTATCCTTGAAACTCAAGTATACATCCATAGTGTCTAAACTAAAATTCAGTATAAGTCCATAAGTGCCACGTCATTGAATAGAGGTTCTCTGAGGACTTAGCAAGCCCAAAGACTTGTGTGGACGAGCGCTTCTACTACATTAGGAGACGAGCTAGCGCTTCTACCACTTTAGTGGACGAGCGCTTCTGCCACATTAGTGGACGAGCAGAATTAAAATCTTGTATAGATGTGTTCTTAAAACTAAGTAGACGGTTCTATATGTTTTATATCTTTACTACCTTTAATGTGATTTAATGCAATCTGGTCTACGGTGAATTTATTTCAAATGATTGATATTTATTTCAAATGATTATTTGTTCTTTCCATTTGTCTTTATCCGATTTAATGTCTTATTTCCATTGAGAAAATTCATAATACTATTAAGGAAATACAAGAAGCAAATAGTACAATTAGAATTGCAAAATGATATGTACGATGACGTCTTTTTTGCTGAACAAAAGCTGTGTTATACACAAAGGAGGAAAGAAAGCTTTTAAGGTACAATTGCTCAGAACAGTGAGCTTCCATTTTGTTATTTTATGATAACTAAGGATGCTTTTCACAATGGCCAAAATCAAGCTATCAGTCACAATGGATATCATGTATTTAATGATGTATTAAATTAAAATTTAAAAATAATACAACCTACCAAATACTAATGAAAAAAGATACAATTCTCCTTTCATTATGCTGCAATCCCACTCCTGGCGGGGAGATTTTTTTGTTTTTTTTTTACTGCAAAACTTTCAATGGATTTTTTTTTTGAAAACCATGTTTCCTAATCTAATATTGAGCATCATATTTACGGGATGTATTAGATTGAGATTTCAAAGAATTTTGATGGATTTTTTTATAATAAAAAAGTCTTGTGGTTCAATCAAGACTTTTATAGATTATAAATAAGTCTCGTGGTATTCAATCGGGATTATTAGGATTTTTTTTAAAAGATTCCAAATCCAATGATATTCAATCAAGACTTTTTATAAGTTATTAAAAGACTCATGGTATTCAAAAGATTACTGATTTCCCACACAACCTATCAGACTTTGTTTTCATAATTCGTTCTCTCCAAACTTTCTTTTAGGGTTGGGAATTTGTACCCTACCTATTGGATACCCATAAAAATTACCCATGATGGGTAGGATAATTACCCACATAATGAGTAAGGGTCCGGATACGGGTAATTACCTACAAATTTGAACCGGTATGGATGCGGGTACGTGTACTATGGTATCCTCCCCGCATCTGCACATATGTAATTATTTATTTATATTACTAATATATATAATTTTAACTATAAAAAAAATTTCAAACCAAAATTAACCTAAAGATTCTTAACTTTCTAAACCTAATTGTATCTATAATTCTTTTTAGATGTTTTATTTATTTAATATTTTGATTTGTAATATTTTATTGCTTTTTCACAGTTCAAATGCGGGTAACGGATGTGGGTTCAAGTACTTAGATATCTAGAGGATAGGATACCGGTAAGGGTACTATAGCTGTTACCGAGGCACAAATATGAATCCGGATACGGATAATTTTTTCAAGCACGGGTATGAAGACAGGTTTACCCAGACCCTACCCATTTCCATCCCAACTTTCTTTCTCCTGGGGCGGTCTCTTGCTCTTTTATTTCTCTTCTTG
The DNA here is from genome assembly GCA_030762895.1 of Sophora flavescens. NCBI lineage: Eukaryota > Viridiplantae > Streptophyta > Magnoliopsida > Fabales > Fabaceae > Sophora > Sophora flavescens. The sequence continues at coordinate 60,721,726 of CM061069.1, forward strand.
CGCTTGAGCGGTGCCACTAAAAAGCAACTGAACCAAACTGAGCATGTTTATTCTTTTACCTATATTCAGACATTCTCGTTGCAGCACGTTGCCAATGCCTACCATGAAAGGTGAATGCCACACTCCACAGAGAAGGAAATTTATCCATGATGCAATTGAGACAATTCGTATATATCTCACAAATTTTCAAGCACTTCCATTCAGAAAACATTACATGGTAGGACCCAGCACTATCCTATCATCTTTCACATTTTTTTATTCAACGAAATAAAATAATAGATATTCCTGATATAGGTTGAAGTAGGTAATACTAATAATATATATATATATATATATATATATATATATATATATATATATATATATATATATATATATATAAGTTTTTTTAAAATAAAAAATAAAAAATAGCAATAGCTGATTCCATGTTTTTTTTTCCTGGTACATTTATTCCAAATTGTAATTTTGTTGATTGATATGATAAATATTCTTGTAAAATAATTAATAAATTTCTTACATATGTTGTAGTAGTAATTCAAATAGAGGGTCCACAGCAAGGAAATAAAAAAGGAAATGATAAATCTTATAAAAAAAAGGAAATAACAAAGAAAACTATGAATCTTAAACCCTAGAGGATTGCAATGAGTTGTTGTACCTCCCGATGAATGCTATAAATAATGAATTGTTACTTTTTTCATTGACTTTTGTAACTATAGATATTTTCTAAAAATTCATGTGTTCCTTTCAAATCCTATAAATCCAAATAATCTATTCAAATCTTATAAAGTCTTATGATATAAATCCTTTAAAATCCACACATGAGAATCTTGATTATAACAATCTTTTAAAAAAAAGTCTTTTAAAATCTTATAAGTCATTACATTCTTACATAATCTTACTTGTCAAATGAATGGTGTAGTGGGTGGTGCATCAATTGGGTGGTGCACCTTAGCCCAACCCTCTCTTTAATTATGTCCAATATTTTGATGGAAGCAAAAATGCTATACATCAAGCATTAACTTACAAAAATTATAATGTAGATAATAGATAACTAAGATTTATCATTACAATTCTATTTTGATTTACGATTTTTATTTAATAATTAAAAGTATATTATTTAACCTATCACTAAATAATTATTAATTATTATTATTATGAATGAATGTGATTTTTTTTAATAATAGCTTATTTTTTGAGTTCGCCAACAATACATATTAGTTGTTAATTCATTGATGGTAGCATGCAGGTCTTGGTTTGTGGGAAATAACGACAGAAGAATGTAGGAAAAGATAATTTGTGAGTTTTTTGTGCGACATATGGTGGAAGGAAAATAGAGATAAAACAGGAAAAAAAGAAAGTCGTGTAAACAATTATTGAATATATATACTTTCTTAAATGAAAAACAAATATTATAATTAATAATTTATACTGCTGAATGAGCTTCATGTGGATCAAGATCATCATCATTTGGCCTCTGATTAGCACTTGGGATGAGCTTACGAATTTGCTCATAGAAGGAGAACAAGAGACTGAAGAGAGCAAAGAAGAGCTCACGAATTTGCTCGTGACGGAAGAGAGCAAGGAAGATCTCACAAATATGGTCGTAGAAGAACTAAAACGAGGCTACCAATAATAGAAGCATATTGACAATGAAAAACGGCAAAAAGTGAAGCAGGAGGAACCACAAGAGTGACTCGCTTGCAATGATCCCAGAAACATGGAATATCATAATAGTTGCTGAGCTCATTGGGTCTGGCGCTTTTGATGCAACTGCATGCGATACTAAGGCAGTGAGGAAAAGCAATGTGGTTGGCTTTGATCCTTGGAAAGGATTGGTCGTGTTTAAGCCGCCTTGATACTTAACTGCAACACAAGAAAACAGGGATGTGATGATAAGGAAGTATGTTTTTTTCATATCGGGCGACATAGTGTTGTCTAGAAAACAGAAAGCTAGAAATGAAGTTGTATTGGTCATGCTTTGGATTTACTATGCAATGTTCAAAAAGGACGTCCTTCTTCTTATATATAGATCAGCCTACAAGGGGTGGGGAGAAGTCAAAGGGGTGGGAAGAAGCTGGGAAACTTCAAAGGGGACGATAAGTTTATGAAGTTTCCCAGCTTCTTCCTTCTCCCTCACTCACGATCTGAAGCAGTTCAAGGCTCGGATTCTCCCCTTCCATTCTAAACGTGATTTGCGGACATCATGGGCGCAGCATCAGAGCAATATTTTCTTTCCTTTTCTGCCTTCTTATTTTCTCTAGGATACTATCATACCTTTCCTTCTTTGCTTCCAAGAAACCCTCACCTTCCCTTCCATTCTAAAACCCTAGCGCAAACCAGAAAAGGTATGATAGTATCCAAGAGAAAATCAGAAGGCAGAAAAGGAAAGAAAATGTTGCTCTGATGCACGCCCATGATGTCTGCAAATCACGTTTAGAATGGAAGGGGAGAATTCGTGCCTCTGGTTTGTGCTAGGGTTTTAGAATGGAAGGGAAGGTGAGGGTTTCTTGGAAGCAAAGAAGGAAAGGTATGATAGTATCCTAGAGAAAATAAGAAGGCAGAAAAGGAAAGAAAATATTGCTCTGATGCTGCGCCCATGATGTCCGCAAATCACGTTTATGATAGTATCCTAGAGAAAATAAGAAGGCAGAAAAGGAAAGAAAATATTGCTCTGATGCTGCGCCCATGATGTCCGCAAATCACGTTTATGATAGTATCCTAGAGAAAATAAGAAGGTAGAAAAGGAAAGAAAATATTTCTCTGATGCTGTGCCCATGATGTCCACAAATCACGTTTAGAATGGAAGGGGAGAATCCGGGCCTCTGGTTTGTGCTAGGGTTTTAGAATGGAAGGGAAGGTGAGGGTTTCTTGGAAGCAAAGAAGGAAAGGTATGATAGTATCCTAGAGAAAATAAGAAGGCAGAAAAGGAAAGAAAATATTGCTCTGATGATGCGCCCATGATGTCCGCAAATCACGTTTAGAATGGAAGGGGAGAATCCGCGCCTTAAACTGCTTCAGATCGTGAGTGAGGGAGAAGGAGGAAGTGAGAGTGTGACTATAAATGTGAGTAAGGGAGAAGGGGGACTGGGGTTTTAATTCTAATGACCAATGTGTTCGCTCTTTCTCTTTGCGACATCTTCACATATATGAAAATCATTTTCATGTTCAAAACATCATTAATGATGTTTTTCTTTGGCTTATAGTTAAGAAGTTTCCCAGCTTCTTCCCACTCCTTTGACTTCTCCCCACCCCTTGTAGTCCGATCTATATATAAGAAGAAGGACGTCCTTTTTGAACATTGCATAGTAAATCCAAAGCATTGCACTGAGCAGTGCAACCACAGAAGGAGACGAACTGCATTACAATATTTGTTTTTTGTCAGTTTTTGAAGAATATAGAGACAGCGGTGTTATAATTTTTTTTAACATATTTTTTAAATCAGATCAAAACGCAAATCTCACATCACTTTTTTATTTGCGTGGACATCGTTTGGACCGTAATTCTTTAACTATTGTCATTTGATTTGGTGGATTATTGAAACTCAAACATAAAAAAATATTGGGTTAAATATGTTTTTAGTTTCTAGGAAATGAGTGAATTTTGGTTTTGGTCCCTGTAAAATATTTCTTTGGTTTTTATCCCTCTAAAATATGAAATTACTAATTTTGGTCCCTAGAAAATGAGTAAATATTGGTTTTGATCCTTGTAAATTGTTTTTCTTTGATTTTAATCCCTTAAAATTTGATATCACCGTTTTTAGTCCCTGGCATCCATTTTAGGAAAGATAAATATAATTCATTTTAAGATTTAAGGAAAATTTTAAGAGAATCATATGCTAACATAACAGCATAGAGGTTATTGTGTGTCACTTGGGTTAATCATATGTCCTTCTGTTAGACACATAAGTACATAATAGATGTCACATGATAGTAGGGACAAAAGATAGTTATTTCAGATTTTACAGGGACCAAAATCAAAATTCAATCATTTTGCAGGGACCAAAAACATATTTAACCCAAAAATATTCTACAATTTAGCGATTGGATTGGCTAAATTTATATTCCAAACTATATTTAAAGGTTTAATACATGAATTAATTTTAATATGTTATTAATATAAAGTTTTTTTTATAGTATTAATCAATTATATATTATTGTACACAAGACTTTTGAAATAATTATTATAAAATTAAATATTTTTAATAATGTATACAATATATAATTGAATAAAAAACAAAAAACTTTGACTTTAATTGATATTTACCATCAGTAGAAAACATTATAAATCAATCATAAATTGTATATCTTTTAAAAATGTATGACTTTGTAATAATTGTCATAAAAATTACGCATTTTCTGTTACATAGGAGAAAAAACACAAAAGAAAAAGCAGCTAGGATCTAACAAAAGAGACTTCCATGGCATCCGCTAACAGAATGGACACCATCTCCTGAGGCGCGCCTTGAATCACCGTGAAGCTTGTTGAGCTTCTAGCTCCTAGTTTAGCCAAATAGTCTACTAAGGAACCTCTCTCAGGGTATGTAACAGTACACACTCCCAATCTTGGCGCATCATTCTCTTAATGGCAGCAAGAATCGTACAATACCTGTGGTGCACATTGATCTCATCATGAACTAGATCCACAACATGGGCCGAGTCTGAGTAGCAAACCAAATTTCTGTATCCTCTATCCTAACACATTTATTGATTTGTAATTGAATAATAATATAAGAAATTTTACAATAACAATGTATCAAAATTAAATTAAATTTTTTTTTAACATTGTATTAAAATTAAATAACTAATATCCAGTAAAAAAAATTAAATACCTAATATATTTACTATTGAAGTAAGTTTTTACTTTATGTGCATCCCCATAGGGGTGGAAAAATTTTTTGTACCGATCCGCAACCGAGAAACCCGGAGAAGGAAACTAGTGCATGGGGGATACACACGGGTCGCGGGTTGTTCGGATCAGAGAATCAGATACACATGGAAAGCGTCGGGCCGGTTTGGATTCGGTAAAAAAAAATCGCTACCGACCGTACCCGACCGAATGTATTAATATATTATTTTATTATCACTGATTTTATTTTACTCTCATTGGCTACACTCAATTTTCGGTTCAATCTCATTGGCTCTCATTAACTTATCCTTACCTTTTCTGATTCTCTCATTACTAACCCCCTAAAACACGTCAATAATAAGATCTTATCTGATCTTTTCTCAAAATTTCAGAAAACAAATCTCTCAACCTCTCTCCTCTCGTTATCTTCTTCACACTTTCACTCAAACACTCACATCTCATCCCCCAAACCCTAGTCTCTTTGCCCCCTTTGCCGCAGAGGCACTTCGAGCCAAACCTTGATGACGACGACAGCACGATCTCTTCCATTTCCAGCGAAACCGTGATGACGACGACGAGGTAGTCGATGACGATGATGGTGAAGAAGAAGACGACAACGAGGGATCAATGACGACGACGCCCAAGATGACGACGTCGATATCTTCCCAAGATGATGGTGCTGTTGTGATGTCCTCAACAAAGAGGTGGTGGTACTCATACGGGTTCTATTGATTTGTAAAAAGTTTGAATTTATCTTGGTTCTTTTTGTTTAGTTGAATTTGTTATATTCACATCTCTAAGTTTTAACTTGGATTTTGTTAAATCTGTTGAATGTTTGATGTTGATCTATTTGATTTTTTTTCTTTTGGTATATTTCTGTTCTCTTCAATCTTGGTTTGTTTCTATTCTTTCATTTTGAACCCTAAACCGTGACAACCCACCCGCCGGAACTGCCACCTACTGGAACCGCCACCCGCCCTAACTGAACACCTAAACGGATGGAAACATATTATATATTTTAGTTGTCGGTTTCAATCGGATTAGGGTTTTTCACCCGAATCCGACCATAAGCGACTGATGCCCACCCTACATCCCCATGTGGTGCCTTCTATCCTGCACCATGTAAAGTTTGGTGCATGATGCACCCTCCAAATGACCTGTTATAACCAGTTTTCCATAATTATATTATTAAGCTACAATTTTTTTTTTCATTCTTCTTTCCTAAACCACCACTGTACAGCCCTCACCGGCAACACCTTTGGTTACCTCCTGCTTCCATCTTCGGCGTATGAAACCTGACGGTGAGTATCCGTGTCGACTCATAACCACCACCACCATGGTCGAACCCCTACTGTCCTGGTTGAACTCCTAATACCAGATCTCAGTACAACTCTCTCCCCCTATGTTGATGAAGGTAAATGGTGGTGGGTTGAATAGATCTGGTATTCAAAAAGGGATTATCGCACGATGGTGCATGGAATGGTGATGGGGTTCTGTTGCGATGGTCTTGGCGGCAGATCAGTAGATTGCGACGGCGGACAACTAGCGATTCGTGAAGGAAAAACTAGAGTTCTTAGATGTCTAGAACAATGTATAGATATAAAATATAGCATATTAATCATGTTGAACAAAGAACTAAGACAAAAATTTTTGTACCTTGGAGTATGATAGAATCATGAGATCTTCTTCAGAATGTGAGGGCAAATTGCTCTATTCTCTAGTAAGTGTATACCACGTATGAAACTGCTTGATGGGGAGACAGTTTAACTTACTAGCAGAGAGTAGGGACCTCTCAACGGGTTAACAAGAGAATGAATCATCCCATCATAGGGTCACTCTTAGTAGATACACAATTACTAATTTCACCAATTGGTTAAGTGATTCAGAATTATTAATAAGTTTTGATTATGTTTTAATTATTAATTAATGCTAATCCACATAATTATACACATGTTAAATAAAAAATTTAACAATTCTCCCACTTGGATAGCATTAATCAATCATTAAAATATAACAACAATTATTAAGAGTGAAATATCAATTATGGTCAAAGCACACATTAACCAACGGTATCAGAAATATAAGCTTTAATGCTGCAAAAATAGAGTCTGATAGGGAAGTAAATCATTCATGCTAAAGACATACATTTCATATAAAGAATGATAAATTTGGAAGAACATATTTAAGTTAAGAGTAACATGTTTATCCAAGAATGGTCCAAGCATCTGAAAATGCTATAAGAGATAGGATATATCAAAGTGATATTATTTCATACATATCTCATAATAAACTCCCACTAACCCAAACATCAAAAGACTGAATTAAACTAATATGAGTTATAATATTCAGGTAAGTAAGTCTTTGGTCAATGGATCTGCCAATGTGTTTTCAAATTAGTAAAGACCGTAAAATATCCACATAGAGACATGAAGAGTAATTACATATATGGATAGCCCATTAGTAAAATTAATTACATTTGATTAAAAATAAATAAATGCTCAACAATACATGGAATTCAATTAATCCGAGTTTTGCTAAATGAGTGACTATGCAAATCAATAAGGAATTAGGAAATATGAGGATCTTCTATTTGAATTGCATATACACTTAGTTCTTTAAAAAAATGGATTAATGTGGTCACAAGAATGTCAATGATAACCAAGCATTTATGACCACAAGATTTACAAGCAACTCAATAATATAAATATCATACTCGGATAGGAGAAATGACATCATACAAGCAAGGTACTTATACATTTGTGACCTAATAAAATGTGGAATATTGGTTAAAAGAGAGAAGCACAACATGATTGCATGCCAAAAGATTATGATGCATTATCCAACAAAATCGACCTTAGCATCCTAGAATGAGACAGAATATCAAAGTCTCTTAGAATATGTCATATGTCATAGTGCGTACAAGAATATATGACAATATAGAATTAATAAGTCTCCAGACATCACAATAGTGTACACACTCCCTCTATTCTAGTATAACTAAACAAGATTATGATTCCCATTAGACCCACTAATATTTAAATGCTCTAATTGTATAATATTTGATAGTGGGATCATTACTATGTTGTATATTACAAATGATCTCCACATAAATTATAATATTATTTGATCATATGCTAATCTATTATGTTATTATAATTTAGGCTTAATTGTAGCTTTGGTCTCCCTACTATTGGCCATGTGCGATTTTGGTTCATAAAGTTTTTTTTCGTGAACATTTGGTCCCCTAGTTTTTCAATGTTGCAAATTTGGTCCTTCTTTCCAATGTCTATCATTTTTTTCAATGATCAACATAGAGGAACCACTCCTCTAAGCACACAACCTCTGGTTGAGGTTCTCCCTCCTTTGCATCTTCAATTCAACATGATTCAGTGGTTCCTCTCTGCTATTTATAGGTTTTGTCCCTCTTTTCCGGGACTTTTTTTGGTTACACCATATGATCCTTTACCATAAAAGCTCAAATAGAGGTTCTATATGCTTAGAGCAGTGGTTCTATGTTCTTAGAGGAGTGATTCCTCTATGTTGAACATTGAAAAATTGAAGGACATTGGCAGAAGGACCAAATTTGCAATATTAAAAAAACAAGGGACACTACAAAAAAAGGTTATTTAGCGATCGAAAATAGTGACCGAATTTATTGGTTGGTGTTTGTGACCGAAATGGCGACCGATTTTAGGATCTTCATGAAACCTGGTTATAGTTGATACTGCGACCGAAATAGCGACCGAAATAAAGCGTAACAGAGTTATCGGTCACTATTTTGGTCGCTAAATAAAGGAAAGTAAAAGTTAAAACTTGCTGACTTTTTAGCGACTGAAATGGCGACCGATTTAAATGCATTCAATTTTATTTATATTTACGACCGATATTTTTCGGTCGCAAAACGGAGCGTAAAAAAATTAAAATAGAGCGTGTTAGCGATCGATATTAAATCGGTCGCTAAATTTATGAATTCAAATTTCAAATTAACCCAGTTAGCGACCGATTTAGTGACCGAATAATTCGGTAGCTAAAAATAAAATCCCTAAATCACGATTTCCTTCCTCTCATCCCCCATTTCTCTCTTTTCTTCTCTTCTCTCTCACGCGCAGCAGCTCCTCAAGTCTCCGGCCAAGTCTCCGGCCACCACCTCCTCCACACGGTAAGCATACGTCTCTCTCTCCCTCTCCTTCTCTCTCTCACTCACGTCTCTCTCTCCCTCTATCTCGCTCTCTTACTTGCATCTATCTCTCTCTCTGTTTTCAGGTTTTGTGCGGCTGAGTGATGAGTGTGATTTCACCTCATTTTCCATGTACATTTCTGCATGCATTTGCATATAAGTTAGGCCATTTTAGTTTGATTTTGGTTAGTTTTTCCTTTGGAACAGATAAGGTGGTTTTGGTGTTGTTTTGCAGGAATTCAATGGAAAAATGCTCAGAATTAGCCTTGATGGAGCTTGGATGAAATAGAGCCTGAAAAGAGAAGAAATTGAGCCAAGCGAGTACGGAGATTCGCCCGTGAGCCTCGGATTCGCCCGCGACCCTGAAAGCTGACTGTTGGAGAAAATGCAAGCCTTTCTGGTTCGCCTCGCGAACCCATGTCTCGCCTCGCGAGTCTGAAAACCAGAAGCCATCACGCCCAGGCCCTGATGCTCCTCACGGGCGTATTAAAGAAAAACCTTTCGGTCTCGCGTCGCGAAGAAACTCTCGCCCCGCGAGAGTTCAATTCTCTGAATGCAGATTTTTAACATTCGCCTCGCGAGACATGTCTCGCCTCGCGAACGCGCGCAGATCTGATTGGTATAAGTTGCTGTTTTAGGGCAGTTTTGGAGGAGCTTTTGGAGGAGGAGCACTTGGGAGCTTTTGGAGGAGGAGCACTTGGGAGCACTTAGAGGCTGTGGCTGGACTAGGGTTCCAGCCCTAGAAGGGGAGATTTCCTTGCTCTGGGAATGGAGGAAGCTTGGAGGATTCTTCTATGAGTGTTCTCCATCCCTTCTCTCATTCTCTTTTGTATTTCCTTTTATCATGAGTAGTTAAATTCCCCCATTGTTGGGGTTAGATGTAGCTTTTCTGAACTTGTTTGTATTTGATTTGGTGTTTTAATGCAAGCCTCTATTTCTTTATGAGTATGTGATTCTGTGCTTAATGCTTTCCTTGGATTAGCTACCCATAGGAATGATATGTTGCTTTGATAGATAACTGAAAGGTTGGTGTTAAGGCATGCTCATGAATCATATGCCAAGTAGTTCAAGAATCTAGACACAGGTGTTGGCTGCTTGCAATCTTATAAGTCTTGACTTAATGCAAAATCACAGATTAATCCACCTAAGACATTAGGGTTTGATTTGGGGTTTTAGGCTCAATGCACCTAAGACATTAGGCTTGAGTATTTTAGAAAAGGCTTGATTGTCATAATTGAAGTAGTGCTTGTGTTGATAATCATTTCATTGCAATTAAGGGAGGATTAGTGTAGTCTAACCCTAACAATCTTAGCCACATCTCTGTTTGCATACCAAGTGTTCGATAAAATTCCCAAAAGACCAAAAACATTTTATTTCTTTATTTTATGATCTTTTCATACTTTAGTTTAGTCTAGATAGTTGTTGAGTTTGTGAATTGTTAATTGACAACCGATCCTTGTGGATACGATAACCGGTCTCACCACCGTATTACTTGTTTGCGACGAGGTGCACTTGCCTTTATCTTAAAAATACGCATCAAGTTTTTGGCGCCGTTGCCGGGGATCGGCTTTGCCAATATCAGTAGTAACAAATGAGATAACTAATTTAGACATTTTTTTATTATTTTATTTTTCTGTATATATTTTTGATATCCTTCTTTAGTTAGTTTTGTATATATTTGAATTTTTGTTTCTTTGATCTTGGGCTTAATTGTCTGTGAGGTGAAAATTGATTTGGCAGGATCATGGACTATAATTATTATCAGTCATCTGATGCAGAAATTGAGATATCTGAGTTGCAGCTACGGGCAGATATGCTGCAGTTGGCCATAAACATCCAACAAGTGAGTAATGAGTTGTCAAGGGCAACTGTCTCTCCTCCACCAGTGGTAGGCTATTCTGAATGGGGAAATCAATATCCCGACACTTACACTCCATGGTGGGGGAATCCTCCAAACAAGGCGTGGATTGATCAAGAGGAACATTGGGAACCTTCCACATCTTCATATCAACCACAACCATCTCAATGGTATGATGAGCCATCACCATTGGAAGTTGCTTGGGAGAACTTCAAATCCGAATTCGCAGTCAATTCTGAGCAACCCATTCCGGATAGTCGGTCTCACCTAGAGGATATTTTGGAGAGCTTCATGGTAGCAACAATGGAAAGTTTAGAAAATCAAGAAGATACCATTCGAAGTCTCGGGGCACGTATTGAGGAACTCTCTAACCAACTATCCGAAATGCCAAAAGGGAACTTGATGGACGATGATGAAGATGATGCAATAATGGATGATGTGGAAGATGAAGAAATAGGTGCAACCGAGTCAAGAAGAGAAGAACCTGTTTGTGAAAACATAGTTGCACCATCTCCCATTGAACCCTTGACTAAAGAGCTTGAAAGGAAAAGGCAATTGGAGGACATCTATTTCACCATGCTTGGGGATGATGAAGAACTTTTGGAATTAGATGATGCTATTGGTTCCTATGCATGTGTTGAATGTGATGGAAAAAACACTTGTGTGGTTTGCGCTGAGATTTCTGCATATTTGGAAGGTGATGGATTTGGTGATGCTGAGAATGAAGATTGTACAGGTTGATAAAGGGGTCATCTTTGACCCAAGAGGGAGTGAGAAGTCCTTCCCACTTGAAGAAGTCACCATGATTTTCAAGCACTCACTCCCATATTTATGCTGCAAACCGTGGGATCCAGGTGAAGGATCTCACCTGGTTAACATCCCTTGGTCCTTATACCACAGGTTATGGGATCCAGGTGGATGCTTCTTAATGAGTCAAGCTAGTGACGTTAAAGAAGCGCTTATTGGGAGGCAACCCAACTTTTCTTAACCCTTCTCTTTAGTTAGTTTTTGTTTTTGATTTTCAACCTCTTGAATAATTTGAGAAGCTCAAGAGGAAAATAATAAATTGTCAATTGCCAAGTGTTTGCAGGGTAATAAGGAAGGAAGGGAGAGCAAGAAGACAAGGAGAAGAGAAAAAGGGGCAGAGAAAAAGCAAAGTCAGCACCCGCTACCGCCTCGGTAAGCCGTTCCAATTTTTTTAATTTTATTTTGTATTATTTTCCCCTTTCTCCAACTTGATTGTTTACATTGGGGACAATGTAAATTTTTAAGCTTGGGGTAGGGGTATTTTGCATTTTTATGTTGCATGTTGCATTCATATAGTTTTGCATGATAGTTTTGCATGATCACACAATTAGATTGCCCTTGCTGAATTTTGCATCCGATTGTGAGAACTAAGTGCCAATAATTTGTGATAGTGAATTGTTGAACCCAATTTGTTATTCTTGTGATATGGCTGCAAATGAAAATGTTTGAGATGATCTTGGATAGTTGATAATTAGCATATGGTTCTGTGGATTTGTGTTTTTCATTGATTCTCGAACTAAAATGTGAGATTTTGAGCCAAAGGGGTACTCACAAAATTTTACCCCATTCTTTGTGTTAGAGTGTTATTCCTCTTGGTTTGTTTTCTCTAGAACTTGACTTGAAACCATTTTGAAGCTTAAAAATTTTTGAAAACATTTTTGAAAATGATTGAGGCAAGTAGGTATTTTTCCGCCTTTCGAGCTTTGAATGATGAAATGCTACCCCTTAGTTGCCCAATTTTGAGCCTGAATGAATAAAATGCTTTTCTTGGTACCCTGAAATGTTTTGATCAATATGCTTGCTAAGGAACCTTCTAAAGTATTACAAAAGGGTGAAAAAGGTAGTTGAAAGTTTGGGATGAAAGAATCGAAAAAATAATTCTCTTGAATTGAAAAAAATCTCCCCTTCTCCAAATAAAAGAAAAAGAAAAGAAAAAAAAGAAAAAAAAATAGAGAAGGGGATGACAAAAAGAAAAGTGAGAAATAAAAAGAAAAAGAAAGCAAAGAAAGGTGGAAAGTGAATTGAAAACCCAAGAAGGTATTTTAGAAGGTCATGTTTGCAAAGCTTGATGTTTATGTAGCCTTTTGAAATGTCCTTTTCTTGTTATCCCCACCTAACGATTAATCCCATGGCCACGTTACAACCAAGTGAAAGACCTCTTGATTCTTAATTGTTTTCATTAATAAAGTAGAGATGTGGTTGATAGTCAAGCCTATGGTAGGATTCATTCCTTGAGGAAAATTGAGCGAAATGTCTTATCCCCTAAACACTTGAGTGAGGTAGAAAGAGAACCAAGCAAAAGAATAAGCTTGGGGTGAGCTTCAGGTGAGAAAGAGTGCTCAAATCAATGAGAATATGAGTCTAAGGAACCTAAGCCTCTAATTGAACTTGAATTGATTGTCTCTTACTGAATTGTTTGAATTGCCTATTACTTGGATTAGTATTTACTCGGGTTCTTAATTCACTATCCATGCTTTGACTGTTTATCTCTTCCGGTCTTAGTTTTTGCTTGAGGACAAGCAAAGTCTTAAGATTGGGGTGATTTGATGAGTGTGATTTCACCTCATTTTCCATGTACATTTCTGCATGCATTTGCATATAAGTTAGGCCATTTTAGTTTGATTTTGGTTAGTTTTTCCTTTGGAACAGATAAGGTGGTTTTGGTGTTGTTTTGCAGGAATTCAATGGAAAAATGCTCAGAATTAGCCTTGATGGAGCTTGGATGAAATAGAGCCTGAAAAGAGAAGAAATTGAGCCAAGCGAGCACTGAGATTCGCCCACGAGCCTGGATTCGCCCGCGACCACGAAAGCCGATCGTTGGAGAAAATGCAAGCCTTTCTGGTTCGCCTCGCGAACCCATGTCTCGCCTCGCGAGTCTGAAAACCAGAAGCCATCACGCCCAGGCCCTGATGCTCCTCACGGGCGTATTAAAGAAAAACCTTTCGGTCTCGCGTCGCGAAGAAACTCTCGCCCGCGAGGTTCAATTCTCTCGAATGCAGATTTTTAACATTCGCCTCGCGAGACATGTCTCGCCTCGCGAACGCGCGCAGATCTGATTGGTATAAGTTGCTGTTTTAGGGCAGTTTTGGAGGAGCTTTTGGAGGAGGAGCACTTGGGAGCTTTTGGAGGAGGAGCACTTGGGAGCACTTAGAGGCTGCGGCTGGACTAGGGTTCCAGCCCTAGAAGGGGAGATTTCCTTGCTCTGGGAATGGAGGAAGCTTGGAGGATTCTTCTATGAGTGTTCTCCATCCCTTCTCTCATTCTCTTTTGTATTTCCTTTTATCATGAGTAGTTAAATTCCCCCATTGTTGGGGTTAGATGTAGCTTTTCTGAACTTGTTTGTATTTGATTTGGTGTTTTAATGCAAGCCTCTATTTCTTTATGAGTATGTGATTCTGTGCTTAATGCTTTCCTTGGATTAGCTACCCATAGGAATGATATGTTGCTTTGATAGATAACTGAAAGGTTGGTGTTAAGGCATGCTCATGAATCATATGCCAAGTAGTTCAAGAATCTAGACATAGGTGTTGGCTGCTTGCAATCTTTTAAGTCTTGACTTAATGCAAAATCACAGATTAATCCACCTAAGACATTAGGGTTTGATTTGGGGTTTTAGGCTCAATGCACCTAAGACATTAGGCTTGAGTATTTTAGAAAAAGCTTGATTGTCATAATTGAAGTAGTGCTTGTGTTGATAATCATTTCATTGCAATTAAGGGAGGATTAGTGTAGTCTAACCCTAACAATCTTAGCCACATCTCTGTTTGCATACCAAGTGTTCGATAAAATTCCCAAAAGACCAAAAACATTTTATTTCTTTATTTTATGATCTTTTCATACTTTAGTTTAGTCTAGATAGTTGTTGAGTTTGTGAATTGTTAATTGACAACCGATCCTTGTGGATACGATAACCTGGTCTCACCACCGTATTACTTGTTTGCGACGAGGTGCACTTGCCTTTATCTTAAAAATACGCATCAAGTTTTTGGCGCCGTTGCCGGGGATCGGCTTTGCCAATATCAGTAGTAACAAATGAGATAACTAATTTAGACATTTTTTTATTATTTTATTTTTCTGTATATATTTTTGATATCCTTCTTTAGTTAGTTTTGTATATATTTGAATTTTTGTTTCTTTGATCTTGGGCTTAATTGTCTGTGAGGTGAAAATTGATTTGGCAGGATCATGGACTATAGTTATTATCGCTCATCCGATGCAGAAATTGAGATATCTCGAGTTGCGGCTACGGGCAGATATCTGCAGCTTGGCCATAAACATCCAACAAGTGAGTAATGAGTTGTCAAGGGCAACTGTCTCTCCTCCACCAAAGGGTAGGCTATTCTGAATGGGGAAATCAATATCCCGACACTTACACTCCATGGTGGGGGAATCCTCCAAACAAGGCGTGGATTGATCAAGAGGAACATTGGGAACCTTCCACATCTTCATATCAACCACAACCATCTCAATGGTATGATGAGCCATCACCATTGGAAGTTGCTTGGGAGAACTTCAAATCCGAATTCGCAGTCAATTCTGAGCAACCCATTCCGGATAGTCGGTCTCACCTAGAGGATATTTTGGAGAGCTTCATGGTAGCAACAATGGAAAGTTTAGAAAATCAAGAAGATACCATTCGAAGTCTCGGGGCACGTATTGAGGAACTCTCTAACCAACTATCCGAAATGCCAAAAGGGAACTTGATGGACGATGATGAAGATGATGCAATAATGGATGATGTGGAAGATGAAGAAATAGGTGCAACCGGGTCAAGAAGAGAAGAACCTGTTTGTGAAAACATAGTTGCACCATCTCCCATTGAACCCTTGACTAAAGAGCTTGAAAGGAAAAGGCAATTGGAGGACATCTATTTCACCATGCTTGGGGATGATGAAGAACTTTTGGAATTAGATGATGCTATTGGTTCATATGCATGTGTTGAATGTGATGGAAAAAACACTTGTGTGGGTTTGCGGCGAGATTTCTGCATATTTGGAAGGTGATGGATTTGGTGATGCTGAGAATGAAGATTGTACAGGTTGATAAAGGGGTCATCTTTGACCCAAGAGGGAGTGAGAAGTCCTTCCCACTTGAAGAAGTCACCATGATTTTCAAGCACTCACTCCCATATTTATGCTGCAAACCGTGGGATCCAGGTGAAGGATCTCACCTGGTTAACATCCCTTGGTCCTTATACCACAGGTTATGGGATCCAGGTGGATGCTTCTTAATGAGTCAAGCTAGTGACGTTAAAGAAGCGCTTATTGGGAGGCAACCCAACTTTTCTTACCCTTCTCTTTAGTTAGTTTTTGTTTTTGATTTTCAACCTCTTGAATAATTTGAGAAGCTCAAGAGGAAAATAATAAATTGTCAATTGCCAAGTGTTTGCAGGGTAATAAGGAAGGAAGGGAGAGCAAGAAGACAAGGAGAAGAGAAAAAGGGGCAGAGAAAAAGCAAAGTCAGCACCCGCTACCGCCTCGGTAAGCCGTTCCAATTTTTTTAATTTTATTTTGTATTATTTTCCCCTTTCTCCAACTTGATTGTTTACATTGGGGACAATGTAAATTTTTAAGCTTGGGGTAGGGGTATTTTGCATTTTTATGTTGCATGTTGCATTCATATAGTTTTGCATGATAGTTTTGCATGATCACACAATTAGATTGCCCTTGCTGAATTTTGCATCCGATTGTGAGAACTAAGTGCCAATAATTTGTGATAGTGAATTGTTGAACCCAATTTGTTATTCTTGTGATATGGCTGCAAATGAAAATGTTTGAGATGATCTTGGATAGTTGATAATTAGCATATGGTTCTGTGGATTTGTGTTTTTCATTGATTCTGAACTAAAATGTGAGATTTTGAGCCAAAGGGGTACTCACAAAATTTTACCCCATTCTTTGTGTTAGAGTGTTATTCCTCTTGGTTTGTTTTCTCTAGAACTTGACTTGAAACCATTTTGAAGCTTAAAAATTTTTGAAAACATTTTTGAAAATGATTGAGGCAGAGGTATTTTTCCGGGCCTTCTGAGCTTTGAATGATGAAATGCTACCCCTTAGTTGCCCAATTTTGAGCCTGAATGAATAAAATGCTTTTCTTGGTACCCTGAAATGTTTTGATCAATATGCTTGCTAAGGAACCTTCTAAAGTATTACAAAAGGGTGAAAAAGGTAGTTGAAAGTTTGGGATGAAAGAATCAGAAAAAATAATTCTCTTGAATTGAAAAAAATCTCCCCTTCTCCAAATAAAAGAAAAAGAAA
The DNA here is from genome assembly GCA_030762895.1 of Sophora flavescens. NCBI lineage: Eukaryota > Viridiplantae > Streptophyta > Magnoliopsida > Fabales > Fabaceae > Sophora > Sophora flavescens. Next base: position 60,738,890 of record CM061069.1, read on the forward strand.
AGAAAAAAAAGAAAAAAAAATAGAGAAGGGGATGACAAAAAGAAAAGTGAGAAATAAAAAGAAAAAGAAAGCAAAGAAAGGTGGAAAGTGAATTGAAAACCCAAGAAGGTATTTTAGAAGGTCATGTTTGCAAAGCTTGATGTTTATGTAGCCTTTTGAAATGTCCTTTTCTTGTTATCCCCACCTAACGATTAATCCCATGGCCACGTTACAACCAAGTGAAAGACCTCTTGATTCTTAATTGTTTTCATTAATAAAGTAGAGATGTGGTTGATAGTCAAGCCTATGGTAGGATTCATTCCTTGAGGAAAATTGAGCGAAATGTCTTATCCCCTAAACACTTGAGTGAGGTAGAAAGAGAACCAAGCAAAAGAATAAGCTTGGGGTGAGCTTCAGGTGAGAAAGAGTGCTCAAATCAATGAGAATATGAGTCTAAGGAACCTAAGCCTCTAATTGAACTTGAATTGATTGTCTCTTACTGAATTGTTTGAATTGCCTATTACTTGGATTAGTATTTACTCGGGTTCTTAATTCACTATCCATGCTTTGACTTGTTTATCTCTTCAGTGCGAGATTTTGCTTGAGGACAAGCAAAGTCTTAAGATTGGGGTGATTTGATGAGTGTGATTTCACCTCATTTTCCATGTACATTTCTGCATGCATTTGCATATAAGTTAGGCCATTTTAGTTTGATTTTGGTTAGTTTTTCCTTTGGAACAGATAAGGTGGTTTTGGTGTTGTTTTGCAGGAATTCAATGGAAAAATGCTCAGAATTAGCCTTGATGGAGCTTGGATGAAATAGAGCCTGAAAAGAGAAAAAATTGAGCCAAGCGAGTCACTGGAGATTCGCCCACGAGCCTGGATTCGCCCCGCGACCCTGAAAGCTGACTGTTGGAGAAAATGCAAGCCTTTCTGGTTCGCCTCGCGAACCCATGTCTCGCCTCGCGAGTCTGAAAACCAGAAGCCATCACGCCCAGGCCCTGATGCTCCTCACGGGCGTATTAAAGAAAAACCTTTCGGTCTCGCGTCGCGAAGAAACTCTCGCCCCGCGAGAGTTCAATTCTCTGAATGCAGATTTTTAACATTCGCCTCGCGAGACATGTCTCGCCTCGCAAACGCGCGCAGATCTGATTGGTATAAGTTGCTGTTTTAGGGCAGTTTTGGAGGAGCTTTTGGAGGAGGAGCACTTGGGAGCTTTTGGAGGAGGAGCACTTGGGAGCACTTAGAGGCTGCGGCTGGACTAGGGTTCCAGCCCTAGAAGGGAGATTTCCTTGCTCGGGAATGGAGGAAGCTTGGAGGATTCTTCTATGAGTGTTCTCCATCCCTTCTCTCATTCTCTTTTGTATTTCCTTTTATCATGAGTAGTTAAATTCCCCCATTGTTGGGGTTAGATGTAGCTTTTCTGAACTTGTTTGTATTTGATTTGGTGTTTTAATGCAAGCCTCTATTTCTTTATGAGTATGTGATTCTGTGCTTAATGCTTTCCTTGGATTAGCTACCCATAGGAATGATATGTTGCTTTGATAGATAACTGAAAGGTTGGTGTTAAGGCATGCTCATGAATCATATGCCAAGTAGTTCAAGAATCTAGACATAGGTGTTGGCTGCTTGCAATCTTATAAGTCTTGACTTAATGCAAAATCACAGATTAATTCACCTAAGACATTAGGGTTTGATTTGGGGTTTTAGGCTCAATGCACCTAAGACATTAGGCTTGAGTATTTTAGAAAAGGCTTGATTGTCATAATTGAAGTAGTGCTTGTGTTGATAATCATTTCATTGCAATTAAGGGAGGATTAGTGTAGTCTAACCCTAACAATCTTAGCCACATCTCTGTTTGCATACCAAGTGTTCGATAAAATTCCCAAAAGACCAAAAACATTTTATTTCTTTATTTTATGATCTTTTCATACTTTAGTTTAGTCTAGATAGTTGTTGAGTTTGTGAATTGTTAATTGACAACCGATCCTTGTGGATACGATAACCGGTCTCACCACCGTATTACTTGTTTGCGACGAGGTGCACTTGCCTTTATCTTAAAAATACGCATCAAGTTTTTGGCGCCGTTCTTTGGGGATCGGCTTTGCCAATATCAGTAGTAACAAATGAGATAACTAATTTAGACATTTTTTTATTATTTTATTTTTCTGTATATATTTTTGATATCCTTCTTTAGTTAGTTTTGTATATATTTGAATTTTTGTTTCTTTGATCTTGGGCTTAATTGTCTGTGAGGTGAAAATTGATTTGGCAGGATCATGGACTATAATTATTATCAGTCATCTGATGCAGAAATTGAGATATCTGAGTTGCAGCTACGGGCGGATATGCTGCAGGTTGGCCATAAACATCCAACAAGTGAGTAATGAGTTGTCAAGGGCAACTGTCTCTCCTCCACCAGTGGTAGGCTATTCTGAATGGGGAAATCAATATCCCGACACTTACACTCCATGGTGGGGGAATCCTCCAAACAAGGCGTGGATTGATCAAGAGGAACATTGGGAACCTTCCACATCTTCATATCAACCACAACCATCTCAATGGTATGATGAGCCATCACCATTGGAAGTTGCTTGGGAGAACTTCAAATCCGAATTCGCAGTCAATTCTGAGCAACCCATTCCGGATAGTCGGTCTCACCTAGAGGATATTTTGGAGAGCTTCATGGTAGCAACAATGGAAAGTTTAGAAAATCAAGAAGATACCATTCAAGTCTCGGGGCACGTATTGAGGAACTCTCTAACCAACTATCCGAAATGCCAAAAGGGAACTTGATGGACGATGATGAAGATGATGCAATAATGGATGATGTGGAAGATGAAGAAATAGGTGCAACCGAGTCAAGAAGAGAAGAACCTGTTTGTGAAAACATAGTTGCACCATCTCCCATTGAACCCTTGACTAAAGAGCTTGAAAGGAAAAGGCAATTGGAGGACATCTATTTCACCATGCTTGGGGATGATGAAGAACTTTTGGAATTAGATGATGCTATTGGTTCCTATGCATGTGTTGAATGTGATGGAAAAAACACTTGTGTGGTTTGCGCTGAGATTTCTGCATATTTGGAAGGTGATGGATTTGGTGATGCTGAGAATGAAGATTGTACAGAAGCCAAAACAGCACCAGTGATCCTCTCTGCTTGTTTGCCACCTCACATTTTAAAGCAGTCAACAATGGAGTTCAAGCCTCTGCCTGAGAAACCGGATGTTGAATCTTTAAATGTAAAGGCACCATGGCTAGTCCAAGAGGTTGAACCCCATTTTTATTGGGAAGATTTTGTTGATAAAGGGGTCATCTTTGACCCAAGAGGGAGTGAGAAGTCCTTCCCACTTGAAGAAGTCACCATGATTTTCAAGCACTCACTCCCATATTTATGCTGCAAACCGTGGGATCCAGGTGAAGGATCTCACCTGGTTAACATCCCTTGGTCCTTATACCACAGGTTATGGGATCCAGGTGGATGCTTCTTAATGAGTCAAGCTAGTGACGTTAAAGAAGCGCTTATTGGGAGGCAACCCAACTTTTCTTAACCCTTCTCTTTAGTTAGTTTTTGTTTTTGATTTTCAACCTCTTGAATAATTTGAGAAGCTCAAGAGGAAAATAATAAATTGTCAATTGCCAAGTGTTTGCAGGGTAATAAGGAAGGAAGGGAGAGCAAGAAGACAAGGAGAAGAGAAAAAGGGGCGGAGAAAAGCAAAGTCAGCACCCGCTACCGCCTCGGTAAGCCGTTCCAATTTTTTTAATTTTATTTTGTATTATTTTCCCCTTTCTTCAACTTGATTGTTTACATTGGGGACAATGTAAATTTTTAAGCTTGGGGTAGGGGTATTTTGCATTTTTATGTTGCATGTTGCATTCATATAGTTTTGCATGATAGTTTTGCATGATCACACAATTAGATTGCCCTTGCTGAATTTTGCATCCGATTGTGAGAACTAAGTGCCAATAATTTGTGATAGTGAATTGTGGAACCCAATTTGTTATTCTTGTGATATGGCTGCAAATGAAAATGTTTGAGATGATCTTGGATAGTTGATAATTAGCATATGGTTCTGTGGATTTGTGTTTTTCATTGATTCTGAACTAAAATGTGAGATTTTGAGCCAAAGGGGTACTCACAAAATTTTACCCCATTCTTTGTGTTAGAGTGTTATTCCTCTTGGTTTGTTTTCTCTAGAACTTGACTTGAAACCATTTTGAAGCTTAAAAATTTTTGAAAACATTTTTGAAAATGATTGAGGCAAGAGGTATTTTCCGGCCGCCTTCGAGCTTTGAATGATGAAATGCTACCCCTTAGTTGCCCAATTTTGAGCCTGAATGAATAAAATGCTTTTCTTGGTACCCTGAAATGTTTTGATCAATATGCTTGCTAAGGAACCTTCTAAAGTATTACAAAAGGGTGAAAAAGGTAGTTGAAAGTTTGGGATGAAAGAATCGGAAAAAATAATTCTCTTGAATTGAAAAAAATCTCCCCTTCTCCAAATAAAAGAAAAGAAAAGAAAAAAAAAAAAAAAATAGAGAAGGGGATGACAAAAAGAAAAGTGAGAAATAAAAAGAAAAAGAAAGCAAAGAAAGGTGGAAAGTGAATTGAAAACCCAAGAAGGTATTTTAGAAGGTCATGTTTGCAAAGCTTGATGTTTATGTAGCCTTTTGAAATGTCCTTTTCTTGTTATCCCCACCTAACGATTAATCCCATGGCCACGTTACAACCAAGTGAAAGACCTCTTGATTCTTAATTGTTTTCATTAATAAAGTAGAGATGTGGTTGATAGTCAAGCCTATGGTAGGATTCATTCCTTGAGGAAAATTGAGCGAAATGTCTTATCCCCTAAACACTTGAGTGAGGTAGAAAGAGAACCAAGCAAAAGAATAAGCTTGGGGTGAGCTTCAGGTGAGAAAGAGTGCTCAAATCAATGAGAATATGAGTCTAAGGAACCTAAGCCTCTAATTGAACTTGAATTGATTGTCTCTTACTGAATTGTTTGAATTGCCTATTACTTGGATTAGTATTTACTCGGGTTCTTAATTCACTATCCATGCTTTGACTGTTTATCTCTTCTGGTCTTAGTTTTTGCTTGAGGACAAGCAAAGTCTTAAGATTGGGGTGATTTGATGAGTGTGATTTCACCTCATTTTCCATGTACATTTCTGCATGCATTTGCATATAAGTTAGGCCATTTTAGTTTGATTTTGGTTAGTTTTTCCTTTGGAACAGGATAAGGTGGTTTTGGTGTTGTTTTGCAGGAATTCAATGGAAAAATGCTCGAAATTAGCCTTGATGGAGCTTGGATGAAATAGAGCCTGAAAAGAGAAGAAATTGAGCCAAGCGAGATTCTGGAGATTCGCCCATGAGCCTGGATTCGCCCCGCGACCACGAAAGTCGACTGTTGGAGAAAATGCAAGCCTTTCCGGTTCGCCTCGCGAACCCATGTCTCGCCTCGCGAGTCTGAAAACCAGAAGCCATCACGCCCGGGCCCCGATGCTCCTCACGGGCGTATTAAAGAAAAACCTTTCGGTCTCGCGTCGCGAAGAAACTCTCGCCCGCGAGAGTTCAATTCTCTGAATGCAGATTTTTAACATTCGCCTCGCGAGACATGTCTCGCCTCGCGAACGCCGCAGAATCTGATTGGTATAAGTTGCTGTTTTAGGGCAGTTTTGGAGGAGCTTTTGGAGGAGGAGCACTTGGGAGCTTTTGGAGGAGGAGCACTTGGGAGCACTTAGAGGTCAGCGGCTGGACTAGGGTTCCAGCCTAGAAGGGGAGATTTCCTTGCTCGGGAATGGAGGAAGCTTGGAGGATTCTTCTATGAGTGTTCTCCATCCCTTCTCTCATTCTCTTTTGTATTTCCTTTTATCATGAGTAGTTAAATTCCCCCATTGTTGGGGTTAGATGTAGCTTTTCCGAACTTGTTTGTATTTGATTTGGTGTTTTAATGCAAGCCTCTATTTCTTTATGAGTATGTGATTACGTGCTTAATGCTTTCCTTGGATTAGCTACCCATAGGAATGATATGTTGCTTTGATAGATAACTGAAAGGTTGGTGTTAAGGCATGCTCATGAATCATATGCCAAGTAGTTCAAGAATCTAGACATAGGTGTTGGATGCTTGCAATCTTATAATTCTTGACTTAAATCAAAATCACAGATTAATCCACCTAAGACATTAGGGTTTGATTTGGGGTTTTAGGCTCAATGCACCTAAGACATTAGGCTTGAGTATTTTAGAAAAGGCTTGATTGTCATAATTGAAGTAGTGCTTGTGTTGATAATCATTTCATTGCAATTAAGGGAGGATTAGTGTAGTCTAACCCTAACAATCTTAGCCACATCTCTGTTTGCATACCAAGTGTTCGATAAAATTCCCAAAAGACAAAAAACATTTTATTTCTTTATTTTATGATCTTTTCATACTTTAGTTTAGTCTAGATAGTTGTTGAGTTTGTGAATTGTTAATTGACAACCGATCCTTGTGGATACGATAACCGGTCTCACCACCGTATTACTTGTTTGCGACGATGTGCACTTGCCTTTATCTTAAAAATACGCATCAAGTTTTTGGCGCCGTCTTGGGGATCGGCTTTGCCAATATCAGTAGTAACAAAATGAGATAACTAATTTAGACATTTTTTATTATTTTATTTTTCTCGTATATATTTTTGATATCCTTCTTTAGTTAGTTTTGTATATATTTGAATTTTTGTTTCTTTGATCTTGGGCTTAATTGTCTCAGGAGGTGAAAATTGATTTGGCGAGGATCATGGACTATAATTATTATCAGTCATCCGATGCGAAATTGAGATATCCGAGTTGCACCTACGGGCGAGATATGCTGCAGATTGGCCATAAACATCCAACAAGTGAGTAATGAGTTGTCAAGGGCAACTGTCTCTCCTCCACCAGGTGGTAGGCTATTCTGAATGGGGAAATCAATATCCCGACACTTACACTCCATGGTGGGGGAATCCTCCAAACAAGGCGTGGATTGATCAAGAGGAACATTGGGAACCTTCCACATCTTCATATCAACCACAACCATCTCAATGGTATGATGAGCCATCACCATTGGAAGTTGCTTGGGAGAACTTCAAATCCGAATCGCAGTCAATTCTGAGCAACCCATTCCGGATAGTCGGTCTCACCTAGAGGATATTTTGGAGAGCTTCATGGTAGCAACAATGGAAAGTTTAGAAAATCAAGAAGATACCATTCGAAGTCTCGGGGCACGTATTGAGGAACTCTCTAACCAACTATCCGAAATGCCAAAAGGGAACTTGATGGACGATGATGATGAAGATGATGCAATAATGGATGATGTGGAAGATGAAGAAATAGGTGCAACCGAGTCAAGAAGAGAAGAACCTGTTTGTGAAAACATAGTTGCACCATCTCCCATTGAACCCTTGACTAAAGAGCTTGAAAGGAAAAGGCAATTGGAGGACATCTATTTCACCATGCTTGGGGATGATGAAGAACTTTTGGAATTAGATGATGCTATTGGTTCCTATGCATGTGTTGAATGTGATGGAAAAAACACTTGTGTGGTTTGCGCTGAGATTTCTGCATATTTGGAAGGTGATGGATTTGGTGATGCTGAGAATGAAGATTGTACAGAAGCCAAAACAGCACCAGTGATCCTCTCTGCTTGTTTGCCACCTCACATTTTAAAGCAGTCAACAATGGAGTTCAAGCCTCTGCCTGAGAAACCGGGATGTTGAATCTTTAAATGTAAAGGCACCATGGCTAGTCCAAGAGGTTGAACCCCATTTTTATTGGGAAGATTTTGTTGATAAAGGGGTCATCTTTGACCCAAGAGGGAGTGAGAAGTCCTTCCCACTTGAAGAAGTCACCATGATTTTCAAGCACTCACTCCCATATTTATGCTGCAAACCGTGGGATCCAGGTGAAGGATCTCACCTGGTTAACATCCCTTGGTCCTTATACCACAGGTTATGGGATCCAGGTGGATGCTTCTTAATGAGTCAAGCTAGTGACGTTAAAGAAGCGCTTATTGGGAGGCAACCCAACTTTTCTTAACCCTTCTCTTTAGTTAGTTTTTGTTTTTGATTTTCAACCTCTTGGATAATTTGAGAAGCTCAAGAGGAAAATAATAAATTGTCAATTGCCAAGTGTTTGCAGGGTAATAAGGAAGGAAGGGAGAGCAAGAAGACAAGGAGAAGAGAAAAAGGGGCAGAGACAAAGCAAAGTCAAGACCGCTCTCCGCCTCGGTAAGCCGTTCCAATTTTTTTAATTTTATTTTGTATTATTTTCCCCTTTCTCCAACTTGATTGTTTACATTGGGGACAATGTAAATTTTTAAGCTTGGGGTAGGGGTATTTTGCATTTTTATGTTGCATGTTGCATTCAAATAGTTTTGCATGATAGTTTTGCATGATCACACAATTAGATTGCCCTTGCTGAATTTTGCATCCGATTGTGAGAACTAAGTGCCAATAATTTGTGATAGTGAATTGTGGAACCCAATTTGTTATTCTTGTGATATGGCTGCAAATGAAAATGTTTGAGATGATCTTGGATAGTTGATAATTAGCATATGGTTCTGTGGATTTGTGTTTTTCATTGATTCTGAACTAAAATGTGAGATTTTGAGCCAAAGGGGTACTCACAAAATTTTACCCCATTCTTTGTGTTAGAGTGTTATTCCTCTTGGTTTGTTTTCTCTAGAACTTGACTTGAAACCATTTTGAAGCTTAAAAATTTTTGAAAACATTTTTGAAAATGATTGAGGCAAGAGGTATTTTTCCGGCCTTCTGAGCTTTGAATGATGAAATGCTACCCCTTAGTTGCCCAATTTTGAGCCTGAATGAATAAAATGCTTTTCTTGGTACCCTGAAATGTTTTGATCAATATGCTTGCTAAGGAACCTTCTAAAGTATTACAAAAGGGTGAAAAAGGTAGTTGAAAGTTTGGGATGAAAGAATCGAGAAAAATAATTCTCTTGAATTGAAAAAAATCTCCCCTTCTCCAAATAAAAGAAAAAGAAAAGAAAAAAAGAAAAAAATAGAGAAGGGGATGACAAAAAGAAAAGTGAGAAATAAAAAGAAAAAGAAAGCAAAGAAAGGTGGAAAGTGAATTGAAAACCCAAGAAGGTATTTTAGAAGGTCATGTTTGCAAAGCTTGATGTTTATGTAGCCTTTTGAAATGTCCTTTTCTTGTTATCCCCACCTAACGATTAATCCCATGGCCACGTTACAACCAAGTGAAAGACCTCTTGATTCTTAATTGTTTTCATTAATAAAGTAGAGATGTGGTTGATAGTCAAGCCTATGGTAGGATTCATTCCTTGAGGAAAATTGAGCGAAATGTCTTATCCCCTAAACACTTGAGTGAGGTAGAAAGAGAACCAAGCAAAAGAATAAGCTTGGGGTGAGCTTCAGGTGAGAAAGAGTGCTCAAATCAATGAGAATATGAGTCTAAGGAACCTAAGCCTCTAATTGAACTTGAATTGATTGTCTCTTACTGAATTGTTTGAATTGCCTATTACTTGGATTAGTATTTACTCGGGTTCTTAATTCACTATCCATGCTTTGACTGTTTATCTCTTCTGGTCTTAGTTTTTGCTTGAGGACAAGCAAAGTCTTAAGATTGGGGTGATTTGATGAGTGTGATTTCACCTCATTTTCCATGTACATTTCTGCATGCATTTGCATATAAGTTAGGCCATTTTAGTTTGATTTTGGTTAGTTTTTCCTTTGGAACAGATAAGGTGGTTTTGGTGTTGTTTTGCAGGAATTCAATGGAAAAATGCTCAGAATTAGCCTTGATGGAGCTTGGATGAAATAGAGCCTGAAAAGAGAAGAAATTGAGCCAAGCGAGTGCACTGAGATTCGCCCCATGAGCCTGGATTCGCCCGCGACCACGAGTGATTGTTGGAGAAAATGCAAGCCTTTCTGGTTCGCCACGCGAACCCATGTCTCGCCTCGCGAGTCTGAAAACCGGAAGCCATCACGCCCGGGGCCCGATGCTCCTCACGGGCGTATTAAAGAAAAACCTTTCGGTCTCGCGTCGCGAAGAAACTCTCGCCCCGCGAGAGTTCAATTCTCTGAATGCAGATTTTTAACATTCGCCTCGCGAGACATGTCTCGCCTCGCGAACGCGCGCAGATCTGATTGGTATAAGTTGCTGTTTTAGGGCAGTTTTGGAGGAGCTTTTGGAGGAGGAGCACTTGGGAGCTTTTGGAGGAGGAGCACTTGGGAGCACTTAGAGGCTGCGGCTGGACTAGGGTTCCAGCCCTAGAAGGGGAGATTTCCTTGCTCTGGGAATGGAGGAAGCTTGGAGGATTCTTCTATGAGTGTTCTCCATCCCTTCTCTCATTCTCTTTTGTATTTCCTTTTATCATGAGTAGTTAAATTCCCCCATTGTTGGGGTTAGATGTAGCTTTTCTGAACTTGTTTGTATTTGATTTGGTGTTTTAATGCAAGCCTCTATTTCTTTATGAGTATGTGATTCTGTGCTTAATGCTTTCCTTGGATTAGCTACCCATAGGAATGATATGTTGCTTTGATAGATAACTGAAAGGTTGGTGTTAAGGCATGCTCATGAATCATATGCCAAGTAGTTCAAGAATCTAGACATAGGTGTTGGCTGCTTGCAATCTTATAAGTCTTGACTTAATGCAAAATCACAGATTAATCCACCTAAGACATTAGGGTTTGATTTGGGGTTTTAGGCTCAATGCACCTAAGACATTAGGCTTGAGTATTTTAGAAAAGGCTTGATTGTCATAATTGAAGTAGTGCTTGTGTTGATAATCATTTCATTGCAATTAAGGGAGGATTAGTGTAGTCTAACCCTAACAATCTTAGCCACATCTCTGTTTGCATACCAAGTGTTCGATAAAATTCCCAAAAGACCAAAAACATTTTATTTCTTTATTTTATGATCTTTTCATACTTTAGTTTAGTCTAGATAGTTGTTGAGTTTGTGAATTGTTAATTGACAACCGATCCTTGTGGATACGATAACCGGTCTCACCACCGTATTACTTGTTTGCGACGAGGTGCACTTGCCTTTATCTTAAAAATACGCATCAAGTTTTTGGCGCCGTTGCCGGGGATCGGCTTTGCCAATATCAGTAGTAACAAATGAGATAACTAATTTAGACATTTTTTTATTATTTTATTTTTCTGTATATATTTTTGATATCCTTCTTTAGTTAGTTTTGTATATATTTGAATTTTTGTTTCTTTGATCTTGGGCTTAATTGTCTGTGAGGTGAAAATTGATTTGGCAGGATCATGGACTATAATTATTATCAGTCATCTGATGCAGAAATTGAGATATCTGAGTTGCAGCTACGGGCAGATATGCTGCAGTTGGCCATAAACATCCAACAAGTGAGTAATGAGTTGTCAAGGGCAACTGTCTCTCCTCCACCAGTGGTAGGCTATTCTGAATGGGGAAATCAATATCCCGACACTTACACTCCATGGTGGGGGAATCCTCCAAACAAGGCGTGGATTGATCAAGAGGAACATTGGGAACCTTCCACATCTTCATATCAACCACAACCATCTCAATGGTATGATGAGCCATCACCATTGGAAGTTGCTTGGGAGAACTTCAAATCCGAATTCGCAGTCAATTCTGAGCAACCCATTCCGGATAGTCGGTCTCACCTAGAGGATATTTTGGAGAGCTTCATGGTAGCAACAATGGAAAGTTTAGAAAATCAAGAAGATACCATTCGAAGTCTCGGGGCACGTATTGAGGAACTCTCTAACCAACTATCCGAAATGCCAAAAGGGAACTTGATGGACGATGATGAAGATGATGCAATAATGGATGATGTGGAAGATGAAGAAATAGGTGCAACCGAGTCAAGAAGAGAAGAACCTGTTTGTGAAAACATAGTTGCACCATCTCCCATTGAACCCTTGACTAAAGAGCTTGAAAGGAAAAGGCAATTGGAGGACATCTATTTCACCATGCTTGGGGATGATGAAGAACTTTTGGAATTAGATGATGCTATTGGTTCCTATGCATGTGTTGAATGTGATGGAAAAAACACTTGTGTGGTTTGCGCTGAGATTTCTGCATATTTGGAAGGTGATGGATTTGGTGATGCTTGAGAATGAAGATTGTACGAGGTTGATAAAGGGGTCATCTTTGACCCAAGAGGAGGAGAAAGTCCTTCCCACTTGAAGAAGTCACCATGATTTTCAAGCACTCACTCCCATATTTATGCTGCAAACCGTGGGATCCAGGTGAAGGATCTCACCTGGTTAACATCCCTTGGTCCTTATACCACAGGTTATGGGATCCAGGTGGATGCTTCTTAATGAGTCAAGCTAGTGACGTTAAAGAAGCGCTTATTGGGAGGCAACCCAACTTTTCTTAACCCTTCTCTTTAGTTAGTTTTTGTTTTTGATTTTCAACCTCTTGAATAATTTGAGAAGCTCAAGAGGAAAATAATAAATTGTCAATTGCCAAGTGTTTGCAGGGTAATAAGGAAGGAAGGGAGAGCAAGAAGACAAGGAGAAGAGAAAAAGGGGCAGAGAAAAAGCAAAGTCAGCACCCGCTACCGCCTCGGTAAGCCGTTCCAATTTTTTTAATTTTATTTTGTATTATTTTCCCCTTTCTCCAACTTGATTGTTTACATTGGGGACAATGTAAATTTTTAAGCTTGGGGTAGGGGTATTTTGCATTTTTATGTTGCATGTTGCATTCAAATAGTTTTGCATGATAGTTTTGCATGATCACACAATTAGATTGCCCTTGCTGAATTTTGCATCCGATTGTGAGAACTAAGTGCCAATAATTTGTGATAGTGAATTGTGGAACCCAATTTGTTATTCTTGTGATATGGCTGCAAATGAAAATGTTTGAGATGATCTTGGATAGTTGATAATTAGCATATGGTTCTGTGGATTTGTGTTTTTCATTGATTCTGAACTAAAATGTGAGATTTTGAGCCAAAGGGGTACTCACAAAATTTTACCCCATTCTTTGTGTTAGAGTGTTATTCCTCTTGGTTTGTTTTCTCTAGAACTTGACTTGAAACCATTTTGAAGCTTAAAAATTTTCGAAAACATTTTTGAAAATGATTGAGGCAGTAGGTATTTTTCCGGCCTTCTGAGCTTTGAATGATGAAATGCTACCCCTTAGTTGCCCAATTTTGAGCCTGAATGAATAAAATGCTTTTCTTGGTACCCTGAAATGTTTTGATCAATATGCTTGCTAAGGAACCTTCTAAAGTATTACAAAAGGGTGAAAAAGGTAGTTGAAAGTTTGGGATGAAAGAATCAGAAAAAATAATTCTCTTGAATTGAAAAAATCTCCCCTTCTCCAAATAAAAGAAAAGAAAAAAAAGAAAAAAAAAATAGAGAAGGGGATGACAAAAAGAAAAGTGAGAAATAAAAAGAAAAAGAAAGCAAAGAAATGTGGAAAGTGAATTGAAAACCCAAGAAGGTATTTTAGAAGGTCATGTTTGCAAAGCTTGATGTTTATGTAGCCTTTTGAAATGTCCTTTTCTTGTTATCCCCACCTAACGATTAATCCCATGGCCACGTTACAACCAAGTGAAAGACCTCTTGATTCTTAATTGTTTTCATTAATAAAGTAGAGATGTGGTTGATAGTCAAGCCTATGGTAGGATTCATTCCTTGAGGAAAATTGAGCGAAATGTCTTATCCCCTAAACACTTGAGTGAGGTAGAAAGAGAACCAAGCAAAAGAATAAGCTTGGGGTGAGCTTCAGGTGAGAAAGAGTGCTCAAATCAATGAGAATATGAGTCTAAGGAACCTAAGCCTCTAATTGAACTTGAATTGATTGTCTCTTACTGAATTGTTTGAATTGCCTATTACTTGGATTAGTATTTACTCGGGTTCTTAATTCACTATCCATGCTTTGACTGTTTATCTCTTCTGGTCTTAGTTTTTGCTTGAGGACAAGCAAAGTCTTAAGATTGGGGTGATTTGATGAGTGTGATTTCACCTCATTTTCCATGTACATTTCTGCATGCATTTGCATATAAGTTAGGCCATTTTAGTTTGATTTTGGTTAGTTTTTCCTTTGGAACAGATAAGGTGGTTTTGGTGTTGTTTTGCAGGAATTCAATGGAAAAATGCTCAGAATTAGCCTTGATGGAGCTTGGATGAAATAGAGCCTGAAAAGAGAAGAAATTGAGCCAAGCAGAATTCTGGAGATTCGCCCATGAGCCTGGATTCGCCCGCGACCACTGAAAAGCTGATTTTGGAGAAAATGCAAGCCTTTCTGGTTCGCCTCGCGAACCCATGTCTCGCCTCGCGAGTCTGAAAACCAGAAGCCATCACGCCCAGGCCCTGATGCTCCTCACGGGCGTATTAAAGAAAAACCTTTCGGTCTCGCGTCGCGAAGAAACTCTCGCCCCGCGAGAGTTCAATTCTCTGAATGCAGATTTTTAACATTCGCCTCGCGAGACATGTCTCGCCTCGCGAACGCGCGCAGATCTGATTGGTATAAGTTGCTGTTTTAGGGCAGTTTTGGAGGAGCTTTTGGAGGAGGAGCACTTGGGAGCTTTTGGAGGAGGAGCACTTGGGAGCACTTAGAGGCTGCGGCTGGACTAGGGTTCCAGCCCTAGAAGGGGAGATTTCCTTGCTCTGGGAATGGAGGAAGCTTGGAGGATTCTTCTATGAGTGTTCTCCATCCCTTCTCTCATTCTCTTTTGTATTTCCTTTTATCATGAGTAGTTAAATTCCCCCATTGTTGGGGTTAGATGTAGCTTTTCTGAACTTGTTTGTATTTGATTTGGTGTTTTAATGCAAGCCTCTATTTCTTTATGAGTATGTGATTCTGTGCTTAATGCTTTCCTTGGATTAGCTACCCATAGGAATGATATGTTGCTTTGATAGATAACTGAAAGGTTGGTGTTAAGGCATGCTCATGAATCATATGCCAAGTAGTTCAAGAATCTAGACATAGGTGTTGGCTGCTTGCAATCTTATAAGTCTTGACTTAATGCAAAATCACAGATTAATCCACCTAAGACATTAGGGTTTGATTTGGGGTTTTAGGCTCAATGCACCTAAGACATTAGGCTTGAGTATTTTAGAAAAGGCTTGATTGTCATAATTGAAGTAGTGCTTGTGTTGATAATCATTTCATTGCAATTAAGGGAGGATTAGTGTAGTCTAACCCTAACAATCTTAGCCACATCTCTGTTTGCATACCAAGTGTTCGATAAAATTCCCAAAAGACCAAAAACATTTTATTTCTTTATTTTATGATCTTTTCATACTTTAGTTTAGTCTAGATAGTTGTTGAGTTTGTGAATTGTTAATTGACAACCGATCCTTGTGGATACGATAACCGGTCTCACCACCGTATTACTTGTTTGCGACGAGGTGCACTTGCCTTTATCTTAAAAATACGCATCAAGTTTTTGGCGCCGTTGCCGGGGATCGGCTTTGCCAATATCAGTAGTAACAAATGAGATAACTAATTTAGACATTTTTTTATTATTTTATTTTTCTGTATATATTTTTGATATCCTTCTTTAGTTAGTTTTGTATATATTTGAATTTTTGTTTCTTTGATCTTGGGCTTAATTGTCTGTGAGGTGAAAATTGATTTGGCAGGATCATGGACTATAATTATTATCAGTCATCTGATGCAGAAATTGAGATATCTGAGTTGCAGCTACGGGCAGATATGCTGCAGTTGGCCATAAACATCCAACAAGTGAGTAATGAGTTGTCAAGGGCAACTGTCTCTCCTCCACCAGTGGTAGGCTATTCTGAATGGGGAAATCAATATCCCGACACTTACACTCCATGGTGGGGGAATCCTCCAAACAAGGCGTGGATTGATCAAGAGGAACATTGGGAACCTTCCACATCTTCATATCAACCACAACCATCTCAATGGTATGATGAGCCATCACCATTGGAAGTTGCTTGGGAGAACTTCAAATCCGAATTCGCAGTCAATTCTGAGCAACCCATTCCGGATAGTCGGTCTCACCTAGAGGATATTTTGGAGAGCTTCATGGTAGCAACAATGGAAAGTTTAGAAAATCAAGAAGATACCATTCGAAGTCTCGGGGCACGTATTGAGGAACTCTCTAACCAACTATCCGAAATGCCAAAAGGGAACTTGATGGACGATGATGAAGATGATGCAATAATGGATGATGTGGAAGATGAAGAAATAGGTGCAACCGAGTCAAGAAGAGAAGAACCTGTTTGTGAAAACATAGTTGCACCATCTCCCATTGAACCCTTGACTAAAGAGCTTGAAAGGAAAAGGCAATTGGAGGACATCTATTTCACCATGCTTGGGGATGATGAAGAACTTTTGGAATTAGATGATGCTATTGGTTCCTATGCATGTGTTGAATGTGATGGAAAAAACACTTGTGTGGTTTGCGCTGAGATTTCTGCATATTTGGAAGGTGATGGATTTGGTGATGCTGAGAATGAAGATTGTACAGAAGCCAAAACAGCACCAGTGATCCTCTCTGCTTGTTTGCCACCTCACATTTTAAAGCAGTCAACAATGGAGTTCAAGCCTCTGCCTGAGAAACCGGATGTTGAATCTTTAAATGTAAAGGCACCATGGCTAGTCCAAGAGGTTGAACCCCATTTTTATTGGGAAGATTTTGTTGATAAAGGGGTCATCTTTGACCCAAGAGGGAGTGAGAAGTCCTTCCCACTTGAAGAAGTCACCATGATTTTCAAGCACTCACTCCCATATTTATGCTGCAAACCGTGGGATCCAGGTGAAGGATCTCACCTGGTTAACATCCCTTGGTCCTTATACCACAGGTTATGGGATCCAGTGGATGCTTCTTAATGAGTCAAGCTAGTGACGCTTAAAGAAGCGCTTATTGGGAGGCAACCCAACTTTTCTTAACCCTTCTCTTTAGTTAGTTTTTGTTTTTGATTTTCAACCTCTTGAATAATTTGAGAAGCTCAAGAGGAAAATAATAAATTGTCAATTGCCAAGTGTTTGCAGGGTAATAAGGAAGGAAGGGAGAGCAAGAAGACAAGGAGAAGAGAAAAAGGGCAGAGAAAAAGCAAAGTCAAGACCGCTACCGCCTCGGTAAGCCGTTCCAATTTTTTTAATTTTATTTTGTATTATTTTCCCCTTTCTCCAACTTGATTGTTTACATTGGGGACAATGTAAATTTTTAAGCTTGGGGTAGGGGTATTTTGCATTTTTATGTTGCATGTTGCATTCATATAGTTTTGCATGATAGTTTTGCATGATCACACAATTAGATTGCCCTTGCTGAATTTTGCATCCGATTGTGAGAACTAAGTGCCAATAATTTGTGATAGTGAATTGTGGAACCCAATTTGTTATTCTTGTGATATGGCTGCAAATGAAAATGTTTGAGATGATCTTGGATAGTTGATAATTAGCATATGGTTCTGTGGATTTGTGTTTTTCATTGATTCTGAACTAAAATGTGAGATTTTGAGCCAAAGGGGTACTCACAAAATTTTACCCCATTCTTTGTGTTAGAGTGTTATTCCTCTTGGTTTGTTTTCTCTAGAACTTGACTTGAAACCATTTTGAAGCTTAAAAATTTTTGAAAACATTTTTGAAAATGATTGAGGCAGTAGGTATTTTTCCGGCCTTCTGAGCTTTGAATGATGAAATGCTACCCCTTAGTTGCCCAATTTTGAGCCTGAATGAATAAAATGCTTTTCTTGGTACCCTGAAATGTTTTGATCAATATGCTTGCTAAGGAACCTTCTAAAGTATTACAAAAGGGTGAAAAAGGTAGTTGAAAGTTTGGGATGAAAGAATCAGAAAAAATAATTCTCTTGAATTGAAAAAAATCTCCCCTTCTCCAAATAAAAGAAAAAGAAAAGAAAAAAAAGAAAAAAAAATAGAGAAGGGGATGACAAAAAGAAAAGTGAGAAATAAAAAGAAAAAGAAAGCAAAGAAAGGTGGAAAGTGAATTGAAAACCCAAGAAGGTATTTTAGAAGGTCATGTTTGCAAAGCTTGATGTTTATGTAGCCTTTTGAAATGTCCTTTTCTTGTTATCCCCACCTAACGATTAATCCCATGGCCACGTTACAACCAAGTGAAAGACCTCTTGATTCTTAATTGTTTTCATTAATAAAGTAGAGATGTGGTTGATAGTCAAGCCTATGGTAGGATTCATTCCTTGAGGAAAATTGAGCGAAATGTCTTATCCCCTAAACACTTGAGTGAGGTAGAAAGAGAACCAAGCAAAAGAATAAGCTTGGGGTGAGCTTCAGGTGAGAAAGAGTGCTCAAATCAATGAGAATATGAGTCTAAGGAACCTAAGCCTCTAATTGAACTTGAATTGATTGTCTCTTACTTGAATTGTTTGAATTGCCTATTACTTGGATTAGTATTTACTCGGGTTCTTAATTCACTATCCATGCTTTGACTGTTTATCTCTTCTGGTCTTAGTTTTTGCTTGAGGACAAGCAAAGTCTTAAGATTGGGGTGATTTGATGAGTGTGATTTCACCTCATTTTTCATGTACATTTCTGCATGCATTTGCATATAAGTTAGGCCATTTTAGTTTGATTTTGGTTAGTTTTTCCTTTGGAACAGATAAGGTGGTTTTGGTGTTGTTTTGCGGGAATTCAATGGAAAAATGCTCAGAATTAGCCTTGATGGAGCTTGGATGAAATAGAGCCTGAAAAGAGAAGAAATTGAGCCAAGCAGAAATCTGGGAGATCGCCCCGCGAGCCTGGATTCGCCCCGCGACCCTGAAAGCTGACTGTTGGAGAAAATGCAAGCCTTTCTGGTTCGCCTCGCGAACCCATGTCTCGCCTCGCGAGTCTGAAAACCAGAAGCCATCACGCCCAGGCCCTGATGCTCCTCACGGGCGTATTAAAGAAAAACCTTTCGGTCTCGCGTCGCGAAGAAACTCTCGCCCCGCGAGAGTTCAATTCTCTGAATGCAGATTTTTAACATTCGCCTCGCGAGACATGTCTCGCCTCGCGAACGCGCGCAGATCTGATTGGTATAAGTTGCTGTTTTAGGGCAGTTTTGGAGGAGCTTTTGGAGGAGGAGCACTTGGGAGCTTTTGGAGGAGGAGCACTTGGGAGCACTTAGAGGCTGCGGCTGGACTAGGGTTCCAGCCCTAGAAGGGGAGATTTCCTTGCTCTGGGAATGGAGGAAGCTTGGAGGATTCTTCTATGAGTGTTCTCCATCCCTTCTCTCATTCTCTTTTGTATTTCCTTTTATCATGAGTAGTTAAATTCCCCCATTGTTGGGGTTAGATGTAGCTTTTCTGAACTTGTTTGTATTTGATTTGGTGTTTTAATGCAAGCCTCTATTTCTTTATGAGTATGTGATTCTGTGCTTAATGCTTTCCTTGGATTAGCTACCCATAGGAATGATATGTTGCTTTGATAGATAACTGAAAGGTTGGTGTTAAGGCATGCTCATGAATCATATGCCAAGTAGTTCAAGAATCTAGACATAGGTGTTGGCTGCTTGCAATCTTATAAGTCTTGACTTAATGCAAAATCACAGATTAATCCACCTAAGACATTAGGGTTTGATTTGGGGTTTTAGGCTCAATGCACCTAAGACATTAGGCTTGAGTATTTTAGAAAAGGCTTGATTGTCATAATTGAAGTAGTGCTTGTGTTGATAATCATTTCATTGCAATTAAGGGAGGATTAGTGTAGTCTAACCCTAACAATCTTAGCCACATCTCTGTTTGCATACCAAGTGTTCGATAAAATTCCCAAAAGACCAAAAACATTTTATTTCTTTATTTTATGATCTTTTCATACTTTAGTTTAGTCTAGATAGTTGTTGAGTTTGTGAATTGTTAATTGACAACCGATCCTTGTGGATACGATAACCGGTCTCACCACCGTATTACTTGTTTGCGACGAGGTGCACTTGCCTTTATCTTAAAAATACGCATCAAGTTTTTGGCGCCGTTGCCGGGGATCGGCTTTGCCAATATCAGTAGTAACAAATGAGATAACTAATTTAGACATTTTTTATTATTTTATTTTTCTGTATATATTTTTGATATCCTTCTTTAGTTAGTTTTGTATATATTTGCATTTTTGTTTCTTTGATCTTGGGCTTAATTGTGCATGAGGTGAAAATTGATTTGGCGGGATCATGGACTATAATTATTATCAGTCATCCGATGCAGAAATTGAGATATCCCGAGTTGTAGCTACGGGCGGATATCTTGCGATTGGCCATAAACATCCAACAAGTGAGTAATGAGTTGTCAAGGGCAACTGTCTCTCCTCCACCAGTGGTAGGCTATTCCGAATGGGAAATCAATATCCCGACACTTACACTCCATGGTGGGGGAATCCTCCAAACAAGGCGTGGATTGATCAAGAGGAACATTGGGAACCTTCCACATCTTCATATCAACCACAACCATCTCAATGGTATGATGAGCCATCACCATTGGAAGTTGCTTGGGAGAACTTCAAATCCGAATTCGCGATCAATTCTGAGCAACCCATTCCGGATAGTCGGTCTCACCTAGAGGATATTTTGGAGAGCTTCATGGTAGCAACAATGGAAAGTTTAGAAAATCAAGAAGATACCATTCGAAGTCTCGGGGCACGTATTGAGGAACTCTCTAACCAACTATCCGAAATGCCAAAAGGGAACTTGATGGACGATGATGAAGATGATGCAATAATGGATGATGTGGAAGATGAAGAAATAGGTGCAACCGAGTCAAGAAGAGAAGAACCTGTTTGTGAAAACATAGTTGCACCATCTCCCATTGAACCCTTGACTAAAGAGCTTGAAAGGAAAAGGCAATTGGAGGACATCTATTTCACCATGCTTGGGGATGATGAAGAACTTTTGGAATTAGATGATGCTATTGGTTCCTATGCATGTGTTGAATGTGATGGAAAAAACACTTGTGTGGTTTGCGCTGAGATTTCTGCATATTTGGAAGGTGATGGATTTGGTGATGCTGAGAATGAAGATTGTGCTGAAGCCAAAACAGCACCGTGATCCTCTCGCTTGTTTGCCACCTCACATTTTAAAGCGAGTCAACAATGGAGTTCAAGCCTCTCTCGAGAAACCGGATGTTGAATCTTTAAATGTAAAGGCACCATGGCTAGTCCAAGAGGTTGAACCCCATTTTTATTGGGAAGATTTTGTTGATAAAGGGGTCATCTTTGACCCAAGAGGGAGTGAGAAGTCCTTCCCACTTGAAGAAGTCACCATGATTTTCAAGCACTCACTCCCATATTTATCTGCAAACCGTGGGATCCAGGTGAAGGATCTCACCTGGTTAACATCCCTTGGTCCTTATACCACAGGTTATGGGATCCAGGTGGATGCTTCTTAATGAGTCAAGCTAGTGACGTTAAAGAAGCGCTTATTGGGAGGCAACCCAACTTTTCTTAACCCTTCTCTTTAGTTAGTTTTTGTTTTTGATTTTCAACCTCTTGAATAATTTGAGAAGCTCAAGAGGAAAATAATAAATTGTCAATTGCCAAGTGTTTGCAGGGTAATAAGGAAGGAAGGGAGAGCAAGAAGACAAGGAGAAGAGAAAAAGGGGCAGAGAAAAAGCAAAGTCAGCACCCGCTACCGCCTCGGTAAGCCGTTCCAATTTTTTTAATTTTATTTTGTATTATTTTCCCCTTTCTCCAACTTGATTGTTTACATTGGGGACAATGTAAATTTTTAAGCTTGGGGTAGGGGTATTTTGCATTTTTATGTTGCATGTTGCATTCATATAGTTTTGCATGATAGTTTTGCATGATCACACAATTAGATTGCCCTTGCTGAATTTTGCATCCGATTGTGAGAACTAAGTGCCAATAATTTGTGATAGTGAATTGTGGAACCCAATTTGTTATTCTTGTGATATGGCTGCAAATGAAAATGTTTGAGATGATCTTGGATAGTTGATAATTAGCATATGGTTCTGTGGATTTGTGTTTTTCATTGATTCTGAACTAAAATGTGAGATTTTGAGCCAAAGGGTTACTCACAAAATTTTACCCCATTCTTTGTGTTAGAGTGTTATTCCTCTTGGTTTGTTCTCTCTAGAACTTGACTTGAAACCATTTTGAAGCTTAAAAATTTTTGAAAACATTTTTGAAAATGATTGAGGCAGTAGGTATTTTTCCGGCCTTCTGAGCTTTGAATGATGAAATGCTACCCCTTAGTTGCCCAATTTTGAGCCTGAATGAATAAAATGCTTTTCTTGGTACCCTGAAATGTTTTGATCAATATGCTTGCTAAGGAACCTTCTAAAGTATTACAAAAGGGTGAAAAAGGTAGTTGAAAGTTTGGGATGAAAGAATCAGAAAAAATAATTCTCTTGAATTGAAAAAAATCTCCCCTTCTCCAAATAAAAGAAAAAGAAAAGAAAAAAAAGAAAAAAAAATAGAGAAGGGGATGACAAAAAGAAAAGTGAGAAATAAAAAGAAAAAGAAAGCAAAGAAAGGTGGAAAGTGAATTGAAAACCCAAGTAGGTATTTTAGAAGGTCATGTTTGCAAAGCTTGATGTTTATGTAGCCTTTTGAAATGTCCTTTTCTTGTTATCCCCACCTAACGATTAATCCCATGGCCACGTTACAACCAAGTGAAAGACCTCTTGATTCTTAATTGTTTTCATTAATAAAGTAGAGATGTGGTTGATAGTCAAGCCTATGGTAGGATTCATTCCTTGAGGAAAATTGAGCGAAATGTCTTATCCCCTAAACACTTGAGTGAGGTAGAAAGAGAACCAAGCAAAAGAATAAGCTTGGGGTGAGCTCCAGGTGAGAAAGAGTGCTCAAATCAATGAGAATATGAGTCTAAGGAACCTAAGCCTCTAATTGAACTTGAATTGATTGTCTCTTACTGAATTGTTTGAATTGCCTATTACTTGGATTAGTATTTACTCGGGTTCTTAATTCACTATCCATGCTTTGACTGTTTATCTCTTCTGGTCTTAGTTTTTGCTTGAGGACAAGCAAAGTCTTAAGATTGGGGTGATTTGATGAGTGTGATTTCACCTCATTTTCCATGTACATTTCTGCATGCATTTGCATATAAGTTAGGCCATTTTAGTTTGATTTTGGTTAGTTTTTCCTTTGGAACAGATAAGGTGGTTTTGGTGTTGTTTTGCAGGAATTCAATGGAAAAATGCTCAGAATTAGCCTTGATGGAGCTTGGATGAAATAGAGCCTGAAAAGAGAAGAAATTGAGCCAAGCAGAATTCTGGAGATTCGCCCCGCGAGCCTGGATTCGCCCCGCGACCCTGAAAGCTGACTGTTGGAGAA
Organism: Sophora flavescens; assembly: GCA_030762895.1. NCBI lineage: Eukaryota > Viridiplantae > Streptophyta > Magnoliopsida > Fabales > Fabaceae > Sophora > Sophora flavescens. Next base: position 60,762,102 of record CM061069.1, read on the forward strand.
AATGCAAGCCTTTCTGGTTCGCCTCGCGAACCCATGTCTCGCCTCGTGAGTCTGAAAACCAGAAGCCATCACGCCCAGGCCCTGATGCTCCTCACGGGCGTATTAAAGAAAAACCTTTCGGTCTCGCGTCGCGAAGAAACTCTCGCCCCGCGAGAGTTCAATTCTCTGAATGCAGATTTTTAACATTCGCCTCGCGAGACATGTCTCGCCTCGCGAACGCGCACAGATCTGATTGGTATAAGTTGCTGTTTTAGGGCAGTTTTGGTGGAGCTTTTGGAGGAGGAGCACTTGGGAGCTTTTGGAGGAGGAGCACTTGGGAGCACTTAGAGGTCATGGGCTGGACTAGGGTTCCAGACCCTAGAAGGAGATTTCCTTGCTCTGGGAATGGAGGAAGCTTGGAGGATTCTTCTATGAGTGTTCTCCATCCCTTCTCTCATTCTCTTTTGTATTTCCTTTTATCATGAGTAGTTAAATTCCCCCATTGTTGGGGTTAGATGTAGCTTTTCTGAACTTGTTTGTATTTGATTTGATGTTTGAATGCAAGCCTCTATTTCTTTATGAGTATGTGATTCTGTGCTTAATGCTTTCCTTGGATTAGCTACCCATAGGAATGATATGTTGCTTTGATAGATAACTGAAAGGTTGGTGTTAAGGCATGCTCATGAATCATATGCCAAGTAGTTCAAGAATCTAGACATAGGTGTTGGCTGCTTGCAATCTTATAAGTCTTGACTTAATGCAAAATCACAGATTAATCCACCTAAGACATTAGGGTTTGATTTGGGGTTTTAGGCTCAATGCACCTAAGACATTAGGCTTGAGTATTTTAGAAAAGGCTTGATTGTCATAATTGAAGTAGTGCTTGTGTTGATAATCATTTCATTGCAATTAAGGGAGGATTAGTGTAGTCTAACCCTAACAATCTTAGCCACATCTCTGTTTGCATACCAAGTGTTCGATAAAATTCCCAAAAGACCAAAAACATTTTATTTCTTTATTTTATGATCTTTTCATACTTTAGTTTAGTCTAGATAGTTGTTGAGTTTGTGAATTGTTAATTGACAACCGATCCTTGTGGATACGATAACCGGTCTCACCACCGTATTACTTGTTTGCGACGAGGTGCACTTGCCTTTATATTAAAAATACGCATCAAGTTTTTGGCGCCGTTGCCGGGGATCGGCTTTGCCAATATCAGTAGTAACAAATGAGATAACTAATTTAGACATTTTTTTATTATTTTATTTTTCTGTATATATTTTTGATATCCTTCTTTAGTTAGTTTTGTATATATTTGCATTTTTGTTTCTTTGATCTTGGGCTTAATTGTCTGTGAGGTGAAAATTGATTTGGCAGGATCATGGACTATAATTATTATCAGTCATCTGATGCAGAAATTGAGATATCTGAGTTGCAGCTACGGGCAGATATGCTGCAGTTGGCCATAAACATCCAACAAGTGAGTAATGAGTTGTCAAGGGCAACTGTCTCTCCTCCACCAGTGGTAGGCTATTCTGAATGGGGAAATCAATATCCCGACACTTACACTCCATGGTGGGGGAATCCTCCGAACAAGGCGTGGATTGATCAAGAGGAACATTGGGAACCTTCCACATCTTCATATCAACCACAACCATCTCAATGGTATGATGAGCCATCACCATTGGAAGTTGCTTGGGAGAACTTCAAATCCGAATTCGCAGTCAATTCTGAGCAACCCATTCCGGATAGTCGGTCTCACCTAGAGGATATTTTGGAGAGCTTCATGGTAGCAACAATGGAAAGTTTAGAAAATCAAGAAGATACCATTCGAAGTCTCGGGGCACGTATTGAGGAACTCTCTAACCAACTATCCGAAATGCCAAAAGAGAACTTGATGGACGATGATGAAGATGATGCAATAATGGATGATGTGGAAGATGAAGAAATAGGTGCAACCGAGTCAAGAAGAGAAGAACCTGTTTGTGAAAACATAGTTGCACCATCTCCCATTGAACCCTTGACTAAAGAGCTTGAAAGGAAAAGGAAATTGGAGGACATCTATTTCACCATGCTTGGGGATGATGAAGAACTTTTGGAATTAGATGATGCTATTGGTTCCTATGCATGTGTTGAATGTGATGGAAAAAACACTTGTGTGGTTTGCGCTGAGATTTCTGCATATTTGGAAGGTGATGGATTTGGTGATGCTTGAGAATGAAGATTGTACAGAAGCCAAAACAGCACCAGTGATCCTCTCTGCTTGTTTGCCACCTCACATTTTAAAGCAGTCAACAATGGAGTTCAAGCCTCTGCCTGAGAAACCGGATGTTGAATCTTTAAATGTAAAGGCACCATGGCTAGTCCAAGAGGTTGAACCCCATTTTTATTGGGAAGATTTTGTTGATAAAGGGGTCATCTTTGACCCAAGAGGGAGTGAGAAGTCCTTCCCACTTGAAGAAGTCACCATGATTTTCAAGCACTCACTCCCATATTTATGCTGCAAACCGTGGGATCCAAGTGAAGGATCTCACCTGGTTAACATCCCTTGGTCCTTATACCACAGGTTATGGGATCCAGGTGGATGCTTCTTAATGAGTCAAGCTAGTGACGTTAAAGAAGCGCTTATTGGGAGGCAACCCAACTTTTCTTAACCCTTCTCTTTAGTTAGTTTTTGTTTTTGATTTTCAACCTCTTGAATAATTTGAGAAGCTCAAGAGGAAAATAATAAATTGTCAATTGCCAAGTGTTTGCAGGGTAATAAGGAAGGAAGGGAGAGCAAGAAGACAAGGAGAAGAGAAAAAGGGGCAGAGAAAAAGCAAAGTCAGCACCCGCTACCGCCTCGGTAAGCCGTTCCAATTTTTTTAACTTTATTTTGTATTATTTTCCCCTTTCTCCAACTTGATTGTTTACATTGGGGACAATGTAAATTTTTAAGCTTGGGGTAGGGGTATTTTGCATTTTTATGTTGCATGTTGCATTCATATAGTTTTGCATGATAGTTTTGCATGATCACACAATTAGATTGCCCTTGCTGAATTTTGCATCCGATTGTGAGAACTAAGTGCCAATAATTTGTGATAGTGAATTGTGGAACCCAATTTGTTATTCTTGTGATATGGCTGCAAATGAAAATGTTTGAGATGATCTTGGATAGTTGATAATTAGCATATGGTTCTGTGGATTTGTGTTTTTCATTGATTCTGAACTAAAATGTGAGATTTTGAGCCAAAGGGGTACTCACAAAATTTTACCCCATTCTTTGTGTTAGAGTGTTATTCCTCTTGGTTTGTTTTCTCTAGAACTTGACTTGAAACCATTTTGAAGCTTAAAAATTTTTGAAAACATTTTTGAAAATGATTGAGGCAGTAGGTATTTTTCCGGCCTTCTGAGCTTTGAATGATGAAATGTTACCCCTTAGTTGCCCAATTTTGAGCCTGAATGAATAAAATGCTTTTCTTGGTACCCTGAAATGTTTTGATCAATATGCTTGCTAAGGAACCTTCTAAAGTATTACAAAAGGGTGAAAAAGGTAGTTGAAAGTTTGGGATGAAAGAATCAGAAAAAATAATTCTCTTGAATTGAAAAAAATCTCCCCTTCTCCAAATAAAAGAAAAAGAAAAGAAAAAAAAGAAAAAAAAATAGAGAAGGGGATGACAAAAAGAAAAGTGAGAAATAAAAAGAAAAAGAAAGCAAAGAAAGGTGGAAAGTGAATTGAAAACCCAAGAAGGTATTTTAGAAGGTCATGTTTGCAAAGCTTGATGTTTATGTAGCCTTTTGAAATGTCCTTTTCTTGTTATCCCCACCTAACGATTAATCCCATGGCCACGTTACAACCAAGTGAAAGACCTCTTGATTCTTAATTGTTTTCATTAATAAAGTAGAGATGTGGTTGATAGTCAAGCCTATGGTAGGATTCATTCCTTGAGGAAAATTGAGCGAAATGTCTTATCCCCTAAACACTTGAGTGAGGTAGAAAGAGAACCAAGCAAAAGAATAAGCTTGGGGTGAGCTTCAGTGAGAAAGAGTGCTCAAATCAATGAGAATATGAGTCTAAGGAACCTAAGCCTCTAATTGAACTTGAATTGATTGTCTCTTACTGAATTGTTTGAATTGCCTATTACTTGGATTAGTATTTACTCGGGTTCTTAATTCACTATCCATGCTTTGACTGTTTATCTCTTCTGGTCTTAGTTTTTGCTTGAGGACAAGCAAAGTCTTAAGATTGGGGTGATTTGATGAGTGTGATTTCACCTCATTTTCCATGTACATTTCTGCATGCATTTGCATATAAGTTAGGCCATTTTAGTTTGATTTTGGTTAGTTTTTCCTTTGGAACAGATAAGGTGGTTTTGGTGTTGTTTTGCAGGAATTCAATGGAAAAATGCTCGAAATTAGCCTTGATGGAGCTTGGATGAAATAGAGCCTGAAAAGAGAAGAAATTGAGCCAAGCGATCTGGAGATTCGCCCGCGAGCCTGGGATTCGCCCGCGACCCTGAAAGCTGACTGTTGGAGAAAATGCAAGCCTTTCTGGTTCGCCTCGCGAACCCATGTCTCGCCTCGCGAGTCTGAAAACCAGAAGCCATCACGCCCAGGCCCTGATGCTCCTCACGGGCGTATTAAAGAAAAACCTTTCGGTCTCGCGTCGCGAAGAAACTCTCGCCCCGCGAGAGTTCAATTCTCTGAATGCAGATTTTTAACATTCGCCTCGCGAGACATGTCTCGCCTCGCGAACGCGCGCAGATCTGATTGGTATAAGTTGCTGTTTTAGGGCAGTTTTGGAGGAGCTTTTGGAGGAGGAGCACTTGGGAGCTTTTGGAGGAGGAGCACTTGGGAGCACTTAGAGGCTGCGGCTGGACTAGGGTTCCAGCCCTAGAAGGGGAGATTTCCTTGCTCTGGGAATGGAGGAAGCTTGGAGGATTCTTCTATGAGTGTTCTCCATCCCTTCTCTCATTCTCTTTTGTATTTCCTTTTATCATGAGTAGTTAAATTCCCCCATTGTTGGGGTTAGATGTAGCTTTTCTAAATTTGTTTGTATTTGATTTGGTGTTTTAATGCAAGCCTCTATTTCTTTATGAGTATGTGATTCTGTGCTTAATGCTTTCCTTGGATTAGCTACCCATAGGAATGATATGTTGCTTTGATAGATAACTGAAAGGTTGGTGTTAAGGCATGCTCATGAATCATATGCCAAGTAGTTCAAGAATCTTGACATAGGTGTTGGTTGCTTGCAATCTTATAAGTCTTGTCTTAATGCAAAATCACAGATTAATCCACCTAAGACATTAGGGTTTGATTTGGGGTTTTAGGCTCAATGCACCTAAGACATTAGGCTTGAGTATTTTAGAAAAGGCTTGATTGTCATAATTGAAGTAGTGCTTGTGTTGATAATCATTTCATTGCAATTAAGGGAGGATTAGTGTAGTCTAACCCTAACAATCTTAGCCACATCTCTGTTTGCATACCAAGTGTTCGATAAAATTCCCAAAAGACCAAAAACATTTTATTTCTTTATTTTATGATCTTTTCATACTTTAGTTTAGTCTAGATAGTTGTTGAGTTTGTGAATTGTTAATTGACAACCGATCCCTGTGGATACGATAACCGGTCTCACCACCGTATTACTTGTTTGCGACGAGGTGCACTTGCCTTTATCTTAAAAATACGCATCACTGAGAGAGCACCCTCTTGGGCCGCTGCACCGCCGTCTATGCAACTGTGAAGGTAGGTTATTCAAGTGCCTCCCTTTCTTCTTTGAATCCAAGATTGTGATTCACTACAAAAAATATATTGTTTAGCGGTGGTTTTAGATGTCATATTGTGGCGGTTTCAACCGCCGCTAAAATATTTTACGACGGTTTGCAAACTGCCTCAGAAATGACCGTCGAGAAATCATTTGGAGTTAAGATAAAGGGCGAGGCCGATAAGACTCGGTCAGAATCCGACAATGAGCCTTGAAATCCACTTGAGCAGGTTGTCGGCCTATCTGGCCGACAGAGAAGTACACTCTAGAGAGTGTGTTGATGGATTGTATAATTGACGACGGCCTTTTGGGTTTTGAAAAAGGAGCCGAAGCCAAGCAGATCATGGAAGTAGAGGATCCTCTGGAAGAGATAAATTTGGGAACGGAAGAAAAGAAAAGGCCCATTTTTGTCAGTGCTTTTCTGCCAGAGAATTACAAACAAGAACTTGTCGGATTAATAGCAGAGTACAAAGATTGCTTTGCATGGGACTATGATGAAATGCCTGGTTTAAGCAGAGATCTTGTCGAACACCGATTGCCACTTAGGGAGGAGTGCAAACCTGTCAAGCAAGCAAGTAGAAGGTTTGCTCCAGACGTGGTACATAAAATCAAGGAGGAAGTACAAAGACTGCTTAAAGAAAAGTTCATTCGAACAACTAGGTATGTCGATTGGCTTTCTAATGTAGTCCGTGTCATGAAAAAAATGGTAAAATGAGGGTATGGATAGACTTCAGAAATTTAAATATGGCTACCCCCAAAGATGAATATCCGATGCCAATAGCCGACATGCTTGTCGACTCAGCATCAGGAAATGAGATTTTAAGTTGTATGGATGGCCATGCAGGATATAATCAAATCTTTATAGCCGAAGAAGATGTGTCAAAGACTGCCTTCAAATGTCCAGGAGCAATTGGGACGTATGAATGGATGGTTATGCCTTTCGGTTTAAAGAATGCAGGGGCCACCTATCAACGAGCAATGAATACAATTTTCCATGATGTTATTGGAAAATTTGTAGAAGTATATATTGATGATGTGGTCGTTAAGTCCAAAACCAAAGATGACCATTTGGAGCATCTGAAACAAGGATTTGAGAGAATAAGAAAGCATAACCTCAAAATGAACCCAGAGAAGTGTAGCTTCGGAGTGTCGGCTGCCAAATTCCTAGGATTCTGGTCCACAAAAAAGGAATTGAGGTAGACAAGAATAAAGCCAAAGCAGTCATGGAAGCCTCGGCACCGACAAATAAGAAAGAACTACAATCCTTTTAGGGAAGGTTAACTTTCTAAGAAGATTCATATCGAATCTGTCACGGAGGACAAGAGTATTTGCACCACTGGTCAAGTTGAAATCAGAACAAAGCTTCACATGGGAGCCTTGTCAGCATGAGGCTTTTGACCAGATCAAGCAGTATCTAGTCAATCCACCGATCATGATGCCTGCAGTGCCTTGTCGACCGTTGAAGTTGTGCATATCGGCATCTAAGGACACTATAGGGTGTTTATTTGCCCAGGATGATGATGCCAATGTTGAAAGGGCTGTGTATTATCTAAGTAGAGTCCTAAACGATGCTGAAAGAAGATATAGTGCAATAGAGAAGTTATCTCTAGCATTATATTTTTCTTGTACAAAACTTAAATATTATATGATGCCATGTCATGTATTAGTTATTTCCAAAACTGATGTGATAAAGTATATGTTGTCAAAACTAGTCCTTAATGGACGTATTGGTAAATGGACCATTGCCTTATCAGGGTATTCTTTACAATACGTGCCAGCTAAAGCTGTCAAAGGACAGGCAGTGGCTGATTTTTTGGTAGAACATCCAGGACTGGATGTGCCGGAAATAAATGTTGTCAATTTACAACCATGGAAACTCTATTTTGACGGATCAAGGCATCAAGGAGGTAGTGGAGTAGGAGTTTTAATCGTGACTCCACAAGGAACCCCTACTAAGTTCATGTTTGAACTTAAGTATCCATGTTCCAACAATGAAGCTGAATACGAAGCTTTGATTGTTGGATTGGAAATGTTGACAGAGATAAAAGCACGAAATGTGCATATTTTTGGGGATTCTCAATTAGTCATCAAACAACTTACACAAGAATACAAGTGTCAGCTACAATTTGACAAAGTATTGTATCGTAGCTAGCAAGTTGATGAAAAAATTCGATGACGTAATTGTTGAATATATTCCTAGAAATTTAAATCAAGAGGCTAATGAGTTGGCTCAGATAGCCTCAGGATATAAAATATCTCAAAAGACTTTGTCGACACTAATGGAAATTAGAGAATTGTTGTATCCATTAGAAGAAAGAGATATTTTAGTTAATGATGTAATTCTACCTAATGACTGGAGGTTGCCAATAATCAAATATTTGGAAAATCCAAGTTAGAATGTAGATAGAAAAACAAAGTATAAAGCATTGAATTACACGATGTAAGTAGGACTGTTATACAGGAAATCTGTTGACGGGACTCTACACAGGTGCCTGAGTGAGCAAGATGCTTATTTGGCTCTACCAGAAGTCCATGAGGGCATATGTGGAGCTCATCAGGCAGGTGATAAAATGAAATGGGTTCTACGAAGAAGTTTGTATTATTGGCCAACAATGGTTAAAGATTGTATTTTATTTGCCAAATCTTGTGAACAATGTCAGAAACATGGCCATATACAAAACGTGCCGGCTGGCGAGTTACATTCTATTGTCAAGCCTTGGCCATTTAGAGGATGGGCTCTAGATTTAATTGGCCAGATACATCCCTCTTCGTCAAAAGGACATCAGTTCATTTTAGTTGGAGTTGACTATTTTACCAAATGGGTAGAGGCAATTTGCCTCAAAGCAGTCACCCAACAAGACGTAATTGATTTCATTGAAAATCACATCATCTGTCGGTTTGGCATACCCCAGACTCTGACAACAGATCAAGGGTCAGTATTTGTCGGAAAGAAAGTTGTGGAATATGCTAGTTCTAAGCATATAAAAATGCTCACATCTACACCATATTATGTACAAGCAAATGGCCAAGTTGAGGCCATAAATAAGATCATTATTAATCTTATTAAAAAGCATGTGGGCCGACAACCTAAGAGTTGGCATAATACCCTTGATCAAATATTATGGGCATATAGAAATTCACCCAGACAGTCGACAGGAACCTCGCCACATCGACTAACTTATGGGCACGATCCTGTACTACCTGTTGAAATAAATCACCAATCCACTCGCATTCAAAGGCAAAATGACCTGCCTACTGACCAGTATTGGAATGCAATGCTAGACGAATTGGATGAGTTAAGTGATGAAAGATTGATTGTGTTGGAAAATTTGATTCGGCAAAAGGAAAGAATTGCAAGATTTTATGATAGTCGAGTTAAGTTCAAAGCTTTTAAGGTAGATGACCTAGTGTGGAAAGTCATATTTGTTAAGTCTCTAAAATGTTTGATGTGCATTTCCCTAAGTTTTGATGAAACTAAACATTGGTTAATGATTTAATTAACCTTCATATTGGTTGCTAACCTATCTATCGAGTGTGCAGATTAAATAAGAGAATCATTCTTCCAACACCGTTTGAAGATAAAAACTCACGTCCAACACACAAGTGTTTTTAAAACAAACGTCCAGCATTGAGTGTTTGAAGCGCTCGTCCAAAACGCAAGAGAAAGAAGGCCGCGTCCACTAAAAGTACCAGAAGGCCGCGTCTACTGAAGATATTAGAAGCGCGTCCACTAAAAATATCAGAAGGCCGGGTCTACTAAAAACAACAGAAGGCCGCGTCTACTTAAAGTATTAGAATAGCGCGTCCATCAAAGTATCAGAAAAGCCCGTCCAGTGAGGTATCAGAATTATCCGTCCAATGACGTGGCACTTGGAGCTCGTCCATTAAAGTATCAGAACAGCGCATCCACTAAGGTTATGGCTCGTCCAATGATGTGGCAATTGGAGCTCGTCCATTAAGGTCAGTATGGCTCGTCCAATAACTAGCATATGGAGCTCGTCCATTAAGGTCAGAATGTATCCGTCCAATGTTGTGGCAAGAGGCTCTCGTCCACTAGAGTAACTGAGACTCTCGTCCACCAGACTAACTAAGACTCTCATCCACTAAAGGTGACAGAAGTGCTCGTCCACTAAAGGTGACAGAATCGCTCGTCCACTAGTCTTTGGACTTGCTGAGTCCTTGATATGGAACTCGTCTACTAGCCCGAATGAAAACTCAAATGACTAGAGGGACATTATTATTTTTTGAACGTGAATTCTCTAAGGATTATCAGAATCGTTTTTCAAAAGCCAGAAAGAGACTTGAAGCCTTCTCTCCTACTCAGTTTCACGATTATCAAGAAAAGTCAGAAGCTACTCTCTCAAGCAACCTTGGATAATCAGAACCAGAGACCAGTTAAAGAATGCTTCCAACATGCTTTATTCCCTAGTACCTCTGGTCCTTACACAAAAAAGGAAGTGTACTCAGTAAAATACAAAAAGCTCTCTACTCAACTTTGATAAGGCTGTAGTTCGATGAATAAAGCCATGATCCTTCATGTTAGAGTACAACCAACGACTCTATTGCATTAATGACTACTCAGAACGACTCTATTGCAATTAATGAAGTTCTTCTTGAAGCTAACATCTGAGGGGATGTCTCTAACGGATCCAAAATGCTTGAAGACCATAAATACATAAGCCATTGAAGATGAAGCAGACACAGAGAATACACACTGCATTAAAACGCCATTACTCTGCTCATTTATTCATTCATTCTTTCATTCTTTATTCTTCAATCATTTTGAAGTTATTACGCAAACTTTCCCGAGCCTTACATTTAAACCACTCTCTGAGTGTTAGTGAAAGATCTGCCTGTGAGAAATTGTATTTATTACAAATCCAATCTCTCAAACCAACCTGAGTGAGCCTGAAGAGGCTAGGTGTGCAAAGAATACTTGTCTTGAGCCTGAAGAGGCTATGTGTGCAAATAATACTTGTCTTGAGCCTAAAGAGGCTAGGTGTGCAAATAATACTTGAGTCTGTAACCTTATCAGTTATAGTGGATAAATCTTGGTGCTGCCAAGGACTGGACGTAGCTCTTTGATTTGAAGAGTGAACCAGGATAAATCACTGTGTCAATCTCTCTTCCCTTAAACTCTTTAATTGCTTTAGTTTTTCTTGCATCTGTCAAGTGGTGTGTGTGCAACAGTCACCCGTCCATCCTGTATTCTTTCACTCGTCCAAATCTAGCTTTCTGTTTGCGAAAAGATTTCAACTTTGCCTAAAATTCTGATAAACACAATTCAACCCCCCCTTCTCGTGTTTATAGTTGCCTATTTCAGTTGGTATCAGAGCTCAGCCTCTGGGTTGAGCATCTAACAGTGTAGAGGTAAAAGGTCCTGAAGAATAGACATGACGGCTGGAGCTAGTACAAGTAGAAGTCATCAGACTGAAGGAGCCTCCCTAACCAGACCTCCTTACTTCAATGGAGAAAATTACAACTACTGGAAAGATAGATTTCAGTGGTGCATTCTATCCACAAACTCTGATCTTTGGGATGTCATCACAGATGGTCCATTCATTCCCAAGAATGATGATAACACTGACAAACCAAAAGCTCAGTGGACTGCTGCAAAAAAATCAAAATGGGAGCTGAACCACAAAGCCAGATACAACATCATTTGTGCTCTCAGTCCGGAGGAGTTTGAAAAGGTATGTGCCTGTGACTCTTCAAAAGAAATATGGGACACATTAGCTGTCACATATGAAGGAACAGCAAAAGTCAAAGAATCAAAGATTTCCATACTTGTTAGAGAGTATGAACTGTTCATCATGGAGGAAGGAGAATCTGTTGCTCAGATGATAGGAAGATTTCAAACTATCATCAACAGTTTAAAATCTCTTGGCAAAATTTATACCAATGCTGAGAAGGTTGGTAAGATTATGAGAAGTCTACCTAAACAGTGGAGACCTTTGGTCACTACTATCTCCGAAGCCAAGGATCTCACTACCTTGACTATGGATGAACTTCTTGGAACACTCACTGTTCATGAGCAAGAACTTGGAGATGAAGCTGCACCAAAAAAGGGCAAGTCAATTGCTCTGAAAGCTGATCAAAAGTCAGCAAAAGGTTCCAAGGCTCTGAAGGCAGATGAGTCAGCCAGTGATGCTGACCTATCAGAACTCGAGGATTCTGAGAGTGATGAAGAGTTGTATCTCCTGACCAGGAAGATAAAGCTTCTCCTACAGAAAAAGAAGTTCATGAGGGATAGGCCATTCAGAAGGTCCAACAAGGACAAGAACTTCAAAGAATCCACCTCAACAGACAAAAGTCCAATTTTTTGCTATGAGTGCAAGAAGCCCGGTCACTTCAAGGCTGAATGCCCTCAACTCAAGAAGGCCCCTGTTAAGAAATTCTTCAAGAAGAAGAAGAAAGGAATGACGGCCACTTGAGAGGATCTGGAGTCAACATCTTCTGATGAAGAAACTGAGGAAGAAGCCAATCTCTGTTTGATGGCCAACACTGAATCAGACTCTGATGATGAGGTACATCCTGACTATGAGGAATTACTTGATGCTTATGAGGAGTTGTTGGAGGAATCCAACTGCTTATCTAAGGCCTTCAAATCCCTCAAGAGAGAGTATGTAAAGCTCACCAGTGAGCATAAACAGAAATCTCAAGAATGCGAGAAGCTGGCTAAAGAGAACAGTGAGCTGAAGAATGAAAAGTCTAATGAAGCTAAGATCTCAAGTGAAACATCACCATCTGAAGAAGTTGAAAAACTTCAACAGAAAGTGGATGAGCTCACTTCTGATCTTGCCAAATTTGTTAATGGTAGAGACAATCTGACTAAGCTACTTGGCATTCAGAAGCACTCTCTTAACAAAGAAGGTATTGGATATGTCCATCAGATACATCATAAAGTATCAACTAAAGTTCCCACAATATCTGTTAAGTCAACTATAACTAAATAAACACCTATTTGTATCTTCTGCGGAAAAACTGGGCATGTTATGTCTAAGTGTATCCATAAGAAGAGAAGGAAGTATTTACAGACTCCTAGAACCAATAGAAAAGGACCCAGAAAAATATGGGTACCTAAAGATCAAATAATTTTTGTTGCAGATGTCCTCAACAGGACAAAGAAAACACCACTGCTGGTACCTGGACAGTGGCTGCTCGTGTCATATGACAGGAGAAAGGTCTATGTTCCTAGACCTCCAACTTAAGAAAGGAGGACACGTTGCCTTCGGAGGAAATCAGAAAGGGAAAGTTATAGGTATTGGTACTATTGGTGGTAAACCCCCTCTTCCCTCTATATCTAATGTTCTTATGGTTAAAGGATTAAGACACAACCTGCTTAGCATAAGTCAATTATGTGATAGTGGTTTTGATGTTTCCTTTACCAAGGATGTATGCATAGTTAAAGACTGCAGTGGCAAAACCTTCTTTTCAGCTAAAAGGCAACAAAATCTTTATAAGATTGAACTGTCTGATCTCTCAGATCAAAGTGTAACCTGTCTGATGTCTAAAGAGGATGAGAGATGGTTATGGCATAAGAAACTAGGACATGCTAGTATGAAACTAATTTCTGAATTGAAAAGGAATAATCTCATGAGAGGATTGCCTGATATTAGCTTTAATAAAGATGTCTTGTGTGATGCATGTCAGAGAGGTAAACAGATAAAATCAAGTTTCAAATCTAAAAACCAAGTATCAACATCTAGACCTCTTTAGTTGTTACACATGGATCTGTTTGGACCAGTTAGTGTTGCCAGCCTGGCTGGAAGAAAATATGGATTTGTCATAGTTGATGACTACTCTAGATACACATGGGTACTCTTCCTAACACACAAGGATGAGTCTTTTAAGGCTTTCTCAGTATTCTACAAAAGAGTACAAAATGAGCAGGGTTTATGTATTTCTACCCTTAGAAGTGATCATGGGGGAGAATTTGAAAATGAGCAGTTTAGACAGTTCTATGAGGAGAATAGAATCTCTCACAATTTCTATGCACCTAGAACTCCACAGCAAAATGGAGTGGTTGAGAGAAAGAACAGATCTCTGCAAGAGATGGCTAGATCTATGTTCAATGAAAATAATCTCCCTAAGTACTTCTGGCGGAAGTCAGAAACACTGCTTGCTATGTACAAAACAGAATACTTATTAGGCCTTTTCTAAAAAGGACTCCTTATGAATTGTGGAAAGGAAAAAGCCCCAACATATCTTATTTTCATGCTTTTGGATGTGAATGTTTTATTCTGAATACCAAAGATAATCTTGGAAAATTTGATTCTAAGGTAGATAAAGGTATTTTCATAGGTTATTCTGAAAAATCTAAGGCTTTTAGAGTTTACAATTCAAGAACTTATATTATTGAAGAATCTTTTCATGTTAAATTCAATGATGGTTTAAAGATTGATAAAGAACTATCAGATCTAGAAGATGATCTTGCAGGTCTTGATATAAACAAGCCAGAAAGTCAACAACCCGATCTAACCAAAACAGAACATGTGCCTGAGGCTGAAAGACAAGTGGAACAAACGAGTCGGCAGACAAGTCAAGATCTTCACGATGATCTCAAAAGGGATTGGAAGTTCAACACTCATCATCCTAAGGATCTCATTATTGGAAATCCTTCTGAAGGAGTAAGAACCAGATCCACATTAAGAGAATCAAGCAATATGGCCTTTATTTCAGATTTGGAGCCTAAACGCATTGAAAAAGCTCTTGTGGATGAAAGCTGGATTCTTGCTATGCAAGAAGAACTTAACCAGTTCACCAGAAATGATGTCTGGACTCTTGTCTCTAAGCCTAAAAACAAGTCAGTTATTGGAACAAGATGGGTCTTCAGAAACAAATTGGATGAAGATGGTAAAGTTGTCAGAAATAAGGCAAGGTTAGTAGCTCAAGGCTATAACCAACAAGAAGGTATTGATTATACTGAAACCTTTGCACCTGTAGTTAGAATAGAAGCCATACGCATTTTAATGTCATATGCTGCAGAACACCAAATTACCCTATTTCAAATGGATGTAAAAAGTGCTTTTCTAAATGGTATAATTGAAGAAGAAGTGTATGTTAAACAACCCCCTGGTTTTGAGGATACTGATAAACCAGATCACGTTTTCAAACTTAAAAAGGCATTATATGGTTTGAAACAAGCACCTAGAGCATGGTATGATAGACTCAGTTCTTTTCTCATGCATAATGGTTTTACTAGAGGACAAGTAGACACTACTCTGTTCAAAAAAATGCTCTAAAGAGAACTTTATTATAGTTCAAATATATGTTGATGATATTATTTTTGGAGCAACTAATGAAAAGTTGTGCAAGGAATTTTCAAATCTAATACAAGCTGAATTTGAGATTAGCATGATGGGAGAATTGAAGTTCTTCCTTGGATTACAAATCAAGCAGACAAGTGATGGAATTTACATTCATCAACAAAAATATACCAAGGAGATACTCAAGAAATACAAAATGGAAAATGCAAAGCTCATGAAAACCCCTATGCAACCCAATGCAAAACTAAGCAAAGATGATGAAGGTAAAAAGGTAGATCAAACTGTCTACAGAGGTATGATTGGCTCTCTACTGTACTTAACTTCAAGCAGACCTGACATTCAATTTAGTGTCTGTATGTGTGCTAGATTCCAATCTGATCCTAGAGAATCTCATCTTAAGGCTGTAAAAAGAATATTTAGATATTTGCTTGGAACTACTAATCTTGGTTTGCTGTATTTAAGATCAAAAGAATACAGATTAGTGGGATATTGTGATGCTGACTTTGCTGGAGACAGAATAGAAAGAAAAAGCACCAGTGGAGGTTGTCACTTCATTGGAGCAAGTTTAGTCTCATGGTCAAGCAAGAGGCAGACAACCATTGCCTTGTCTATCTTGCGAAGCGAATACATCTCTGCTGCTAGTTGCTGCTCTCAACTCTTATGGGTAAAACATCAACTTGAGGATTACTCTATTTATGAACATAACATTTCTGTATGGTGTGATAATTCCAGTGCTATATTCTTAACTAAAAATCCAATTCAGCATTCTAAGGCTAAGCATATTGAAATCAAACATCATTTCATTAGGGATTATGTTCAGAAAGGCATTTTTGATATTAAGTTTGTTAAAACTGAAAATCAATGGGCTGATATTTTCACTAAACCCCTCGCAGAAGAAAGGTTTTTATTTATTAGAGATAATCTAAACATGAATTGCATTGTTGAATGACATGTATGAATGTTAACGAGTCTATGCTAAATCTGTCATTACTCCTATATACATGTTCTTTCAACTAAGCATTAGTTCAGGGGGAGTAATGATACAATAAGTTAAGTGGAATATGTCTAATATGCTTGCTGCATTACTATGATTTTCTTAACATGTTATCCTGCCTTTAACATATCTCATAAATAAAACTTGATAACCCTTTTTGATGCTGACAAAAGGGGGAGAAAGGGAGAAATAAATGAATAGGGAGAAAGGGAGAAATGAATAGGGAGAAAGGGAGAAATGAAAATGGGAGAATAGGAGAAATAGAATGAATATGATATGACCTGTTCACACTTAAGAAAATTTCAACCTGTATATATATGCTATTTTCTTTGTTGATATTTTGAGGTTCATTAAATCATCTCAATGTTTGTCATCATCAAAAAGGGGGAGATTGTTAAGTCTCTAAAATGTTTGATGTGCATTTCCCTAAGTTTTGATGAAACTAAACATTGGTTAATGATTTAATTAACCTTCATATTGGTTGCTAACCTATCTATCGAGTGTGCAGATTAAATAAGAGAATCATTCGTCCAACACCGTTTGAAGATAAAAACTCAAGTCCAACACACAAGTGTGTTTAAAACAAACGTCCAGCACTGAGTGTTTGAAGCGCTCGTCCAAAACGCAAGGGAAAGAAGGCCGCGTCCACTAAAAGTACCAGAAGGCCGCGTCTACTGAAGATATCAGAAGCGCGTCCACTAAAAATATAAGAAGGCCGCGTATACTAAAAATAACAGAAGGCCGCGTCTACTTAAAGTATCAGAATAGCACGTCCATCAAAGTATCAGAAAAGCCCGTCCAGTGAGGTATCAGAATTATCCGTCCAATGACGTGGCACTTGGAGCTCGTCCATTAAAGTATCAGAACAGCGCGTCCAATAAAGTATCAGAACAGCGCGTCCACTAAGGTTATGACTCGTCCAATGACGTGGCAATTGGAGCTCGTCCATTAAGGTCAGTATGGCTCGTCCAATAACTAGCATATGGAGCTCGTCCATTAAGGTCAGAATGTATCCGTCCAATGTTGTGGCTAGAGGCTCTCGTCCACTAGAGTAACTGAGACTCTCGTCCACCAGACTAACTAAGACTCTCGTCCACTAAAGGTGACGGAAGTGCTCGTCCACTAAAGGTGACATAATCGCTCGTCCACTAGTCTTTGGACTTGCTGAGTCCTTGATATGGAGCTCGTCTACTAGCCCGAATGAAAACTCAAATGACTAGAGGGACGTGATTATTTTATGAACGCAAATTCTCTGAGGATTATCAGAATCGTTATTCAAAAGCCAGAAAGAGACTTCAAGCCTTATCTCCTACTCAGTTTCACGATTATCAAGAAAAGTCAGAAGCTACTCTCTCAAGCAACCTTGGATAATCAGAACCAGAGACCAGTTAAAGAATGCTTCCAACGTGCTTTATTCCCTAGTACCTCTGGTCCTTACACAAAAAAGGAAGTGTACTCAGTAAAGTACAAAAAGCTCTCTGCTCAACTTTGATATGGTTGTAGTACGATGAATAAAGTCATGATCCTTCATGTTAGAGTAGAACCAACGACTCTATTGCATTAATGACTACTTAGAACGACTCTATTGCAATTAATGAAGTTCTGCTTGAAGCCAACATCTGAGGGGATGTCTCTAACAGATCCAAAATGCTTGAAGACCATAAATCCAGAAGCCATTGAAGATGAAGCAGACACAGAGAATACACACTGCATTAAAACGCCATTACTCTGCTCATTTATTTCTTCATTCTTTCATTCTTTATTCTTCAATCATTTTGAAGTTATTACGCAGACTTTCCCGAGCCTTACATTTAAACAACTCTCTGAGTGTTAGTGAAAGATCTGCCTGTGAGAAATTGTATTTATTACAAACCCAATCTCTCAAACAAACCTGAGTGAGCCTGAAGAGGCTAGGTGTGCAAAGAATACTTGTCTTGAGCCTGAAGAGGCTAGGTGTGCAAATAATACTTGAGTCTGTAACCTTATCAGTTATAGTGGATAAATCTTGGTACTGCCAAGGACTGGACGTAGCTCTTTAATTTGAAGAGTGAACTAGGATAAATCACCGTGTCAATCTCTCTTCCCTTAAACTCTTTAATTGCTTTAGTTTTTCTTGCATCTGTCAAGTGGTGTGTGTGCAACAGTCACCCGTCCATCCTGTATTCTTTCACTCGTCCAAATCTAGCTTTCTGTTTGCGAAAAGATTTCAGCTTTGCCTAAAATTCTGATAAACACAATTCAACCCCCCTTCTCGTGTTTATAGTTGCCTATTTCAATATTGCCCATGGATAAAAGTTGTCGAGAATATGGAAAATGGTCACCTAAATGGGAAGGGCCATTTAGAATTGATACAGTATTTTCTGGAAATGCCTATGCGCTTGTCAATATTAATACTGGCTTGATAATCAAGTCAATTAATGGCAGTACTTGAAAGAATATAAACCGACAATGTTGGAGATAAGAATTGACAACAAGTGAAGGAAATAAGCATATTCACTAAACTGGCAATACAATGAAATATTGTCATTTGCTAGTAGAAATCAAGTTGTCGATTAAAGCTAATATAATCCTAGAATACAAGGCAGTGCTTCAGTAACTTTATTTTCCTTCAACAATGTAGAGGTATAACTCAATTTGTTGAAACTTCATTCCCCATTTGATGAGGTTTTAGTTGCCTCATTTGTCGAGGATGCAGCACGAGCAGATCTCACCATCATTTCACTTAGAAGGTTGTTGTTGCTATGGTGTAGTAAAGATGACACCAAAGAAAAACCACTACCTTCCAGGATGAAGATGATGAAACTAGAGCGAGATGCACTCGTTCTGTATCAAGATCAGCTTTTCCCCAGATGTGCAGTAAAGTCAGCTCTGAATGTTACATTGGTTACTGACCTTCACTACATGTTTTACATTGGTTATTGACCTTCACTGAGGATATGACCATTAAGACAGAAACCTTAGTTTGAAACTTTAAGATGAATAAGATCAGATTCCCATGAAGGAAGAAAGAAGAATAGGTGGAGGCCTTTTGTAGGATAAAGCATGTTATGTGAAAGGTTCAACTATGAAATCGTGGATTTATAGATCTCGTTATTTATGGCTGATTTCGAAAGACATTTATTGTGGTTTGGTTACCGAAGTCTCAAAATTCATCATGATATTTACGGTGATTTGATAAATCATGAGTTACGAAGTTGTGTGGAAACATGCAGTCAAATCAAATAATAAATAAACGTGCAAGAAAAGAAATATTTATTATTAATCAATGACTGTAAAAAATGACCAGGTTAAAGATTGACAAGGACAAGAGTTACAATTATCAGTTTGGCCTAAATAGAAGATAATTGATCCCATGCAAGGGAAAAGTTAGTTTTGTCGGCAGTAGCAGCTTCATATTCAGGCTGCAACGCACGAAGTTTGTTGACTACACTTTCAGCTTTCTGGCCAAGTCGGACAGATTCATTGTCAATAGCTTTGACTTTGTCCTTGCTCTTTCCTGACGCTTTGTCGAACTTGGCACATTTTTTATCCGTCAATTCAACCTCGGCCAACAGTTTCTTCCGATACTCCAGTAAGCTCTCTATAGTTTGAGTCCCGATGGAGATAAGATCAAGTTCCTTTTGTTTAGAGGATTCAAGATCTTGAAACCGAACTAAGAGATCATCCTTGGTTTTTTCTTCCTCTTCGTAAGAAGGAATGACAGAAGTCATCCTTTCTAACTTACTGGAGAGCCGTTCCCAAAATGTCTGAATAGAGGTAAAAAGCGTACGGCTCGATAAGGGAAGATTAGAATGAAGAGGAGCGATTTCCTTGATAAGTCGAGACAGTTCTTTTTGAATCTTGACATCAGACAAAAGTTCATCAAAAGGATTGACAAGAAGAGCTTGGAGATCATGCATGAGGGTGATAACTCGAGAATCACTGGAGTCATGTTAAGTCGATGAAGAGGTGGCTGAGAGGGATGACTCTTTCCGGCTTACTTCTGACAGCATATTAATCCACGTGTTGAAGTGTAGGGACGGTTTGGGGTCAGGAGACTTCATAGGAGGAGGTCTGATAGCAGGTGGAGAAGGAATGACAGGAGTTGTTTCAGCTAGTAGGGCCTCCATGTCAATATCTTCATCCGGAATTTCAATCCTGACAGCAGTTCCTACTAGTTTATCAGCTATTGGAATTGGAGTGATTGAAGTCGGATGATGAGGGCTGGGAGGCATTTCCTGATGAGATTCGAGAACCTGAAGATCACCTGTCAAACTCCTAGTATCGACAAGAATACCTCCTGAACTTCTGTCAGTATGCAGCTCCGAATCAAATACATTTACTGGCTCGACAGTTGTGAGAATCTCCTGAATGGTCATTGAATCATCAAACTGAGGAGATTTTTCCTGACATCAAAGATAGATACGAAGATATATACATATATATAAAAGAAAATGACAAGGTCAGTGGAAATACCAGATTAGAATCTGAAGACATCAACACTTGCCTTCTCGGTAACCAGAATAGTCTCGACGGTTTTGTTTTTCTGTCAAGAATAGAAGGCACGTGAACAAAAGGGTGTAACTCGACAGATTAACTTAAAAATGTTACCTTGGATTGGTTGGAGGGCGAAGTGTTGGAGGAACTAGTCATAACATCTTGTACTTTGGAGCCAGTAGAAACTTTGGCGGCCTCAGACGCTGTCAAAATTGAAAGACTCTTGGTAGATTTTGATTTCTTGGAAAGGGGGTCAGAAGGAGCCGTTTTCTTTTTTCTTTTTTTGGATCCTTTTGTCTGAGGATCAGAAACAGAAGCTTTGGCTGGCCGTGAGCTCTTTTTGACAGTTTTGGCCACCAAAGGGATTACAGGTTCATCTTCATCGTCATCTTCAGAAGCTTCTCCCGACAGTACATCAGACTTGGACTTACTAGGGAGAGGCTTGTCCAGGGGAATAGCTGTCAATAGCAACGTAAATAAGTTGATTGTCAGCCGGAAGGAAAAGAAAAATAAGTTATTCGACAAATGAATACCTGAATTACAAGTTAGAATTCTCGAATGGAATCCAAAGTCGTCATCAGGTTGAAGAAACCGACGAGGGAAGGTAACTGGATTTGGTTTTTCAAAAGGGTCAACGTAAGCACTCACGCTGTCCAAAAAGAAAAAGTTACCTCATTTCGACGGCTTTCCTGGGTGTGAATCAGCTAAACCAAAAGGGGCACAAGGAATAGGCACTGGCTCAGGAAAAGGGGCCTTCAAACTGTCAAAGTATTCCCTGGTCATATTGGGAATACTCCTATACATGGCAAGCCTTTCAGATTCCTTATTATCATGCTTCCTTTTGGCTTCAGTTAAAACACTATTGACATGATGAACCATATCAAATGGTCTCAAGGGATTCCACTTGATTTTATAAAATTTTTCAAAGGCTTGAATTTCTTTTTGAAGTTCACCTCGAGTTTTGGTTGCCGGATCCTGTTCCTGCAGGGGAGAATCATCAGTGTTACCCACGGTGTCTTCAATACAACTCAAGCAAGTCTTTAAACTCAGATGGTGGTTGGAGTAGTATTCATCCCACCAGTCAAGAAAGCTTTGAGTAACCCCGTGGAAGACAGAAAATGAAATAAGTTGTAAGAAAGTCCCACGAACTTTGTCCTCATCACTGATGGCGACAATATGCTCATATGTTGGGGCTTTGGCACCAATAAAATTCTCGTCAGGCTCTGACGAATAAGGAGCAGGGATAGGTTGACAAAAGCCGAGCTGACAAGCAACGGTATTGGGCAAATGGAGATAGATCCTATGGGTTTTGAAGCTAGGACCATCAACAAAAAGAATTTTCTGGCAAAGAAATTTGGTCCAAATGGATTTATTGGATTTAGAAATAGTGGTGCTTAGTTTCGTAAACCATTCTGGACCGTATTTCTGGTCAGTAAAAGGAGAAAAGTTGATCTTTGAATAGTTAGATGAAAGCGAATGAAAGATTTTGAAGTAAAACTTGAAGTTCGCAGTTTCATCTCTTGACAAAGACTCGGCAGACACATAACAGAGATAGGAGCCATAAGTGTCAATTAACAAATCTGCAGGAGCTTTGTATGAAAATTGACGCTCCAAGACAGCATTTAACCATAGTTGGAGAAGCCAAAGAGGCCCTCCTATATTGGTTTTCTTTTGTTTAGACCTGACAGTATCAACTAGCATACTCATACTGTCATAAAGATTAGCTAAGACACATTGTCCCAATGCTACCCTTTTACTAGTTGACAAAAGATTAGCTAGAGGAACATACGCAGCAATCAAAGAAGCAGATTTTCTACAAAAGACATAAGCACATAGCCAAAGAAACAAAAAGGCTACGTGCTTAGTATCCGTCACAGGATCATGAGCTCCTCCTCTAAAATCTGCTATGTACTTAGAGAAAGAGCACTTTGGCACATAGACATCAATTTGATTTTCTATTTCTACATCAGAATGCATGGTGGGACCATCTGGACGAAGGCCAGTAATAGCCGACATGTCAAATAAGTCGGACCCATCATCCCATAAGGAAAGTGAAAATTATTTGTTGTTCTATTCCAGAAAAAGACTGATGCTCCTATTAAAGAAAAATCTACTAGCTTAACGTGACGAGAAAGTTGAATGAACTCAAAGATTCCATCTTCCTCCCACACAGTGCGTTTTTCAGCCTGAACTCGGTCAAGCCAACTAATGTAAGCATCGAACCGAGTGGCAGGGGGCATTCTGAAAATCCTATGGCTCTTTTTAAAGATATGGATAGGGATAGGAGTGAAAGAGGATAAAATAGCTTCATTTGAATTAGCGGAAGGAAAGAAACCGCGTAAACCCTCAGAAATTTCATTTTTGGCGACAAAAGGACCCAAAAATGCAGCAGGAGGACTTAAAGCAGCAGAAGAATCAGGAATAGGGTAAATTACCTTGGATTCTTGCCATAACTCAGATTCCTCCAAAAGTGGGTCTTGAACCACTGTCCTAGGAGGAACGACTGTAGCGTGAGGTACTGAGGTCGGCATCCTGGAAGATGTGGCCATGGAGACTGAATGAAGTGAGGAAGAAGAAAGGATTTTTTTTCCTTTAGAAAGGGTTTTCGCGAGGGAAGAAGAAAAGATTTTTTCTCTAGAAAAGGGTTTTGCTAGGGAAGAAGGAAAGATAAAGTGAAGAAAGTCAATACTGATGTGATTACAATTTAAAGAAGAATGAAAGCCTTTGGTTCGAATTCCAAGAAACATGCGGCGTTACGATTATTCCTATTAAGTAGGGATGAAATTAAAGCAAGGTTTAATTAACGGATAAGAACCCCAAAATTAAGATGATTTGTCAGCAATTCGAAATCCAAATTTTTCTATTCTTTCGGGCAAAGCCGTCGAAAAGTAAAATTTGGGGGGGCATCTGTTGATAGAAGAATTTCAAATTCTTGATAGAAATAATTCCGACAGGATGATAGAAGAATTGTCAGATAACCACCATGAAGAATCGAATTCAGTAGAATTGACAAATTGAAAAGAGTTGGTATGTCAGACAGACGACCAAGAAAGCAAAACGAGGACACATCCGTCAAGAGTAAAATTTCTGACGGATATGTTTAGCTGACTGACGGAGAAATCGAAGCAGTGACAAAAAAAGGGTAAATTGACAACCCAGCTTTTGACAAAGTGATAACAAGAATTGTCAAACGTACAAAAGTGTGGAAATGGCTAAGTCTTCAAGGCTGACAAAGCATCAGCAAGATAAGTTGTCAAACAACCAAATCGCTGACAACAAGCAAGTTGGCACAAAGCGGTTCGAAGAAATGAACAGTTAGAGAAGTCTGCTTGTCAAATAGTTTGAATTTGAACATAGCAAAACTGCCATACAGGTGGCAATCTTAAAGATAGGAAGTTATCTTTGGGTAGTTATTTTATTTGCTTATAAATACTGTTAATCACGATGTAATAGAGGAGGTTACTTGATGCAATATCCTACATATCTCGATCACACAACAGATTGACGGATTATACTCAAGTATTTCCTCCATCCTTTTTGTTTTCAATTCAATTCAGCATTATTATCCAGTACTTTATTTGCTTTTTAATACTGATCTTTAATTTCTTTATATGTCTTTCTTTACTTTCAGTATTTCTTTCATGATCTTTATTTTCAGTATTTCTTTCATGCTCTTTACTTTCAGTATTACTTTCGTGTTCTTTATTTAAGTCGTTATTTTATTGCATTCAGTAACCATTTAATCATGCTTTTTTTACAAATTGCCCTTTTAAATTACTGTTATTCCCGTCTTTAAATTCTTGCTTTTCAGAAAGTTATGCAACTACAAAGTATCTTTTGTTTAAGAAACTGATGTTTTCTTTTCAAATCAGAAATACATTTACACTTCTATCGCAACACCAAGTCCTTGTAAGTATTTACTAGATTTGACTAATTTGTCAAATTCATACTTGGCGGACAAACACACAAATCCTGACGAGATTACCGCATAACTCGTTCGTCCCACACTCGTCTGATCTTAAATTATTTGTAACAAGGATTTTGGACACCAACTAAAAAACCAGCGTTAACAATGGCGCACGTGTTGTACGTACATTATTAATCTAGTTATCAAAGAAAGGCGCCGCAGGGTCAAACAGGGGAGAAGCATTAAATTTAAGCTGGCAATAGAAAGCAGAGGAGAATGTTGTATTCCCGGTGGATCTCAATCTTCTAATTTTTTTTATTTTTTTTTAAAGTCACTTGACTTTCTATCTATCTCTCTTATATTATTTTTTCTCTTTTTATTTCTCATTTTTCTCTGACATTTTTCTCTCTCAAAATACACTAACCTACCTTTTCCCTCCACAAAATTAGTGGATCTGAATCCGTTGCTAGTGTTGGGCACAACCACACACCAGTAAAATTTTATCATTACAATAAAGGGTCATGCTAACAAGTGTCCTTAGATACTCTTTAAAAGCAACTCCAATTCAAGGGTTCCTTAAGTGGTTCTTAAACTGCTTTTTTGGGCCCCACAATGCCACATCAGATTTAAGAACCCCAACCAGATTTCTCTCCAATGTTATGGTTCTTAAGTTATTTTTGTGAGTCCTACATAGGCCCCACATGTTTATACTATTAATTTCTTTTTTTTTTAATTTTAACTTAATAAATTATTTTTTATTTATAAATTCGAACTAATAAATAATTAAAATAAAAAAATTAATAACAAAGCAAGAAAACCAAATAGCAAGGTTTCGTGTAAAAAAAAGTCCAAAGGCCCATTGTCCGGAACCTTCCCATTCCCCCTTGTCTCTCATTCTCTCACTGTAAAATAAAAAGTTATTTTATTTGGTTCCTTTCATCTTTTTTCTCTCTCGGAGGCATCTGCGACCCATTCTTCATCTTCTTCTCAACCATGCCAAAAGCCCATCTTCTTCTTCCATGATCATCATCATCCTCTCATTTCTTCTTCCATCATCACCATCCTCTCATTTCTTCCTCTGTGTATTGTGTTGATTTTTAGTTGATTTTCGGATGCATGTTTGTTGCCTCTATATTTTGGTTGCTGAAAGATGGGTATTCTGATTTGGGTTTGTTGGTGATTATAGATTTGAGGTTGTACTTTTGTTGGGTATTCTGTTGAGTTTTGTACTTTTGTTGCTGAGAAATTGTTTTTAAATGATAAGGAACCGTTTCTTATTCAAGGAACGACTCTTAACGAGAACGCCAGCTTGATGTCCTCCAATGCTAAATTTTTTTAAGGAACGACTCTTAAGAGTTAAGGATAGAAAAGTAAGTTTTTATTGGAAAACCAATTATTTTATTTTTTTAATTATTAAATACATAAAAAAAAATTGATGTAAAGTATCTTTTTTTTGGTTAAAAAATATCCTACGGACACTCGTTAGTATTTTCCTACAATAAATTATATTCCCTCCCATCTCTATTAAGTGTGGCAAATGGATGGATTGGATAAATTTCTATTCGGATCTTAACGGATGAATTAACAACAATCCATTAATCCATTATAATCCATTAAAAATTCATTAAAAAAAATCCAATCCATCCATGATCTATTAAATAAAATCCATCCGATCCATCCATTAACAACTTTTCATGGATGAATATCCAATCCATCCACTAAAAATTATTTTAAGAAATTAAATAATTTTATATCTCTTTTATCCATCCATAAAATATTTTTTAAAATAAAATAATTTGTAAAAAAAATTAAAATATTATCTCTATCTCACTCTCGCTCTCCTCTTTCTTCCTTTCTGTACCCTTTTTCCTACTCTCTCTGTTTTTACTCTCTCTCCACTCTATCTCACTACCATTTTGTATCATGGCCATTTTTCTATTACTATATGAGAGTTATTGAATATTTGCATCTACAGAGGTTGTTTTGTCACAACGTTCCATGGCGTTGTTTTATGACACTTGTTACGACTTTCTGTGCTTTCAATTAGTTAATACTTTTTTTAAGTTTCTCGGCAAAAAAAAAAAGACAACGAAAAAAGAAAACGTACGTGATAACGTGGACTACAACTGGTGCTTGAGAACAATTAATTAGTTAATACTTAATGTAATAAAAAAAAGAAAAAAAGCAGATAAATAAAATAAAAAATAGTAAAGAAAAAAATAATAGGGAACAAAAGAGAAAATTAGATGGAGTGTTTTTTTTTTTTTTGTTACAAATGGAGGGTTTTTTTATTTGGTGAAAAATAATATGAAAAAAATAAATTGGTTTTGGAATGGATAAAAGTTGATCCATTACATTTTTTATTGTTGTTCCAATGGATTTTTAAAAATATTGGATGGATCATAAACCATCCACTAAAAAAATAATCCAATCCATTTGGCTGGAATGTGACTCTTCTCTTGTGGTTCTTGCTTACTCGAATCCAGACATAGCTCCTTGGAAAATTAGAACTAAATGGAGAAACTGTATTGCTTTGGCCTCAAACTTCACTTTCTTAATCTCTCATGTTTTTAGAGAAGCTAATCACTGTGCTGATAAGCTAGCCAATTTTGGGGTCAGTTCTAAATGCTTCACTTGGTGGAGCCTGATTCCCAGTTTTATTAGGCATGATTTCTTCTGTAATAGGTGGGGTATGCCTAATTTTAGATTCTTGTAATCCCCCCTCTTATCATGGGTAAGGTCCTATGTCCCCCCATGTTTTCTTGTATTTCTTTCCTTTGTTTTTAATAATACTATGGGGTGCTGCAGATGATTGGTAGTGGTTTTGGTGCCAACATAGTTGGGATGATTTCCACTGCAGTGATGCTTCTGCACTCCTTTTTGCTTAAAAAAAATATTAATTTTTAATAAATGGATGGATTGGATGGATTTTCTCATGGATGGTGGACAAATAGATTATTTTTTACACCCCTAATCTCTATTATAAGCAAAAAAAAAGTCTCAAAATTTTTGTTTTAATATATAAGCAAATTTTGTTTTTCAATGACTCATTTATTGACATTATTCCCAAAATATTATTCATTTAATACAAATTCCAATGATTATTTAATGAAGATTGAAGTTTTAAATGAATGGTAATTTATGTAACAAACCTATTTTTTTACAAGATTCAATGAGATTAACTAACCACCTTAATATGTGTGTTTTATTTAATTTTTTATTATAATAAAAACAGGAGGGAGTACATTTAATAAAAGGTCATGTCAATCAGTGCTCTAGGGACATTGGTTAAGGAATCCGAAGGAAGTAAAAACTGAAATAGACAACTATAAACACGAGAAGGGGAGTTGAATTGTGTTTATCAGAATTTTAGGCAAAGCTGAAATCTTTTCGCAAACAGAAAGCTAGATTTGGACGAGTGAAAGAATACAGGATGGACGGGTGACTGTTGCACACACACCACTTGACAGATGCAAGAAAAACTAAAGCAATTAAAGAGTTTAAGGGAAGAGAGATTGACACGGTGATTTATCCTGGTTCACTCTTCAAATCAAAGAGCTACGTCCAGTCCTTGGCAGCACCAAGATTTATCCACTATAACTGATAAGGTTACAGACTCAAGTATTATTTGCACACCTAGCCTCTTCAGGCTCAAGATAAGTATTATTTGCACACCTAGCCTCTTCAGGCTCACTCAGGTTGGTTTGAGAGATTGGGTTTGTAATAAATGTAATTTCTCACAGGCAGATCTTTCACTAACACTCAGAGAGTGGTTTAAATGTAAGGCTCAGGAAAGTCTGCGTAATAACTTCAAAATGATTGAAGAATAAAGAATAAAATAATGAAGAAATAAATTAGCAGAGTAATGGCGTTTTAATGCAGTGTGTATTCTGTGTTTTCTTCATCTTCAATGGCTTATGTATTTATGGTCTTCAAGCATTTTGGATCCGTTAGAGACATCCCCTCAGATGTTGGCTTCAAGCAGAACTTCATTAATTGCAATAGAGTCGTTCTGAGTAGTCATTAATGCAATAGAGTCGTTCTGGGCAGCCATTAATGCAATAGAGTCGTTTGTTGTACTCTAACACGAAGGATCATGGCTTTATTCATAATGCTACAGCCATATCAAAGTGGATCAGAGAGCTTTTTGTACTTTACTGAGTACACTTCCTTTTTTTGTGTAAGGACCAGAGGTACTAGGGAATAAAGCACGTTGGAAGCATTCTTTAACTGGTCTTTGGTTCTGATTATCCAAGGTTGCTTGAGAGAGTAGCTTCTGACTTTCTTTGATAATCATGAAACTGAGTAGGAGAGAAGGCTTCAAGTCTCTTTCTGGCTTTTGAAAAACGATTCTGATAATCCTCATAGAATTCGTGTTCATAAAATAATCATGTCTATCTAGTCATTTGAGTTTTCATTCGGGCTAGTAGACGAGCTCCATATTAAGGACTCAGCAAGTCCAAAGACTAGTGGACGAGCGCTTTTGTCACCTTTAGTGGACGAGCACTTCTGTTACTCTAGTGGACGAGAGCCTCTGTTAGTCTGGTGGACGAGAGTCTCAGTTAGTCTGGTGGACGAGAGTCTCAGTTACTCTAGTGGACGAGAGCCTCTGTTAGTCTGGTGGACGAGAGTCTCAATTAGTCTGGTGGACGAGAGTCTCAGTTACTCTAGTGGACGAGAGTCTCAGTTACTCTAGTGGACGAGAGCCTCTTGCCACAACATTGGACGGATACATTCTGACCTTAATGGACGAGCTCCATATGCCATGTTATTGGACAAGTCATACTGACCTTAATGGACGAGCTCCAATTGCCACGTCATTGGACGAGCCATAACCTTAGTGGACGCGCTGTTCTGATACTTTAATGGACGCGCTGTTCTGATACTTTATTGGACGCGCTGTTCTGATACTTTATTGGACGAGCTCCAAGTGCCACGTCATTGGACGGATAATTCTGTTACCTCACTGGACGGGCTTTTCTGATACTTTGATGGACGCGCTATTCTAATACTTTAAGTAGACGCAGCCATCTGTTGTTTTTAGTAGACGCGGCCTTCTGATATTTTTAGTAGACGCAACCTTCTGATATTTTTAGTGGATGCGCTTCTGATACCTTCAGTAGACGCGGCCTTCTTTTTCTTGCATTTTGGACGTGCGCTTCAAACACTACAGTGCTGGATGTTTGTCTAAAAACACTTGTGTGTTGGACGTGAGTTTTTATCTTCAAACAGTGTTGGACGAATGATTCCTTATTTAATCTGCACACTCGATAGATAGGTTAGCAACCAATATGAAGGTTAATTAAATCATTAACCAATGTTTAGTTTCATCAAAATTTAGGGAAATGCACATCAACATTTTAGAGACTTAACAATCTCCCCCTTTTTGATGATGACAAACATTGAGATGATTTAATGAACCTCAGAAAATATCAACAAAGAAAATAACATATATAGATAGGTTGGAATTTTCTTAAGTGTGAACAGGTCATGTCATATTCATTCTATTTCTCCTATTCTCCCATTTTCATTTCTCTCTTTCTCCCTATTCATTTCTCCTTTTCTCCCTATTCATTTATTTCTCCCTTTCTCCCCCTTTTGTCAGCATCAAAAAGGGTTATCAAGTTTTATTTATGAGATATGTTAAATGCAGGATAACATGTTAAGAAAATCATAGTAATGCAGCAACTGGACCAACCTTCGTTGATAAGGGTTTATCAATATTTTTTACTTTATACTACTTTAAACAATTCTACACCTCTTTGGTACAATTCTAAAATGTTAGAGTGCTTCCATAAGTAGCGGCATTGTTTACAACTTGATGTCATGTCAAAGATGCCTAAACAAAGATCCAAAGAAAGGAAAACAAACATTAAAAAACATCTAATAATGATATTTTTAATATAGAAGATTTTTACACTAATAATTAATTATACATTATGACAATATCAAAAGAGGATTGACTCTTGTAATAATTATTTTAAAACTTATACATATGATTACACATGATTTATAGACAATGTTAGAAAATTTGCTCCGATATTATATTAAAATTAAACTCTTTAAAATTATTATTTCTCTTTTACTATTTAGCAAAAAAATAAAAGAAGAAGATGGGCGGGGATCCATTATAAGTTGAGTAGGTAAGGGGCCTTGGGTCAGATTGGGCCTATTTTTCCTGACAAAAAACAAAGCCCATCTTCCTGAATTTGTCGATCCACCCTAACACTACAAGTAACCCTAATTCCCTGCAATTTTCTCCACCGTTCATTTCATTCGGCGCACCACACTCCCTCTTCAGATTCAGATTCCACTCGCTCGCCATCATGGTAACCTTCTTCTCTTTTATTATTTCCTTATTCCCTTGTCGTCATTCAAAACACCAAATCCTTCACACTGCTATTTTCTTCTCCCCATCTATGGGGTCAATTGATTTGTGCTATATAGCCTTGGCTACGTGAGTTAGATTTGAAATTGAGGAATTGGGTAAGTTGGAAAACGTTAAAAGACTTCAACTTTACTTTGTTAATTGTAGGTGAACGTTCCAAAGATGAAGAAGACATACTGCAAGAGTAAGGAGTGCAGGAAGCACACACTGCACAAGGTTACCCAATACAAGAAGGGTAAAGATAGCATTGCTGCTCAAGGTAAGCGTCGTTATGATCGCAAACAGTCTGGTTATGGTGGCCAGACCATGTCTGTCTTCCACAAGAAGGTATTACTATTATGCCCTTTTCATTTTTCTA
This sequence comes from Sophora flavescens, assembly GCA_030762895.1. NCBI lineage: Eukaryota > Viridiplantae > Streptophyta > Magnoliopsida > Fabales > Fabaceae > Sophora > Sophora flavescens. The sequence continues at coordinate 60,793,216 of CM061069.1, forward strand.
TTTATATTATTTTATATATGATAGTCGTAGGATGTACTGCTCATCTTGTAAATTTGTTATTTGTTACACTACAACATTTTTTACTTTAGGCAACACTAATCTTGCCAACAGTTGAAAAACCGTTCCTAAAACATGGAATAAGCAACAATTTTATGATTGTAGCTAATATTATGTACATTTTGCATCTCTTTTAAAAATACAATATAAAAGGGTTGCCTATCTATATTAGACAACACTTATAAAACTGTGGATGGATTATTGGGAACACTTTTTCCTGGGTTAGGATTTTAGAGAATGGTTTCAATAATTATATCATGCCCGCCAAAATAGGTTTTACCGGGATTTTATTTTATCAATTTTTTTAAAAGTTTGCTTTGCGCTCTGAACCCTGTGAATCCCTGACCCATTCTACAATTGTTTTGTCGAATTTTTTTTATCAAAACTCTCGTAACTCCTAATCCCTAGTCTGCATCATCTCTCTATCTCATTTGTCTCCCTCTCGTAACTTAACTCTGTAAGACACTTTTGCTTTCTTACTCATTCAATGAGCTTCATTCCTTCACAGAACCGAGAAGTTACTCTGCAATAATAAGAATCATGTTTCGATTTCAATGATGCACCGAACTCATCTTTTCTATGCGAGCGGACTCGTAGATGACGATGTGGTCGTCGTCGCCGTAGTTCAAGGTAAAGAAGACTTTGCAACACAGCGGCAGCGGCAGTGAAGGAAACTGGTGACCTGAACGCACCGAATTCTCACTCTCCATATTCCAATTCTGATTTCCATCCAAATCCAAATCAATTCCTTTTCCTCCAATTCCAATTCAGGTTCCTCTCTCTCTATGTATTTTTTATTTGTATTTATTAGCCATAATTTCACAAATTAGGGTTTTGTAGAACGAACAAAAATTCAGTTATTTTTTGGTCAGATTTAGGGTCTGTTTTTTTGGATGAATACCCCATGATTGGGTTTTATACTGATGTTGGATTACGATGTTTGTAATTTGATTGCAAAGTCAAAGTGGTTTTGTATGTTTCTGTAGCTTTTACTCTGTTATTTTTATATAAGAATGGATTTGTCGGTTTTGATTGCACTGTCAGCTTCTCCGGTGGATTTGGTGCTGTGTGTTAGAAGTTAGAAGCGAGCTCTCGAGAGATGAAAAGCAATGTGCAGAGCATATCATGCTGGTTGATTTGAGATGCAATGATGTTGGAAAGGTTTGTTATAAACATTCGCTTTAGTTATGGATATCGGAATTGTTAACTGCTATAGCATGGATTTCTGACAACCTTGTCAGAGGCTTTATAAAGAATAACTCTTACATATTCTACCCAGTGTAGAGCTTGTGCGAGATAAAGAAGACTGATTTAACAAGCTACATTTATATATATATATATATATATATATATATATATATATATATATATATATATATATATATATATAAAAGGAGCATAAATTATAGATTACTGCAAAATCTTGATGGCAAACAGATGCAAGGTTACTTCTGAAGTATCGGTCAAAATCGGTCATTGTGGATCTACCAAAATTAAAGGAAAACCTCACATTTAACTTTTAGAAGAATAACATCAAAGTTCTAAAAACAACCAAAGCATATAAGAAACTTCTAGGTCATCCTTTGTGCTGCTTCCTTGGCAGGACCCTTTCCTTGGCCTTGGTTTTGGCTTGGGATTTGGAACCCATAATTCCACCACCCCACTTCTTTCTGTATTCATCGAACTTGTCATTGAAGTTGGCCTTGATAGCCTCCAAGATTCTACTGAACTCTAACTTGTCTTCATTCTTGACAGTTGTCAGGCACAAAACTGATGCAGTTTTCTTATGGACAATCGAACCCAAGCGTGCTTTGCCTTTGACAATGCAGTACGGAATTTCCATCTTCCTGCACAATGCTGGAAGCCATACGACAAGTTCAATTGGGTCCACGTCATGAGCAATCACAACAAGCTCAGCTTTATTCTGCTCAATAAGGTAGGTCACATGATTGAGACCATATTTCACAACAATAGGCTTCTTTGCCTCAACTGGTTTTCCATCAGCTTCTGCTTGAGCCCTTTTCAAAAGACGCTCTTTCTTTGCAGCTTTATCCTCAGGCCTGTACTTGAGGAGCATCTTGAAAAGGATGGTTGCAAGATTTTTATCAAGTGTCTTGGTAAACTGGTTTAATGCCGGTGGAACCTTCAACCTTTGCTTGAGAATTCTCTTCTTTCTCTGGATTTGAACAACCTTGGGCCATTTCACGAACCGGGTAAGGTCCCTCTTAGGGGGCAATGCTCCTCCAATCCCAAACTGCTTCGGACGTTTCTCAAAAAGCGGGTTCACCACCTTATCCTGCTTCTTCTTCGCAGCTACAACGGGTGCTTTACCACCTCTTTTTGGAGCCATTGCTGCGCTGCTGCTGCTCTTTTTTTTTATTCAAATTTCATATTATTGCCTATAAGATGGGTCAGTTTGTCATGATTATGACTCTTAGTTTAATTGGAATCTCATATGTAAGGTATTTAATTTGTGAAGTGATTCTCCTGCTGCTTTTCTTTTCTTATGAGACAGTTTTTGTTTGGGAAACGGAAAATGTGACACGTGCAAGTAATATAACCACAAATAAGTCTAATAACTAATGGCATGAGGTGGATAGTTTGAGGTTGAAACCAAAATTGGTATATTTAGGTAGGTCTACATGGTCAAAACACTGATCTCCCTTAGAAGACAATATAACATGCTAATGGATAGGCATTGATGATAAGCATTGTTGACAGGTTCATAACATAGTGATACTTGATGAGGAACTACTAGTTGTCTAGTGGCTAACACAGCTTTTATTTTATGTGATTATTAAACGATGCACCATTGATAAAACAAAAAAAAATGGTGATGGTTCATGTATGCTACCGTGGTCTTGGAAGTGCTTGCTATCTTTAATTCTAACTCATTGTTGTATTCTTCCTTTCTTTGTAAAAGGTGTGATGATAAGATTTATAAATTATAATTTTAACTTTTCCTTAACTTATTCTATTTTATATCATAATGAAGAAAAAGTTGTTTGTATGATTATATTCTTGAAGAAAGTAATTTGTTCTGACTTTTGAAAAGGCATAGTTTGTATTTTGTACTTCATGTTGTGATGGTTCTGATTGAAGGTCTCAAAACATGGCTCTATGAAGGTGGAAAGGTTTATGGATGTTGAACGTATTCTCATGTCATGCACATAAGCTCAATGGTGAGAACCTTTTTCTTGTTATATAATGCTTGCATCTGTTTGCCATCAAGATTTTACAGTAATCTATAATTTATGCTCCTTTTGCAGTAAATATATATATATATATATATATATATATATATATATATATATATATATATATATATATATATATATATATATATATAAATGTAGCTTGTTAAATCAGTCTTCTTTATCTGCACAAGCTCTACACTGGGTAGAATATGTAAGAGTTATTCTTTATAAAGCCTCTGACAAGGTTGTCAGAAATCCATGCTATAGCAGTTAACAATTCCGATATCCATAACTAAAGCGAATGTTTATAACAAACCTTTCCAACATCATTGCGTCTCAAATCAACCAGCATGATATGCTCTGCACATTGCTTTTCATCTCTCAGGAGCTCTGCTTCTAACTTCTAACACACAGCACCAAATCCACCGGAGAAGCTGACAGTGCAATCAAAACCGACAAATCCATTCTTATATAAAAATAACAGAGTAAAAGCTACAGAAACATGCAAAACCACTTTGACTTTGCAATCAAATTACAAACATCGTAATCCAACATCAGTATAAAACCCAATCATGGGGTATTCATCCAAAAAAACAGACCCTAAATCTGACCAAAAAATAACTGAATTTTTGTTCGTTCTACAAAACCCTAATTTGTGAAATTATGGCTAATAAATACAAATAAAAAATACATAGAGAGAGAGGAACCTGAATTGGAATTGGAGGAAAAGGAATTGATTTGGATTTGGATGGAAATCAGAATTGGAATATGGAGAGTGAGAATTCGGTGCGTTCAGGTCACCAGTTTCCTTCACTACCGCTGCCGCTGTGTTGCAAAGTCTTCCTTACCTTGAACTACGGCGACGACGACCACATCGTCAGCTATGAGTCCGCTCGCATCGAAAAGATGAGTTCGGTGCGTCATTGAAATCGAAACATGATTCTTATTATTGCAGTGTAACTTCTCGGTTCTGTGAAGGAATGAAGCTCATTGAATGAGTAAGAAAGCAAAAGTGTCTTACAGAGTTAAGTTACGAGAGGGAGACAAATGAGAGAGAGAGACGATGCAGACTAGGGATTAGGAGTTACGAGAGTTTTGATAAAAAAAATTCAAAAAAACAATTGTAGAATGGGTCAGGGATTCACAGGGTTCAGAGCGCAAAGCAAACTTTTAAAAAAATTGATAAAATAAAATCCCGGCAAAACCTATTTTGGCGGGCATGATATAATTATTGAAACCATTCTCTAAAATCCTAACCCAGGAAAAAGTGTTCCCAATAATCCATCCACAGTTTTATAAGTGTTGTCTAATATAGATAGGCAACCCTTTTATATTGTATCTTTAAAAGAGATGCAAAATGTACATAATATTAGCTACAATCATAAAATTGTTGCTTATTCCATGTTTTAGGAACGGTTTTTCAACTGTTGGCAAGATTAGTGTTGCCTAAAGTAAAAAATGTTGTAGTGTAACAAATAACAAATTTACAAGATGAGCAGTACATCCTACGACTATCATATATAAAATAATATAAATAGAAAAATGAAAAGGGCATAATAGTAATACCTTCTTGTGGAAGACGGGCATTGTCTGGCCACCATAACCAGACTGTTTGCGATCATAACGGTGCTTACCTTGAGCAGCAATGCTATCTTTACCCTTCTTGTATTGGGTAACCTTGTGCAGTGTGTGCTTCCTGCACTCCTTACTCTTGCAGTATGTCTTCTTCGTCTTTGGAACGTTCACCTACAATTAACAAAGTAAAGTTGCAGTCTTTTAACGTTTTCCAACTTACCCAATTCCTCAATTTCAAATCTAACTCATGTAGCCAAGGCTATATAGCACAAATCAATTGACCCCATAGATGGGGAGAAGAAAATAGCAGTGTGAAGGATTTGGTGTTTTGAATGACGACAAGGGAATAAGGAAATAATAAAAGAGAAGAAGGTTACCATGATGGCGAGCGAGTGGAATCTGAATCTGAAGAGGTAGTGTGGTGCGCCGAATGAAATGAACGGAGGAGAAAATTGCAGGGAATTAGGGTTACTTGTAGTGTTAGGGTGGATCGACAAATTCAGGAAGATGGGCTTTGTTTTTTGTCAGGAAAAATAGGCCCAATCTGACCCAAGGCCCCTTACCTACTCAACTTATAACGGATCCCCGCCCATCTTCTTCTTTTATTTTTTTTGCTAAATAGTAAAAGAGAAATAATAATTTTAAAGAGTTTAATTTTAATATAATATCAGAGCAAATTTTCTAACATTGTCAATAAATCATGTGTAATCATATGTATAAGTTGTAAAATAATTATTACAAGAGTCAATCCTCTTTTGATATTGTCATAATGTATAATTAATTAGTAGTGTAAAAAACTTCTATATTAAAAATATCATTATTAGATGTTTTTTAATGTTTGTTTTCCTTTCTTTGGATCTTTGTTTAGGCATCTTTGACATGACATCAAGTTGTTAATAATGCCGCTACTTATGGAAGCACTCTAACATTTTAGAATTGTACCAATGAGGTGTAGAATTGTTTAAAGTAGTATAAATTAAAAAATATTGATAAACCCTTATCAACGAAGGTTGGTCCAGTTGCTGCATTACTATGATTTTCTTAACATGTTATCCTGCCTTTAACATATCTCATAAATAAAACTTGATAACCCTTTTTGATGCTGACAAAAGGGGGAGAAAGGGAGAAATAAATGAATAGGGAGAAAGGGAGAAATGAATAGGGAGAAAGAGAGAAATGAAAATGGGAGAATAGGAGAAATAGAATGAATATAATATGACATGTTCACACTTAAGAAAATTTCAACCTGTCTATATATGCTATTTTCTTTGTTGATATTTTCTGAGGTTCATTAAATCATCTCAATGTTTGTCATCATCAAAAAGGGGGAGATTGTTAAGTCTCTAAAATGTTTGATGTGCATTTCCCTAAGTTTTGATGAAACTAAACATTGGTTAATGATTTAATTAACCTTCATATTGGTTGCTAACCTATCTATCGAGTGTGCAGATTAAATAAGGAATCATTCGTCCAACACTGTTTGAAGATAAAAACTCACGTCCAACACACAAGTGTTTTTAGACAAACGTCCAGCATTGTAGTGTTTGAAGCACACGTCCAAAACACAAGAAAAAGAAGGCCGCGTCTACTGAAGGTATCAGAAGCGCGTCCACTAAAAATATCAGAAGACCGCGTCTACTAAAAATATCAGAAGGCCGCGTCTACTAAAAACAACAGAAGGCCGCGTCTACTTAAAGTATCAAAATAACGCGTCCATCAAAGTATCAGAAAAGCTCGTCCAGTGAGGTATCAGAATTATCCGTCCAATGACGTGTTACTTGGAGCTCGTCCAATAAAGTATCAGAACAGAACGTCCAATAAAGTATCAGAACAGCGCGTCCATTAAAGTATCAGAACAGCGCGTCCACTAAGGTTATGGCTCGTCCAATGACGTGGCAATTGGAGCTCGTCCATTAAGGTCAGTATGACTCGTCCAATAACATGGCATATGGAGCTCGTCCATTAAGGTCAGAATGTATCCGTCCAATGTTGTGGCAAGAGGCTCTCGTCCACTAGAGTAACTGAGACTCTCGTCCACCAGAGTAACTGAGACTCTCGTCCACCAGAGTAACTGAGACTCTCGTCCACCAGACTAACTGAGACTCTCGTCCACCAGACTAACAGAGGCTCTCGTCCACTAGAGTAACTGAGACTCTCGTCCACCAGACTAACTGAGACTCTCGTCCAGCAGACTAACAGAGGCTCTCGTCCACTAGAGTAACAAAAGTGCTCGTCCACTAAAGGTGACAGAAGCGCCCGTCCACTAGTCTTTGGACTTGCTGAGTCCTTAATATGGAGCTCGTCTACTAGCCCGAATGAAAACTCAAATGACTAGATAGACGTGATTATTTTATGAACGCGAATTCTCTGAGGATTATCAGAATCGTTTTTCAAAAGCCAGGAAGAGACTTGAAGCCTTCTCTCCTACTCAGTTTCACGATTATCAAAGAAAGTCAGAAGCTACTCTCTCAAGCAACCTTGGATAATCAGAACCAAAGACCAGTTAAAGAATGCTTCCAACGTGCTTTATTCCCTAGTACCTCTGGTCCTTACACAAAAAAAGGAAGTGTACTCAGTAAAGTACAAAAAGCTCTCTGCTCAACTTTGATATGGCTGTATCACGATGAATAAAGCCATGATCCTTCGTGTTAGAGTACAACCAACGACTCTATTGCATTAATGGCTGCCCAGAACGACTCTATTGCATTAATGACTACTCAGAACGACTCTATTGCAATTAATGAAGTTCTGCTTGAAGCCAACATCTGAGGGGATGTCTCTAACGGATCAAAAATGCTTGAAGACCATAAATACAGAAGCCATTGAAGATGAAGAAAACACAGAATACACACTGCATTAAAACGCCATTACTCTGCTCATTTATTTCTTCATTCTTTTATTCTTTATTCTTCAATCATTTTGAAGTTATTACGCAGACTTTCCTGAGCCTTACATTTAAACCACTCTCTGAGTGTTAGTGAAAGATCTGCCTGTGAGAAATTGTATTTATTACAAACCCAATCTCTCAAACCAACCTGAGTGAGCCTGAAGAGGCTAGGTGTGCAAATAATACTTGTCTTGAGCCTGAAGAGGCTAGGTGTGCAAATAATACTTGAGTCTGTAACCTTATCAGCTATAGTGGATAAATCTTGGTGCGGCCAAGGACTGGACATAGCTCTTTGATTTGAAGAGTGAAACAGGATAAATCACCGTGTCAATCTCTCTTCCCTTAAACTCTTAAATTGCTTTAGTTTTTCTTGCATCTGTCAAGTGGTGTGTGTGCAACAGTCACCCGTCCATCCTGTATTCTTTCACTCGTCCAAATCTAGCTTTCTGTTTGCGAAAAGATTTCAGCTTTGCCTAAAATTCTGATAAACACAATTCAACCCCCCTTCTCGTGTTTATAGTTGTCTATTTCAGTTTTTACTTCCTTCAGATTCCTTAACCAATGTCCCTAGAGCACTGATTGACATGACCTTTTATTAAATGTACCCCCTCCTGTTTTTATTATAATCAAAAATTAAATAAAACACACATATTAAGGTGGTTAGTTAATCTCATTGAATCTTGTAAAAAAATAGGTTTGTTACATAAATTACCATTCATTTAAAACTTCAATCTTCATTAAATAATCATTGGAATTTGTATTAAATGAATAATATTTTGGGAATAATGTCAATAAATGAGTCATTGAAAAACAAAATTTTCTTATATATTAAAACAAAAATTTTGAGACTTTTTTTTTTTGCTTATAATAGAGATTAGGGGTGTAAAAAATAATCTATTTGTCCACCATCCAAGAGAAAATCCATCCAATCCATCCATTTATTAAAAATTAATATAAATGGATTGGATTATTTTTTTAGTGGATGATTTATGATCCATCCAATATTTTTAAAAATCCATTGGACCAACAACCAAAATGTAATGGATCAACTTTTATCCATTCCAAAACCAATTTATTTTTTTCATATTATTTTTCACCAAATAAAAAAACCCTCCATTTGTAACAAAAAAAAACACTCCATCTAATTTTCTCTTTTGTTCCCTATTATTTTTTTCTTTACTATTTTTTATTTTATTTATCTGCTTTTTTTCTTTTTTTTTTATTACATTAAGTATTAACTAATTAATTGTTCTCAAGCACCAGTTGTAGTCCACGTTATCACGTACGTTTTCTTTTTTCATTGCCTTTTTTTTTTTTTGCTGAGAAACTTAAAAAAAGTATTAACTAATTGAAAGCACAGAAAGTCGTAACAAGTGTCATAAAACAACGCCATGGAACGTTGTGACAAAACAACCTCTGTAGATGCAAATATTCAATAACTCCCATATAGTAATAGAAAAATGGCCGTGATACAAAATGGTGGTGAGATAGAGTGGAGAGAGAGTAAAAACAGAGAGAGTAGGAAAAAAAGGGTAGAGAAAGGAAGAAAGAGGAGAGCGAGAGTGAGATAGAGATAATATTTTAATTTTTTTACAAATTATTTTATTTTTAAAAATATTTTGTGGATGGATAAAAGAGATATAAAATTATTTAATTTCTTAAAATAATTTTTAGTGGATGGATTGGATATTCATCCATGAAAAGTTGTTAATGGATGGATCGGATGGATTTTATTTAATGGATCATAGATGGATTGGATTTTTTTTAATGAATTTTTAATGGATTATAATGGATTAATGGATTGTTGTTAATCCATCCGTTAAGATCCGAATAGAAATTTATCCAATCCATCCATTTGCCACACTTAATAGATATAGGAGGGATTATAATTTATTGTAGGAAAATACTAACGAGTGTCCTTAGGATATTTTTTAACCAAAAAAAGATACTTTACATCAATTTTTTTTTTATGTATTTAATAATTAAAAAAATAAAATAATTGGTTTTCCAATAAAAACTTACTTTTCTATCCTTAACTCTTAAGAGCCGTTCCTTAAAAAAATTTAGCGTTGGAGGACATCTAGCTGGCGTTCTCGTTAAGAGTCGTTCCTTGAATAAGAAACGGTTCCTTATCATTTAAAAACAATTTCTCAGCAACAAAAGTACAAAACTCAACAGAATACCCAACAAAAGTACAACCCCAAATCTATAATCACCAACAAACCCAAATCAGAATACCCATCTTTCAGCAACCAAAATACAGAGGCAACAAACATGCATCCGAAAATCAACTAAAAATCAACACAATACACAGAGGAAGAAATGAGAGGATGGTGATGATGGAAGAAGAAATGAGAGGATGATGATGATCATGGAAGAAGAAGATGGGCTTTTGGCATGGTTGATAAGAAGATGAAGAATGGGTCGCAGATGCCTCCGAGAGAGAAAAAAGATGAAAGGAACCAAATAAAATAACTTTTTATTTTACAGTGAGAGAATGAGAGACAAGGGGGAATGGGAAGGTTCCGGACAATGGGCCTTTGGACTTTTTTTACACGAAACCTTGCTATTTGGTTTTCTTGCTTTGTTATTAATTTTTTTATTTTAATTATTTATTAGTTCGAATTTATAAATAAAAAATAATTTATTAAGTTAAAATTAAAAAAAAAGAAATTAATAGTATAAACATGTAGGGCCTATGTAGGACTCACAAAAATAACTTAAGAACCATAACATTGGAGAGAAATATGGTTGGGGTTCTTAAATTTGATGTGGCATTATGGGGCCCAAAAAAGCAGTTTAAGAACCACTTAAGGAAACCTTGAATTGGAGTTGCTTTTAAAGAGTATCTAAGGACACTTGTTAGCATGACCCTTTATTGTAATGATAAAATTTTACTGGTGTGTGGCTGTGCCCAACACTAGCAACGGATTCAGATCCACTAATTTTGTGGAGGGAAAAGGTAGGTTAGTGTATTTTGAGAGAGAAAAATGTGAGAGAAAAATGAGAAATAAAATGAGAAAAAATAATATAAGAGAGATAGATAGAAAGTCAAGTGACTTTTAAAAAAAATAAAAAAAATTAGAAGATTGAGATCCACCGGGAATACAACATTCTCCTCTGCTTTCTATTGCCGGCTTAAATTTAATGCTTCTCCCCTGTTTGACCCTGCGACGCCTTTCTTTGATAACTAGATTAATAATGTACGTACAACACATGCACCATTGTTAACGCTGGTTTTTTGGTTGGTGTCCAAAATCCTTGTTACAAATAATTTAAGATCAGACGAGTGTGGGACGAACGAGTTATGCGGTAATCTCGTCAGGATTTGTGTGTTTGTCTGCCAAGTATGAATTTGACAAATTAGTCAAATCTAGTAAATACTGGCAAGGACTTGGTGTTGCGATAGAAGTGTAAATGTATTTCTGATTTGAAAAGAAAACATCAGTTTCTTAAACAAAAGATACTTTGTAGTTGCATAACTTTCTGAAAAGCAAGAATTTAAAGACGGGAATAACAGTAATTTAAAAGGGCAATTTGTAAAAAAAGCGTGATTAAATGGTTACTGAATGCAATAAAATAACGACTTAAATAAAGAACACGAAAGTAATACTGAAAGTAAAGAGCATGAAAGAAATACTGAAAATAAAGAGCATGAAAGAAATACGGAAAGTAAAGAAAGACATATAAAGAAATTAAAAATCAGTATTAAAAAGCAAATAAAGTACTGGATAATAACGCTGAATTGAATTGAAAATAAAAAGGATGGAGGAAATACTTGAGTATAATCCGTCAATCTGCTGTGTGATCGAGATATGTAGGATATTGCATCAAGTAACCTCCTCTATTACATCGTGATTAACAGTATTTATAAGCAAATAAAATCAATACCTAAAGATAACTTCCTATCTTTAAGATTGCCACCTGTATGACAGTTTTGCTATGTTCAAATTCAAACTATTTGACAAGCAGACTTCTTTAACTGTTCATTTCTTCGAACCGCTTTGTGCCAACTTGCTTGTTGTCCACGATTTGGTTGTTTGACAACTTATCTTGCTGATGCTTTGTTAGCCTTGAAGACTTAGCCATTTCCACACTTTTGTACGTTTGACAATTCTTGTTATCACTTTGTCAAAAGCTGGGTTGTCAATTTACCCTTTTTTTGTCACTACTTCGATTTCTCCGTCAGTCAGCTAAACATATCCGTTAGAAATTTTACTCTTGATGGATGTGTCCTCGTTTTGCTTTCTTGGTCGTCTGTCTGACATACCAACTCTTGTCAATTTGTCAATTCTGCTGAATTCGATTCTTCATGGTGGTTATCTGACAATTCTTCTGTCATCCTGTCGGAATCATTTCTGTCAAGAATTTGAAATTCTTCTATCAACAGATGCCCCCCCAAATTTTGTTTTTCGACGGCTTTGCCCGAAAGAATAGCAAAATTTGGATTTCGAATTGCTAACAAATCATCTTAATTTTGGGGTTCTTATCCGTTAATTAAACCTTGCTTTAATTTCATCCCTACTTAATAGGAATAATCATAACGCCGCATGTTTCTTGGAATTCGAACCAAAGGCTTTCATTCTTCTTTAAATTGTAATCACATCAGTATTGACTTTCTTCCTTTATCTTTCCTTCTTCCCTAGCAAAACCCTTTTCTAGAGAAAAAATCTTTTCTTCTTCCCTCGCGAAAACCCTTTCTAAAGGAAAAAATCCTTTCTTCTTCCTCACTTCATTCAGTCTCCATGGCCACATCTTCCAGGATGCCGACCTCAGTACCTCACGCTACAGTCGTTCCTCCTAGGACAGTGGTTCAAGACACACTTTTGGAGGAATCTGAGTTATGGCAAGAATCCAAGGTAATTTACCCTATTCCTGATTCTTCTGCTGCTTTAAGTCCTCCTGCTGCATTTTTGGGTCCTTTTGTCGCCAAAAATGAAATTTCTGAGGGTTTACGCGGTTTCTTTCCTTCCGCTAATTCAAATGAAGCTATTTTATCCTCTTTCACTCCTATTCCTATCCATATCTTTAAAAAGAGCCATAGGATTTTCAGAATGCCCCCTGCCACTCGGTTCGATGCTTACATTAGTTGGCTTGACCGAGTTCAGGCTGAAAAACGCACTGTGTGGGAGGAAACTGGAATCTTTGAGTTCATTCAACTTTCTCGTCACGTTAAGCTAGTAGATTTTTCTTTAATAGGAGCATCAGTATTTTTCTGGAATAGAACAACAAATAATTTTCACTTTCCTTATGGGATGATGGGTCCGACTTTATTTGACATGTCGGCTATTACAGGCCTTCGTCAAGATGGTCCCACCATGCATTCTGATGTAGAAATAGAAAATCAAATTGATGTCTATGTGCCAAAGTGCTCTTTCTCTAAGTACATAGCAGATTTTAGAGGAGGAGCTCATGATCCTGTGACGGATACTGAGCACGTAGCCTTTTTGTTTCTTTGGCTATGTGCTTATGTCTTTTGTAGCAAATATGCTTCTTTGATTGCTGCGTATGTTCCTCTAGCTAATCTTTTGTCAACTGGTAGAAGGGTAGCATTGGGACAATGTGTCTTAGCTAATCTTTATGACAGTATGAGTATGCTAGTTGATACTGTCAGGTCTAAACAAAAGAAAACCAATATAGGAGGGCCTCTTTGGCTTCTCCAACTATGGTTAAATGCTGTCTTGGAGCATCAATTTTCATACAAAGCTACTGCAGATTTGTCAATTGACACTTATGGCTCCTATCTCTGTTATGTGTCTGCCGAGTCTTTATCAAGAGATGAAACTGCGAACTTCAAGTTTTACTTCAAAATCTTTCATTCGCTTTCATCTACCTCTTCAAAGATCAACTTTTCTCCTTTTACTGACTGGAAATACGGTCCAGAATGGTTTACGAAACTAAGCACCACTATTTCTAAATCCAATAAATCCATTTAGGCCAAATTTCTTTACCAGAAAATTCTTTTTGTTGATGGTCCTAGCTTCAAAACCCATAGGATCTATCTCCATTTGCCCAATACCGTTTCTTGTCATCTCGGCTTTTATCAAGCTATCCCTGCTCCTTATTCGTCAGAGCCTGACGAGAATTTTATTGGTGCCAAAGCCCCTACATATGAGCATATTGTCGCCATCAGTGATGAGGACAAAGTTCGTGGGACTTTCTTACAACTTATTTCATTTTCTGTCTTCCACGGGGTTACTCAAAGCTTTCTTGACTGGTGGGATGAATACTACTCCAACCACCATCTGAGTTTAAAGACTTGCTTGAGTTGTATTGAAGACACCGTGGGTAACACTGATGATTCTCCCGTGCAGGAACAGGATCCGGCAACCAAAACTCGAGGTGAACTTCAAAAATAAATTCAAGCCTTTGAAAAAATTTATAAAATCAAGTGGAATCCCTTGAGACCATTTGATATGGTTCGTCATGTCAATAGTGTTTTAGCTGAAGCCAAAAGGAAGCATGATAATAAGGAATCTGAAAGGCTTGCCATGTATAGGAGTATTCCCAATATGACCAGGGAATACTTTGACAGTTTGAAGGCCCCTTTTCCTAAGCCAGTGCCTATTCCTTGTGCCCCTTTTGGTTTAGCTGATTCACACCCAGGAAAGCCGTCGAAAGGCGGTAACTTTTTCTTTTTGGACAGCGTGAGTGCTTACGTTGACCCTTTTGAAAAACCAAATCCATTTACCTTCGCTCGTCGGTTTCTGCAACCTGATGACAACTTTGGATTCCATTCGAGAATTCTAACTTGTAATTCAGGTATTCACTTGTCGAATAACTTATTTTTCTTTTCCTTTCGGCTGACAATCAACTTATTTACGTTGCTATTGACAGCTATTCCCCTAGACAAGCCTCTCCCTGGTAAGTCCAAGTCTGATGTACTGTCGGGAGAAGCTTCTGAAGATGACGATGAAGATGAACCTGTAATCCCTTTGGTGGCCAAAACTGTCAAAAAGAGCTCACGGCTAGCCAAAGCTTCTGTTTCTGATCCTCAGACAAAAGGATCCAAAAAAAGAAAAAAGAAAACGGCTCCTTCTGACCCCCTTTCCAAGAAATCAAAATCTACCAAGAGTCTTTCAATTTTGGCAACGTCTGAGGCCGCCAAAGTTTCTACCGGCTCCAAAGTCCAAGATGTTATGACTAGTTCCTCCAACACTTCGCCCTCCAACCAATCCAAGGTAACAGTTTTAAGTTAATCTGTCAAGTTACACCCTTTTGTTCACGTGCCTTCTATTCTTGACAGAAAAACAAAACCGTCGAGACTATTCTGGTTACCGAGAAGGCAAGTGTTGATGTCGACTTGATGTCTTCAGATTCTAATCTGGTATTTCCACTGACCTTGTCATTTTCTTTTATATATATGTATATATCTTCTTATCTATCTTTCATGTCAGGAAAAATATCCTCAGTTTGATGATTCGATGACCATTCAGGAGATTCTCACAACTGTTGAGCCAGTAAATGTATCTGTTTCGGAGCTGCATGCTAACAGAAGTTCATGAGGTATTCTTGTCGATACTAGGAGTTTGACAGGTGATCTTCAGGTTCTCGAATCTCATCCGGAAATGCCTCCTAGCCCTCATCATCCGACTTCAATCACTGCAATTCCAATAGCTGATAAACCAGTGGGAACTGTTGTCATGATTGAAATTCTGGATGAAGATATTGACATGGAGGCCCTACTAGCTGAAACAACTCCTGTCATTCCTTCTCCACCTGCTATCAGACCTCCTACTATGAAGTCTCCTGACCCCAAACCGGCCCTACACTTCAACACGTGGATCAATATGCTGTCAGAAGTAAGCCGGAAAGAGTCATCCCTCTCAGCCACCTCTTCATCGACTCAACATGACTCCAGTGATTCTCGAGTTATCACCCTCATGCATGATCTCCAAGCTCTTCTTGTCAATCCTTTTGATGAACTTTTGTCTGATGTCAAGATTCAAAAAGAACTGTCTCGACTTATCAAGGAAATCGCTCCTCTTCATTCTAATCTTCCTTTATCGAGCCGTACGCTTTTTACCTCTATTCAGACATTTTGGGAACGGCTCTCCAGTAAGTTAGAAAGGATGACTTCTGTCATTATTTCTTACGAAGAGGAAGAAAAAACCAAGGATGATCTCTTAGTTCGGTTTCAAGATCTTGAATCCTCTAAACAAAAGGAACTTGATCTTATCTCCATCGGGACTCAAACTAAAGAGAGCTTACTGGAGTATCGGAAGAAACTGTTGGCCGAGGTTGAATTGACGGATCAAAAATGTGCCAAGTTCGACAAAGCGTTAGAAAAGAGCAAGGACAAAGTCAAAGCTATTGACAATGAATCTGTCCGACTTGACCAGAAAGCTGAAAGTGTAGTCATCAAACTTCGTGCGTTGCAGCCTGAATATGAAGCTGCTACTGCCGACAAAACTAACTTTACCCTTGCATGGGATCAATTATCTTCTATTTAGGCCAAACTGATAATTGTAACTCTTGTCCTTGTCAATCTTTAACCTGGTCATTTTTTACAGTCATTGATTAATAATAAATATTTCTTTTCTTGCACGTTTATTTATTATTTGATTTGACTGCATGTTTCCACACAACTTCGTAACTCATGCTTTATCAAATCACCGTAAATATCATGATGAATTTCGAGACTTTGGTAACCAAACCACAATAAATGTCTTTCAAAATCAGCTATAAATAACGAGATCTATAAATCCACGATTTCATAGTTGAACCTTTCACATAACATGCTTTATCCTACAAAAGGCCTCCACCTATTCTTCTTTCTTCCTTCATGGGAATCTGACCTTATTCATCTTAAAGTTTCAAACTAAGGTTTCTGTCTTAATGGTCATATCCTCAGTGAAGGTCAATAACCAATGTAAAACATGTAGTGAAGGTTAGTAACCAATGTAACATTCAGAGCTGACTTTACTGCACATCTGGGGAAAAGCTGATCTTGATACAGAACGAGTGCATCTCGCTCTAGTTTCATCATCTTCATCCTGGAAGGTAGTGGTTTTTCTTTGGTGTCATCTTTACTACACCATAGCAACAACAACCTTCTAAGTGAAATGATGGTGAGATCTGCTCGTGCTCATCCCCTTCTTGATGCATCCTCGACAAATGAGGCAACTGAAACCTCATCAAATGGGGAATGAAGTTTCAACAAATTGAGTTATACCTCTACATTGTTGAAGGAAAATAAAGTTACTGACGCACTGCCTTGTATTCTAGGATTATATTAGCTTTAATCGACAACTTGATTTCTACTAGCAAATGACAATATTTCATTGTATTGCCAGTTTAGTGAATATGCTTATTTCCTTCACTTGTTGTCAATTCTTATCTCCAACATTATCGGTTTATATTCTTTCAAGTACTGCCATTAATTGACTTGATTATCAATCTAGTATTAATATTGACAAGCGCATAGGCATTTCCAGAAAATACTTTATCAATTCTAAATGGCCCTTCCCATTTAGGTGACCATTTTCCATATTCTCGACAACTTTTATCCATGGGCAATATTGAAATAGACAACTATAAACACGAGAAGGGGGGTTGAATTGTGTTTATCAGAATTTTAGGCAAAGCTGAAATCTTTTAGCAAACAGAAAGCTAGATTTGGACGAGTGAAAGAATACAGGATGGACGGGTGACTGTTGCACACACTCCACTTGACAGATGCAAGAAAAACTAAAGCAATTAAAGAGTTTAAGGGAAGAGAGATTGACACGGTGATTTATCTTGGTTCACTCTTCAAATCAAAGAGCTACGTCCAGTCCTTGGCAACACCAAGATTTATCCACTATAACTGATAAGGTTACAGACTCAAGTATTATTTGCACACCTAGCCTCTTCAGGCTCAAGACAAGTATTATTTGCACACCTAGCCTCTTCAGGCTCAAGACAAGTATTCTTTGCACAGCTAGCCTCTTCAGGCTCACTCAGGTTGGTTTGAGAGATTGGGTTTGTAATAAATACAATTTTTCACAGGCAGATCTTTCACTAACACTCAGAGAGTGGTTTAAATGTAAGGCTCGGGAAAGTCTGTGTAATAACTTCAAAATGATTGAAGAATAAAGAATGAAAGAATGAAGAAATAAATGTGCAGAGTAATGGCGTTTTAATGCAGTGTGTATTCTGTGTCTGCTTCATCTTCAATGGCTTCTGTATTTATGGTCTTCAAGCATTTTGGATCCGTTAGAGACATCCCCTCAGATGTTGGCTTCAAGCAGAACTTCATTAATTGCAATAGAGTCGTTCTGAGTAGTCATTAATGCAATAGAGTCGTTGGTTGTACTCTAACACGAAGGATCATGGCTTTATTCATCGTACTACAGCCATATCAAAGTTGAGCAGAGAGCTTTTTGTACTTTACTGAGTACACTTCCTTTTTTGTGTAAGGACCAGAGGTACTAAGGAATAAAGCACGTTGGAGGCATTCTTTAACTGGTCTCTGGTTCTGATTATCCAAGGTTGCTTGAGAGAGTAGCTTCTGACTTTTCTTGATAATCGTGAAACTGAGTAGGAGAGAAGGCTTCAAGTCTCTTTCTGGCTTTTGAAAAACGATTCTGATAATCCTCAGAGAATTCGCGTTCATAAAATAATCACGTCCCTCTAGTCATTTGAGTTTTCATTCGGGCTAGTAGACGAGCTCCATATCAACGACTCAGCAAGTCCAAAGACTAGTGGACGAGCGCTTCTGTCACCTTTAGTGGACGAGCACTTCTGTCACCTTTAGTGGACGAGAATCTTAGTTAGTCTGGTGGACGAGAGTCTCAGTTACTCTAGTGGACGAGAGCCTCTTGCCACAACATTGGATGGATACATTCTGACCTTAATGGACGAGCTCCATATGCTAGTTATTTGACGAGCCATACTAACCTTAATGGACGAGCTCCAATTGCCACGTCATTGGACGAGCCATAACCTTAGTGGATGCGTTGTTCTGATACTCTATTGGACGCGCTGTTCTGATACTTTAATGGACGAGCTCCAAGTGCCACGTCATTGGACGGATAATTCTGATACCTCACTGGACGCGCTTTTCTGATACTTTGATGGACGCACTATTCTGATACTTTAAGTAGACGCGGCCTTCTGTTGTTTTTAGTAGACGCGGCCTTCTGATATTTTTAGTGGACGCGCTTCTGATATCTTCAGTAGACGCGGCCTTCTGGTACTTTTAGTGGACGCGGCCTTCTTTCTCTTGCGTTTGGGACGAGCGCTTCAAACACTCAGTGCTGGACGTTTGTTTTAAAAACACTTGTGTGTTTGACGTGAGTTTTTATCTTCAAACGGTGTTGGACGAATGGCGTTATCTTCAATCCTCCATTGTCAAGTTGGAGGATGCATCCTCCGTGAGTTTTCACCATAGATATAATAATATTTTAAACGGACGAGCGAGATCAAATGTGAAGAAACCGGTTAAACACAGTTAATAATGAAAGTTGGACAACTGGAAAACGGGAAAGCCGGTTTGTTTTATTCCTAACACGTGACCCACGCGATGAGAGAGGGGAGCCTTCGTCCCCCTCGACCTAGCTTGTATCCACTTGAAGACGACGATGGCCATCAAGCCAGTGCTTTTCTCGGCTGTGCCACCAGCGTCTTTAGCGACCCATAGTTGAAGTGGCCGAAAATTGCTGATTTGGATAGGACCCTTATGACGTTTATGCTGCCTCATCTCGAACCTCAGTTGCACGAGATTAGTTTTCAAGGTTGCATCTGTTACCTACATTTGGTTTGGTGTTGCTATAGGAAAATGGGGAAGTTGATGGTCTTACTCTCTCCTTTCCGTCTCATCGGTTCACACCCTCTAGGATTTTCTTCGTCCCCTTATGATTCCCAAGTTTCTCTCGTTTTCTTTAATTGCAAAAGTTGGGTTCTATTCGGATACCCATTTTTACTTAGATTAATTCTTTAGGTTTTTGATTCATCTATTTCATAAAATTTTGGTTCTCTTAATCTCTGATCAGCAAAAAGTTGGGTAATTTTCGATTGTGAAATCTAGGGTTTTGAACAATGCCTCCAAGAATGGTGAAGAGAGGTGGTGTTTGTGGTAGCGTCCCTAACCACCGCTAACCCTTATTTCCTCCCCTCATGATGTCATCATCATCAGGACCAAGATGCTCCGGACCGGCAAGGCCTGCCATGACAAAATCCGCGCGCATCTTCTCCAAACCGACATGCATCTTATATCTGCCTTTTACCAGAATCAGAGATGGGAGATTGGGAATGACTTGTGGGGAAGAGGATTTATTCTGCACTACACGAGAATGGCTGTACACCGTGATTATTTATCAGACCATGATTCATTATTTATGCAAGAGTGGGGATGCCAAATATCTGCAGCAACGATTTCCAATTTGAGTCTTCTTCTCGACTTGCAGTGTTTTTGGGATTTCAAGGGATTTAAGCATAGGCTAAGAAGAGTGTGGGGAGCATATAATTATAAAATCTTAGCAAATTATCCTCCGCAACATTTTTTTCTGAATAAAATTAATACATTATTTGATTTCCTTCTGAAATGCATATTTAAGGTTAGTGTTTTTTTTATTTCTTAAAGACGGATGATTTGGTTTTATTCCTTAACCTCTCTGTTCGTGACATTCCTGTTCATATGTCATGCAGCAACAAGCAACGAAGCACTACTTGAAAGTTGAAACTCTCAGTGCCACTGAGCTACACTACATTCGTTGTGTAAAACCCAACAATCTTCTTAAGCCAGCAAGTTTTAAAATAAAAATGTTTTACATCAACTGTGTTGTTTGCTGTCGTTATTGTTCCTTTTCTGGAAACAAGTGCAGTTCTTCATGAAACTTGGAGGCCTATTTTGTTTAGTGTTGACACTATTTGAGGTCTATTGCTTCAAGTCTTTCACGTTTGTATGCTGGTGCGAAGCAAGTCAATTGCAGGACTTGACCAGGAAGTCGAGGTCAATGTCATTCATCTCCCTTTTTTTTTGACAGATGATTCATCTCCTTTGGCAACGATGAAAGAAGAATTATCCACATTTTTTTGACAAATGGAATTATTCACATTAAGAATATATTTCTATTAAAAAAATCAGACAAAGCAACATTAGCATAAATATTGGAATATATATTCACCTATATATATATATGTATTATTTATATATAATGTTTTTGTTTCAAAATAAAATGATGTTTTAATAGTAGTGTTACGTTTATTTTAATTATAATATTTAATTATTATTTTTTTGGTACAATCTTTAATTATTTTTTAAAGATAGTAAAAAATACAAATAAATATTATAAAAACAGAAAATAAATTTTATACAATAAAAGTGACAATGTTTACAATATTACTGCAAATATAATAATAAAAGTAACAAGTAAAACAATGATATTTACAAAAATTACAAATGATTAAATTAATGATGATAAAATATTTGTATTTCCAATATTATTAATATAAAATGGCTCTAATGTATTTTTAGTCCGTTATGCAATTTACTTTTGCGAAAACCATTTTAATAATAAAAGTACTATTATAGTCCAAGTGTTACTGGCAGTGGACGAGCTCTCCTAAGTGGACGCGCTCTTCTTTTGCATCAATGGACGTGTGCTTCTGTTATATCAGTGGACACGGTCTTCTTTTACATCAGTGGACGCGTGCTTCTGTTATATCAGTGGACGCACTCATCTTTTACATCAGTGGACGCGTGCTTCTTTTTATATCAGTGGACGCGCGCTCCTTTTTACATCAGTGGACGCGCGTTTCTTTTACATCAGTGGACGCGCTTCTTTTAGAAAGAATGCAATCTTTTATAATGCGTTTGATAAAGATAAATGATATTATAATTGATTGTCCATCTTGATGAGGAGATTAAAAATTGTGTGTTTTTTTTTTTTGACTGAATTAAAAATCGTATGTTAGTGCAACATTATACCTTAAAATGTATTTAATATTTCCTTATATCATACATGAAATTTTCTTAAATTTAAAAGTGCATTAAAAGTGAATTATGATTATCCTCGGTGCATCAAATTTCTTGTGATTCAAAATTGTATATTTAGTAATTTCATTTTATTATAAAATTTTTTTAAAATAAATTTTTTTTTTCAAAATAAAATCTTTTTTTAAAATAATTTTTTTTTCAAAATAAAATCTTTTTTTTTCAAAATAAAATCTTTTTTTCAAAATAAATTCTTTTATGAGATCATTTATTTAAGACATATTGTTTAATCTACTTCAATATTTAATTATGTTTTTGAAATGTAATATGAATATACTAACTTTGTCTTCGAATACTTTGTTTATATATATTTTTTTGACTTTATATTTATAAGAAAAAAATTAAAGATTTAGATTTTTTAAGTCGGGTGGAATCCCAACGACATTGTCTACCAACTCAAGTGAGTTATGAGGATATATTATGTGGAAGAAAGAATATTAATTTCAACATTGGTAATAGAAATTGTTATTTTGTTTATATTATTGTATTACTTTTTCACACTTGCATTCCAGTTTTTTATTTAATTGGTTCATTGTTATTGATATTATAGAAATGGCTTTTCAAGTTCATGATGAAGATAATTATTTATTTGTTGAAGCTGAATGGGAAGGTATTTATTTAGTAATCTGTGTTTATTTGCATCCATTAATTTAATTTATTGTTGCCATTTTTTTTTCTACAAGTTGATTGATTTGTTAAACTTTTTTCTAGATTGCATGTCTAGGGTTTGGAGGAATGAATTGGTTAGAACTTCAATTTGTATAATAAGACTTTTAGAGTCTTTCTTCTACTCAATTCTCTTTGTGAATTAGTATGGAGAAAACCACAGAGGTGTGGGACTGGAAGTAAGCTTACCAGAGGAGGTAATATGATTGGCAACAGTCTTTTGAGGCATCCGTCTCAATAATAATTAAATCATCATCCGATGGATGATATAGCACAGGAAGATCCCGGCATAAGTCTTTCATTTTAATAATAAGTCTATCATCCTCATCAGTCCATGTCCAGAGGGCATCTTTCTTTAGTTTTTGTTGAACCGTCCTTCTTTCTGATGCAAGATTCCTGATGAAACCTTCATTTGAAATATATGTTAATTGTACATGGTGAATTTTGGTACAAATTAAGCTAATTATCTCACCACGGTTCAGCTGGCGGGACTTTGATAGGTTTCAGTAAGTACATTCATAAAAATGAGTAATTGGGATTTTGATAATTTCACATTTTTGTTTTTGATAAAGATATGGTGTCTTTAGGGTAATATATTCCAGATATTGACAAAACGGTGCGTATAGCAGTAAGAAATTATTTCCAATAATTACATCTATTCCTGTTTCTTGTTTATATATCATAGGTATGATAAATATTTTTTCTTGTATTATCAAAGTAATTCTTTTTGCTATCCAATATAGAGGATGTATGGAACCATCTACAATCTGTATTTTTAGTGGTTTTTCTAATTTTTCCCATTTATCAAGAAGTGCTTCTGTCGCAAGACAAAGACTTGCTCCACGTGTGTGCTATATGTACAAATACAATACGGGTGCGCTTGATTTGCACAAATTCAGGGGACTAGACAGCTAAAATTTTTTTTCCCCTGTTTGATCTGAAAAGTCATCAGGGGACAGGACAAAAAACGGTGTGAGAGACAGGACAAAAACCCAAGGATTTGTCCTGTAACTCAAGGATTTGTCCTGTTTTGTACTGTCTGTCCTGTGCTGTCCTGACACTTTTTGCAAATCAAACGCACCTTTCATGGATATGCATGTAAATTGTAATACTTGCAACATTAGAAAGCATGTTGGGGGTGCATGGTATTAATTAAATGTAAACCCAATACTGTCTGGGATTCAAACCTTACATTCGTGCCATGCAGAACATCAACTCCATGTTCATGCCAACGCCAGACATGGAGCTCCCCAAAAAGGAAATGCAGGTGTCTGCATTTATTTTTTCATTTGCCAAGACTTAAACCATAGGTACACATAATCTCTCGCGTATTACTTACCATTCAATGCCTTATCATTTACTATGATGCAAATCTGATTCCTCATAATTTGTTACCATTGCCAAGTGACATACTGTTTCAACATAAGGCACATAGTTTACAGAGAAGCGAGTTTCAAAGTCTTTGTCCCTCCAATGAAATATCCATGAAGGTATCAAAGATCCTTAATTTTTCCACAACATTTTGCATCTCAATAAGTGAATACTGAATATGTGAGTTAAATGTTGAAATTCCATTTCAGATTATTGAGATGGTTCCATTTCCACTATAGCACTTTGGTGACAGCAACCAACAATGTTATAATACCATCTAACGAAATTTGTTTCATACTGGAACCCTCTTCAGGATATGGTTATGAAGGAGAGGCACATCCAATACGTGATATATCATGTGACTTCATATTACAATGGATTCCACCAACTAAAACTTTGTCTTATGTATGTCTGACTTGGGTTATCTTATTTGAAATCATTATTTTCCATTTACGTTTGTTAAAGGGTTAATTAATGAAGTTTCACAATGCAGATATATGTTTCCTTTCGCAAAGAAAATGGTCACTGGTTCCTTATGGTTATTTCTATTAAGCAGAGAAAAATTTATAAACCTGACTCCAATCCAGAGCCAGAGGGGACTATAGAAAGGGAACGAAGCATGCATGAAGTAGTATGTCATGTTTGTCAATTTAATTTAGTTATACTTCCTCTCCCATTATGAGTATGATGACTCTTACTTTGATTTTGTCTTTAGTGTCTTGCCCTTACTAGTATTATGGATGCTGGATATTACCCAAACAAGTCGGTCCCCAAGAGCAATCAATTTGTTACATGGCCAATGTTAGATGCTACTGGTATACCCAAATGTCACAGGTAATAGTATTGAGCTTAACGTTAATAGTGCAAGAATCGAAATGTGAAACCTGTTACCGTGTGTATCCAACCAGTCAAATTAAAACTTTGTTCTTCCTAAACAGTCTCAACTCAGCTGCATGGGTTCTTGAGTGGATTGAAATTGGACAAGGATTCCAGCCAAACATGATATGAGTGGTAACAGACCCATACGCCTTCATTAATTTTTCCCTTTCAAATGTTTTTTTTTGCATACTGATCTTCTTACTTGTCTCTTAAACAACTTAGCTTCAAGAGAACAAGGTTAGGATGAAGGCAGCAATTGGTTTGGTACTTCACGAAATGAACGACTTCCAGAGAGTCATAGCTACCAATGTTGAAGCTATGTGGAGCACGCAAGGGAAGTAAATGAATGAACATACATTAGCACCAGGGCTGTGAATCAGGGTCTCCTTTTTGAGTCTTAGACACTTTTTGGGAGATCTTTGCTTGAATAGAAGGACCCAATCATTGGGGCAAATATTGAAATCACTTATATCCATATTGCCCTTTTGTTTTGTAATAGGTTGTAAATTGTAGTGTAACATGGTAACTAATGTGTATGACCATGAATCTTCATATCAATCGTCAATATTTGACATATTTTGCTACCGAACATCACATGACTTACTGTTATGGCATGTCGAGAGATTAGCGATTCTTGTTTTTCCAATATCACAAATATTCATCATTATGACATTCTGGATTTATTTGTGTATGTGTTTCATATGGATAAATGACAATACATATGCATAAATGAATTTGTATATTGAAATGAGGAATGTATTCGTGAAAATTTATACACAACTTTCGACTTGGCCCACAATCATTATTTGGGTTGGTCCAATCATCAGTACCTTTGTCAAAATTTATAAAAAACTAGATTTACCATTTTATCTTTCTGATCAGAAATGGACATAATTATCTTGGCCCAAATCACTATATTTATTTGGGTTGGATCCTACAGACAATAAATGTGTACAAGTCAATTAAAAAGCCCAAAATCGCCACAGTATATTGGTAAAACCAGAAAAATGGCACATATGTAAACTAGGCCCACATCTGCTATTTATCCATATCTAGCAGAAGGCTCATAAAGCTTGGTCTTAAACATCATTCATAACACTATTAAAGTCTGTAGCGCAAGTGTGACCATATATTTAACTTTAAAATGTACACGATGAAGCCCACACATGCCCCATGAGCCTGCCACGAGATTATAAAACATTCATTCCATATACATCTGCCCAACTCTTATACATAAATAAAAAAAACATCTTCAATTACCAGGTAATTTGCATAAGATGTTTAATTTTCACTACGTACTCATTTTGTGTTAAGTTGCATGCAAGATCATTCGTTCAACAAAGTAAAACTAGCGCACGTCCAACACAGGGAAAATATAAGCGCTCGTCCAATGAAGTGAACCAAGAATGACGTCCAACAAAGTAAAGACCTGAAGTCCAATGAACAATTAAAAAGCTGTCATCCACTGAAAGAGCACATGAAGCGCGTCCACTGAAAGAAACAGAAGATCTCGTCTGCTGACGTGGCACAGGAGCGCGTCCAGGTGAAATAAAAGAAGCCCGCGTCCACCAATGTAAAAAGGAGCGCGTGTCCGTTGATATAACAGAAACACGCGTCCACTGATGTAAACAGGAGCTCGCGTCCACTGATGTAAACAGGAGCTCGCGTCCACTGATGTAAAAGAAGAGCGCGTCCACTGATATAACAGAAGCACGCGTCCACTGATGCAAAAGAAGAGCGCGTCCACTAAGGATACCTCGTCCACTGACAGTAACACTTGGATATCATCGACTACTAAATGATACACGCTAGAAGCTCCATCCACTTACATGGTATATAAAGCTCATCTACAAATTACAGCCCGTCCAATTACCTTGAGCTAATACTCCCGTCTGCTGACATGGCAAATGGACGCGGATATTTTTCTCTTCAATTAAACACGGATTAATTACTCTTCAAAAAGACTTGGCTATCCTTTCAGATGGAAACATTTATATTTCAAGAACGAAGCAATGTCTACAAAGATCAAACAGAATCACATTTTGAGATCAGGAATCAATAAAGCAGATTTTGTTAAATCAGATCCAAATCTGTCTTAAATGATCCCAACGGCTATAATCTGTCTTCTATTGATGTGTTTGGAATCAAGGTCAGGCACTTTAGAAGTGCTTCTTGGACGTGGAAGCTACTCATAGTAGCTTCCAGCCAAAAGCACTTCAACCCAAATCAATCAAGTTTCCAAACATGCTACTATATAAAGAGGGATCAAATGAACACACAACAACAACAACAACGCAACTCATACTGATTGTGACACAATGTGCTTTATCTCTGAGAAAAGTGTGATAGTTAGAACTTCAATTTGTTTTATCAGGCTTTTAGAGTCTTACTTTTACTCAATTCTTTTTGTGAATTAGAGTAACTAAGAGAGGGTATCTCTTAGGGTTCAACAAGGATGGAAAGGATCCTGGGGTAAAGAAAGCTAGTGTGCTTTCTGGAGATTTTTTAAGCAAGGAGGGTATCCTTGTGTTGCTGTAATTAGAATTGTGTAATTGCTGATTATAGTGAAGAAATCCACAGAGGTGTGGGACTGGATGTAGGCTTACCAGAGGAGGTAGCAGAACCAGGATAAATCGGCTTGTGTGTTCTTCTAATCCCTAAACTCCATATACTTGTTAAACTTGAATCTTTAAATCTGCAATCAGTGTTAAAATCTGTTGTTACTACTTATAATTCTTCTTGTCATCATTACTTGTTCCATAACCTAATTCTTGGAACCAAGAATGACGTCCAACAAAGTAAAGAGCTGAAATCCAATGAACAAACAAAGAGCTCGTCCACTGAAAGAACAAAGAAAGCGCGTCCACTAAAGGAACAACAAAGTAAAAAGCTGTCGTCCACTGAAAGAGCACATGAAGCACGTCCACTGAAAGAAACAGAAGATCTCGTCTGCTGACGTGGCACGGAAGCGCGTCCACTAAAAGAAACAGAAGATCTCGTCTGCTGACGTGGCACAGAAGCACGTCCACTAAAAGAAACAGAAGATCTCGTCTGCTGATGTGGCATAAGAGCGCGTCCACTGATGTAAAAGAAGCACGCGTCCACTGCTGTAAAAGAAGCGCTCGTCCACTGATGTAAAAAGGAGCGCGCGTCCATTGATGAAAAAGAAGCACGCGTCCACTGATGTAAAAGAAGAGCGCGTCCACTGATATAACAGTAGCACGCGTCCACTGACGCAATAGAAGAGCGCGTCCACTAAGGAGAGCTCGTCCACTGACAGTAACACTTGGAGGTCGTCTACTAAATGATACACGCTAGAAGCTCCATCCACTTACATGGTATATAAAGCTCGTCTACAAATTAGAGCCCTTCCAATTACCTTGAGCTTATACTCCCGTCTGCTGACGTGGCAAATAGACGCGGATATTTTTCTCTTCAAATAAACACAGATTAATTACTCTTCAAATAGACTTGGCTATCCTTTCAGATGGAAACATTTATATTTCAAGAAGGAAGCAATCTCTACAAAGATCAAACAGAATCACATTTTGACTTATATTGGGCCCTAAGGGCATTCCGGACCATCATGGGTGACTATTTCTGTTGGACGAGTAGGTCTTCCGTTGCATGTTTAACATTCTGTTGGACGAGTAGGTCTTCCATTGCATGTTTTAGTTTCTGTTGGACGAGTAGGTCTTCCATTGCATGTTTAACATTCTGTTGGACGAGTAGGTCTTCCATTGCATGTTTTAGTTTCTGTTGGACGAGTAGGTCTTCCATTGCATGTTGTAGTTTCTGCTGGACGAGTAGGTCTTCCATTACATTTTAACTTTCTATTGGACGAGTAGGTCTTCCGTTGCATTTTTACTTTCTGTTGGACGAGTAGGTCTTCCATTGCATGTTTTAGTTTCTGTTGGACGAGTAGATCTTCCATTGCACTTTAACTTTCTGTTGGACGAATAAAATGACAAAATTACTCTTCCATTGCACTTTAATAATAAAATGACAAAAGATGAATATGAGAGAAAAAGCTCACTATTTAAAATAATAAATTCCTTTGTAAGTGTAATAAATATGAAAATTTTCAAAACAAAAAGAAATTAATCGAATCCACAAAGAATTGGTTATCATATTGGCCGTAAACCGAATAGACATTAATCAAATACATTCACCATTAAATATTTATATATTTAGGGCTCGTTTGGTGGTCAGGATAGGATATGGACGGATAAGATAAGAGAACGGGATATGAGTATGATATGATATAAACATGAGAAGCTGTTATGCTATCCGATGTTTGGTGTTCACCAGATAACCAACTGTAAGCATTATAATTTTAGTATGAATTTTAAAATTTTCGATTTTTTTTTCTAAATGTTTTCAGGGGAATCAGTGTCTCCTTTTTGAGTCTTAGACACTTTTTGGGAGATCTTTGCTTGACTAGAAGGACCCAATAATTGTGGCAAATATTGAAATCACTTATATCCATTTTACCCTTTTGTTTTGTAATAGGTTGTAAATGGTAGTGCAACATGGTCACTAATGTGTATGACCATGAATCTTCATATCAATGGTTATTATTTGACGTATTTTGCTACCGGACTTCAAAAGATTGACTCTTATGGCATGCCAGTAGATTACAAGTTCTTGTTTTTCCAATATAACCAATATTCAGCATTATAACATTCATTATATATTTGTGTATGCGTTTCATATGGAAAAATGACAATACTTATGCATAACTGAATTCGTAGATTGAAATGACGAATGTATTCATGACAAAATACACAACTTTCAACTTGACGCACGATCATTATTTGGGTTGGTCCAATCATCAGTACCAATGTAAAAATTTATAAAAAAAACTAGATTTCCCCTTTTATCTTTGTGATCAGTAGTGGACTTATTTATGTTGGCCCAAATTCACTTTATTTAATTAGGTTAAGGCCTACAGATAAAAACTGTGTACAATTCAATTAAACAGCCCAAAGTCGCCACAATATATTGGTAAAACCAGAAAAATGGCAAATATGTAAACTTGGCCCACATCTACTATTTATCCATATCAACCAGAAGGCCCATACAACTTGATCTTAAACATCAATCCTAACACTATTCAAGTCTGTAGCGCAAATGTGCCCTTAATTTGACCTATAAAATGTACATGATGAAGCCCACACATGCTCCATCAGGCTGCCACCAACATATTACACAATCATTCCATAAACATTTACAAAACTGTTATACATAAACAAAAAAAACATATTCAATTACCAGGTAATTTATATCATATTGAACAACAAGAAGTTCAACCAGACATTCATGTCATCAACTGCTAAACTACAACACGCCAACTCTGGGATTTTCAAAACTATCAACCCGAATCTGCAATTTCATGTATGTACCATGTAACATACTGCATAACCTATTGTTTTACAACTATGCCTTCATACAAAACAGTAATCCAATGTCGGCAACCACAGGGCACATACATGCATCAATAACAAATTTATCATAACCAGATTCATGCAACAACTAACCAATCACATATGATCGTGATAACCATAATTCTATGGGTGCACTCCTACCCAGGTGAATATAGATTTGCTGCATCAGACGTCTGCATCTGATGAATTCTTGCAGCATGTGTACACGTCTTTCTTGTGTGACCAACAGCCTTGCAACATCCACACTTTATATTCTTCTTACCCCTCTGTCCACCAACCGAAGGAGCACCCATACGCGACTGACTTTTGAATGGTACTGGATCCCTAAAGTAACTTGTGCCACCGTCATCCCCCTCCCTACCGTGTTGTGCACAACCTTGACGATTCTTTGTTTCAAGCTGTTCTGTCTCATACAATACCTTTTCCCTTATATCAGTAAAGTCCTCATAATTTCGAGCTGCATATGTACACAGTCGCCTGCAACTATCTAACAACGAAGTAAACCGTCCATTGTAAAGTGCATTATTACCACCCATGTTACCAGGAAAATGTCTGCCTTCGGCCTCTTGTTTAGCAGATTTTGTCCAAGAACATCGAGCTTGCATTTCAGTAGGATACAAGGACACATTCCATCTCAAATTGGGCCTACAGTATTTACCCACAGAAAAAATCCTTGCAGCTGTTGTCTCAATACAATCTAAGACATTAATACCCAACGACTTAAACAACCTTTCCCGAAATATATAAAATATTTCTCTTGTATACACTTACTGCGAATGTACTCAAGGCACCTTTGAAAGTGAAATAGAAAGTCTTTCAGATTGAACCTGGATTGTATATACCTACCCATGTGGGCATGCAGGGCCTCACACCGAGAAGTCGTCCTCATACCCGCAAAGAACTTGCCTTTTATATGAGTTGTTGACCACATTAGGTTTTTTTCATACAACTGCTGCACCCAACCATTCTCAACCAAACCACATTCCTCGACGGCTGTTGCCCACATCTCTTCAAACTCACATACGTCACAATTTGAGAGCATGCAAATCTTAAACAATTGAGTAAATCGAATATCCCCAACATTAGCCGTGACATTCCTTATCAAGTGCCATCCACATAGCCTGTGATGTGCCTCCGGAAAAACTTTACCAATTGCGTTTCTCATAGATAGGTCCCCGTCAGTAATGACACAACTGGGGGCCTTCCCCTTCATTGCTTCTAGAAATTCTGATAGCACCCATACATATGTCTCCTCTTTCTCGTCTGATACAATAGCACATCCAAAAACACATGTTTGCTTGTGATGATTAACACCAGATAACACAACAACAGGACATTTGTACTTATTTCTACCATATGTGGCATCAAATGCCAAAATTTGGCCAAACACATCATAATCAAGTTGGGAGGTACCATTACACCAAAACAAATGCATCAACCGCCCATCAACACCCGCTTTGTGGGTCCAATAAAGTGTTGGATCTTTACTTCGCATTTCCCTAAGGAACTTTGCAGCCTCCTTGACATCACTTTCCTGCATTTTTCTCGACGTTTGGACACAGTTATACATCTCTTTTTTTCCAAAGACAATCTTATGATACCCACCTGATTGGCTAGCAAATGAACCATAAATCTTCGGAATGCTAATGCCACATTTCCGCATGCTATCCAACTGTGCAACATCAGAAGCAAACATCTTTCGATGTGACCGTAGTAGTCCAAAGAACTTACCACCCAGTAGTTGATGGTTATGTACATCGCCAAACTGCGACACAAACCACCGTCCACTGCTAGTATCACAACTAATGCGCATTTCAGCTTCACATCCAAACCGTGTTACAACTCTATGCTCACGTTGACGGTTAGGCAGGTTCATATACTTGGTATCCCTAAAACCCTCGCTTGAACAAACAAACTGTTGCCAAGTTATTTCATTGTTCTTATTTTTCCCACGCTTGTTTTTCCGTACGCTAAAGCCTTTCACTTTACCATATTCATTATAAAAGGCATATGCAGAATCCACATCTGCAAACTCCATTCCCTTTACATCGTCAGCGGTGATCGTAAAAAAATCTACATTTGATAAATTAGTTCTCACATCCTCATCACCCTGTAAATTCTCATTTGCATCTTCCTCATCATTCTCAGATTCAGCTTCCTCAAAATTATCATTATCATCTTCCACAACATTGTCATTCTCATCTTGTTCAACATTCTGGGTACCATCTTCGATAACATTGTCATTCTCATCTTCATCAACACTGTCATCTTCTGCTTCGTCAACATTTTCATTTTCAGCTTCCTCAACATTAACAGAATCCAGGTAAAAATCTTCTATACCCTGCACAACCACACATTGAAAATTAGCCCCACATTAACAAACCATGTTAACTGCCCTTTCTATATTTTCATCCAAGCCAGACCAACCGCATTTGCATATATTATTCAAAATACCAAAGTGATTTAACAACTGTCATTGGTATATTCTTCATCCTACACACAAATTCAAAAACTCATGTTCATGACCATATCACACACATTTGAACCCACTGTATTTCTATTCATCCAACATATAAACCAACCCAACAAATCCTGTCAAACATGCATCACAGTTATCACCCTAACAAAACTATGAAATCATTATGAAAACGTCTTGACAAGATATCACCCTAACAAAACTATCGAATCATTGTATTTCTTTTAAATTGGTTATGGAATCGTTCTATTTTCATTCCTAATTCAACCAACACTAATGACACTATGCAGGATATACATAAAACTAAAAAAATAGAGCACCGCCAAAACCAAACCTGTTAAATTAATAGGCATCTCTCATGCAACAGACAAGGCTACAATCCTCACGCCCGTAAGTGGAGTTTCCAAACTCACTGAAAAAATGATCGGTGGAGGCAGTAGCCGATAAATAAATGTCCAATTTCGAATTTAATTTATCATGTTGCATCTGGTTCCCTCATTCAATTGCCGGTTTGGACATATAAAATAAAAAATATTAAATAAACTTTGACACAATGGAAGGTTCAAAAAGTGAGTGTCTGCCCTAATTTTGTCAATGGAGGTAATAGTTGTGGTGGTGAGGGAAAATGAACGAAGGATTTCGTGGTAAACATCCCCCCCCCCCCCTTCATGTTGCAGTGGTGCAGTAGCTTCAAGTAGTGGTTTGTGGTCCAGATCTGAGCACCAGAGTAATCGATTTTTTGACGAGGCGGTGGACGGCATCTCGAACTGTTTCGGTCGTGTTCCGTTTTGACCATAGTCCTTGGATAGATGATTATTTTCCTTTTTCGTCGAGTAGATGGATGAAGAGATAGTTGCGCAGGTAAGTGTTCGCTTTGTTTTTTTTAAGTAGTTCATATTTTGGGACGATGATTACTGTTGTAGGGTGGAAGTTAGCGCACCCCCATAACCCCATCAATTCGGTGAATGTTGAAATTATAGGTGTCTGGCTGATGCATGAGGGCGTTGTCTTCAATCCTCCATTGTCAAGTTGGAGGATGCATCCTCCGTGAGTTTTCACCATAGATCTAATAATATTTTAAACGGACGTGCGAGATCAAATGTGAAGAAACCGGTTAAACACGGTTAATAATGAAAGTTGGGCAACTGGAAAACGGGAAAGCCGGTTTGTTTTATTCCTAACACGTGACTCACGCGATGAGAGAGGGGAGCCTTCGTCCCCCTCGACCTAGCTTGTATCCACTAGAAGACGATGATGGCCATCAAGCCAGTGCTTTTCTCGGCTGCGCCACCAGCGTCTTTAGCGACCTATAGTTGAAGTGGCCCAAAATTGCTGATTTGGATAGGACCCTTATGACGTTTATGCTGCCTCATCTCGAACCTCAGTTGCACGAGATTAGTTTTCAAGGTTGCAGTTGTTACCTACATTTGGTCTGGTGTTGCTATAGGAAAATGGGGAAGTTGATGGTCTTACTCTCTCCTTTCCGTCTCATCGGTTCACACCCTCTAGGATTTTCTTCGTCCCCTTATGATTCCCAAGTTTCTCTCGTTTTATTTAATTGCAAAAGTTGGGTTCTCTTCGGATACCCATTTTTACTTAGATTAATTCTTTAGGTTTTTGATTCATCTATTTCATAAAATTTGGGTTCTCTTAATCTCTGATCCGCAAAAAGTTGGGTAATTTTCGATTGTGAAATCTACGGTTTTGAACAATGCCTCCAAGAATGGTGAAGAGAGGTGGTGTTTGTGGTAGCGTCCCTAACCATCGCTAACCCTTCTTTCCTCCCCTTATGATGTCATCATCATCAGGACCCAGATGCTCCCGACTGGCAAGTCCTGCCATGACAAAATCCGCGTGCATCTTCTCCAAACCGACATGCATCTTATATCTGCCTTTTACCAGAATCAGAGATGGGAGATTGGGAATGACTTGTGGGGAAGAGGATTTATTCTGCACTACACGATAATGGGTGTACACTGTGATTATTTATCAGACCATGATTCATTATTTATGCAAGAGTGGGGATGCCAAATATCTGCAGCAATGATTTCCAATTCGAGTCTTCTTCTCGACTTACTGTGTTTTTGGGATTTCAAGGGATTTAAGCATAGCCTAAGAAGAGTGTGGGAGCATATAATTATAAAAGTTTAGCAAATTATCCTCCGCAACATTTTTTGCTGATTAAATTAATACATTATTTGATTTCCTTCTGAAATGCATATTTAAGGTTAGTGTTTTTTTTTTATTTCTTAAAGACGGATGATTTGGTTTTATTCCTTAACCTCTCTGTTTGTGACATTCCTGTTCATATGTCCTGCAGCAACAAGCAACGAAGCACTACTTGAAAGTTGAAACTCTCAGTGCCACTGAGCTACACTACATTTGTTGTGTAAAACCCAATAATCTTCTTAAGCCAGCAAGTTTTTAAAATAAAAATGTTTTACATCAAATGTGTTGTTTGTTGTCGTTATTGTTCCTTTTCTGGAAACAAGTGCAGTTCTTCATGAAACTTAGAGGCCTATTTTGTTTAGTGTTGACACTATTTGAGGTCTATTGCTTCAAGTCTTTCACGTTTGTATGCTGATGCAGAACTGAAGTCAATTGCAGGACTTGACCAGGAAGTCGAGGTCAATGTCATTCATCTCCCTTTTTTTTTTACAGATGATTCATCTCCTTTGGCAACGAAGAAAGAAGAATTATCCACATTTTTTTGACAAATGGAATTATTCACATTAAGAATATATTTCTATAAAAAAAATCAGACAAAGCAACATTAGCATAAATATTGGAATATATATTCACCTATATATATATATGTATTATTTATATATAATGTTTTTGTTTCAAAATAAAATGATGTTTTAATAGTAGTGTTACGTTTATTTTAATTATAATATTTAATTATTATTGTTTTGGTACAATCTTTAATTATTTTTTAAAGATAGTAAAAAATACAAATAAATATTATAAAAACAGAAAATAAATTTTATACAATAAAAGTGACAATGTTTACAATATTACTGCAAATATAATAATAAAAGTAACAAGTAAAACAATGATATTTACAAAAATTACAAATGATTAAATTAATGATGATAAAATATTTGTATTTCCAATATTATTAATATAAAATGGCTCTAATGTATTTTTAGTCCGTTATGCAATTTACTTTTGCGAAAACCATTTTAATAATAAAAGTACTATTATAGTCCAAGTGTTACTGGCAGTGGACGAGCTCTCCTAAGTGGACGCGCTCTTCTTTTGCATCAATGGACGCGTGCTTATGTTATATCAGTGGACGCGGTCTTCTATTACATTAGTGGACGCGTGCTTCTGTTATATCAGTGGACGTGCTCATCTTTTACATCAGCGGACGCGTGCTTCTTTTTATATCAGTGGACGCGCGCTCCTTTTTACATCAGTGGACGCGCGCTTCTTTTACATCAGTGGACGCGCTTCTTTTAGAAAGAATGCAATCTTTTATAATGCGTTTGATAAAGATAAATGATATTATAATTGATTGTCCATCTTGATGAGGAGATCTCGTACAAATTTAAAAATTGTGTGTTTTTTTTTTTTTTGACTGAATTAAAAATTGTATGTTAGTGCAATAGTATACCTTAAAATGTATTTAATATTTCCTTATATCATACATGAAATTTTCTTAAATTTAAAAGTGCATTAAAAGTGAATTATGATTATCCTCGGTGCATCAAATTTCTTGTGATTCAAAATTGTATATTTAGTAATTTCATTTTATTATAAAATTTTTTTAAAATAATTTTTTTTTTCAAAATAAAATCTTTTTTTAAAATAATTTTTTTTTCAAAATAAAATCTTTTTTTCAAAATAAAATCTTTTATGAGATCATTTATTTAAGACATATTGTTTAATCTACTTCAATATTTAATTATGTTTTTGAAATGTAATATAAATATACTAACTTTGTCTTCGAATACTTTGTTTATATATATTTTTTTGACTTTATATTTTTAAGAAAAAAATTAAAGATTTAGACTTTTTAAGTCGGGTGGAATCCCAACGACATTGTCTACCAACTCAAGTGAATTATGAGGATATATTATGTGGAAGAAAGAATATTAATTTCAACATTGGTAATGGAAATTGTTATTTTGTTTATATTATTGTATTACTTTTTCCCACTTGCGTTCCAGTTTTTTATTTAATTGGTTCATTGTTATTGATATTATAGAAATGGCTTTTCAAGTTCATGATGAAGAGAATTATTTATTTGTTGAAGCTGAATGGGAAGGTATTTATTTAGTAATCTATGTTTATTTGCATCCATTAATTTAATTTATTGTTGCCATTTTTTTTCTACAAGCTGACTGATTTGTTAAACTTTTTT
This sequence comes from Sophora flavescens, assembly GCA_030762895.1. Taxonomy (NCBI): domain Eukaryota; kingdom Viridiplantae; phylum Streptophyta; class Magnoliopsida; order Fabales; family Fabaceae; genus Sophora; species Sophora flavescens. The sequence continues at coordinate 60,830,118 of CM061069.1, forward strand.
CTAGATTGCATGTCTAGGGTTTGGAGGAATGAATTGGTTAGAAATTCAATTTGTATAATAAGAGTTTTAGAGTCTTTCTTCTACTCAATTCTCTTTGTGAATTAGTATGGAGAAAACCACAGAGGTGTGGGACTGGATGTAAGCTTACCAGAGGAGGTAATATGATTGGCAACAGTCTTTTGAGGCATCCGTCTCAATAATAATTAAATCATCATCCGATGGATGATATAGCTCAGGAAGATCCCGGCATAAGTCTTTCATTTTAATAATAAGTCAATCATCCTCATCAGTCAGCTGGCGGGACTTTGATAGGTTTCAGTAAGTACATTCAAAAAAATGAGTAATTGGGATTTTGATAATTTCACGTTTTTGTTTTTGATAAAGATATGGTGTCTTTAGGGTAATAGATTCCAGATATTGACAAAACGGTGCGTATAGACGTAAGAAATTATTTCCAATAATTACATCTATTCCTGTTTCTTCTTTATATATCGTAGGTATGATAAATATTTTTTCTTGTATTATCAAAGTAATTCTTTTTGCTATCCAATATAGAGGATGTATGGAACCATCTGCAATCTGTATTTTTAGTGGTTTTTCTAATTTTTCCCATTTATCAAGAAGTGCTTCGGTCGCAAGACAAAGACTTGCTCCACGTGTGTGCTATATGTACAAATACAATACGGGTGCGCTTGATTTGCACAAATTCAGGGGACTAGACATCTAAAAAATTTTTTTCCCCTATTTGATCTGAAAAGTCATCAGGGGACAGGACAAAAAACGGTGTGAGAGACAGGACAAAAACCCAAGGATTTGTCCTGTAACTCAAGGATTTGTCCTATTTTGTACTGTATGTCCTGTGCTGTCCTGATACTTTTTGCAAATCAAATGCACCTTTCATAGATATGCATGTAAATTGTAAATCTTGCACCATTAGAAGGCATGTTGGGGATGCATGGTATTAATTAAATGTAAACCCAATACTATCTGGGATTCAAACCTTACATTCGTTCCATGCAGAACATCAACTCCATGTTCATGCCAACGCCAGACATGGAGCTCACCAAAAAGGAGATGCAGGTGTCTGCATTTATTTTTTCATTTGCCAAGACTTAAACCATAGGTACACATAATCTCTCGCGTATTACTTACCATTCAATGCCTTATCATTTACTATGATGCAAATCTGATTCCTCATAATTTGTTACCATTGCCAAGTGACATATTGTTTCAACATAAGGCACATAGTTTACAGAGAAGCGAGTTTCAAAGTCTTTGTCCCTCCAATGAAATATCCATGAAGGTATCAAAGATCCTTAATTTTTCCACAACATTTTGCATCTCAATAAGTGAATACTGAATATGTGAGTTAAATGTTGAAATTCCATTTCAGATTATTGAGATGGTTGCACTTAAGCAATCATGGGCGCAACACTATAATGCATCAATCACGACATGATTTTTGCCTCCTACATTCTCGGTAAGGAAAAACTCTCTCTCTCACACACACACACACACACACACACACACACACACATATATATATATATATATCCACTATAGCACTTTGGTGACAGCAACCAACAATGTTATAATACCATCTAACGAAATTTGTTTCATACTGGAACACTATTCAGGATATGGTTATAAAGGAGAGGCACATCCAATACGTGATATATCATGTGACTTCATATTACAATGGATTCCACCAACTAAAACTCTGTCTTATGTATGTCTGACTTGGGTTATCTTATTTGAAATCCTTATTTGCCATTTACGTTTGTTAAAGGGTTAATTAATGAAGTTTCACAATGCAGATATATGTTCCCTTTCGCGAAGAAAATGGTCACTGGTTCCTTATGGTTATTTATATTAAGCAGAGAAAAATTTATAAACTTGACTCCAATCCAGAGCCAGAGGGGACTATAGAAAGGGAACGAAGCATGCATGAAGTAGTATGTCATGTTTGTCAATTTAATTTAGTTATACTTCCTCTCCCATTATGAGTATGATGACTATTACTTTGATTTTGTCTTTAGTGTCTTGCCCTTACTAGTATTATGGATGCTGGATATTACCCAAACAAGTCGGTCCCCAAGAGCAATCAGTTTGTTACATGGCCAATGTTAGATGCTACTGGTATACCCAAATGTCACAGGTAATAGTATTGAGCTTAACGTTAATAGTGCAAGAATCGAAATGTGAAACCTGTTATCGTGTGTATCCAACCAGTCAAATTAAAACTTTGTTCTTCCTAAACAGTCTCAACTCAGCTTCATGGGTTCTTGAGTGGATTGAAATTGGACAAGGCTTCCAGCCAAACATGATAGGAGTGGTAACAGACCCATACGCCTTCATTAATTTTTCCCTTTCAAATGTGTTTTTTTGCATACTGATCTTCTTACTTGTCTCTTAAACAACTTAGCTTCAAGAGAACAAGGTTAGGATGAAGGCAGCAATTGGTTTGGTACTTCACGAAATGAACGACTTCCAGAGAGTCGTAGCTACCAATGTTGAAGCTATGTGGAGCACGCAAGGGAAGTAAATGAATGAACATACATTAGCACCAGGGCTGTGAATCAGTGTCTCCTTTTTGAGTCTTAGACACTTTTTGGGAGATCTTTGCTTGAATAGAATTAAGGACCCAATCATTGTGGCAAATATTGAAATCACTTATATCCATATTGCCCTTTTGTTTTGTAATAGGTTGTAAATTGTAGTGCAACATGGTAACTAATGTGTATGACCATGAATCTTCATATCAATCGTCAATATTTGATATATTTTGCTACCGAACATCACATGACTTACTGTTATGGCATGTCGGTAGATTAGCAGTTCTTGTTTTTCCAATATCACAAATATTCATCATTATGACATTCTGGATTTATTTGTGTATGCGTTTCATAAGGATAAATGACAATACATATGCATAAATGAATTCGTATATTGAAATGAGTAATGTATTCGTGAAAATTTATACACAACTTTCGACTTGGCCCACAATCATTATTTGGGTTGGTCCAATCATCAGTACCTTTGTCAAAATTTATAAAAAAATAGATTTACCATTTTATCTTTCTGATCAGAAATGGACATAATTATCTTGGCCCAAATCACTATATTTATTTGGGTTGGAGCCTACAGACAATAAATGTGTACAAGTCAATTAAAAAGCCCAAAATCGCCACAGTATATTGGTAAAACCTGAAAAATGGCACATATGTAAACTTGGCCCACATATGCTATTTATCCATATCTAGCAGAAGGCTCATAAAGCTTGGTCTTATACATCATTCATAACACTATTAAAGTCTGTAGCGCAAGTGTGACCATATATTTAACTTTAAAATGTACATGATGAAGCCCACACATGCCCCATGAGCCTGCCACAAACTTATAAAACATTCATTCCATATACATCTGCCCAACTCTTATACATAAATCAAAAAAAATCTTCAATTACCAGGTAATTTATATCATACTGAACAACAACATGTTCAACCAGACATTCTCTAAGACTAAGCCCTCATTTATGTTTTGATGTATGACAAACAAAGTGTATTTTGCATAAGATATTTAATTTTCACTACGTACTCATTTTGTGTTAAGTTGCATGCAAGATCACTCGTTCAACAAAGTAAAACTAGCGCACGTCCAACACAGGGAAAATATAAGCGCTCGTCCAATGAAGTGAACCAAGAATGACGTCCAACAAAGTAAAGACCTGAAGTCCAATGAACAATTAAAAAGCTGTCGTCCACTGAAAGAGCACATGAAGCGCGTCCACTGAAAGAAACAGAAGATCCTCGTCTGCTGACGTGGCACAGGAACGCGTCGAGGTAAAATAAAAATAAGCATGCGTCCACCAATGTAAAAAGGAGCGCGCGTCACTGATATAACAGAAACACGCGTCCACTATGTAAACAGGAGCTCGCGTCCACTGATGTAAATAGGAGCTCGCGTCCACTGATGTAAAAGAAGAGCGTGTCCACTGATATAACAGAAGCACGCGTCCACTGATGTAAAAGAAGAGTGCGTCCACTAAGGATACCTCGTCCACTTACAATAACACTTGGATAGCATCGACTACTAAATGATACACGCTAGAAGCTCCGTCCACTTACATGGTATATAAAGCTCGTCTGCAAATTAGTGCCCTTCCAATTACCTTGAGCTTATACTCCCATCTTCTGACATGGCAAATGGACGCGGATATTTTTCTCTTCAATTAAACACGGATTAATTACTCTTCAAAAAGACTTGGCTATCCTTTCAGATGGAAAAATTTATATTTCAAGAAGGAAGCAATCTCTACAAAGATCAAACAGAATCACATTTTGAGATCAGGAATCAATAAAGCAGATTTTGTTAAATCACATCCAAATCTGTCTTAAATGATCCCAACGGGTATAATCTGTCTTCTATTGATGTGTTTGGAATCAAGGTCAGGCGCTTTAGAAGTTCTTCTTGGACGTGGAAGCTACTCACAGTAGCTTCCAGCCAAAAGCACTTCAACCCAAATCAATCAAGTTTCCAAACATACTACTATATAAAGAGGGATCAAATGAACACACAACAACAACAACAACAACAACGCAACTCATACTGATTATGACACAAAGTGCTTTATCTCTGAGAAAAGTGTGATAGTTAGAACTTCAATTTGTTTTATCAGGCTTTTAGAGTCTTGCTTTTACTCAATTCTTTTTGTGAATTAGAGTGACTAAGAGAGGGTATCTCTTAGGGTTCAACAAGGATGGAAGGGATCCTTGGGTAAAGAAAGCTAGTGTGCTTTCTGGAGATTTTTTAAGCAACGAGGGTATCCTTGTGTTGCTGTAATTAGAATTGTGTAATTGCTGATCATTGTGAAGAAATCCACAGAGGTGTGGGACTGGATGTAGGCTTACCAGAGGAGGTAGCCGAACCAGGATAAATCGGCTTGTGTGTTCTTCTAATCCCTAAACTCCATATACTTGTTTACTTGAATCTTTCAATCTGCAATCTGTTGTTACTACTTATAATTCTTCTTGTCATCATTACTTGTTCCATAACCTAATTCTTGGAACCAAGAATGACGTCCAACAAAGTAAAGAGCTGAAATCCAATGAACAACTAAAGAGCTCGTCCACTGAAAGAACAAAGAAAGCGCGTCCACTAAAAGAACAACAAAGTAAAAAGACGTCGTCCACTGAAAGAGCACATGAAGCGCGTCCACTGAAAGAAACAGAAGATCTCGTCTGCTGACGTGGCACGGAAGCGCGTCCACTGGAAGAAACAGAAGATCTCGTCTGCTGACGTGGCACAGAAGCGCGTTCACCAAAAGAAACAGAAGATCTCTCATCTGCTGACGTGGCACAGAAGCGCGTCCACTAAAAGAAACAGAAGATCTCGTCTACTGATGTGGCACAAGAGCGCGTCCACTGATGTAAAAGAAGCACGCGTCCACTGCTGTAAAAGAAGCACTCGTCCACTGATGTAAAAAGGAGCGCATGTCCACTGATGTAAAAAGAAGCACGCGTCCACTGATGTAAAAGAAGAGCGCATCCACTAATATAACAGTAGCACGCGTCCACTAACGCAATAGAAGAGCGCGTCCACTAAGGAGAGCTCGTCCACTGACAGTAACCCTTGGAGCTCGTCTACTAAATGATACATGCTAGAAGCTCCGTCCACTTACATGGTATATAAAGCTCGTCTACAAATTAGAGCCCTTCCAATTATACCTTGAGCTTATACTCCCGTCTGCTGACGTGGCAAATAGACGCGGATATTTTTCTCTTCAAATAAACACAGATTAATTACTCTTCAAATAGACTTGGCTATCCTTTCAGAAGGAAACATTTATATTTCAAGAAGGAAGCAATCTCTACAAAGATCAAACAGAATCACATTTTGAGATCAGGAATCAATAAAGCAGATTTTGTTAAATCAGATCCAAATCTGTCTTAAATGATCCCAACGGGTAGAATCTGTCTTCTATTGATGTGTTTGGAATCAAGGTCAGGCGCTTTAGAAGGGCTTATTGGACGTGGAAGCTACTCACAGTAGCTTCCAGCCAAAAGCACTTCAACCCAAATCAATCAAGTTTCCAAACATGCTACTATATAAAGAGTGATCAAATGAACACACAACAACAACAACAACTACGCAACTCATACTGATTATGACACAAAGTGCTTTATCTCTGAGAAAAGTGTGATAGTGAGAACTTCAATTAGTTTTATCAGGCTTTTAGAGTCTTGCTTTTACTCAATTCTTTTTGTGAATTAGAGTGACTAAGAGAGGGTATCTCTTAGGGTTCAACAAGGATGGAAGGGATCCTTGGGTAAAGAAAGCTAGTGTGCTTTCTGAAGATTTTTTAAGCAAGGTGGGTATCCTTGTGTTGCTGTAATTAGAATTGTGTAATTGCTGATCATAGTGAAGAAATCCACAGAGGTGTGGGACTGGATGTAGGCTTACCAGAGGAGGTAGCCGAACCAAGATAAATCGGCATGTGTGTTCTTCTAATCCCTAAACTCCATATACTTGTTAACTTGAATCTTTAAATCTGCAATCTGTGTTAAAATCTGTTGTTACTACTTATAATTCTTCTTGTCATCATTACTTGTTCCATAACCTAATTCTTGGAACCAAGAATGACGTCCAACAAAGTAAAGAGCTGAAATCCAATGAACAACTAAAGAGTTCGTCCACTGAAAGAACAAAGAAAGCGCGTCCCTGAAAGAAACAGAAGATCTCGTCTGCTGACGTGGTACGGAAGCACGTCCACTGGAAGAAACAGAAGATCTCGTCTGCTGACGTGGCACCGAAGCGCGTCCACTAAAAGAAACAGAAGATCTCTCGTCTGCTGACGTGGCACAGAAGCCCGTCCACTAAAAGAAACAGAAGATCTCGTCTGCTGATGTGGCACAAGAGCGCGTCCACTGATGTAAAAGAAGCACGCGTCCACTGCTGTAAAAGAAGCACTCGTCCACTGATGTAAAAAGGAGCGCGCATCCACTAAAGTAAAAAGAAGCACGCGTCCACTGATGTAAAAGAAGAGCGCGTCCACTGATATAACAATAGCACGCGTCCACTGATGCAATAGAAGAGCGCGTCCACTAAGGAGAGCTCGTCCACTGACAGTAACACTTGGAGCTCGTCTTCTAAATGATACACGCTAGAAGCTCCGTCCACTTACATGGTATATAAAGCTCGTCTGCAAATTAGTGCCCTTCCAATTACCTTGAGCTTATACTCCCGTCTGCTGACGTGGCAAATAGACGCGGATATTTTTCTCTTCAAATAAACACGGATTAATTACTCTTCAAATAGACTTGGCTATCCTTTCAGATGGAAACATTTATATTTCAAGAAGGAAGCAATCTCTACAAAGATCAAACAGAATCACATTTTGAGATCAGGAATCGATAAAGCAGATTTTGTTAAATCAGATCCAAATCTTTCTTAAATGATCCCAACAGGTATAATCTGTCTTCTATTGATGTGTTTGGAATCAAGGTCAGGCGCTTTACAAGTGCTTCTTGGACGTGGAAGCTACTCACAGTAGCTTCCAGTCAAAAGCACTTCAACCCAAATCAATCAAGTTTCCAAACATGCTACTATATAAAGAGGGATCAAATGAACACACAACAACAACAACAACAACGCAGCTCATACTGATTGTGACACAAAGTGCTTTATCTCTGAGAAAAGTGTGATAGTGAGAACTTCAATTAGTTTTATCAGGCTTTTAGAGTCTTGCTTTTACTCAATTCTTTCTGTGAATTAGAGTGACTAAGAGAGGGTATCTCTTAGGGTTCAACAAGGATGGAAGGGATCCTTGGGTAAAGAAAGCTAGTGTGCTTTCTGGAGATTTTTTAAGCAAGGAGGGTATCCTTGTGTTGCTGTAATTAGAATTGTGTAATTGCTGATCATAGTGAAGAAATCCACAGAGGTGTGGGACTGAATGTAGGCTTACCAGAGGAGGTAGCCGAACCAGGATAAATCGGCTTGTGTGTTCTTCTAATCCCTAAACTCCATATACTTGATAACTTGAATCTTTAAATCTGCAATCTGTGTTAAAATCTGTTGTTACTACTTATAATTCTTCTTGTCATCACTACTTGTTCCATAACCTAATTCTTGGAACCAAGAAAGATGTCCAACAAAGTAAAGAGCTGAAATCCAATGAACAACTAAAGAGCTCGTCCACTGAAAGAACAAAGAAAGCGCGTCCACTAAAGGAACAACAAAGTAAAAAGATGCCGTCCACTGAAAGAGCACATGAAGCGCGTCCACTGAAAGAAACAGAAGATCTCGTCTGCTGACGTGGCATGGAAGCGCGTCCACTGGAAGAAACAGAAGATCTCATCAGCTGACGTGGCACAGAAGCGCGTCCACTAAAAGAAACAGAAGATCTCTCGTCTGCTGACGTGGCACAGAAGCCCGTCCACTAAAAGAAACAGAATATCTCGTCTGCTGATGTGGCACAAGAGCGCGTCCACTGATGTAAAAGAAGCACGCGTCCACTGCTGTAAAAGAAGCACTCGTCCACTGATGTAAAAAGGAGCGTGCGTCCACTGATGTAAAAAGAAGCACGCGTCCACTGATGTAAAAGAAGAGCGCATCCACTGATATAACAGTAGCACGCGTCCACTGACGCAATAGAAGAGCGCGTCCACTAAGGAGAGCTCGTCCACTGACAGTAACACTTGGAGCTCGTCTACTAAATGATACACGCTAGAAACTCCGTCCACTTACATGGTATATAAAGCTCGTCTACAAATTAGAGCCCTTCCAATTACCTTGAGCTTATACTCCCATCTGCTGACGTGGCAAATAGACGCGGATATTTTTCTCTTCAAATAAACACGGATTAATTACTCTTCAAATAGACTTGGCTATCCTTTCAAATGGAAACATTTATATTTCAAGAAGGAAGCAATCTCTACAAAGATCAAACAGAATCACATTTTGAGATCAGGAATCAATAAAGCAGATTTTGTTAAATCATATCCAAATCTGTCTTAAATGATCCCAACGGGTAGAATCTGTCTTCTATTGATGTGTTTGGAATCAAGGTCAGGCACTTTAGAAGTGCTTATTGGACGTGGAAGCTACTCACAGTAGCTTCCATCCAAAAGCACCTTAACCCAAATCAATCAAGTTTCCAAACATGCTACTATATAAAGAGGGATCAAATGAACACACAACAACAACAACAACAACGCAACTCATACTGATTGTGACACAAAGTGCTTTATCTCTGAGAAAAGTGTGATAGTTAGAACTTCAATTTGTTTTATCAGGCTTTTAGAGTCTTGCTTTTACTCAATTCTTTTTGTGAATTAGAGTGACTAAGAGAGGGTATCTCTTAGGGTTCAACAAGGATGGAAGGGATCCTTGGGTAAAGAAGGCTAGTGTGCTTTCTGGAGATTTTTTAAGCAAGGAGGGTATCCTAGTGTTGCTGTAATTAGAATTGTGTAATTGCTGATCATAGTGAAGAAATCCACAGAGGTGTGGGACTGGATGTAGGCTTACCAGAGGAGGTAGCCGAACCAGGATAAATCAGCTTGTGTGTTCTTCTAATCCCTAAACTCCATATACTTGTTAACTTGAATCTTTAAATCTGGAATCTGTGTTAAAATCTGTTGTTACTACTTATAATTCTTCTTGTCATCATTACTTGTTCCATAACCTAATTCTTGGAACCAAGAATGACGTCCAACAAAGTAAAGAGTTGAAATCCAATGAACAACTAAAGAGCTCGTCCACTGAAAGAACAAAGAAAGCGCGTCCACTAAAGGAACAACAAAGTTAAAAGATGTCGTCCACTGAAAGAGCACATGAAGCGCGTCCACTGAAAGTGCACATGAAGCGTGTCCACTGAAAGAAACAGAAGATCTCGTCTGCAGACGTGGCACGGAAGCGCATCCACTGGAAGAAACAGAAGATCTCGTCTGCTGACGTGGCACAGAAACGCGTCCACTAAAAGAAACAGAAGATCTCTCGTTTGCTGATGTGGCACAGAAGCCCGTCCACTAAAAGAAACAGAAGATCTCGTCTGCTGATGTGGCACAAGAGCGCGTCCACTGATGTAAAAGAAGCACGCGTCCACTGCTGTAAAAGAAGCACTCGTCCACTGATGTAAAAAGGAGCGCGCGTCCACTGATGTAAAAAGAAGCACGCGTCCACTGATGTAAAAGAAGAGCGCGTCCACTGATATAACAGTAGCACGCGACCACTGACGCAATAGAAGAACGCGTCCACAAAGGAGAGCTCGTCCACTGACAGTAACACTTGGAGCTCGTCTACTAAATGATACACGCTAGAAGCTCCGTCCACTTACATGGTATATAAAGCTCGTCTACAAATTAGAGCCCTTCCAATTACCTTGAGCTTATACTCCCGTCTGCTGACGTGGCAAATAGACGCGGATATTTTTCTCTTCAAATAAACACGGATCAATTACTCTTCAAATAGACTATGCTATCCTTTCAGATGGAAACATTTATATTTCAAGAAGGAAGCAATCTCTACAAAGATCAAACAGAATCACATTTTGAGATCAGGAATCAATAAAGCAGATTTTGTTAAATCAGATCCAAATCTGTCTTAAATGATCCCAACGGGTATAATCTGTCTTCCATTGATGTGTTTGGAATCAAGGTCAGGCGCTTTAGAAGTTCTTCTTGGACGTGGAAGCTACTCACAGTAGCTTCCAACCAAAAGCACTTCAACCCAAATCAATCAAGTTTCCAAACATGCTACTATATAAAGAGTGATCAAATGAACACACAACAACAACAACAACAACGCAACTCATACTGATTGTGACACAAAGTGCTTTATCTCTGAGAAAAGTGTGATAGTTATAACTTCAATTTGTTTTATCAGGCTTTTAGAGTCTTGCTTTTACTCAATTCTTTTTGTGAATTAGAGTGACTAAGAGAGGGTATCTCTTAGGGTTCAACAAGGATGGAAGGGATCCTTGGGTAAAGAAAGCTAGTATGCTTTCTGGAGATTTTTTAAGCAAGGAGGGCATCCTAGTGTTGCTGTAATTAGAATAGTGTAATTGCTGATCATAGTGAAGAAATCCACAGAGGTGTGGGACTGGATGTAGGCTTACCAGAGGAGGTAGCCGAACCAGGATAAATCGGCTTGTGTGTTCTTCTAATCCCTAAACTCCATATACTTGTTAACTTGAATCTTTAAATCTGCAATCTGTGTTAAAATCTGTTGTTACTACTTATAATTCTTCTTGTCATCATTACTTTTTCCATAACCTAATTCTTGGAACCAAGAAAGACGTCCAACAAAGTAAAGAGCTGAAATCCAATGAACAACTAAAGAGCTCGTCCACTGAAAGAACAAAGAAAGCGCGTCCACTAAAGGAACAACAAAGTAAAAAGATGTCGTCCACTGAAAGAGCACATGAAGCGCGTCCACTGAAAGAAACAGAAGATCTCGTCTGCTGACGTGGCACGGAAGCGCGTCCACTGGAAGAAACAGAAGATCTCGTCAGCTGACGTGGCACAGAAGCGCGTCCACTAAAAGAAACAGAAGATATCTCGTCTGCTGACGTGGGCACGTAGCTTCGCCCACTAAAAGAAACAGAAGATCTCGTCTGCTGATGTGGCACAAGAGCGCGTCCACTGATGTGAAAGAAGCACGCGTCCACTGCTGTAAAAGAAGCACTCGTCCACTGATGTAAAAAGGAGCGCGCGTCCATTGATGTAAAAAGAAGCACGCGTCCACTGATGTAAAAGAAGAGCGCGTCCACTGATATAACAGTAGCACGCGTCCACTGATTCAATAGAAGAGCGCGTCCACTAAGGAGAGCTCGTCCACTGACAGTAACACTTGGAGCTCGTCTACTAAATGATACACGCTAGAAGCTCCGTCCACTTACATGGTATATAAAGCTCGTCTGTAAATTAGTGCCCTTCCAATTACCTTGAGCTTATACTCCCGTCTGCTGACGTGGCAAATAGACGCGGATATTTTTCTCTTCAAATAAACACGGATTAATTACTCTTCAAATAGACTTGGCTATCCTTTCAGATGGAAACATTTATATTTCAAGAAGGAGGCAATCTCTAGAAAGATCAAACAGAATCACATTTTGAGATCAGGAATCAATAAAGCAGATTTTGTTAAATCATATCCAAATCTGTCTTAACTGATCCCAACGGGTATAATATGTCTTCTATTGATGTGTTTGGAATCAAGGTCAGGCGCTTTAGAAGTTCTTCTTGGACGTGGAAGCTACTCACAGTAGCTTCCAGCCAAAAGCACTTCAACCCAAATCAATCAAGTTTCCAAACATGCTACTATATAAAGAGGGATCAAATGAACACACAACAACAACAACAACGCAACTCATACTGATTGTGACACAAAGTGCTTTATCTCTGAGAAAAGTGTGATAGTTAGAACTTCAATTTGTTTTATCAGGCTTTTAGAGTCTTGCTTTTACTTAATTCTTTCTGTGAATTAGAGTGACTAAGAGAGGGTATCTCTTAGGGTTCAACAAGGATGGAAGGGATCCTTGGGTAAAGAAAGCTAGTGTGCTTTCTGGAGATTTTTTAAGCAAGGAGGGTATCCTTGTGTTACTGTAATTAGAATTGTGTAATTGCTGATCATTGTGAAGAAATCCATAGAGGTGTGGGACTGGATGTAGGCTTACCAGAGGAGGTAGCCGAACCAGGTTAAATCGGCTTGTGTGTTCTTCTAATCCCTAAACTCGATATACTTGTTAACTTGAATCTTTCAATCTGCAATCTGTGTTAAAATCTGTTGTTACTACTTATAATTCTTCTTGTCATCATTACTTGTTCCATAACCTAATTCTTGGAACCAAGAATGACATCCAACAAAGTAAAGAGGTAAAATCCAATGAACAACAAAAGAGCTCGTCCACTGAAAGAACAAAGAAAGTGCGTCCACTAAAGGAACAATAAAGTAAAAAGATGTCGTCCACTGAAAGAGCACATGAAGCGCGTCCACTGAAAGAAACAAAGATCTCGTCTGCTGACGTGGTACGGAAGCACGTCCACTGGAAGAAACAGAAGATCTCGTCAGCTGACGTGGCACAGAAGCACGTCCACTAAAAGAAACAGAAGATCTCTCGTCTCCTGACGTGGCACAGAAGCCCGTCCACTAAAAGAAACAGAAGATCTCGTCTGCTGATGTGGCACAAGAGCGCGTCCACTGATGTAAAAGAAGCATGCGTCCACTGCTGTAAAAGGAGCGCTCGTCCACTGATGTAAAAAAGGAGCGCGCTTCCACTGATGTAAAAAGAAGCACGCGTCCACTGATGTAAAAGAAGAGCACGTCCACTGATATAACAGTAGCACGTGTCCACTGATGCAATAGAAGAGCGCGTCCACTAAGGAGAGCTCGTCCACTGACAGTAACACTTGGAGCTCGTCTACTAAATGATACACGCTAGAAGCTCCGTCCACTTACATGGTATATAAAGCTCGTCTACAAATTAGAGCCCTTCCAACTACCTTGAGCTTATACTCCCGTCTGCTGACGTGGCAAATAGACGTGGATATTTTTCTCTTCAAATAAACACGGATTAATTACTCTTCAAATAGACTTGGCTATCCTTTCAGATGGAAACATTTATATTTAAAGAAGGAAGCAATCTCTACAAAGATCAAACAGAATCACATTTTGACTTATATTGGGCCCTAAGGGCATTCCGGACCATTATGGGTGACTATTTCTGTTGGACGAGTAGGTCTTCCATTGCATGTTTTAGTTTCTGTTGGACGAGGAGGTCTTCCATTGCATGTTTTAGTTTCTGTTGGACGAGCAGGTTTTAGTTTCTGTTGGACGAGCAGGTCTTCCATTGCATGTTTAACATTCTGTTGGACGAGTAGGTCTTCCATTGCATGTTGTAGTTTCTGTTGGACGAGTAGGTCTTCCATTGTATTTTAACTTTCTGTTGGACGAGTAGGACTTCCGTTGCATTTTTACTTTCTGTTGGACGAGTAGGTCTTCCATTGCATGTTTTAGTTTCTGTTGGACGAGTAGATCTTCCATTGCACTTTAACTTTCTGTTGGACGAATAAAATGACAAAATTACTCTTCCATTGCACTTTAATAATAAAATGACAAAAGATGAATATGAGAGAAAAAGCTCACTATTTAAAATAATAAATTCCTTTGTAAGTGGAATAAATATGTAAATTTTCAAAACAAAAAGAAATTAATCGAATCCACAAAGAATTGGTTATCATATTGGCCGTAAACCGAATAGACATTAATCAAATACATTCACCATTAAATATTTATATATTTAGGGCTCGTTTGGTGGTCAGGATAGGATATGGGCGGATAAGATAAGAGAGCGGGATATGAGTATGATATGATATAAACAGGAGAAGCTGTTATGCTATCCGATGTTTGGTGTTCACCAGATAACCAACTGGATAGCATTATAATTTTAGTATGAATTTTAAAATTTTCGATTTTTTTTCTAAATGTTTTCAGGGGAATCAGTGTCTCCTTTTTGAGTCTTAGACACTTTTTGGGAGATCTTTGCTTGACTAGAAGGACCCAATAATTGTGGCAAATATTGAATTCACTTATATCCATTTTACCCTTTTGTTTTGTAATAGGTTGTAAATGGTAGTGCAACATGGTCACTAATGTGTATGATCATGAATCTTCATATCAATGGCTATTATTTGACGTATTTTGCTACCGAACTTCAAAAGATTGACTCTTATGGTATGTCAGTAGATTACAAGTTCTTGTTTTTCCAATATAACCAATATTCAGCATTATGACATTATTTATATATTTGTGTATGCATTTCATATGGAAAAATGACAATACTTATGCATAACTGAATTCGTAGATTGAAATGACGAATGTATTCATGACAAAATACACAACTTTCAACTTGGCCCACGATCATTATTTGGGTTGGTCCAATCATCAGTACCAATGTAAAAATTTATAAAAAATTAGATTTCCCCTTTTATCTTTGTGATCAGTAGTGGACTTATTTATGTTGGCCCAAATTCACTTTATTTAATTAGGTTAAGGCCTACAGATAAAAACTGTGTACAGTTCAATTAAACGGCCCAAAGTCGCCACAGTATATTGGTAAAACCAGAAAAATGGCAAATATGTAAACTTGGGACACATCTGCTATTTATCCATATCAACCAGAAGGCCCATACAGCTTGATCTTAAACATCATTCCTAATACTATTCAAGTCTGTAGTGCAAATGTGCCCTTAATTTGACCTATAAAATGTACATTATGAAGCCCACACATGCTCCATCAGGCTGCCACCAACATATTACACAATCATTCCATAAACATTTGCAAAACTGTTATACATAAACAAAAAAAAACATATTCAATTACCAGGTAATTTATATCATACCGAACAACAAGAAGTTCAACCAGACATTCATGTCATCAACTGGTAAACTACAACAAACCAACTCTGGGATTTTCAAAACTATCAACCCGAATCTGCAATTTCATGTATGTACCATGTAACATACTGCATAACCTATTGTTTTACAACTATGCCTTCATACAAAACAGTAATCCAATGTCGGCAACCACAGGGCACATACATGCATCAATATCCAAAATGTTTAAGCACAAATTACAGTGCTTCCACCAAATGAGAAATATCCAAACTGTTTAAGCAAACAAATGCAATTAGAAACAAAGACACCATATAAAAAATTAAAAATGGGAAAACAGGAATATTATTGTAACTTAAAAACCTCATCTCCCTTCTTGACATGGTCACCCTTTTTCTTTGTGAAAGTAATGCTGCCAACCATTGTAGCCCCTATTGCAACAAATGCCACCTGAATCCAAATCATAGGTCTCTAAGATACAGATGAAATAAAGGTGAGCAGCTATATAAAATAAAATTGTAGTGGAGCCAGTGCAATTACAGAGAACTCTCTTACAACATTTTAGGAACTTCACAAAACTTCAATTTTTTATTTATTTATTTATTTCTTTGTTTTTTGGAAGGGGATAAAAGAAGAAATTTACAAACCATGCATTCCAGAAATTGATTGAAATGACAAACCTTTCCAAAATCTACAGTTGAAATTATTGAAACAACTCGCTTATTCTCCGTGAAGACATTACAGTACTTGCTGTTTACAGCGATGGGCTTTACATATGTGGAGTAAAACACAAAAGAAAAATTGCAAATTAGAATCAACATCAAGAAAATTAACCCAATATAGAAACATAATTTTCCTTAAAAGAGTGTTTCACATACTGTATATAAGCATCCAGGGATATCTACAAAATGCTCAATGATTCCTGATACTGGAAAATGGAAACGGTGATAATCTTGCAATAAATAAAATGTTCAAATCAAAACGTGCAATCAGTTTACATAGAATATTAAAGTATTTTGAAATAAACTTATAAACATAACAAGAAAGTAACAAATACCTGTGGTGCCAAATAGAATATCACCATTGTTCCATCAATAAAATCACCGGAACATACTTCTTGCCCTAAAAGGCCTTTAACTGAAAACTTTTGACCCTAAAAGTAACAATAAAAATCCCAACACTACATCATTTGGCATACATAATTGAAGTTGGAAATATTAAAGGACAAGAGATATCCCAATTTCTAAGGGAATCTAATTTTTCTTGCCCCTAGTTGGCACCAGTTTCAATAATTGGCTTTACTTAATTTTATAATATAACCTCTTGGAAATAAAAATTTACATAACAAAGAATATCATAAAGAAAAAGCAGTGGATGCAATAGTGGTTTCCTCAAACAGGAGGGTCTTTTAGTTGTTGCAAATTGTTTTAAGCAACTAAATTGTTTCATATGTTATATCCCTAGCTTGATTTCATGCAAAAAAAAAAGGAGAGTCCGACAAAAACAAACCTCAGATCATAATCTCATTTGTGAAACCATTTCCTCCTAAACACCTCAGTCCTAACTTACGGGTGAGGCAAGCAGGTCCAAGTTAAATGAGCAAAATCATAATTTTATCATTTTCAAATTAATTCCAGGCTGATTGTATTAGAATTCAACAGTTGCAAGCTTGTCACTGATAAATGTCTGAAGTTCAGATTCTCAATGTGAATATGTAAATATTAAAAAGTAAATGAATTCAATGTGAATAAGTACAAGAGAAGGGGAAAAATACCTTAATCCAAAATCGTTTACTATCATCAACTGATTTAAATGCCATAAGACGGCAATCAACAGCACATACAACAATATCATCACATTTAGTAGAAGCAATTGGTCTTGAACCAGGCCTCAACTTTCTAATGAAAAATTCATTGAATGTCTGCCCAGAAAAAAATTTAAGATGGGTATCATCTAACAAGATTAGTACTACCAACATGAAATCCAAAATAGTTTTCAATACGAGCATTGGTCAAAAAATTTGTTCATCATCACCCCAATTGCTTACACAAACAAAATTGTGTTACTAGCTCAATGGAAAACAAGTTCTTATAGTTCCCTATAAAGATCGTGTACCACTGGGATCAATGGAGAAGATATATTCAACTAGAAGGCAGCAGGGAATCTATCATAACATAATTTAATTGAATCCAAGAAGTAGCTCAAGTGCTTGGGTGGAGTGAGCATGTATATAACATAATATGTGCATAGTTACGGAAACAGAAATATTATTCAAATTGTTGGATTCATGATTCACTGGACAAAGCTAAAACTAAACAAGTTAATCTTCTTCAGCAATAATCAATGAGAAGTTCAGGACAATATAAAGGTCTTACAAAAGTATGTCTAAGAGAAGAATCGAAAAACAATTGAAGCAGATAATGCAAAAAGGGTTATATTGTAATTATAAAACATACCGTATCCAGAACTTAGGCCATTAACAACGGGAATGTTATTGTTTGTATGTCACATGAATGAAAGTAATCAGATTATTTTCAAAAAGGCACTTAGTGAGATATGTCGTCAAGTAAGCATTGACTACGAACTACCTTTAAGGAAACACAGAAGGAAAGTTAATGTTTGTTAAAAAAAATTGGCACCATATAATGTTTAATTTTATCAAAATTAAAACTCGACAATTTGCATATGATGAAACACCATATATCTCGATCATAATCAAATAAAACCTGCAAAGCATCTCAAATAAGTAATAGGATCAAAGAATGTGCTCAGGAACGATTGTGCATCAATAACAAACAAAGTCAGACTTGAGAAGTTTTAGCCCACCTTAAAGTGTTCCAGTGGATACTTGACTTCAGCCAAATTGATTTGATCCTACAAAATAATAGTCACATCTTTTATAAGAAGGGTGTAATCATAGGCACACAAGTCCAGCACATAAAGAAATAAAGTAGAAAATGGAAGTAGATGTGCTAAGAAATAAGAATGGCACCCAACTCCATTTTACAGAATAACTATTTTAACTCTTCGTACTCTTTACTTTCTTACAGTTTCTCATTGGACAAGTTTCATAATTTATTTATTTTTTGGGTCGGGGGATACAAGAGAAGATAAGGTATCCTCCGAAAGAATCCACAAACCGAACCCAGAGGCACCATATAACTATGAACTTGCATTTTCCTTTGACATGGCAAAATCAAATTGTGCCATCCACAAAGAACTAACAGAAGCATCATCAAACCTTAAAAGATTCAATAAACTTTGGTATATCTGCTGAAGATTCAGGTGAATCCATTCGTGCTCCCTGCTTTTCTGAAATGCTTTGCAAGAGCTCCTTCACCCCTGCATATAAGAGGTTGACCAATGAAAAGTACACGAATAAAGTAACTCAACACAAACCAAAAAGCTTATTCAAGTCTGATTTGGATATACTATAATATTGACTGCAAATCCCAGGTCTCAAGTAAGTGTGACCCAAGTAACAAAGGGATGCATTAAATTATACTTTTCATTATTCCTACTATACCAAAAATGCAACAAGATCTAACAAATCCGTACGGAATTTTTAAACCAGCAATATTATGATAGCATCAGTTCTATGCCACAAGACCCAGAACAAAGAGCGTTGACTGGTGAAGTTACATATATATGTAGCGTAGAACTTCTTTACAACTAAAAAAATTAAAAATAATTCATACCTATGTCCATTAGGCCAAGACCTAATTTTGACTGATAAATAGCTCTCATTGACAAAACAATCTTTTTGTCAATTAGTTCTTCAACAAGCCTTTGAGACTTCCGGTCATATACCTGATGCCAGAAAAGTTAAAGTTAATACATAACAAGTTGAGATGGTGAAAAGATACAAACATAGGATTGAAAATACCATTATTTTAGTATTAGAGCTTGTTTGGGAACCACTGATTATAGCCCATTCAGCTGTTTTAGAAAGATTCAGTTTTTTTATGAAAGAGTCATTATGTTTGGCTAAATTGATTATTTTCTAAAAACGTTGTTTTTATCTCTTTTCAGCTGTTTTGGTTTCCGCACAAGCTCTCAGCTGTTTGATTATTTTCTTTGGATTATAATCCAAATTGCTGCACATCACCGATACTAGGCATTTAAATAATATTGTTTTTACACTTCCAAAATCAAATAAATTATCTTAAAATTACTTTTCAGCAAACATACCCAAACAAAAACAGATTCTGATTATAATCGATTATCACAATAATCGATTATTTGAAAACAGATTATCAGCATAATCTATTTTTTCCAGCTTTCCCAAACACACTCTTAGTATTATTGTTTCAATTTCCTCAAATTCTCTAAAGTATATCTCTAATTCTCTACTTTGATGATGATGTTGAGTCAACAGAATTCAAATTACTGTGACTTTAAAAGATGGCATGCATGACAAATGTTGATACTTGTAATAGCATGAAAAGGTGGGACTGATATATGTTAGCAAATAAGCTTGGAAGTGCTTCTTCTAATAATAGTGGATGTGATTGGGCAACTCGGTCTGTACATTCTGATATAACTTGGAACATGTACGATGTATCATGTAAATGTCCTCAGATTGTTAAATAAATGAAGAAAAGAGGGGAGGGGCTGAGAAATCTGGCTTGCCAGAATATGGGAAGCAGTTGATCCGGATCGAAGACCGACATCGTAGGATGAGAAATGGGCCCATTCACTCAGTTTGAAGAACCACCTATACAAACAAAATAAATTCGATTTTTTATTTTGTCTCATGATGTACAATCATAAATGAATAACCACAGTCCAAATATATTGCACTAAAAAACTGTTATATAATCCATTAGGTCAATAATTATCATGGTCTCTCTTGTACCCCGTTTCTCAATGTCTAAATTAGCAGCATTTTACAGCAATTTACCCATATGAAGCCTGCTTATCTGTCAAGAATCCTCCAGTCATCACCTGGTTTCCAGTCCCTTCGTCAAAACAAAGAGTTAAGTGGATCATGCTGTTCAACTGGTCAGAAATGTGAAGAACCTCACCGCAAACAGGACATCAATTTAATAATGGTTCCCTGCAATAACAGAAGCTAGCTAAGCAAATAAGATCAAACAAATGTAATCAAACAACATTTTGAAAAATGAAAACCCTACTTCTAGTGTTGCTCACAAAATTCAAAGTATCTCTATGATAGAACTGGTTATAAACTTACACTAAATTACTGAATAATACTGACATATTATTGATATTTCTCTGGGAAGAAGTCTCCAACAGAGAATGAGTTCATACGGAAAATAGATATTACAAATAGATATAAGACTACTAGGATTCGAGAGCCTAGTCTCTCCCTGACCCAAACCACCACAAACTAACCAAAATGCCCTCCCTAATCCCTCCTATTTCCTATTTATCAGTTAAATCTAATTAACTGCATAATAGCAGTTGCATACAGTTACATGAAGGAGTTATAATATATATCAGTTACTAATATGTATAGCAGTTACTAACAATTAATAAAAACTGCCTACTAATATTAGATGTCTGCTGCCACTGTATTGGAGGCCTATGACTAAGACTCTACTTCGAGCGCATTCATTATTATAATTATTAATCATCAAATATCAAAAAATGATATAGCACTACAAATGAAGATGGTAAATATATCATTCCCAAAAAGACAACAATAGGTATACAAAATTAAAGCGTTAACTCTCTAGGAATCTAGACGGGTCATTACTTTTCTTGTTGAAGAGCAAGAAGGGTGGCCAACTCATCCATGCTCACAACACCATCTCCATTCTTGTCAGCTGCTTTGAACAACTCCTCTTTCTATTGAAAAAGAAATTGAATTGCTGAGACAGTATAACTTTATATATAAAACTAGACATTATATTGGGCAACTTCATTTCAGGATTTGCAGGGCAAAGATTCGTTATTTGAACCTTGAGTCTTGCACCGGCTTTAGTGAAGATTTGGACTTCAGATAGATAAAACAAACGAAGCCAATTTCCAATATGCGAATTCAAGGCTCTAAGTTTTAACATTCCAAATGTTATTAGTTTATATAACCGTAGAATTTGAAAATAGATTATAAAATCTGAATCCAACTCCAATCCAAATCCAGATATACAAGTAAACTAAAGATATTTTAGGAAGTGAATAATTAAGAACTAAAAAGTAAATTAAAATATAATGTGCAAAATAACTACTCGAGTTTGAACCTTGCTGTTTGCTACTTGATTGCCAAAAGCATCAATTAGGTCAGAAAATTCAGAAAGTGAAAGCATTCCATCTTCATTGTAGTCCTGCATCGAACTTAACTCTCAGGTTGATATTAAATATTAGGTGGTAAATGAATCAACATATTTAAATTATCGAAACACTAATGAATGCCATATTGCAGTTTCTATGGCTTACACAATTTCAAATATTTTTCTATGTATTCAACTTGTATAGATTTCTTTTCAAGTTTAAAGAGGCCCCAATAGAGAAAAGGAGACAACAGCAGTAATAAACGGGAATAATCACTAGAGTACATCAGATGGAGAGTAGCCCAATCGCTAGAGGAAGAGGGAGACCACAAATAACTATAGGCAAAAACATTCAAAAAGATTTATATCTCAATTGTTTGTCTATAGAGATGATTTATGATAGAACTTAATGGCATCGTTTGATCCACGTAGCCAACCCCGTGGGAAAATGCTTAGTTGTTACTTGTTATTGTAATATATACTAGCAAATTATACAATATTTTGTATATGTGTGTTAATATCGTAATGAAGTCTCAGCAACTATCCTTGGTGCAATATTAGTCTAACATCAGTACCTTCTCATCATGTAAAGAGATGAGGTTATTAATTATCACTTATTGTATTACCCTCATATGTCTGTTATTCAAGCCCACACGAGGCATAAGTTATCAGAAAACAGAAAGAAAAAACTTACCACTATAGATAAAATGCGTCTAACAAAGCCTTTCTCCATTTCAATTGGATCCTGTTATTTTTTTCATATAATTGTTAGCAATCCTTATCATACTCAAACAAAAGAATTTATATTGTATGCCATATACCTCTACAGAGCATGAAATGGAAATCTTGCCAACCACTTTTCCAGGAACTGATGGATCTAAAAGGTTGAATATCTCAATGTCTGAATCAGACTCCTGTACCACCATATCATTCATATCAGAGTGTAGAAAATGAATAAAGATGACAAGTGAAGAATTCAAACGTCTGTAATTAGGGGTAGAAATATAAGTTTCCTCACCTTGGCCAGAAATTCAAACAGATCAATCTCACAGTATCCAACAAGAGTATTGCTGGACAGTTTGTTGGTCTACACAAGAAAAAACATTAAAAAATTAAGCAGCTTGATAATTTCAGTTTATATAATATTTGCAGTTTTATTTTTCTTTCTAGTACATATAGGATGAAAAAAGGTCCTGCTCTTGAAATGCAGCAGAAATATACCCCAAACAAGCAGCATAGCATAGGATTCAAGCTTTACTTTTCGTTTGCACAAAGGCATTAGTTCATTTGAAATCTTTTCCCCAAAAAAAATAAATGAATAAATCTTGCTTCAGGGTAATGCACAGTCAAATAAAGGACCAAAAGGTTCTTATAGCACACCTCGAAGACAGAAATCCTTGCAACATGAGGCCCATTCTGCTCAAAGAGAAGTTTCTTTTCCTGTGGAAGAAAACATCAGCCACAGAGAAAAAAACACTGTCCTGTTAAAACAACAGAGACAGAATTGACTAACCTAAGATTGTTATTTATTTATTTTGTGTAGAAAATTGACTTTTAGAGCTGCTCCTTAACATGCTCCATATGACATTCAAATATACTAAATTCAAGTTCTAATATTAAAAGGAATTATCTGAAGTTACATTCCTAGATCTTGAAAAAGACTGAAAGTAATCAAAGTAATACGTTGCTAGATCTTTAAAAAAGGAAGAAAGTTTTGGAAATATCTTGAAAATGAATTATCTCCCAGAAGTCAAAATAATCACACATAAGTCACCAAACAGTAAATCGTCTGTGCAAAATTGTTAGAAATAAATAATTTGTAATGGATAATTGGGTGAAGTGAGCGACCTCAACACGTTATTTTCTCCAAATTACTCGAACAGTTTTCTTCTAGTTACGGGTATAAATAAGAAAGCATATTTAAACACTAAACTCTAAAACCCTCAAATTGCACAATTCCAAAAGAATTGATTCATTAAAAAAGAGAAATGAGAAGAAATGATATAGTTTAGAGAGAGTACTGACAGAGTTCCAAACTGGTTTGTCTGTGCTGCAACAACAAACAAAAACATGAGAATGAGCTAGATGATAGTAATGAGATAGATGATGAAAAGGAATGAGTTGAAGAAGAAGGGTTAACTGAGCGGAGGTAATTGAACGGAAGGTCTGTTCACCAAGAGAAAGGCACGCAATCCATTTATCCTTGAACTGCATCTCCGCCTACACCAAACCACATTTTATTTAATTATTTGATGTTATCAAATTAATATCATCGAATTAAGACGAGATGATAGATGAAGTTAATTGGAGAAGGTAGTAGTACATACGCGAATAAGTGTGAAGAGAGCAATCCCGGCCAAGTGATCAGCAGAAGAGAGTTTGCGAGGAGAAGTGGAAGAAGCGTTGTTGTTACCGTTGCTTCTGCGGTGAAGATGAAGATGACGACTCATACTCTCTTTGAATCGAGTACGACGCGACCCTTTCTCTTTCTCCGCCAATAAAGAAGAAGAAGAAGGAGAAGAAGAAGAAGAAGAAGAAGAAGAAGAAGAAGAAGAAGAAGAAGAAGACCGTTTAGAGTGTGGATGCCCCATGCTGCTGTTGCTGTGCCACACTGGCCAATGACTCACAGCTTTACCGTCCTTCCTTCACCGTTGTTGACTTTACCCGCTTCATGCCTCCCACCTCTTTCTCTTCTCTTCTTTCCAGACCATTAAATTCATCACTACTATCTCCTTGTTTGAAGAAAAATAGCTACTTGTACAAAAAAAAAAGATAAAAAATTAATTGGTATGTATTATTAATGTAAAGTTTTTTTTACGGTGTCAATCAATCACAAATCATTGTATAAATGGTTTTTATGGTTTGGATAAAAAATCAAAAGATTTTTAATGACGTATCGTTTTATTATTGATGGACATTATAAAAAATATTTACACTGATAGTATATACCTATTAAACTAAAAAAAATCAATGTAAAAAGCTTTATATAAAAAGTTTAAACTCAATTTCACTAACATTTTAATATATATATATATATATTAATAATAAAGAAATAGAATAACAATAACACTGATTTATCAGACTATCATGAGATGTATTATATAATGTATGCAGTAAAGTTTCTTCATAAGACATGTTTGATCTAAGATTGATCCAACGTTGATCGATCATTTGCTTAATATGTGTTTGGTTTCATGAAATCTTTGAAATTGATTCTGTCATCTGTCAAACGTAATTTTAGTAAAAATAAGATGTTTGGTTCTTTGCAGTAAAATTGATTCTCGCTTGAAGTGATTAAAGTAGAATATACAAAAAGTAGTTTCTAAGTTGAGTTGAAAAATTTACACTAAGTTTTACGTTAAACTTACTTTTAAAATAAAAAAAAATCCAAACATACATTACTTTATTTCAAACTCAATTCTAACAAAATCAATTACATTCAAAATCACATTTTTCAAACGTTCTGTTCCAGACAAACACTCTACACTTTCTATTCCAAGCGGCTAATATAAGGTTTTTCTAAATCCAATTCAACTACAGGCCAAAGGCCTTCTTTGAATCTAAACTTTTTCAAATTGTACTCCACCTATGGACCTACCCAATGGAATCATTGGGGTGTACCATTTTTTTTCTCTTCTTTTAGGGGAGGTATCAGACATAGAAATAGAATATCTTGTGTTGGGGTAAAATTGAAAATTTCAATTCCACAATTAGGCATGTTTTTGATCAAGCTGGAAATAAGTTTTGGTCAAAGGGCAGATGATGAGAGTTTTAGTCAAAGGGCTTGTTCCACAGAAAGATTGATGATCAGGTATGGAGTGACACCTGAGATGGGCTGGATCCATGCGCACGATGGACCACGGCTGATTGGGCTGACTGGTCCAGATTCCATTATCACATGATAAGATCTCTATGCAGGAAACATGCTTAAAATAAAATACTGTAGTATTAAATTACTGCTACATTCTATAACGCAGCTGAGAAATGGTAGAGTGATCCATTATGAACAATGAATCATTGCAACTATGCATTTATCTTATATTGGGTAGTGATACATAATATAAACATATTTACTAGTGATAAATGTTAACTTATTAAAAAAAAGTGTTAACTTATCAAAAAAAATTATTGAACATATTTTGTTTCGCAATATTATCTCGAGGACCAAAGTTTAATTGTTCTAGATTAAGTAGATTAGTCTTATTTTATTTAATAGTGTTTAATTTTGAATATTAATTTTCAATAGAAATTGAGTAATAACATGTAATATGAAATAGCGTTAAGAACAAAGTTTAATTTCGATAGATTATTAGTATAATTTTTTTTTATAATTATAAATGATCATATTGTAACTTTTTCAAGATAGTTACTATAAAAGTAAATTATTTTTAATAATATAATCATACGATTGATTGTTGGTGTAAAAACTCTTTGAATTAACAGTCAACTATTCATTTTGATTGTACAAATTTTATACTTTTATTATATTTTAATCTTTTTCCAGTGGCATTCACTTGGATGTTGAATTATTATATTCTCCCACAGAAGTGGCAAATTCATGTTTTAAAAATAAATTCACTATTAATTTTAAGAGTGAAGACCCAAATTGGTCCATCAAAATTTTCGAGGTCCCACTTTTAGTCCCAGAAAAAATAAATTGACCATTTAGTCCCTTAAATTTTCAAAACGGGACGCATTAGTCCCTAGATTTAATTTCTACGTTTGTATACTTGTCTATGTGTCCCATTAACCATCCTACTTGACCCGTTTGTGGTCCTGCACGACTTATGACGAATTTTGTCGATGAAAAACGAATAAAAAGGGAAAAACATGCACACTTTTAAAATTCAAATACCTGAAAATTATGCATTTTTTCACTTTTCTTTAATTTTTAAAGGCATAAATTCATCATAGGCCATGCCGGACCACTAACGGGTCAAGTAGGTTGGTTAATAGGACACATAAGCAAGTAAATAGACGTCGGAACTAATCCCAGGACTAATATGTCCCGCTTTGAAAATTTGAGAGACTAAATGATTAATTTAATTTTTCCATGGACTAAAAGTTGTTGGAACCAAAGTAGTTTTGGATTTAATAATCTCTAAGTTTTGATGCTAAGAAAATGATTAAATTTGCTTGGCAAAGTGTTAGTTGAGATCTAACAAGTGAGTTCAGTTTATGCAGCAATATTCAAAATAATATAAGGTATACAATGCTTGGACTCGTGCAGAGAATTACCTGTCCAAAGGTTATTTAAACTGTTTATAATTTAATTGATAAGTAGACTAGTTTTCTAAAGTAGACGAGGCTATAAATGAATACCTAAATAACTTGTTAGGTATAGCAAGTCCAAAGACTTGAAAATAAGAGCGTCCATTCTGTCACGTCAACAGACGAGGGCTATCCTTGAAACTCAAGTATACATCCATAGTGTCTAAACTAAAATTCAGTATAAGTCCATAAGTGCCACGTCATTGAATGGAGGTTCTCTGAGGACTTAGCAAGTCCGAAGACTTGTGTGGACGAGCGCTTCTAACACATTTGGAGACGAGCTAGCGCTTCTACCACTTTAGTGGACGAGCGCTTCTGCCACATTAGTGGACGAGCAGAATTAAAATCTTGTATAGATGTGTTCTTAAAACTAAGTAGACGGTTCTATATGTTTTATATCTTTACTACCTTGAATGTGATTTAATGCAATCTGGTCTACGATGAATTTATTTCAAATGATTGATATTTATTTCAAATGATTATTTGTTCTTTCCATTTGTCTTTATCCGATTTAATGTCTTATTTCCCTTGAGAAAATTCATAATACTATTAAGGAAATACAAAAAGCAAATAGCACAATTAGAATTGCAAAACGATCTGTACGATGACCTCTTTTTTACTGAACAAAGGCTGTGTTATACACAAAGGAGGAAAGAAAGCTTTTAAGGTACAATTGCTCAGAACAGTGAGCCTCCATTTTATTATTTTATGATAACTAAGGATGCTTTTCACAATGTCCAAAATCAAGCTATCAGTCAAAATGAATATCATGTATTTAATGATGTATTAAATTAAAATTTAAAAATAATACAACCTACCAAATACTAATGAAAAAAGATACAATTCTCCTTTCATTATGCTGCAATCCCACTCCTGGCGGGGAGATTTTTTTTGTTTTTTTTTACTGCAAAACTTTCAATGGATTTTTTTTTTGAAAACCATGTTTCCTAATCTAATATTGAGCATCATATTTATGGGATGTATTAGATTGAGATTTCAAAGAATTTTGATGGATTTTTTTATAACAAAAAAGTCTTATGGTTCAATCAAGACTTTTATAGATTATAAATAAGTCTCGTGGTATTCAATCAGGATTATTAGGATTTTTTTTAAAAGATTCCAAATCCAATGATATTCAATCAAGACTTTTTATAAGTTATTAAAAGACTCATGGTATTCAAAAGTTTACTGATTTCCCACACAACCTATCAGACTTTGTTTTCATAATTCGTTCTCTCCAAACTTTCTTTTAGGGTTGGGAATTTGTACCCTACCTATTGGATACCCGTAAAAATTACCCATGATGGGTAGGTTAATTACCCACATAATGAGTAAGGGTCCGGGTACGGGTAATTACCTACAAATTTGAACCGGTATGGATGCGGGTACGTGTACTATGGTATCCTCCCCGCATCTACACATATGTAATTATTTATTTATATTACTAATATATATAATTTTAACTATAAAAAAAATTTCAAACCAAAATTAACCTAAAGATTCTTAACTTTCTAAACCTAATTGTATCTATAATTCTTTTTGGATGTTTTATTTATTTAAATATTTTGATTTGTAATATTTTATTGCTTTTTCGCAGTTCAAATGTGGGTAACGGATGTGGGTTCAAGTACTTAGATATCTAGAGGATAGGATACCGGTAAGGGTACTATAGCTGTTACCCAGGAACAAGTATGAATCCGGATACGGATAATTTTTTCAAACACGGGTATGAAGACAGGTTTACCCAGACCCTACCCATTTCCATCCCAACTTTCTTTCTCCTGGGGCGGTCTCTTGCTCTTTTATTTCTCTTCTTGCGCTTGAGCGGTGCCACTAAAAAGCAACTGAACCAAACTGAGCATGTTTATTCTTTTACCTATATTCAGACATTCTCGTTGCAGCACGTTGCCAATGGCTACCATGAAAGGTGAATGCCACACTCCACAGAGAAGGAAATTTATCCATGATGCAATTGAGACAATTCGTATATATCTCACAAATTTTCAAGCACTTCCATTCAGAAAACATTACATGGTAGGACCCAGCATTATCGTATCATCTTTCACATTTTTTTATTCAACGAAATAAAATAATAGATATTCCTGATATAGGTTGAAGTAGGTAATACCAATAATATATATATATATATATATATATATATATATAAGTTTTTTTAAAATAAAAAATAAAAAATAGCAATAGCTGATTCCATGTTTTTTTTCCTGGTACATTTATTCCAAATTGTAATTTTGTTGATTGATATAATAAATATTCTTGTAAAATAATTAATAAATTTCTTACATATGTTGTAGTAGTAATTCAAATAGAGGGTCCACAGCAAGGAAATAAAAAAGGAAATGATAAATCTTATAAAAAAAAGGAAATAACAAAGAAAACTATGAATCTTAAACCCTAGAGGATTGCAATGAGTTGTTGTACCTCCCGATGGATGCTATAAATAATGAATTGTTACTTTTTTCATTGACTTTTGTAACTATGGATATTTTCTAAAAATTCATGTGTTCCTTTCAAATCCTATAAATCCAAATAATCTACTCAAATCTTATAAAGTCTTATGATATAAATCCTTTAAAATCCACACATGAGAATCTTGATTATAACAATCTTTTAAAAAAAAGTCTTTTAATCCAACCCTCTCTTTAATTATGTCCAATATTTTGATGGAAGCAAAAATGGTATACATCAAGCATTATCTTACAAAAATTATAATGTAGATAATAGATAACTAAGATTTATCATTACAATTCTATTTTGATTTACGATTTTTATTTAATAATTAAAAGAATATTATTTAACCTATCACTAAATAATTATTAATTATTATTATTATGAATGAATGTGATTTTTTTAATAATAGCTTATTTTTTGAGTCCGCCAACAATACATATTAGTTGTTAATTCATTGATGGTAGCATGCAGGTCTTGGTTTGTGGGAAATAACGACAGAAGAATGTAGGAAAAGATAATTTGTGAGTTTTTTGTGCGACATATGGTGGAAGGAAAATAGAGATAAAACAGGAAAAAAAGAAAGCCGTGTAAACAATTATTGAATATATATACTTTCTTAAATGAAAAACAAATATTATAATTAACAATTTATACTGCTGAATGAGCTTCCTGTGGATCAAGCTCATCATCATTTGGCCTCTGATTAGCACTTGGGATGAGCTTACGAATTTGCTCGTAGAAGGAGCACAAGAGACTGAAGAGAGCAAAGAAGAGCTCACGAATTTGCTCGTGACGGAAGAGAGCAAGGAAGAGCTCACAAATATGGTCGTAGAAGAACCAAAACGAGGCTACCAATAATAGAAGCATATTGACAATGAAAAATGGCAAAAAGTGAAGGAGGAGGAACCACAAGAGTGACTCGCTTGCAATGATCCCAGAAACATGGAATAACATAATAGTTGCTGAGCTCATTGGGTCTGGCGCTTTTGATGCAACTGCATGCGATACTAAGGCAGTGAGGAAAAGCAATGTGGTTGGCTTTGATCCTTGGAAAGGATTGGTCGTGTTTAAGCCGCCTTGATACTTAACTGCAACACAAGAAAACAGGGATGTGATGATAAGGAAGTATGTTTTTTTCGTATCGGGCGACATAGTGTTGTCTAGAAAACAAAGCTAGAAATGCCGTTGTATTGGTCCTTCAGTGCAATGCTTTGGATTTACTATGCAATGTTCAAAAATGACGTCCTTCTTCTTATATATAGATCAGCCTACAAGGGGTGGGGAGAAGTCAAAGTGGTGGGAAGAAGCTGGGAAACTTCAAAGGGGACGATAAGTTTATGAAGTTTCCCAGCTTCTTCCTTCTCCCTCACTCACGATCTGAAGCAGTTCAAGGCCCGGATTCTCCCCTTCCATTCTAAACGTGATTTGCGGACATCATGGGCGCAGCATCAGAGCAATATTTTCTTTCCTTTTCTGCCTTCTTATTTTCTCTAGGATACTATCATGCCTTTCCTTCTTTGCTTCCAAGAAACCCTCACCTTCCCTTACATTCTAAAACCCTAGCGCAAACCAGAAAAGGTATGATAGTATCCAAGAGAAAATCAGAAGGCAGAAAAGGAAAGAAAATGTTGCTCTGATGCGTGCCCATGATGTCCGCAAATCACGTTTAGAATGGAAGGGGAGAATCCGCGCCTCTGGTTTGCGCTAGGGTTTTAGAATGGAAGGGAAGGTGAGGGTTTCTTGGAAGCAAAGAAGGAAAGGTATGATAGTATCCTAGAGAAAATAAGAAGGCAGAAAAGGAAAGAAAATATTGCTCTGATGCTGCGCCCATGATGTCCACAAATCACGTTTATGATAGTATCCTAGAGAAAATAAGAAGGCAGAAAAGGAAAGAAAATATTGCTCTGATGCTGCGCCCATGATGTCCGCAAATCACGTTTAGAATGGAAGGGGAGAATCCGGGCCTCTGGTTTGCGCTAGGGTTTTAGAATGGAAGGGAAGGTGAGGGTTTCTTGGAAGTAAAGAAGGAAAGGTATGATAGTATCCTAGAGAAAATAAGAAGGCAGAAAAGGAAAAAAATATTGCTCTGATGCTGCGCCCATGATGTCCGCAAATCACGTTTAGAATGGAAGGGGAGAATATTCGCCTTGAACTGCTTCAGATCGTGAATGAGGGAGAAGGAGGAAGTGAGAGTGTGACTATAAATGTGAGTGAGGGAGAAGGGGGACTGGGGTTTTAATTCTAATGACCAATGTGTTCGCTCTTTCTCTTTGCGACATCTTCACATATATGAAAATCATTTTCATGTTCAAAACATCATTAATGATGTTTTTCTTTGGCTTATAGTTAAGAAGTTTCCCTGCTTCTTCCCACTCCTTTGACTTCTCCCCACCCCTTGTAGGCTGATCTATATATAAGAAGAAGGACGTCCTTTTTGAACATTGCATAGTAAATCCAAAGCATTGCACTGAGCAGTGCAACAACATAAGGAGACGAACTACATTACAATATTTGTTTTTTGTCAGTTTTTGAAGAATATAGAGACAGCGGTGTTATAATTTTTTTAACATATTTTTTAAATCAGATCAAAACGCAAATCTCACATCACTTTTGTATTTGCGTGGACATCGTTTGGACCGTAATTCTTTAACTACTGTCATTTGATTTGGTGGATTATTGAAACTCAAACATAAAAAAATATTGGGTTAAATATGTTTTTAGTTTCTAGGAAATGAGTGAATTTTTGTTTTGGTCCCTGTAAAAATATTTCTTTGGTTTTTATCCCTCTAAAATATGAAATTACTAATTTTGGTCCCCAGAAAATGAGTAAATATTGGTTTTGATCCTTGTAAATTGTTTTTCTTTGATTTTAATCCCTTAAAATTTGATATCACCGTTTTTAGTCCCTGTCATCCATTTTAGGAAAGATAAATATAATTCATTTTAAGATTTAAGGAAAATTTTAAGAGAATCATATGCTAACATAACAACATAGAGGTTATTGTGTGTCACTTGGGTTAATCATATGTCCTTCTGTTAGACACATAAGTACTTAATAGATGTCACATGATAGTAGGGACAAAAGATAGTTATTTCAGATTTTACAGGGACCAAAATCAAAATTCATTCATTTTGCAGGGACCAAAAACATATTTAACCCAAAAATATTCTACAATTTAGCGATTGGATTGGCTAAATTTATATTCCAAACTATATTTAAAGGTTTAATACATGAATTAATTTTAATATGTTATTAATATAAAGTTTTTTTATAGTATTAATCAATTATATATTATTGTACACAAGACTTTTGAAATAATTATTATAAAATTAAATATTTTTAATAATTTATACAATATATAATTGAATAGAAAACAAAAAACTTTAACTTTAATTGATATTTACCATCAGTAAAAACCATTATAAATCAATCATAAATTGTATATCTTTTAAAAATGTATGACTTTGTAATAATTGTCATAAAAACTACGCATTTTTTGTTACATAGGAGAAAAAACACAAAAGAAAAAGTAGCTAGGATCTAACAAAAGAGACTTCCATGGCATCCGCTAACAGAATGGACACCATCTCCTGAGGCGCGCCTTGAATCACCGTGAAGCTTGTTGAGCTTCTAGCTCCCAATTTAGCCAAATAGTCTATTAAGGAACCTCTCTCAGAGTATGTAACAATACACACTCCCAATCTTGGCGCATC
Organism: Sophora flavescens; assembly: GCA_030762895.1. NCBI lineage: Eukaryota > Viridiplantae > Streptophyta > Magnoliopsida > Fabales > Fabaceae > Sophora > Sophora flavescens. The sequence goes on from CM061069.1 coordinate 60,863,198, forward strand.
ATTCTCTTAATGGCAGCAACAATCGTACCATACCTGTGGTGCACATTGATCTCATCAAGAACTAGATCCACAACATGGGCCGAGTCTGAGTAGCAAACCAAATTTCTGTATCCTCTATCCCAACACATTTATTGATTTGTAATTGAATAATAATATAATAAATTTTACAATAACAATGTATCAAAATTAAATTAAATTTTTTTTAACATTGTATTAAAATTAAATAACTAATATCCAGTAAAAAAAATTAAATACCTAATATATTTACTATTGAAGTAAGTTTTTACTTTATGTGCATCCCCGTAGGGGTGGACAAATTTTTTTTACCGATCCGCAACCGAGAAAACCGGAGAAGGAAACTAGTGCATGGGGGATACACACGGGTCGCGGGTTGTTCGGATCAGAGAATCAGGTACACATGGAAAGCGTCGGGCCGGTTTGGATTCGGTAAAAAAAATCACTACCGACCGTACCCGGCCGAATGTATTAATATATTATTTTTTTTATCTCTGATTTTATTTTACTCTCATTGGCTACACTCAATTTTCGGTTCAATCTCATTGGCTCTCATTAACTTATCCTTACCTTTAATGATTCTCTCATTACTAACCCCCTAAAACACGTCAATAATAAGATCTTATCTGATCTTTTCTCAAAATTTCAGAAAACAGATCTCTCAACCTCTCTCCTCTCATTATCTTCTTCACACTTTCACTCAAACACTCACATCTCATCCCCCAAACCCTAGTCTCTTTGCCCCCTTTGCCACAGAGGCACTTCGGTACAAACCTTGATGACGATGACAGCACGATCTCTTCCATTTCCAGTGAAACCGTGACGACGACGACGAGGTAGTCGATGACGATGATGGTGAAGAAGAAGACGACAACGAGGGATCAATGACGACGACGCCCAAGATGACGACATCGATATCTTCCCAAGATGATGATGCTATTGTGATTTCCTCAACAAAGAGGTGGTGGTACTCATACGGGTTCTAGTGATTTGTAAAAAGTTTGAATTTATCTTGGTTCTTTTTGTTTAGTTGAATTTGTTATATTGACATATCTAAGTGTTACCTTGGATTTTGTTAAATCTGTTGAATGTTTGATGTTGATCTATTTGATTTTTTTTCTTTTGGTATATTTCTGTTATCTTCAATCTTGGTTTGTTTCTATTCTTTCATTTTGAACCCTAAACCGTGACAACCCACCCGCCGGAACTGCCACCTACCGGAATCGCCACCCGCCCTAACTGAACACCTAAACGGATGGAAACAGATGATATATTTTAGTTGTCGGTTTCAATCGGATTAGGGTTTTTCACCCGAATCCGACCATAAGCGACTGATGTCCACCCTACATCCCCATGTGGTGCCTTCTATCCTGCACCATGTAAAGTTTGGTGCATGATGCACCCTCCAAATGACCTGTTATAACCAGTTTTCCATAATTATATTATTAAGCTACAATTTTTATTTTTATTTTTATTTTTATTTTTTATTTTTCATTCTTCTTTCCTAAACCACCACTGTACAGCCCTCACCGGCAACACCTTTGGTTACCTCCTGCTTCCATCTTCGCATATGAAACCTGACGGTGAGTATCCGTGTCGACTCGTAACCACCACCACCATGGTCGAACCCCTACTGTCCTGGTTGAACTCCTAATACCAGATCTCAGTACAACTCTCTCCCCCTATGTTGATGAAGGTAGATGGTGGTGGGTTGAATAGATCTGGTATTCAAAAAGGGATTATCGTACGATGGTACATGGAATGGTGATGGGGTTCTGTTGCGATGGTCTTGGCGGCAGATCAGTAGATTGCGACGACGGACAACTAGCGATTCGTGAAGGAAAAACTAGAGTTCTTCGATGTCTAGAACAATGTATAGATATAAAATATAGCATATTAATCATGTTGAACAAAGAACTAAGACAAGAATTTTTGTACCTTGGAGTATGATAGAATCATGAGATCTTCTTCAGAATGTGAGGGCAAATTGCTCTATTCTCTAGTAAGTGTATACCACGTATGAAACTGCTTGATGGGGAGACAGTTGAACTTACTAGCAGAGAGTAGGGACCTCTCAACGGGTTAACAAGAGAATGAATCATCCCATCATAGGGTCACTCTTAGTAGATACACAATTACTAATTTCACCAATTGGTTTAGTGATTCAGAATTATTAATAAGTTTTGATTATGTTTTAATTATTAATTAATGCTATCCACATAATTATACACATGTTAAATAAAAAATTTAACAAATCTCCCACTTGGATAGAATTAATCAATCATTAAAATATAACAACAATTATTAAGAGTGAAATATCAATTATGGTCAAAGCACACATTAACCAACTGTGTCAGAAATATAAGCTTTAATGCTGCAAAAATAGAGTCTGATAGGGAAGTAAATCATTCATGCTAAAGACATACATTTCATATAAAGAATGATAAATTTGGAAGAACATATTTAAGTTAAGAGTAACATGTTTATCCAAGAATGGTCCAAGCATCTGAAAATTTTATAAGAGATAGGATATATCAAAGTGATATTATTTCATACATATCTCATTATAAACTCCCACTAACCCAAACATCAAAAGACTGAATTAAACTAATATGAGTTATAATATTCAGGTAAGTAAGTCTTTGGTCAATGGATCTGCCAATGTGTTTTCAAATTAGTAAAGGCCGTAAAATATCCACATAGAGACATGAAGAGTAATTACATATATGGATAGCCCATTAGTAAAATTAATTACATTTGATTAAAAATCAATAAATGCTCAACAATACATGGAATTCAATTAATCCGAGTTTTGCTAAATGAGTGACTATGCAAATCAATAAGGAATTAGGAAATCTGAGGATCTTCTATTTGAATTGCATATACACTTAGTTATTTAAAAAAATGGCTTAATGTGGTCACAAGAATGTCAATGATAACCAAGCATTTATGACTACAAGATTTACAAGCAACTCAATAATATAAATATCGTACTCGGATAGGAGAAATGACATCATACAAGCAAGGTACTTATACATTTGTGACCTAACAAAATGTGGAATATTGGTTAAAAGAGAGAAGCACAACATGATTGCATGCCAAAAGATTATGGTGCATTATCCAACAAAATCGACCTTAGCATCCTAGAATGAGACAGAATATCAAAGTCTCTTAGAATATGTCATATGTCATAGTGCGTACAAGAATATATGACAATATAGAATTAATAAGTCTCCAGACATCACAATAGTGTACACACTCCCTCTATTCTAGTATAACTAAACAAGATTATGATTCCCATTAGACCCACTAATATTTAAATGCTCTAATTGTATAATATTTGATAGTGGGATCATTACTATGTTGTATATTACAAATGATCTCCACATAAATTATAATATTATTTGATCATATGCTAATCTATTATGTTATTATAATTTAGGCTTAATTGCAGCTTTGGTCTCCCTACTATTGGCCATGTGCGATTTTGGTTCATAAAGTTTTTTTTCGTGAACATTTGGTCCCTTAGTTTTTCAATGTTGCAAATTTGATCCTTCTTTCCAATGTCTATCATTTTTTTCAATGATCAACATAGAGGAACCACTCCTCTAAGCACACAACCTCTGGTTGAGGTTCTCCCTCCTTTGCATCTTCGATTCAACATGATTCAGTGGTTCCTCTCTGCTATTTATAGGTTTTGTCCCTCTTTTTCGGGACTTTTTTTGGTTACACCATATGATCCTTTACCATAAAAGCTCAAATAGAGGTTCTATATGCTTAGAGCAGTGGTTCTATGTTCTTAGAGGAGTGATTCCTCTATGTTGATCATTGAAAAATTGAAGGACATTGGCTGAAGGACCAAATTTGCAATATTAAAAAAACAGGGGACACTACAAAAAAAGGTTATTTAGCGACCGAAAATAGTGACCGAATTTGTTCGTTGCTGTTTGTGATCGAAATGGTGACCGATTGTAGGATCTACATGAAACCTGGTTATAGTTGATACTGCGACCGAAATAGCGACCGAAATAAAGCGTAACAGAGTTATCGGTCACTATTTCGGTCGCTAAATAAAGGAAAGTAAAAGTTAAAACTTGCTGACTTTTTAGCGACCGAAATGGCGACCGATTTCAATGCATTAAATTTTATTTATATTTACGACCGATATTTTTCGGTCGCTAAACGGAGCGTAAAAAAATTAAAATAGAGCGTGTTAGAAATCGATCGCTAAATTTATGAATTCAAATTTCAAATTAACCCAGTTAGCGACCGATTTAGTGACCGAATAATTCGGTCGCTAAAAATAAAATCCCTAAATCACGATTTCCTTCCTCTCTTCCCCCATTTCTCTCTTTTCTTCTCTTCTCTCTCACGCGCAGCAGCTCCTCAAGTCTCCGGCCAAGTCTCCGGCCACCACCTCCTCCACGCGGTAAGCATACGTCTCTCTCTCCCTCTCCTTCTCTCTCTCCCTCACGTCTCTCTCCCCCTCTATCTCTCTCTCTTACTTGCATCTATCTCTCTCTCTGTTTGCAGGTTTTGCGTGGCTGAGAGAGCACCCTCTTGGGCCGCTGCACCGCCGTCTATGCAACTGTGAAGGTAGGTTATTCAAGTGCCTCCCTTTCTTCTTTCAATCCAAGATTGTGATTCACTACAAAAAATATACTGTTTAGCGACGGTTTTAGATGTCATACTGTGGCGGTTTCAACCGCCGCTAAAATATTTTACGACGGTTTGCAAACTGCCTCAGAAATGACCGTCAAGAAATCATTTGGAGTTAAGATAAAGGGCGAGGCCGATAAGACTCGGCCAGAATCCGACAATGAGCCTTGAAATCCACTTGAGGAGGTTGTCGGCCTATCTGGCCGACAGAGAAGTACACTCTAGAGAGTGTGTTGACGGATTGTATAATTGACGACGACCCTTTGGGTTTTGAAAAATGAGTCGAAGCCAAGCAGAACATGGAAGTAGAGGATCCTCTGGAAGAGATAAATTTGGGAACGGAAGAAAAGAAAAGACCCATTTTTGTCAGTGCTTTTCTGCCAGAGAATTACAAACAAGAACTTGTAGGATTAATAGCCGAGTACAAAGATTGCTTTACATGGGACTATGATGAAATGCCTGGTTTAAGCAGAGATCTTGTCGAACACCGATTGCCACTTAGGGAGGAGTGCAAACCTGTCAAGCAAGCAAGTAGAAGGTTTGCTCCAAAAGTGGTACATAAAATCAAGGAGGAAGTACAAAGACTGCTTAAAGCAAAGTTCATTCGAACGACCAGGTATGTCGATTGGCTTTCTAATGTAGTCCCTGTCATGAAAAATAATGGTAAAATGAGGGTATGTATAGACTTCAGAAATTTAAATATGGCTACCCCCAAAGATGAATATCCGATGCCAATAGCCGACATGCTTGTCGACTCAGCATTAGGAAATGATATTTTAAGTTGTATGGATGGCCATGCAGGATATAATCAAATCTTTATAGCCGAAGAAGATGTGTCAAAGACTGCCTTCAAATGTCCAGGAGCAATTGGGACGTATGAATGGATGGTCATGCCTTTCGGTTTAAAGAATGCAGGGGCCACCTATCAACGAGCAATGAATACAATTTTCCATGATGTTATTGGAAAATTTGTAGAAGTATATATTGATGATGTGGTCGTTAAGTCCAAAACCAAAGATGACCATTTGGAGCATCTGAAGCAAGGATTTGAGAGAATGAGAAAGCATAACCTCAAAATGAACCCAGAGAAGTGTAGCTTCGGAGTGTCGACTGCCAAATTCCTAGGATTCTTGGTCCACAGAAAAGGAATTGAGGTAGACAAGAATAAAGCCAAAGCAGTCATGGAAGCCTCGGCACCGACAAATAAGAAAGAACTACAATCCTTTTTAGGGAAGGTTAACTTTCTACGAAGATTCATATCGAATCTGTCAGGGAGGACAAGAGTATTTGCACCACTGGTCAAGTTGAAATCAAAACAAAGCTTCACATGGGAGCCTTGTCACCAAGAGGCTTTTGACCAGATCAAGCAGTATCCAGTCAATCCACCGGTCATGATGCCTGCAGTGCCTTGTCGACCATTGAAGTTGTACATATCGGCATCTGAGGACACTATAGGGTGTTTATTAGCCCAGGATGATGATGACAATGTTGAAAGGGCTATGTATTATCTAAGTAGAGTCCTAAACGATGCTGAAAGAAGATATAGTGCAATAGAGAAGTTATGTCTAGCATTATATTTTTCTTGTACAAAACTTAAATATTATATGATGCCATGTCATGTATTAGTTATTTCCAAAACTGATGTGATAAAGTATATGTTGTCAAAACCAGTCCTTAATGGATGTATTGGTAAATGGACCATTGCCTTATCAGAGTATTCTTTACAATACGTGCCAGCTAAAGCTGTCAAAGGACAGGCAGTGGCTGATTTTTTGGTAGAACATCCAGGACTGGATGTGCCGAAAATAAATGTTGTCAATTTACAACCATGGAAACTCTATTTTGACGGATCAAGGCATCAAGGAGGTAGTGGAGTAGGAGTTTTAATCGTGACTCCACAAGGAACCCCTACTAAGTTCATGTTTGAACTTAAGTATCCATGTTCCAACAATGAAGCTGAATACGAAGCTTTGATTGTCGGATTGGAAATGTTGGCAGAGATAAAAGCACGAAATGTGCATATTTTTGGGGATTCTCAATTAGTCATCAAACAACTTACACAAGAATACAAGTGTGTCAGCTACAATTTGACAAAGTATTGTATCGTAGCTAGCAAGTTAATGAAAAATTCGATGACGTAATTGTTGAATATATTCCCAGAAATTTAAATCAAGAGGATAATGAGTTGGCTCAGATAGCCTCAGGATATAAAATATCTCAAAAGACTTTGTCAACACTAATGGAAATTAGAGGATTGTTGTATCCATTAGAAGAAAGAGATATTTTAGTTAATGATGTAATTCTACCTAATGACTGGAGGTTGCCAATAATCAAATATTTGGAAAATCCAAGTCAGAATGTAGATAGAAAAACAAAGTATAAAGCATTGAATTACACGATGCAAGTAGGACTGTTATACAGGAAATCTGTTGACGGGACTCTACACAGGTGCCTGAGTGAGCAAGATGCTTATTTGGCTCTATCAGATGTCCATGAGGGCATGTGTGGAGCTCATCAGGAAGGTGATAAAATGAAATGGGTTCTACGAAGAAGTTTGTATTATTGGCCAACTATGGTTAAAGATTGTATTTTATTTGCCAAATCTTGTGAACAATGTCAGAAACATGGCCATATACAAAACATGCCGGCTGGCGAGTTACATTCTATTGTCAAGCCTTGGCCATTTAGAGGATGGGCTCTATATTTAATTGGCCAGATACATCCCTCTTCGTCAAAAGGACTGATAAACCTCTGGCTTATCTAGTTTTATGACTAGATGAACTAGGGTTTATGTGCCAATTTATTCGAGTTCACTCTCGTTTTCGTCCAAATTTGCCTTGTTTTGTTCCTAAGTTGGACTTTGACTCGTTTTGCGTCTTTTGTGTAGTTTTTAGCTTATTTTGGATAAAATTATGCTTTTGGTTGCTTTTTGTGTTTTCAGGTCAATAAGTGAAGCTCCGGGAGTCAAGGAAAGCCAAGAAATAGTAGAAATTGCAATTCTGGAGACACTAGCCCCGCGAGAGTCTGAAGACCAGCGAGACAGAGACTATCACGGCAAAGCCGTGATTAAGGTCACGGCTGTGACAAATTGAGGTTTGAAGACTCGCCCCGCGAGAGACAGCTCGCCTCGCGAGAGAATGAAGACTTGGAAGTCAGAGACCATCAAGGCCTAGCCGTGATGAAGGTCACAGCCTAGAATTGAATCTCGCCCCGCGAAAGCATCTCGCCCCGCGAGAGTTTGAAAACCCTGGAAGACAGAGGCCATCACGGCCTAGCCGTGATGAAGGTCACGGCTGTGACAGATTGGGGTTTGAAGACTCGCACCGCGAATACAAGCTCGCCTCGCGAAAATCCAAAATTTGAAGCGCGCCAATGCTTAATTTCGCGTCGCGAGAGTAATCTCGCCCCGTGAGAGGGCGAGAAACAGAATCCTTATTTAAAGGCTGTTTCAGATCAAAATTAGATATGAAGTTGTTAGCCACTGTTTAGATCAGAATAGGAGTGCGAATCCTTGTTTCTGGAGCTGCGTCTCCCTTCTCTTTTCTTTTCTTCTTTTAGTTTATTATTATGGAGATTATTGCCGATTGTTTGTGCGTCGTCACGGGCATGAGGAACTAATCCCCTCGTCTAGGGGATCGATGAAGCCACCCATGACTGTGTAGTGTTCATATGATGTATGTGTCTCTCCCCTTTTCTCAATAAATGTTTTCCAATTCTGAATTGATTGTGTTGATCATATGTGTTGCATGATTAACTAGTTAACGTGTTGAGACGGATCGGCGATTCACGTTTTAGAACTTGTATTGGAATCACTAATCGAATAATGAGCACGACCGTGAATTTAGGCGATTAGTGCAACCTTATAGGGAACAAGATTTAATAGAATTCGAGGGTTAGGATTATGAGACCGAACAAGTAATTAATCCTAATCGTTGAATACGTCCTATTAAGACGACCGTGAATTTAGGAGAAATTGGGGGTCTCGGTTGACATTGTAATTGAACCTAGGAAGGAATGCATCATCACTTGGGTACTATGCATGATTGGGTAGGTGGATTTGAAACCCTAGATATTTTTAATTTCAGATTTTAATACCTTGCTTTAGTTGATTTCTTATTTGAATTGTGACCTTAATCTCTCTCTCTCTCAACAACTTTTCTGCCACTTGACCAAACTTATCGAACTTCTCGCGAATTAGTCGAATTGGTAGCCCAATCCCTGAGTTCGACCTCGGTAAATTCTTACCGTGTTTTTATTACTTACGACGACCCGGTACACTTGCCGGAGTCACAAACAAGTTTTTGGCGCCGTTGCCGGGGATTGGCACAACCAATTTTCCTATTTTTTAGGAAATTTGATTGATTGGTTAAGTTGATTTTATTTTTTATTTTATTTTTCTGTTATTTCGCTATTATTTTTCTCTGCTTCTTTGATTCCACTTGGTCTTTGCCTGTTTTTGTATGCGAGGTACCCTTCTACAAGAGGACTTGCTATTTGATTCCGAGATCACCAGGACCGAGAGGCAATTAAGGAAAGAAGCCAGGGAACGGAAAAGAATTGAAGGAATTAAAATAGAGGGCATGGCTGAAGAAAACCCTCCTCCTCCTCCTCGTTACAAGCCTCTCTTCGAGTACGATCTACCAAGCTTGGGAGATTGTGACTCTTCTATTCTGAGGGGCAACCTGAATACAGACTCCTTCAGAGTGGAAGCACGTGTCACATTCCAGATCCGCGAGAATCAGTTTGATGGGAGTGGCAAACAGGACCCTCATAGACACATCACTCGCTTCCTTGAAGCTTGTGACTTGCAGAAGACCAGGGGAGTCTCTCAGGATGAGTTTCGCTTGCGGCTTTTCCCTCTTTCTCTTAGGGATGTCGCTCGCGATTGGGTTGACAGTTTGGATAGGAACAGCATCAGAACTTGGGAGTAGATGGCACAGAAGTTCCTAACCAAATATTTTCCTCCTCAGAAGGCGGCACAAGCAAGAATAGCCGTCACATCATTCAGGCAGACGGAGGATGAAACTTACAATGAAGCGTGGGAGAGGTACAATGGGTTATTGAGAAGATGTCCCTCAGTGTTCTTTGACCCGGTTTCCAAAGTTCAGCATTTCTTTAATGGGTTGAGGGGACTCTATCAGATGAACTGTGATGCCGCAGCTGGCGGTTCTTTCTCTTATTTATCAGCGGAGGATGGATGGACATTGTTAGAGAAGATGTCATATAATGATTACAACCGTGGTAGGGAGACCTCAAGTGGAATCAGTTCTGGGACAATGGAAGCCATTTTAGAGCAAAACAGACTTTTGAAGATGCAGAATGAGGCTTTGTCCGGGAACAAGAGGGCTAATGCGATACACGAGGGAATGCCTCCGGGTTGTACAAATTGTAATGGAGATCATGACACTCAGATTTGCCCGCTAAATTTCTCTCAGGAACATGTGGACTCATGCCACAACTTCTATGACACTGTGCCCCAGAACAATTATTAGAGGAACAATCAGAATCAGAATAGGGGCTACATGAGAAGAGACCATCCGGGATTTGCTTGGAGTGATGTTAATGGTGGTTTAGCCGGTCAACAACATCCTCAACAGAATTGGCAACAACCTCAACAGGGTCTGAGACCGAACATTGGAATTCAGCAGCGCAACACTCAGCAGGCTCTTCCGGGGCCTAATCAGTTGCAAATATCAGATGGTGGAAGACAACCGTGGGAGCTGGCCTTTGAGAAGATGACCGCGACAGTTGAGAAGTTGTCAACCTTTACATGCACAGCTTTAGAGAAAGTGAATGCGTCAGTTGACAAGTTGGAAACTCATACAGGGTCGGCAATTCACAATCTAGAGACGCAGGTTGCTCAGCTCGCAAGGCAACTTAATGAGCGTCTCCCAGGTACTCTCCCAGGTGACACCGAGAACAACCCGAAGAACCAATGCAATGCCATCACAACTAGAAGCGGAAGGGTGTTGGAACCTAGCAGGGGTACCACTAGTTCTCAGGATGACAAGGCCCCAGAACAACCACATGTTGAAGAAGAGCAACCTGAAAAAGAGAAGTTAGCAAGTGACAAGGAACCGGAGCAAGGGGGAAGGCTGAAGCTTGTGGATGAAGAGTTCCGAAAGAAGAAGTGGGTCGAACCCCAAGACCTCCCACCTTACATGAAGGTATCGTATCCTGAAAGATTGAAGAAACCTCATTAGGATAAGCAGTTCAACAAATTCCTTGATGTCTTCCGCAAACTTCAGATTAACATTCCATTTGCGGAAGCCTTGGAACAGATGCCATCATATGCCCGGTTTATGAAGGAGCTTCTCACCAAGAAGCGAAGGATAGTGGATGAGGAAACGGTTGCTTTGACCGAGGAGTGTAGTGCCATTCTTCAGAGAAAACTACCTCCAAAGTTGAAGGATCCCGGTTCTTTTTCGATACCATGCACCATTGGGGGGATGACTGTAGGGAAGGCATTGTGTGATCTAGGGGCAAGCATCAACTTGATGCCCCTCTCTATGATGAAGAGGTTGGGGATCCAAGAAGTGAAGGATACACGGATGTCGCTCCAACTGGTCGACCGCTTTATAAAATATCCTTACGGGGTGGTCGAAGACTTGTTAGTGAAGGTGGACAAGCTTATATTTCCGGCGGACTTTGTAGTGCTTGATATGGATGAAGACGCCGAGATCCCTCTCATATTGGGTAGGCCCTTCTTGGCCACTGGGGGTGCCTTGATAGATGTGCGGCAAGGGAAACTCACTCTAAGGGTGCAAGATGATGAGGTAGTCTTCAATCTGTTTGAAGCAATGAAGCACCCTGCAGAGAGGTCAAAAGTGTATCGAGTGGATACAGTGGATCCAACTGTAAAGGCAACTAGAGAGGCCCATGGTTCTTCACTTGCTCAAGTGTTGGTAAAATCCCATGATGATAGAAAGGAAAAAGACCCTTTGGGGGATGAGGTCTACCTCGAGTGGTTGAAAGATATGGAAGCCTTACCGAGTTCCCCAAGGGATGAATGTGCAAAGGAAGAGCTCATCAACAAAGGCATGAAAAAGAATGGTAAGGCACCAAAATTGAAGGGTGGCACAACCGTGGTGATCAGTACAGACAATGAGTTGATCTCAAAAAGGACCACCACGGAGTGGAGAGTTCGTGCTGATTATAGAAGGGTCCTGAACTTAAATGAGCTATCCGGGAACCGCATGCGAGCATATAAAAGGGCACAAACCAACAAAGAACGGGCCAAGGAATGGCATGGCAAGCAGGATCTTCCTCCGGATTAACCCTTAGGGGCGACTTGAGTTAGGCTCGGGACGTTAAACAAGCGCTACTTGGGAGGCAACCCAAGCTAGGTACCCTCTCCTTTCCTCACTCTTGTTTTTGTTTTTGTTTTTGTGTTTGTTTTGTTTTTGTTTGTCACTCTTGAATAATTTGAGAAGATCAAGAGTTGTTGTATGAATGTTGTGTCGGCAAGCTTGTTGGATTTTAATTGAATTGAGCATAGATTGATCTCATGAATTATATTGACCATTGATGATTTCCCCCTAGGTTCTAATAATAGAAAAGTTGATCCCCACTTAAAAATTGAAAATTGAACTTTGAGATTTATTATGATTGCTTGATTTATGATAAGTTTGGGATGAGGGGGTGCACACACTAGGAATCGTATCTCGGTCAAACAGTTTGCAAAATGTCCAGGTGAGGATTTGAGCCTCCAACTCTGTTTTTGAATGTGTGAATCACTGTAAGTTGCACTTTCCCGAATTTGCTTGAATCTCTATATGGTTTGCATGTTTATATGTTGCATCAAATGATTTAGGAAATTTTCTTTGAATTAACTACTTGGCCATGAATTGAACCAACCTTGATGAATGATCCCTAGTTAGCCACATTGAGCCTTGAAGCCTATTGTTCTTGATGACCTTACATTACAAGCCATTAACTCGGAAAAACCATGATTTTCCCCTATCCTAGGATTTAGGAGAGTATGGAATTTTAGCTTTGTGAGTGTTGTTGTGGAACTAAGTTTGGGGTGGCTACAAGTTCATGAATCATAGTTGAGAAAAAGAAAAACGGAAGTAAGGGCCGAAGGCTTGAAAAAAAAATGGGTGATAAAAATCATTGAATATGTGCCAAAAAGGGCAAAGAAAAATAAATATAAAAAGGAAGAGGTGTGTAGCCACCAACTGCAAGGAAGAGAATAATATGAGAGTGAATTCAATTGTTGTGATATTAGTTTCATGCTCTCATTGATCCTAGGGACTTAGCCTCTATCCTTTGATTATCCTACCCTTAACCAGGCCCCATTACAACCTTTGAAAGACCTATTGATGTTGCATGCATGTTTTCGTGGGAACCGTTTTTGAGATGAAAAGCAAATTCACGGGAAGTGCTCTTGATATGTGAAATTGAGTGAAAAAGTTGATAAACTAGACAAACTTGAGCGAATGAGTGAAATACTAAATGCCCTTGTGAGGAAGGCAATTGTTTGAAATAGGTGATCTTCCTTTGTGTGTATCTTTGAGCCTCAACTTAGAGTAATGATGGCATGAATGATAAATTCTCAACTGTTTAAAGTAGATGAATGTGGGGATTACATTGATGTAAGGGGGAGATCATTGGAGAAAAACTGTTTTGATTGCATGAAATTTGTGCGAAATCGATTGATTCCTTTAGGCTTGCCAAGTCTTGAGTCGTTTTTTAGTTTTAAGCTTGCTTGGGGACAAGCAAGGTTTAAGTTTGGGGTATTTTGATAAGCCTCTGGCTTATCTAGTTTTATGACTAGATGAACTAGGGTTTATGTGCCAATTTATTCGAGTTCACTCTCGTTTTCGCCCAAATTTGCCTTGTTTTGTTCCTAAGTTGGACTTTGACTCGTTTTGCGTCTTTTGTGTAGTTTTTAGCTTATTTTGGATAGAATTATGCTTTTGGTTGCTTTTTGTGTTTTCAGGTCAATAAGTGAAGCTCCGGGAGTCAAGGAAAGCCAAGAAATAGTAGAAATTGCAATTCTGGAGACACTCGCCCCGCGAGTGTATTCTCGCCCCGCGAGAGTCTGAAGACCAGCGAGACAGAGACTATCACGGCAAAGCCGTGATTAAGGTCACGGCTGTGACAAATTGAGGTTTGAAGACTCGCCCCGCGAGAGACAGCTCGCCCCGCGAGAGAATGAAGACTTGGAAGTCAGAGACCATCACGGCCTAGCCGTGATGAAGGTCACAGCCTAGAATTGAATCTCGCCCCGCGAAAGCATCTCGCCCCGCGAGAGTTTGAAAACCCTGGAAGACAGAGGCCATCACGGCCTAGCCGTGATGAAGGTCACGGCTGTGACAGATTGGGGTTTGAAGACTCGCCCCGCGAATACAAGCTCGCCTCGCGAAAATCCAAAATTTGAAGCGCGCCAATGCTTAATTTCGCGTCGCGAGAGTAATCTCGTCCCGCGAGCGGGCGAGAAACAGAATCCTTATTTAAAGGCTGTTTCAGATCAGAATTAGATATGAAGTTGTTAGCCACTGTTTAGATCAGAATAGGAGTGCGAATCCTTGTTTCTGGAGCTGCATCTCCCTTCTCTTTTCTTTTCTTCTTTTAGTTTATTATTATGGAGATTATTGCCGATTGTTTGTGCGTCGTCATGGGCATGAGGAACTAATCCCCTCGTCTAGGGGATCGATGAAGCCACCCATGGCTGTGTAGTGTTCATATGATGTATGTGTCTCTCCCCTTTTCTCAATAAATGTTTTCCAATTCTGAATTGATTGTGTTGATCATATGTGTTGCATGATTAACTAGTTAACGTGTTGAGACGGATCGGCGATTCACGTTTTAGAACTTGTATTGGAATCACTAATCGAATAATGAGCACGACCGTGAATTTAGGCGATTAGTGCAACCTTATAGGGAACAAGATTTATTAGAATTCGAGGGTTAGGATTATGAGACCGAACAAGTAATTAATCCTTATCGTTGAATATGTCCTATTGAGCACGACCGTGAATTTAGGAGAAATTGGGGGTCCCGGTTGACATTGTAATTGAACCTAGGGAGGAATGCATCATCACTTGGGTACTATGCATGATTGGGTAGGTGGATTTGAAACCCTAGATATTTTTAATTTCATATTTTAATACCTTGCTTTAGTTGATTTCTTATTTGAATTGCGACCTTAATCTCTCTCTCTCTCTCAACAACTTTTCTGCGACTTGACCAAACTTATTGAACTTCTCGCAAATTAGTCGAATTGGTAGCCCAATCCCTGAGTTCGACCTCGGTAAATTCTTACCGTGTTTTTATTACTTGCGACGACCCGGTACACTTGTCGGAGTCACAAACAAGGACATCAGTTCATTTTAGTTGGAGTTGACTATTTTACCAAATGGGTAGAGGCAATTTGCCTCAAAGCAGTCACCCAACAAGACGTAATTGATTTCATTGAAAATCACATCATCTGTCGGTTTGGCATACCCCAGACTCTGACAACAGATCAAGGGTCAGTATTTGTCGGCAAGAAAGTTGTGGAATATGCTAGTTCTAGGCATATAAAAATACTCACATCTACACCATATTATGCACAACCAAATGGCCAAGTTGAGGCCATAAATAAGATCATTATTAATCTTATTAAAAAGCATGTGGGCCGACAACCTAAGAGTTGGCATAATACCCTTGATCAAATATTATGGGCATATAGAAATTCACCCAGACAGTCGACAGGAACCTTGCCACATCGGCTAACTTATGGGCACGATCCTGTACTACTTGTTGAAATAAATCACCAATCCACTCGCATTCAAAGGCAAAATGACCTGCCTACTGACCAGTATTGGAATGCAATGCTAGACGAATTGGATGAGTTAAGTGATGAAAGATTGATTGCATTGGAAAATTTGATTCGGCAAAAGGAAAGAATTGCAAGATTTTATGATAGCCGAGTTAAGTTCAAAGCTTTTAAGGTAGATGACCTAGTGTGGAAAGTCATATTTGTTAAGTCTCTAAAATGTTTGATGTGCATTTCCCTAAGTTTTGATGAAACTAAACATTGGTTAATGATTTAATTAACCTTCATATTGGTTGCTAACCTATCTATCGAGTGTGCAGATTAAATAAGAGAATCATTCGTCCAACACCGTTTGAAGATAAAAACTCACGTCCAACACATAAGTGTTTTTAAAACAAACGTCCAGCACTGAGTGTTTGAAGCGCTCGTCCAAAACTCAAGAGAAAGAAGGTCGCGTCCACTAAAAGTACCAGAAGGCCGTATCTACTGAAGATATCAGAAGCGCGTCCACTAAAAATATCAGAAGTCCGCGTCTACTAAAAAATACAGAAGGCCACGTCTACTTAAAGTATCAGAATAGCGCATCCATCAAAGTATCAGAAAAGCCCGTCCAGTGAGGTATCAGAATTATCCGTCCAATGATGTGGCACTTGGAGCTCGTCCATTAAAGTATCAGAACAGTGCGTCCAATAAAGTATCAGAACAGCGCATCCACTAAGGTTATGGCTCGTCCAATGACGTGGCAATTGGAGCTGGTCCATTAAGGTCAGTATGGCTCGTCCAATAACTAGCATATGGAGCTCGTCCATTAAGATCAGAATGTATCCGTCCAATGTTGTGGCAAGAGGCTCTCGTCCACTGGAGTAACTGAGACTCTCGTCCACCAGACTAACTAAGACTCTCGTCCACTAAAGGTGACAGAAGTGCTCGTCCACTAAAGGTGACAGAAGCGCTCGTCCACTAGTCTTTGGACTTGCTGAGTCCTTGAAATGAAGCTCGTCTACTAGCCCGAATGAAAACTCAAATGACTAGAGGGACGTGATTATTTTATGAACGCGAATTCCCTGAGGATTATCAGAATCGTTTTTCAAAAGCCAGAAAGAGACTTGAAGCCTTCTCTCCTACTCAGTTTCACGATTATCAAGAAAAGTCAGAAGCTGCTCTCTCAAGGAACCTTGGATAATCAGAACCAGAGACCAGTTAAAGAATGCTTCCAACGTGCTTTATTCCCTAGTACCTCTGGTCCTCACACAAAAAAGGAAGTGTACTCAGTAAAGTACAAAAAGCTCTCTGCTCAACTTTGATATGGCTGTAGTACGATGAATAAAGCCATGATCCTTCGTGTTAGAGTACAACCAACGACTCTATTGCATTAATGACTACTCAGAACGACTCTATTGCAATTAATGAAGTTCTGCTTGAAGCCAACATCTGAGGGGATGTCTCTAACGGATCCAAAATTCTTGAAGACCATAAATACAGAAGCCATTGAAAATGAAGCAGACACAGAATACACACTGCATTAAAACGCCATTACTCTGCTCATTTATTTCTTCATTCTTTCATTCTTTATTCTTCAATCATTTTGAAGTTATTAAGCAGACTTTCCCGAGCCTTACATTTAAACCACTCTCTGAGTGTTAGTGAAAGATCTGCCTGTGAGAAATTGTATTTATTACAAACCTAATCTCTCAAACCAACCTGAGTGAGCCTGAAGAGGCTAGGTGTGCAAAGAATACTTGTCTTGAGCCTGAAGAGGCTAGGTGTGCAAATAATACTTGTATTGAGCCTGAAGAGGCTAGGTGTGCAAATAATACTTGAGTTTGTAACCTTATCAGTTATAGTGGATAAGTCTTGGTGCTGCCAAGGACTGGACGTAGCTCTTTGATTTGAAGAGTGAACCAGGATAAATCTCCGTGTCAATCTCTCTTCCCTTAAACTCTTTAATTGCTTTAGTTTTTCTTGCATCTATCAAGTGGTGTGTGTGCAACAGTCACCCGTCCATCCTGTATTCTTTCACTCGTCCAAATCTACCTTTCTGTTTGCGAAAAGATTTTAGCTTTGCCTAAAATTCTGATAAACACAATTCAACCCCCCTTCTCGTGTTTATAGTTGTCTATTTCAGTTGGTATCAAAGCTCAGCCTCTGGGTTGAGCATCTAACAGTGTAGAGGTCAAAGGTCCTGAAGAATAGACATGACGGCTGGAGATAGTATAAGTAGAAGTCATCAGACTGAAGGAGCCTCCCTAACCAGACCTCCTTACTTCAATGGTGAAAATTACAACTACTGGAAAGATAGATTTCAGTGGTGCATTCTATCCACAAACTCTGATCTTTGGGATGTCATCACAGATGGTCCATTCATTCCCAAGAATGATGATAACACTAACAAACCAAAAGCTCAGTGGACTGCTGCAGAAAAATCAAAATGGGAGCTGAACCACAAAGCCAGATACAACATCATTTGTGCTCTCAGTCCGGAGGAGTTTGAAAAGGTATGTGCCTGTGACTCTGCAAAAGAAATATGGGACACCTTAGCTGTCACACATGAAGGAACAGCAAAAGTCAAAGAATCAAAGATTTCCATACTTGTTAGAAAGTATGAACTGTTCATCATGGAGGAAGGAGAATCTGTTGCTCAGATGATAGGAAGATTTCAAACTATCATCAACAGTTTAAAATGTCTTGGCAAAATTTATACCAATGCTGAGAAGGTTGGTAAGATTATGAGAAGTCTACCTAAACAGTGGAGACCTTTGGTCACTGCTATCTCCCAAGCCAAGGATCTCACTACCTTGACTATGGATGAACTTCTTGGAACACTCACTGTTCATGAGCAAGAACTTGGAGATTAAGCTGCACCAAAGAAGGGCAAGTCAATTGCTCTAAAAGCTGATCAAAAGTCAGCAAAAGGTTCCAAGGCTCTGAAGGCAGATGAGTCAGCCAGTGATGCTGACCTATCAGAACTCGAGGATTTTGAGAGTGATGAAGAGTTGTCTCTCCTGACCAGGAAGATAAAGCTTCTCCTACAGAAAAAGAAGTTCAGGAGGGATAGGCCATTCAGAAGGTCCAACAAGGACAAGAACTTCAAAGAATCCACCTCAACAGACAAAAGTCCAATTGTTTTCTATGAGTGCAAGAAGCCCGGTCACTTCAAGGCTGAATGCCCTCAACTCAAGAAGGCCCCTGTTAAGAAATTCTTCAAGAAGAATAAGAAGAAAGGAATGATGGCCACTTGAGAGGATCTGGAGTCAACATCTTCTGATGAAGAAACTGAGGAAGAAGCCAATCTCTGTTTGATGGCCAACACTGAATCAGACTCTGATGATGAGGTACATCCTGACTATGAGGAATTACTTGATGCTTATGAGGAGTTGTTGGAGGAATCCAACTGCTTATCTAAGGCCTTCAAATCCCTCAAGAGAGAGTATGTAAAGCTCACCAGTGAGCATAAACAGAAATCTCAAGAGTGCGAGAAGCTGGCTAAAGAGAACAGTGAGCTGAAGACTGAAAAGTTTAATGAAGCTAAGATCTCAAGTGAAACATCACCATCTGAAGAAGTTGAAAAACTTCAACAGAAAGTGGATGAGCTCACTTCTGATCTTGCCAAATTTGTTAATGGTAGAGACAATCTGACTAAGCTACTTGGCATTCAGAAGCACTCTCTTAACAAAGAAGGTATTGGATATGTCCATCAGATACATCATAAAGTATCAACTAAAGTTCCCACAATATCTGTTAAGTCAACTGTAACTAAATCAACACCTATTTGTAACTTCTGCGGAAAAACTGGGCATGTTATGTCTAAGTGTATCCATAAGAAGAGAAGGAAGTCTTTACAGGCTCCTAGAACTAATAGAAAAAGACCCAGAAAAATATGGGTACCTAAAGATCAAATAATTTTTGTTGCAGATGTCCTCAACAGGACAAAGAAAACACCACTACTAGTACCTGGACAGTGGCTGCTCGCGTCATATGACAGGAGAAAGGTCTATGTTCCTAGACCTCCAACTTAAGGAAGGAGGACACGTTGCCTTCGGAGGAAATCAGAAAGCGAAAGTTATAGGTATTGGTACTATTGGTGGTAAACCCCCTCTTCCCTCTATATCTAATGTTCTTATGGTTAAAGGATTAAGACACAACCTGCTTAGCATAAGTCAATTATGTGATAGTGGTTTTGATGTTTCCTTTACCAAGGATGTATGCATAGTTAAAGACTGCAGTGGTAAAACCTTCTTTTCAGCTAAAAGGCAACAAAATCTTTATAAGATTGAACTGTCTGATCTCTCAGATCAAAGTGTAACCTGTCTGATGTCTAAAGAGGATGAGAGATGGTTATGGCATAAGAAACTAGGACATGCTAGTATGAAACTAATTTCTGAATTGAAAAGGAATAATCTCGTGAGAGGATTGCCTGATATTAGCTTTAAGAAAGATGTCTTGTGTGATGCATGTCAGAGAGGTAAACAGATAAAATCAAGTTTCAAATCTAAAATCCAAGTATCAACATCTAGACCTCTTCAGTTGTTACACATGGATCTGTTTGGACCAGTTAGTGTTGCCAGCCTGGCTGGAAGAAAATATGGATTTGTCATAGTTGATGACTACTCTAGATACACATGGGTACTCTTCCTAACACACAAGGATGAGTCTTTTAAGGCTTTCTCGATTCTCGCAAAAGAGTACAAAATGAGCAGGGGTTTCGTATTTCTACCCTTAGAAGTGATCATGGGGGAGAATTTGAAAATGAGCATTTTAGACAGGTTACGTGAGGAGAATGGAATCTCTCACAATTTCTCTGCACCTAGAACTCCACAAAGAAAATGGAGTGGTTGAGAGAAAGAACAGATCTCTGCAAGAGATGGCTAGATCTATGCTCAATGAAAATAATCTCCCTAAGTACTTCAGGCGTGTCTGTAAACACTGCTTGCTATGTACAAAACAGAATACTTATTAGGCCTTTTCTAAAAAGGACTCCTTATGAATTGTGGAAAGGAAAAAGCCCCAACATATCTTATTTTCATGCTTTTGGATGTGAATGTTTTATTCTGAATACCAAAGATAATCTTGGAAAATTTGATTCTAAGGTAGATAAAGGTATTTTCGTAGGTTATTCTGAAAAATCTAAGGCTTTTAGAGTTTACACTTCAAGAACTTGTATTATTGAAGAATCTGTTCATGTTAAATTCAATGATGGTTTAAAGACTGATAAAGAACTATCAGATCTAGAAGATGATCTTGCAAGTCTTGATATAAACAAGCCAGAAAGTCAACAACCCGATCTAACCAAAACAGAACCTATGCCTGAGGCTGAAAGACAAGTGGAACAAACGAGTCAGCAGACAAGTCAAGATCTTCATGATGATCTCAAAAGGGATTGGAAGTTCAACACTCATCATCCTAAGGATCTCATTATTGGAAATCCTTCTGAAGGAGTAAGAACCAGATCCACATTAAGAGAATCAAGCAATATGGCCTTTATTTCAGATTTGGAGCCTAAACACATTGAAGAAGCTCTTGAGGATGAAAGTTGGATTCTTGCTATGCAAGAAGAACTTAACCAGTTCACCAGAAATGATGTCTGGACTCTTGTCTCTAAGCCTAAAAACAAGTCAGTTATTAGAACAAGATGGGTCTTCAGAAACAAATTGGATGAAGATGGTAAAGTTGTCAGAAATAAGGCAAGGTTAGTAGCTCAAGGCTATAACCAACAAGAAGGTATTGATTATACTGAAACCTTTGCACCTGTAGCTAGAATAGAAGTCATACGCATTTTAATGTCATATGCTGCACAACACCAAATTACCCTATTTCAAATGGATGTAAAAAGTGCTTTTCTAAATGGTATAATTGAAGAAGAAGTGTATGTTAAACAACCCCCTGGTTTTGAGGATACTGATAAACCAGATCACGTTTTCAAACTTAAAAAGGCATTATATGGTTTGAAACAAGCACCTAGAGCATGGTATGATAGACTCAGTTCTTTTCTCATGCATAATGGTTTTACTAAAGGACAAGTAGACACTACTCTGTTCAAAAAATGCTCTAAAGAGAACTTTATTATAGTTCAAATATATGTTGATGATATTATTTTTGGAGCAACTAATGAAAAGCTGTGCAAGGAATTTTCAAATCTAATGCAAGCTGAATTTGAGATGAGCATGATGGGAGAATTGAAGTTCTTCCTTGGATTACAAATCAAACAGACAAGTGATGGAATTTACATTCATCAACAAAAATATACCAAGGAGATACTCAAGAAATACAAAATGGAAACTGCAAAGCTCATGAAAACCCCTATGCAACCCAATGCAAAACTAAGCAAAGATGATAAAGGTAAAAAGGTAGATCAAACTGTCTACAGAGGTATGATTGGCTCTCTACTGTACTTAACTTCAAGCAGACCTGACATTCAATTTAGTGTCTGTATGTGTGCTAGATTCCAATCTGATCCTAGAGAATCTCATCTTAAGGCTATAAAAAGAATATTTAGATATTTGCTTGGAACTACTAGTCTTGGTTTGTTGTATTTAAGATCAAAAGAATACAGATTAGTGGGATATTGTGATACTGACTTTGCTGGAGAAAGAATAGAAAGAAAAAGCACCAGTGGAGGTTGTCACTTCATTGGAGCAAGTTTAGTCTCATGGTCAAGCAAGAGGCAGACAACCATTGCCTTGTCTCTCTGGAAGCGAGAATACATCTCTGCTGCTAGTTGCTGCTCTCAACTCTTATGGGTAAAACATCAACTTGAGGATTACTCTATTTATGAACATAACATTTCTGTATGGTGTGATAATTCCAGTTCTATATTCTTAACTAAAAATCAAATTCAACATTCTAAGGCTAAGCATATTGAAATCAAACATCATTTCATTAGGGATTATGTTCAAAAAGGCATTTTTGATATTAAGTTTGTTAAAACTGAAAATAAATGGGATGATATTTTCACTAAACCCCTCGCAGAAGAAAGTTTTTTATTTATTAGAGATAATCTAAACATGCATTGCATTGTTGAATGACATGTATGAATGTTAACGAGTCGATGGTAAATCTATCATTACTCCTATATACATGTTCTTTCAACTAAGCATTAGTTCAGGGGGAGTAATGATACAATAAGTTAAGTGGAATATGTCTAATATGCTTGCTGCATTACTATGATTTTCTTAACATGTTATCCTGCCTTTAACATATCTCATAAATAAAACTTGATAACCCTTTTTGATGCTGACAAAAGGGGGAGAAAGGGAGAAATAAATGAATAGGGAGAAAGGGAGAAATGAATAGGGAGAAAGAGAGAAATGAAAATGGGAGAATAGGAGAAATAGAATGAATATGATATGACCTGTTCACACTTAAGAAAATTTCAACCTGTCTATATATGTTATTTTCTTTGTTGATATTTTCTGAGGTTCATTAAATCATCTCAATGTTTGTCATCATCAAAAAAGGGGAGATTGTTAAGCCTCTAAAATGTTTGATGTGCATTTCCCTAAGTTTTGATGAAACTAAACATTGGTTAATGATTTAATTAACCTTCATATTGGTTGCTAACCTATCTATCGAGTGTGCAGATTAAATAAGAGAATCATTCGTCCAACACCGTTTGAAGATAAAAACTCACGTCCAACACACAAGTGTTTTTAAAACAAACGTCCAGCACTGAGTGTTTGAAGCGCTCGTCCAAAACGCAAGAGAAAGAAGTCCGCGTCCACTAAAAGTACCAGAAGGCCGCGTCTACTGAAGATATCAGAAGCGCGTCCACTAAAAATATCAGAAGACCGCGTCTACTAAAAACAACAGAATTCCGCGTCTACTTAAAGTATCAGAATAGCGCGTCCATCAAAGTATCAGAAAAGCCCGTCCAGTGGGGTATCAGAATTATCCGTCCAATGACGTGGCACTTGGAGCTCGTCCATTAAAGTATCAGAACAGCGCGTCCAATAAAGTATCAGAACAGCGCGTCCACTAAGGTTATGGCTCGTCCAATGACGTGGCAATTGGAGCTCGTCCATTAAGGTCAGTATGGCTCGTCCAATAACTAGCATATGGAGCTCGTCCATTAAGGTCAGAATGTATCCGTCCAATGTTGTGGCAAGAGGCTCTCGTCCACTAGAGTAACTGAGACTCTCGTCCACCAGACTAACTAAGACTCTCGTCCACTAAAGGTGACAGAAGTGCTCGTCCACTAAAGGTGACAGAAGCGCTCATCCACTAGTCTTTGGACTTGCTGAGTCCTTGATATGGAGCTCGTCTACTAGCCCGAATGAAAACTCAAATGACTAGAGGGACGTGATTATTTTATGAACGTGAATTCTCTGAGGATTATCAGAATCGTTTTTCAAAAGCAAGAAAGAGACTTGAAGCCTTCTCTCCTACTCAGTTTCACGATTATCAAGAAAAGTCAGAAGCTACTCTCTCAAGCAACCTTGGATAATCAGAACCAGAGACCGGTTAAAGAATGCTTCCAACGTGCTTTATTCCCTAGTACCTCTGGTCCTTACACAAAAAAGGAAGTGTACTCAGTAAAGTACAAAAAGCTCTCTGCTCAACTTTGATATGGTTGTAGTACGATGAATAAAGCCATGATCCTTCATGTTAGAGTACAACCAACGACTCTATTGCATTAATGACTACTCAGAACGACTCTATTGCAATTAATGAAGTTCTGCTTGAAGCCAACATCTGAGGGGATGTCTCTAACGGATCCAAAATGCTCGAAGACCATAAATCCAGAAGCCATTGAAGATGAAGCAGACACAGAATACACACTGCATTAAAACGCCATTACTCTGCTCATTTATTTCTTCATTCTTTCATTCTTTATTCTTCAATCATTTTGAAGTTATTACGTAGACTTTCCCGAGCCTTACATTTAAACCACTCTCTGAGTGTTAGTGAAAGATCTGCCTGTGAGAAATTGTATTTATTACAAACCCAATCTCTCAAACCAACCTGAGTGAGCCTGAAGAGGCTAGGTGTGCAAATAATACTTGTCTTGAGCCTGAAGAGGCTAGGTGTGCAAATAATACTTGAGTTTGTAACCTTATCAGTTATAGTGGATAAATCTTGGTGCTGCCAAGGACTGGATGTAGCTCTTTGATTTGAAGAGTGAACCAGGATAAATCACCATGTCAATCTCTCTTCCCTTAAACTCTTTAATTGCTTTAGTTTTTCTTGCATCTGTCAAGTGGTGTGTGTGCAACAGTCACCCGTCCATCCTGTATTCTTTCACTCATCCAAATCTAGCTTTCTGTTTGCGAAAAGATTTCAGCTTTGCCTAAAATTATGATAAACACAATTCAACCCCCCCCTTCTCGTGTTTATAGTTGTCTAATTCAATATTGCCCATGGATAAAAGTTGTCGAGAATATGGAAAATGGTCACCTAAATGGGAAGGGCCATTTAGAATTGATAAAGTATTTTCTGAAATGCCTATGCGCTTGTCAATATTAATACTGGCTTGATAATCAAGTCAATTAATGGCAGTACTTGAAAGAATATAAACCGACAATGTTGGAGATAAGAATTGACAACAGGTGAAGGAAATAAGCATATTCACTAAACTGGCAATACAATGAAATATTGTCATTTGCTAGTAGAAATCAAGTTGTCGATTAAAGATAATATAATCCTAGAATTCAAGGCAGTGCGTCAGTAACTTTATTTTCCTTCAACAATGTAGAGGTATAACTCAAAATGTTGAAACTTCATTCCCCATTTGATGAGGTTTCAGTTGCCTCATTTGTCGAGGATGCAGCACGAGCAGATCTCACCATCATTTCACTTAGAAGGTTGTTGTTGCTATGGTGTAGTAAAGATGACACCAAAGAAAAACCACTACCTTCCAGGATGAAGATGATGAAACTAGAGCGAGATGCACTCGTTCTGTATCAAGATCAGCTTTTCCCCAGATGTGCAGTAAAGTCAGCTCTGAATGTTACATTGGTTACTGACCTTCACTACATGTTTTACATTGGTTATTGACCTTCACTGAGGATATGACCATTAAGACAGAAACCTTAGTTTGAAACTTTAATATGAATAAGGTCAGATTCCCATGAAGGAAGAAAGAAGAATAGGTGGAGGCCTTTTGTAGGATAAAGCATGTTATTTGAAAGGTTCAACTATGAAATCGTGGATTTATAGATCTCGTTATTTATAGCTGATTTCGAAAGACATTTATTGTGGTTTGGTTACCGAAGTCTCGAAATTCATCATGATATTTACGGTGATTTGATAAAGCATGAGTTACGAAGTTGTGTGGAAACACGCAGTCAAATCAAATAATAAATAAACGTGCAAGAAAAGAAATATTTATTATTAATCAATGACTGTAAAAAATGACCAGGTTAAAGATTGACAAGGACAAGAGTTACAACTATCAGTTTGGCCTAAATAGAAGATAATTGATCCCATGCAAGGGAAAAGTTAGTTTTGTCTACAGTAGCAGCTTCATATTCAGGCTGCAACGCACGAAGTTTGCTGACTACACTTTCAGCTTTCTGGCCAAGTCGGACAGATTCATTGTCAATAGCTTTGACTTTGTCCTTGCTCTTTTCTAACGCTTTGTCGAACTTGGCACATTTTTGATCCATCAATTCAACCTCGGCCAACAGTTTCTTCCGATACTCCAGTAAGCTCTCTTTAGTTTGAGTCCCGATGGAGATAAGATCAAGTTCCTTTTGTTTAGAGGATTCAAGATCTTGAAACCGAACTAAGAGATCATCCTTGTTTTTTTCTTCCTCTTCGTAAGAAGGAATGACAGAAGTCATCCTTTCTAACTTACTGGAGAGCCTTTCCCAAAATGTCTGAATAGAGGTAAAAAGCGTACGGCTCGATAAGGGAAGATTAGAATGAAGAGGAACGATTTCCTTGAT
Source organism: Sophora flavescens (assembly GCA_030762895.1). Taxonomy (NCBI): domain Eukaryota; kingdom Viridiplantae; phylum Streptophyta; class Magnoliopsida; order Fabales; family Fabaceae; genus Sophora; species Sophora flavescens. The sequence goes on from CM061069.1 coordinate 60,889,520, forward strand.
AAGTCGAGACAGTTCTTTTTGAATCTTGACATCAGACAAAAGTTCATCAAAAGGATTGAAAAGAAGAGCTTGGAGATCATGCATGAGGGTGATAACTCGAGAATCACTGGAGTCGTGTTGAGTCGATGAAGAGGTGGCTGAGAGGGATGACTCTTTCCGGCTTACTTCTGACAGCATATTAATCCACGTGTTGAAGTGTAGGGCTGGTTTGGGGTCAGGAGACTTCATAGTAGGAGGTCTGATAGCAGGTGGAGAAGGAATGACAGGAGTTGTTTAAGCTAGTAGGGCCTCCATGTCAATATCTTCATCCGGAATTTCAATCATGACAGCAGTTCCTACTGGTTTATCAGCTATGGGAATTGGAGTGATTGAAGTCGTATGATGAGGGCTGGGAGGCAATTCCGGATGAGATTCGAGAACCTGAAGATCACATGTCAAACTCCTAGTATCGACAAGAATACCTCCTGAACTTCTGTCAGCATGCAGCTCCGAATCAGATACATTTACTGGCTCGACAGTTGTGAGAATCTCCTGAATGGTCATCGAATCATCAAACTGAGGAGATTTTTCCTGACATGAAAGATAGATAAGAAGATATATACATATATATAAAAGAAAATGACAAGGTCAGTGGAAATACCAGATTAGAATCTGAAGACATCAAGTCGACATCAACACTTGCCTTCTCGGTAACCAGAATAGTCTCGACGGTTTTGTTTTTCTGTCAAGAATAGAAGGCACATGAACAAAAGGGTGTAACTTGACAGATTAACTTAAAACTGTTACCTTGGATTGGTTTGAGGGTGAAGTGTTGGAGGAACGAGTCATAACATCTTGGACTTTGGAGCCAGTAGAAACTTTGGCGGCCTCAGACGCTGTCAAAATTGAAAGACTCTTGGTAGATTTTGATTTCTTGGAAAGGGGGTCAGAAGGAGCCGTTTTCTTTTTTCTTTTTTTGGATCCTTTTGTCTGAGGATCAGAAACAGAAGCTTTGGCTGGCCGTGAGCTCTTTTTGACAGTTTTGGCCACCAAAGGGATTACAGGTTCATCTTCATCGTCATCTTTAGAAGCTTCTCCCGACAGTACATCAGACTTGGACTTACCAGGGAGAGGCTTGTCCAGGGGAATAGCTGTCAATAGCAACGTAAATAAGTTGATTGTCAGCCGAAAGGAAAACAAAAATAAGTTACTCGACAAATGAATACCTGAATTACAAGTTAGAATTCTCGAATGGAATCCAAAGTCTTCATCAGGTTGAAGAAACCGACGAGCGAAGGTAACTGGATTTGGTTTTTCAAAAGGGTCAACGTAAGCACTCACGCTGTCCAAAAAGAAAAAGTTACCTCCTTTCGACGGCTTTCTTGGGTGTGAATCAGCTAAACCAAAAGGGGCACAAGGAATAGGCACTGGCTTAGGAAAAGGGGCCTTCAAACTGTCAAAGTATTCCCTGGTCATATTGGGAATACTCCTATACTAGGCAAGCCTTTCAGATTCCTTATTATCATGCTTCCTTTTGGCTTCAGCTAAAACACTATTGACATGACGAACCATATCAAATGGTCTCAAGGGATTCCACTTGATTGTATAAAAAATTTCAAAGGCTTGAATTTCTTTTTGAAGTTCACCTCGAGTTTTGGTTGCCGGATCCTGTTCCTGCAGGGGAGAATCATCAGTGTTACCCACGGTGTCTTCAATACAACTCAAGCAAGTCTTTAAACTCAAATGGTGGTTGGAGTAGTATTCATCCCACCAGTCAAGAAAGCTTTGAGTAACTCCGTGGAAGAGAGAAAATGAAATAAGTTGTAAGAAAGTCCCACGAACTTTGTCCTCATCACTGATGGCGACAATATGCTCATATGTTGGGGCTTTGGCACCAATAAAATTCTCGTCTGGCTCTGACGAATAAGGAGCAGGGATAGCTTGACAAAAGCCGAGCTGACAAGCAACGGTATTGGGCAAATGGAGATAGATCCTATGGGTTTTGAAGCTAGGACCATCAACAAAAAGAATTTTCTGGCAAAGAAATTTGGTCCAAATGGATTTATTGGATTTAGAAATAGTGGTGCTTAGTTTCGTAAACCATTCTGGACCGTATTTCCGGTCAGTAAAAGGAGAAAAGTTGATCTTTGAAGAGGTAGATGAAAACGAATGAAAGATTTTGAAGTAAAACTTGAAGTTCGCAGTTTCATCTCTTGACAAAGACTCGACAGACACATAACAGAGATAGGAGCCATAAGTGTCAATTGACAAATCTGCAGGAGCTTTGTATGAAAATTGATGCTCCAAGACAGCATTTAACCATTGTTGGAGAAGCCAAAGAGGCCCTCCTATATTGGTTTTCTTTTGTTTATACCTGATAGTATCAACTAGCATACTCATACTGTCATAAAGATTAGTTAAGACACATTGTCCCAAAGCTACCCTTTTACCAGTTGACAAAAGATTAGCTAGAGGAACATACGCAGCAATCAAAGAAGCAGATTTGCTACAAAAGACATAAGCACATAGCCAAAGAAACAAAAAGGCTATGTGCTCAGTATCCGTCACAGGATCATGAGCTCCTCCTCTAAAATCTGCTATGTACTCAGAGAAAGAGCACTTTGGCACATAGACATCAATTTGATTTTCTATTTCTACATCAGAATGCATGGTGGGACCATCTGGACGAAGGCCAGTAATAGCCGACATGTCAAATAAAGTCGGACCCATCATCCCATAAGGAAAGTGAAAATTATTTGTTGTTCTATTCAAAAAAAAAGACTGATGCTCCTATTAAAGAAAAATCTACTAGCTTAACGTGACGAGAAAGTTGAATGAACTCAAAGATTCCAGCTTCCTCCCACACAGTGCGTTTTTCAGCCTGAACTCGGTCAAGCCAACTAATGTAAGCATCGAACCGAGTGGCAGGGGGCATTCTGAAAATCCTATGGCTCTTTTTAAAGATATGGATAGGGATAGGAGTGAAAGAGGATAAAATAGCTTCATTTGAATTAGCGGAAGGAAAGAAACCGCGTAAACCCTCAGAAATTTCATTTTTGGCGACAAAAGGACCCAAAAATGCAGCAGGAGGACTTAAAGCAGCAGAAGAATCAGGAATAGGGTAAATTACCTTGGATTCTTGCCATAACTCAGATTCCACCAAAAGTGGGTCTTGAACCACTGTCCTAGGAGGAACGACTGTAGCGTGAGGTACTGAGGTTGGCATCCTGGAAGATGTGGCCATGGAGACTGAATGAAGTGAGGAAGAAGAAAGGATTTTTTCCTTTAGAAAGGGTTTTCGCGAGGGAAGAAGAAAAGATTTTTTTTTCTCTAGAAAAGGGTTTTGCTAGGGAAGAAGGAAAGATAAAGTGAAGAAAGTCAATACTGATGTGATTACAATTTAAAGAAGAATGAAAGCCTTTGGTTCGAATTCCAAGAAACCTGTGGCGTTATGATTATTCCTATTAAGTAGGGATGAAATTAAAGCAAGGTTTAATTAACGGATAAGAACCCCAAAATTAAGATGATTTGTTAGCAATTCGAAATCCAAATTTTGCTATTCTTTCAGGCAAAGCCGTCGAAAAGCAAAATTTGGGGGGGGCATCTGTTGATAGAAGAATTTCAAATTCTTGACAGAAATAATTCCGACAAGATGATAGAAGAATTGTCAGATAACCACCATGAAGAATCGAATTCAGCAGAATTGACAAATTGACAAGAGTTGGTATGTCAGACAGATGACCAAGAAATCAAAACGAGGACACATCCGTCAAGAGTAAAATTTCTGACGGATATGTTTAGCTGACTGACGGAGAAATCGAAGCAGTGACAAAAAAAGGGTAAATTGACAACCCAGCTTTTGACAAAGTGATAACAAGAATTGTCAAACGTACAAAAGTGTGGAAATGGCTAAGTCTTCAAGGCTGACAAAGCATCAGCAAGATAAGTTGTCGAACAACCAAATCGTGGACAACAAGCAAGTTGGCACAAAGCGGTTCGAAGAAATGAACAGTTAGAGAAGTCTTCTTGTCAAATAGTTTGAATTTGAACATAGCAAAACTGCCATACAGGTGGCAATCTTAAAGATAGGAAGTTATCTTTAGGTAGTTATTTTATTTTCTTATAAATACTGTTAATCACGATGTAATAGAGGAGGTTACTTGATGCAATATCCTACATATCTCGATCACACAGCAGATTGACGGATTATACTCAAGTATTTCCTCCATCCTTTTTATTTTCAATTCAATTCAGCGTTATTATCCAGTACTTTATTTGCTTTTTAATACTGATTTTTAATTTCTTTATATGTCTTTCTTTACTTTCAGTATTTTTTTCATGGTCTTTATTTTCAGTATTTCTTTCATGCTCTTTACTTTCAGTATTACTTTCGTGTTCTTTATATAAGTCGTTATTTTATTGCATTCAGTAACCATTTAATCACGCTTTTTTTACAAATTGCCCTTTTAAATTACTGTTATTCCCGTCTTTAAATTCTTGCTTTTTAGAAAGTTATGCAACTACAAAGTATCTTTTGTTTAAGAAACTGATGTTTTCTTTTCAAATCAGAAATACATTTACACTTCTATCGCAACACCAAGTCCTTGCCAGTATTTACTAGATTTGACTAATTTGTCAAATTCATACTTGGCAGACAAACACACAAATCCTGACGAGATTACCGCATAACTCGTTCGTCCCACACTCGTCTGATCTTAAATTATTTGTAACAAGGATTTTGGACACCAACCAAAAAATCAGCGTTAACAATGGTGCACGTGTTGTACGTACATTATTAATCTAGTTATCAAAGAAAGGCGCCGCAGGGTCAAACAGGGGAGAAGCATTAAATTTAAGCCGGCAATAGAAAGCAGAGGAGAATGTTGTATTCACGGTGGATCTCAATCTTCTAATTTTTTTTTTATTTTTTTAAAAAGTCACTTGACTTTCTATCTATCTCTCTTATATTATTTTTTCTCATTTTATTTCTCATTTTTCTCTCACATTTTTCTCTCTCAAAATACACTAACCTACCTTTTCCCTCCACAAAATTAGTGGATCTGAATCCGTTGCTAGTGTTGGGCACAGCCACACACCAGTAAAATTTTATCATTACAATAAAGGGTCATGCTAACAAGTGTCCTTAAATACTCTTTAAAAGCAACTCCAATTCAAGGGTTCCTTAAGTGGTTCTTAAACTGATTTTTTGGGCCCCACAATGCCACATCAGATTTAAGAACCCCAACCAGATTTCTCTCCAATGTTATGGTTCTTAAGTTATTATTGTGAGTCCTACATAGGCCCCACATGTTTATACTATTAATTTCTTTTTTTTTAATTTTAACTTAATAAATTATTTTTTATTTATAAATTCGAACTAATAAATAATTAAAATAAAAAAATTAATAACAAAGCAAGAAAACCAAATAGCAAGGTTTCGTGTAAAAAAAAGTCCAAAGGCCCATTGTCCGGAACCTTCCCATTCCCCCTTATCTCTCATTCTCTCACTGTAAAATAAAAAGTTATTTTATTTGGTTCCTTTCATCTTTTTTCTCTCTCGGAGGCATCTGCGACCCATTCTTCATCTTCTTCTCAACCATGCCAAAAGCCCATCTTCTTCTTCCATGATCATCATCATCCTCTCATTTCTTCTTCCATCATCACCATCCTCTCATTTCTTCCTCTGTGTATTGTGTTGATTTTTAGTTGATTTTCGGATGCATGTTTGTTGCCTCTGTATTTTGGTTGCTGAAAGATGGGTATTCTGATTTGGGTTTGTTGGTGATTATAGATTTGGGGTTGTACTTTTGTTGGGTATTCTGTTGAGTTTTGTACTTTTGTTGCTGAGAAATTGTTTTTAAATGATAAGGAACCGTTTCTTATTCAAGGAACGACTCTTAACGAGAACGCCAGCTAGATGTCCTCCAACACTAAATTTTTTTAAGGAACGGCTCTTAAGAGTTAAGGATAGAAAAGTAAGTTTTTATTGGAAAACCAATTATTTTATTTTTTTTAATTATTAAATACATAAAAAAAATTGATGTAAAGTATCTTTTTTTGGTTAAAAAATATCCTAAGGACACTCGTTAGTATTTTCCTACAATAAATTATATTCCCTCCTATCTCTATTAAGTGTGGCAAATGGATGGATCGGATAAATTTCTATTCGGATCTTAACGGATGGATTAAAAACAATCCATTAATCCATTATAATCCATTAAAAATTCATTAAAAAAAATCCAATCCATCCATGATCCATTAAATAAAATCCATCCGATCCATCCATTAACAACTTTTCATGGATGAATATCCAATCCATCTACTAAAAATTATTTTAAGAAATTAAATAATTTTATATCTCTTTTATCCATCCATAAAATATTTTTAAAAATAAAATAATTTGTAAAAAAAATTAAAATATTATCTCTATCTCACTCTCACTCTCCTCTTTCTTCCTTTCTCTACCCTTTTTTCCTACTCTCTCTGTTTTTACTCTCTCTCCACTCTATCTCACTACCATTTTGTATCACGGCCATTTTTCTATTACTATATGGGAGTTATTGAATATTTGCATCTACAGACCCTAAATCTGACCAAAAAATAACTGAATTTTTGTTCGTTTTACAAAACCCTAATTTGTGAAATTATGGCTAATAAATACAAATAAAAAATACATAGAGAGAGAGGAACCTGAATTGGAATTGGAGGAAAAGGAATTGATTTGGATTTGGATGGAAATCAGAATTGGAATATGGAGAGTGAGAATTCGGTGCGTTCAGGTCACCAGTTTCCTTCACTGCCGCTGCCGCTGTGTTGCAAAGTCTTCCTTACCTTGAACTATGGCGACGACGACCACATCGTCATCTACGAGTCCGCTCGCATCGAAAAGATGAGTTCGGTGCGTCATTGAAATCGAAACATGATTCTTATTATTGCAGAGTAACTTCTCGGTTCTCTGAAGGAATGAAGCTCATTGAATGAGTAAGAAAGCAAAAGTGTCTTACAGAGTTAAGTTACGAGAGTGAGACAAATGAGAGAGAGAGACGATGCAGACTAGGGATTAGGAGTTACGAGAGTTTTGATAAAAAAAATTCGAAAAAACAATTGTAGAATGGGTCAGGGATTCACAGGGTTCAGAGCGCAAAGCAAACTTTTAAAAAAATTGATAAAATAGAATCCCGGCAAAACCTATTTTGGCGGGCATGATATAATTATTGAAACCATTCTCTAAAATCCTAACCCAGGAAAAAGTGTTCCTAATAATCCATCCACAGTTTTATAAGTGTTGTCTAATATAGATAGGCAACCCTTTTATATTGTATTTTTAAAAGAGATGCAAAATGTACATAATATTAGCTACAATCATAAAATTGTTGCTTATTCCATGTTTTAGGAACGGTTTTTCAACTGTTGGCAAGATTAGTGTTGCCTAAAGTAAAAAATGTTGTAGTGTAACAAATAACAAATTTACAAGATGAGCCCGTACATCCTACGACTATCATATATAAAATAATATAAATAGAAAAATGAAAAGGGCATAATAGTAATACCTTCTTGTGGAAGACAGGCATGGTCTGGCCACCATAACCAGACTGTTTGCGATCATAACGACGCTTACCTTGAGCAGCAATGCTATCTTTACCCTTCTTGTATTGGGTAACCTTGTGCAGTGTGTGCTTCCTGCACTCCGTACTCTTGCAGTATGTCTTCTTCGTCTTTGGAACGTTCACCTACAATTAACAAAGTAAAGTTGCAGTCTTTTAACGTTTTCCAACTTACCCAATTCCTCAATTTCAAATCTAACTCACGTAGCCAAGGCTATATAGCACAAATCAATTGACCCCATAGATGGGGAGAAGGAAATAGCAGTGTGAAGGATTTGGTGTTTTGAATGACGACAAGGGAATAAGGAAATAATAAAAGAGAAGAAGGTTACCATGATGGCGAGCGAGTGGAATCTGAATCTGAAGAGGGAGTGTGGTGCGCCGAATGAAATGAACGGAGGAGAAAATTGCAGGGAATTAGGGTTACTTGTAGTGTTAGGGTGGATCGACAAATTCAGGAAGATGGGCTTTGTTTTTTGTCAGGAAAAATAGGCCCAATCTGACCCAAGGCCCCTTACCTACTCAACTTATAATGGATCCCCGCCCATCTTCTTCTTTTATTTTTTTTCTAAATAATAAAAGAGAAATAATAATTTTAAAGAGTTTAATTTTAATATAATATCGGAGCAAATTTTCTAACATTGTCAATAAATCATGTGTAATCATATGTATAAGTTTTAAAATAATTATTACAAGAGTCAATCCTCTTTTGATATTGTCATAATGTATAATTAATTAGTAGTGTAAAAAACTTCTATATTAAAAATATCATTATTAGATGTTTTTTAATATTTGTTTTCCTTTCTTTGGATCTTTGTTTAGGCATCTTTGACATGACATCAAGTTGTAAACAATGCCGCTACTTATGAAAGCACTCTAACATTTTAGAATTGTAACAATGAGGTGTAGAATTGTTTAAAGTAGTATAAAGTAAAAAATATTGATAAACCCTTATCAACGAAGGGAGAAATAAATGAATAGGGAGAAAGGGAGAAATGAATAGGGAGAAAGAGAGAAATGAAAATGGGAGAATAGGAGAAATAGAATGAATATGATATGACCTGTTCACACTTAAGAAAATTTCAACCTGTCTATATATGTTATTTTCTTTGTTGATATTTTCTGAGGTTCATTAAATCATCTCAATGTTTGTCATCAACAAAAAGGGGGAGATTGTTAAGTCTCTAAAATGTTTGATGTGCATTTCCCTAAGTTTTGATGAAACTAAACATTGGTTAATGATTTAATTAACCTTCATATTGGTTGCTAACCAATCTATCGAGTGTGCAGATTAAATAAGGAATCATTCGTCCAACACTGTTTGAAGATAAAAACTCACGTCCAACACACAAGTGTTTTTAGACAAACGTCCAGCACTGTAGTGTTTGAAGCGCACGTCCAAAACGCAAGAAAAAGAAGGCCGCGTCTATTGAAGGTATCAGAAGCGCGTCCACTAAAAATATCAGAAGGCCGCGTCTACTAAAAATATCAGAAGGCCGCGTCTACTAAAAACAACAGAAGGTCGCGTCTACTTAAAGTATCAGAATACTGCGTCCATCAAAGTATCATAAAAGCCCGTCCAGTGAGGTATCAGAATTCTCCGTCCAATGACGTGGCACTTGGAGCTCGTCCAATAAAGTATCAGAACAGCGCGTCCACTAAGGTTATGGCTCGTCCAATGACATGGCAATTGGAGCTCGTCCATTAAGGTCAGTATGACTCGTCCAATAACATGGCATATGGAGCTCGTCCATTAAGGTCAGAATGTATCCGTCCAATGTTGTGGCAAGAGGCTCTCGTCCACTAGAGTAACTGAGACTCTCGTCCACCAGAGTAACTGAGACTCTCGTCCACCAGACTAACTGAGACTCTCGTCCACCAGACTAACAGAGGCTCTCGTCCACTAGAGTAACCGAGACTCTCGTCCACCAGACTAACAGTCCACTAAAGGTGACAGAAGCGCTCGTCCACTAGTCTTTGGACTTGCTGAGTCCTTAATATGGAGCTCGTCTACTAGCCCAAATGAAAACTCAAATGACTAGATAGACGTGATTATTTTATGAACGCGAATTCTCTGAGGATTATCAGAATCGTTTTTCAAAAGCCAGAAAGAGACTTGAAGCCTTCTCTCCAACTCAGTTTCACGATTATCAAAGAAAGTCAGAAGCTACACTCTCAAGCAACCTTGGATAATCAGAACAAAAGACCAGTAAAAGAATGCTTCCAACGTGCTTTATTCCCTAGTACCTCTGGACCTTACACAAAAAAAGGAAGTGTACTCAGTAAAGTACAAAAAGCTCTCTACTCAACTTTGATATGGCTGTAGCACGATGAATAAAGCCATGATCCTTCGTGTTAGAGTACAACCAACGACTCTATTGCATTAATGGCTACCCAGAACGACTCTATTACATTAATGACTACTCAGAACGACTCTATTGCAATTAATGAAGTTCTGCTTGAAGCCAACATCTGAGGGGATGTCTCTAACGGATCCAAAATGCTTGAAGACCATAAATACAGAAGCCATTGAAGATGAAGAAAACACAGAATACACACTGCAATAAAATGCCATTACTCTGCTCATTTATTTCTTCATTTTTTTATTCTTTATTCTTCAATCATTTTGAAGTTATTACGCAGACTTTCCTGAGCCTTACATTTAAACCACTGAGTGTTAGTGAAAGATCTGCCTGTGAGAAATTGTATTTATTACAAACCCAATCTCTCAAACCAACCTGAGTGAGCCTGAAGAGGCTAGGTGTGCAAATAATACTTGTCTTGAGCCTGAAGAGGCTAAGTGTGCAAATAATACTTGTCTTGAGCCTGAAGAGGCTAGGTGTGCAAATAATACTTGAGTCTGTAACCTTATCAGTTATAGTGGATAAATCTTGGTGCTGCCAAGGACTGGACGTAGCTGTTTGAATTGAAGAGTGAACCAGGATAAATCACCGGGTCAATCTCTCTTCCCTTAAACTCTTTAATTGCTTTAGTTTTTCTTGCATCTGTCAAGTGGTGTGTGTGCAACAGTCACCCGTCCATCCTGTATTCTTTCACTCGTCCAAATCTAGCTTTCTGTTTGCGAAAAGATTTCAGCTTTGCCTAAAATTCTGATAAACACAATTCAACCCCCCCCTTCTCGTGTTTATAGTTGTCTATTTTAGTTTTTACTTCCTTCGGATTCCTTAACCAATGTCCCTAGAGCACTGATTGACATGACCTTTTATTAAATGTACTCCCTCCTATTTTTATTATAATCAAAAATTAAATAAAACACACATATTAAGGTGGTTAGTTAATCTCATTAAATCTTGTAAAAAAATAGGTTTGTTACATAAATTACCATTCATTTAAAACTTCAATCTTCATTAAATAATCATTGGAATTTGTATTAAATGAATAATATTTTGGGAATAATGTCAATAAATGAGTCATCGAAAAACAAAATTTGCTTATATATTAAAACAAAAAATTTGAGACTTTTTTTTTTGCTTATAATAGAGATTAGGGGTGTAAAAAATAATCTATTTGTCCACCATCCATGAGAAAATCCATCCAATCCATCTATTTATTAAAAATTAATATAAATGGATTGGATTATTTTTTTAGTGGATGGTTTATGATCCATCCAATATTTTTTAAAATCCATTGGACCAACAATAAAAAATGTAATGGATCAACTTTTATCCATTCCAAAACCAATTTATTTTTTTCATATTATTTTTCACCAAATAAAAAAACCCTCCATTTGTAACAAAAAAAAAACACCCCATCTAATTTTCTCTTTTGTTCCCTATTATTTTTTTCTTTACTATTTTTTATTTTATTTATCTGCTTTTTTTTCTTTTTTTTTATTACATTAAGTATTAACTAATTAATTGTTCTCAAGCACCAGTTGTAGTCCACGTTATCACGTACGTTTTCTTTTTTCGTTGCCTTTTTTTTGCTGAGAAACTTAAAAAAAGTATTAACTAATTAAAAGCACAGAAAGTCGTAACAAGTGTCATAAAACAACGCCATGGAACGTTGTGACAAAACAACCTCTGTAGATGCAAATATTCAATAACTCCCATATAGTAATAGAAAAATGGCCGTGATACAAAATGGTAGTGAGATAGAGTGGAGAGAGAGTAAAAACAGAGAGAGTAGGAAAAAAGGGTAGAGAAAGGAAGAAAGAGGAGAGCGAGAGTGAGATAGAGATAATATTTTAATTTTTTTACAAATTATTTTATTTTTAAAAATATTTTATGGATGGATAAAAGAGATATAAAATTATTTAATTTCTTAAAATAATTTTTAGTGGATGGATTGGATATTCATCCATGAAAAGTTGTTAATGGATGGATCGGATGGATTTTATTTAATGGATCATGGATGGATTGGATTTTTTTAATGAATTTTTAATGGATTATAATGGATTAATGGATTGTTGTTAATCCATCCGTTAAGATCCGAATAGAAATTTATCCGATCCATCCATTTGCCACACTTAATAGAGATATGAGGGAATATAATTTTTTGTAGGAAAATACTAACGAGTGTCCTTAGGATATTTTTTAACCAAAAAAAGATACTTTACATCAAAAAAAATTTATGTATTTAATAATTAAAAAAATAATTGGTTTTCCAATAAAAACTTACTTTTCTATCCTTAACTCTTAAGAGCCGTTCCTGAAAAAAAATTAGCGTTGGAGGACATCTAGCTGGCGTTCTCGTTAAGAGTCGTTCCTTGAATAAGAAACGGTTCCTTATCATTTAAAAACAATTTCTCAGCAACAAAAGTACAAAACTCAACAGAGTACCCAACAAAAGTACAACCCCAAATCTATAATCACCAACAAACCCAAATCAGAATACCCATATTTCAGCAACCAAAAAACAGAGGCAACAAACATGCATCCGAAAATCAACTAAAAATTAACACAATACACAGAGGAAGAAATGAGAGGATGGTGATGATGGAAGAAGAAACGAGAGGATGATGATGATCATGGAAGAAGAAGATGGGCTTTTGGCATGGTTGAGAAGAAGATGAAGAATGGGTCGCAGATGCCTCCGAGAGAGAAAAAAGATGAAAGGAACCAAATAAAATAACTTTTTATTTTATAGTGAGAGAATGAGAGACAAGGGGGAATGGGAAGGTTCCGGACAATGGGCCTTTGGACTTTTTTTTACACGAAACCTTGCTATTTGGTTTTCTTGCTTTGCTATTAATTTTTTTATTTTAATTATTTATTAGTTCTAATTTATAAATAAAAAATAATTTATTAAGTTAAAATTAAAAAAAAAGAAATTAATAGTATAAACATGTGGGGCCTATGTAGGACTCACAAAAATAACTTAAGAACCATAACATTGGAGAGAAATCTGGTTGGGGTTCTTAAATCTGATGTGGCATTGTGGGGCCCAAAAAAGCAGTTTAAGAACCACTTAAGGAACCCTTGAATTGGAGTTGCTTTTAAAGAGTATCTAAGGACACTTGTTAGCATGACCCTTTATTGTAATGATAAAATTTTACTGGTGTGTGGCTGTGCCCAACACTAGCAACGGATTCAGATCCACTAATTTTGAGGAGGGAAAAGGTAGGTTAGTGTATTTTGAGAGAGAAAAATGTGAGAGAAAAATGAGAAATAAAATGAGAAAAAATAATATAAGAGAGATAGATAGAAAGTCAAGTGACTTTTTAAAAAAATAAAAAAAAAATTAGAAGATTGAGATCCACCGTGAATACAACATTCTCCTCTGCTTTCTATTGCCGGCTTAAATTTAATGCTTCTCCCCTGTTTGACCCTGCGGCGCCTTTCTTTGATAACTAGATTAATAATGTACGTACAACACATGCTCCATTGTTAACGCTGGTTTTTTGGTTGGTGTCCAAAATCCTTGTTACAAATAATTTAAGATCAGACGAGTGTGGGACGAACGAGTTATGCGGTAATCTCATCAGGATTTGTGTGTTTGTCTGCCAAGTATGAATTTGACAAATTAGTCAAATCTAGTAAATACTGGCAAGGACTTGGTGTTGCGATAGAAGTGTAAATGTATTTTTGATTTGAAAAGAAAACATCAGTTTCTTAAACAAAAGATACTTTGTAGTTGCATAACTTTCTGAAAAGCAAAAATTTAAAGACGGGAATAACAGTAATTTAAAAGGGCAATTTGTAAAAAAAGCATCATTAAATGGTTACTGAATGCAATAAAATAACGACTTAAATAAAGAACACGAAAGTAATACTGAAAGTAAAGAGCATGAAAGAAATACTGAAAATAAAGAGCATGAAAGAAATACTGAAAGTAAAGAAAGACATATAAAGAAATTAAAAATCAGTATTAAAAAGCAAATAAAGTACTGGATAATAACGCTGAATTGAATTGAAAATAAAAAGGATGGGGGAAATACTTGAGTATAATCCGTCAATCTGCTGTGTGATCGAGATAAGTAGGATATTGCATCAAGTAACCTCCTCTATTACATCGTGATTAACAGTATTTATAAGCAAATAAAATAACTACCTAAAGATAACTTCCTATCTTTAAGATTGCCACCTGTATGGCAGTTTTGCTATGTTCAAATTCAAATTATTTGACAAGCAGACTTCTCTAACTGTTCATTTCTTCGAACCGCTTTGTACCAACTTGCTTGTTGTCCACGATTTGGTTGTTTGACAACTTATCTTGCTGATGCTTTGTCAGCCTTGAAGACTTAGCCATTTCCACACTTTTGTACGTTTGACAATTCTTGTTATCACTTTGTCAAAAGCTGGGTTGTCAATTTACCCTTTTTTTGTCACTGCTTCGATTTCTCCGTCAGTCAGCTAAACATATCCGTTAGAAATTTTACTCTTGACGGATGTGTCCTCGTTTTGATTTCTTGGTCGTCTGTGTGACATACCAACTCTTGTCAATTTGTCAATTCTGCTGAATTCGATTCTTCATGGTGGTTATCTGACAATTCTTCTGTCATCCTGTCGGAATTATTTCTGTCAAGAATTTGAAATTCTTCTATCAACAGATGCCCCCCCAAATTTTACTTTTCGACGGCTTTGCCCGAAAGAATAGAAAAATTTGGATTTCGAATTGCTGACAAATCATCTTAATTTTGGGGTTCTTATCCGTTAATTAAACCTTGCTTTAATTTCATCCCTACTTAATAGGAATAATCATAACGCCGCAGGTTTCTTGGAATTCGAACCAAAGGCTTTCATTCTTCTTTAAATTGTAATCACATCAGTATTGACTTTCTTCACTTTATCTTTCCTTCTTCCCTAGCAAAACCCTTTTCTAGAGAAAAAATATTTTCTTCTTCCCTCGCGAAAACCCTTTCTAAAGGAAAAAAAATCCTTTCTTCTTCCTCACTTCATTCAGTCTCCATGGCCACATCTTCCAGGATGCCGACCTCAGTACCTCACGCTACAGTCGTTCCTCCTAGGATAGTGGTTCAAGACCCACTTTTGGAGGAATCTGAGTTATGGCAAGAATCCAAGGTAATTTACCCTATTCCTGATTCTTCTTCTGCTTTAAGTCCTCCTGCTGCATTTTTGGGTCCTTTTGTCGCCAAAAATGAAATTTCTGAGGGTTTACGCGGTTTCTTTCCTTCCGCTAATTCAAATGAAGCTATTTTATCCTCTTTCACTCCTATCCCTATCCATATCTTTAAAAAGAGCCATAGGATTTTCAGAATGCCCCCTGCCACTCGGTTCGATGCTTACATTAGTTGGCTTGACCGAGTTCAGGCTGAAAAACGCACTGTGTGGGAGGAAGCTGGAATCTTTGAGTTCATTCAACTTTCTCGTCACGTTAAGCTAGTAGATTTTTCTTTAATAGGAGCATCAGTCTTTTTCTGGAATAGAACAACAAATAATTTTCACTTGCCTTATGGGATGATGGGTCCGACTTATTTGACATGTCGGCTATTACTGGCCTTCGTCCAGATGGTCCCACCATGCATTCTGATGTAGAAATAGAAAATCAAATTGATGTCTATGTGCCAAAGTGCTCTTTATCTAAGTACATAGCAGATTTTAGAGGAGGAGCTCATGATCCTGTGACGGATACTGAGCATGTAGCCTTTTTGTTTCTTTGGCTATGTGCTTATGTCTTTTGTAGCAAATATGCTTCTTTGATTGTTGCGTATGTTCCTCTAGCTAATCTTTTGTCAACTGGTAAAAGGGTAGCATTGGGACAATGTGTCTTAGCTAATCTTTATGACAGTATGAGTATGCTAGTTGATACTGTCAGGTCTAAACAAAATAAAACCAATATAGGAAGGCCTCTTTGGCTTCTCCAATTATGGTTAAATGCTGTCTTGGAGCGTCAATTTTCATACAAAGCTCCTGCAGATTTGTCAATTGACACTTATGGCTCCTATATCTGTTATGTGTCTGCCGAGTCTTTGTCAAGAGATGAAACTGCGAACTTCAAGTTTTACTTCAAAATCTTTCATTCGCTTTCATCTACCTCTTCAAAGATCAACTTTTCTCCTTTTACTGACCGGAAATACGGTCCAGAATGGTTTACGAAACTAAGCACCACTATTTCTAAATCCAATAAATCCATTTGGACCAAATTTCTTTGCCAGAAAATTCTTTTTGTTGATGGTCCTAGCTTCGAAACCCATAGGATCTATCTCCATTTTCCCAATAGCGTTGCTTGTCAGCTCGGCTTTTGTCAAGCTATCCCTGCTCCTTATTCGTCAGAGCCAGACGAGAATTTTATTGGTGCCAAAGCCCCAACATATGAGCATATTGTCGCCATCAGTGATGAGGACAAAGTTCGTGGGACTTTCTTACAACTTATTTCATTTTCTGTCTTCCACGGAGTTACTCAAAGCTTTCTTGACTGGTGGGATGAATACTACTCCAACCACCATCTGAGTTTAAAGACTTGCTTGAGTTGTATTGAAGACACCGTGGGTAACACTGATGATTCTCCCCTGCAGGAACAGGATCCGGCAACCAAAACTCGAGGTGAACTTCAAAAAGAAATTCAAGCCTTTGAAATTTTTTATAAAATCAAGTGGAATCCCTTGAGACCATTTGATATGGTTCGTCATGTCAATAGTGTTTTAGCTGAAGCCAAAAGGAAGCATGATAATAAGGAATCTGAAAGGCTTGCCATGTATAGGAGTATTCCCAATATGACCAGGGAATACTTTGACAGTTTGAAGGCCCCTTTTCCTAAGCCAGTGCCTATTCCTTGTGCCCCTTTTGGTTTAGCTGACTCACACCCAGGAAAGCCGTCGAAAGAAGGTAACTTTTTCTTTTTGGACAGCGTGAGTGCTTACGTTGACCCTTTTGAAAAACCAAATCCAGTTACCATCGCTCATCGGTTTCTTCATCCTGATGACGACTTTGGATTCCATTCGAGAATTCTAACTTGTAATTTAGTTATTCATTTGTCGAATAACTTATTTTTCTTTTCCTTTCGGCTGACAATCAACTTATTTACGTTGCTATTGACAGCTATTCCCCTGGACAAGCCTCTCCTTGGTAAGTCCAAGTCTGATGTACTGTCGGGAGAAGCTTCTGAAGATGACGATGAAGATGAACCTGTAATCCCTTTGGTGGCTAAAACTGTCAAAAAGAGCTCACGGCTAGCCAAAGCTTCTGTTTCTGATCCTCAGACAAAAGGATCCAAAAAAAGAAAAAAGAAAACGGCTCCTTCTGACCCCCTTTCCAAGAAAGCAAAATCTACCAAAAATCTTTCAATTTTGACAGCGTCTGAGACCGCCAAAGTTTCTAATGGCTCCAAAGTCCAAGATGTTATGACTAGTTCCTCCAACACTTCGCCCTCCAACCAATCCAAGGTAACAGTTTTAAGTTAATCTGTCAAGTTACACCCTTTTGTTCACGTGCCTTCTATTCTTGACAGAAAAACAAAACCGTCGAGACTATTCTGGTTACCGAGAAGGCAAGTGTTGATGTCGACTTGATGTCTTCAGATTCTAATCTGGTATTTCCACTGACCTTGTCATTTTCTTTTATATATATGTATATATCTTCTTATCTATCTTTCATGTCAGGAAAAATCTCCTCAGTTTGATGATTCGATGACCATTCAGGAGATTCTCACAACTGTCGAGCCAGTAAATGTATCTGATTAGGAGCTGCAGGCTGACAGAAGTTCAGGAGGTATTCTTGTCGATACTAGGAGTTTGACAGGTGATCTTCAGGTTCTCGAATCTAATCCGGAAATGCCTCCCAGCCCTCATCATCCGACTTCAATCACTCCAATTCCAATAGCTGATAAACCAGTAGGAACTGCTGTCATGATTGAAATTCCGGATGAAGATATTGACATGGAGGCCCTACATGATTGAAATTCTGTGTCTGCTTCATCTTCAATGGCTTCTGTATTTATGGTCTTCAAGCATTTTGGATCCGTTAGAGACATCCCCTCAGATGTTGTCTTCAAGCAGAACTTCATTAATTGCAATAGAGTCGTTCTGAGTAGTCATTAATGCAATAGAGTCGTTGGTTGTACTCTAACACGAAGGATCATGGCTTTATTCATCGTACTACAGCCATATCAAAGTTGAGCAGAGAGCTTTTTGTACTTTATTGAGTACACTTCCTTTTTTGTGTAAGGACCAGAGGTACTAGGGAATAAAGCACGTTGGAAGCATTCTTTAACTGGTCTCTGGTTTTGATTATCCAAGGTTGCTTGAGAGAGTAGCTTCTGACTTTTCTTGATAATCATGAAACTGAGTAGGAGAAAAGGCTTCAAGTCTCTTTCTGGCTTTTGCAAAACGATTCTGATAATCCTCAGAGAATTCGCGTTCATAAAATAATCACGTCCCTCTAGTCATTTGAGTTTTCATTCGGGCTAGTAGACGAGCTCCATATCATGGACTCAGCAAGTCCAAAGACTAGTGGACGAGCGCTTCTGTCACCTTTAGTGGACGAGCACTTCTGTCACCTTTAGTGGACGAAAGTCTTAGTTAGTCTGGTGGACGAGAGTCTCAGTTACTCTAGTGGACGAGAGCCTCTTGCCACAACATTGGACGGATACATTCTGACCTTAATGGATGAGCTCCATATGCTAGTTATTGGACGAGCCATATTGACCTTAATGGACGAGCTCCAATTGCCACGTCATTGGACGAGCCATAACCTTAGTGGACGCGCTGTTCTGATACTCTATTGGACGCGCTGTTCTGATACTTTAATGGACGAGCTCCAAGTGCCACGTCATTGGCCGGATAATTCTGATACCTCACTGGACGGGCTTTTCTGATACTTTGATGGACGCGCTATTCTGATACTTTAAGTAGACGCGGCCTTCTGTTGTTTTTAGTAGACGCGACCTTCTGATATTTTTAGTGGATGTGCTTGTGATATCTTCAGTAGACGCGGCCTTCTGGTACTTTTAGTGGACGCGGCCTTCTTTCTCTTGCGTTTTGGACGAGCGCTTCAAACACTCAGTGCTGGACGTTTGTTTTAAAAACACTTGTGTGTTGGACGTGAGTTTTTATCATCAAACGGTGTTGGACGAATGGCGTTGTCTTCAATCCTCCATTGTCAAGTTGGAGGATGCATCCTCCGTGAGTTTTCACCATAGATCTAATAATATTTTAAACGGACGAGCGAGATCAAATGTGAAGAAACCGGTTAAACACAGTTAATAATGAAAGTTGGGCAACTGGAAAACGGGAAAGCCGGTTTGTTTTATTCCTAACACGTGACCCACGCGATGAGAGAGGGGAGCCTTCATCCCCCTCGACCTAGCTTGTATCCACTAGAAGACGACGATGGCCATCAAGCCAGTGCTTTTCTCGGCTGCGCCACCAGCGTCTTTAGCGACCCATAGTTGAAGTGGCCCAAAATTGCTGATTTGGATAGGACCCTTATGACGTTTATGCTACCTCATCTCGAACCTCAGTTGCACGAGATTAGTTTTCAAGGTTGCAGCTGTTACCTACATTTGGTCTGGTGTTGCTATAGGAAAATGGGGAAGTTGATGGTCTTACTCTCTCCTTTCCGTCTCATCGGTTCACACCCTTTAGGATTTTCTTCGTCCCCTTATGATTCCCAAGTTTCTCTCGTTTTCTTTAATTGCAAAAGTTGGGTTCTCTTCGGATACCCATTTTTACGTAGATTAATTCTTTAGGTTTTTGATTCATCTATTTCATAAAATTGGGGTTCTCTTAATCTCTGATCCGCAAAAAGTTGGGTAATTTTCGATTGTGAAATCTAGGGTTTTGAACAATGCCTCCAAGAATGGTGAAGAGAGGTGGTGTTTGTGGTAGCGTCCCTAACCACCGCTAACCCTTCTTTCCTCCCCTCATGATGTCATCATCATCAGGACCCAGATGCTCCCGACCAGCAAGGCCTGCCATGACAAAATCCGCGCTCATCTTCTCCAAACCGACATGCATCTTATATCTGCCTTTTACCAGAATCAGAGATGGGAGATTGGGAATGACTTGTGGGGAAGAGGATTTATTCTGCACTACACGAGAATGGGTGTACACCGTGATTATTTATCAGACCATGATTCATTATTTATACAAGAGTGGGGATGCCAAATATCTGCAGCAACGATTTCCAATTCGAGTCTTCTTCTCGACTTGCAGTGTTTTTGGGATTTCAAGGGATTTAATCATAGCCTATGAAGAGTGTGGGGAGCATACAATTATAAAAGCTTAGCAAATTATCCTCCGCAACATTTTTTGCTGAATAAAATTAATACATTATTTGATTTCCTTCTGAAATGCATATTTAAGGTTAGTGTTTTTTTTTATTTCTTAAAGACGGATGATTTGGTTTTATTCCTTAACCTCTCTGTTCTTGACATTCCTGTTCATATGTCCCGCAGCAACAAGCAACGAAGCACTACTTGAAAGTTGAAACTCTCAGTGCCACTGAGCTACACTACATTCGCTGTGTAAAACCCAATAATCTTCTTAAGCCAGCAAGTTTTTAAAATAAAAATGTTTTACATCAAATGTGTTGTTTGCTGTCGTTATTGTTCCTTTTCTGGAAACAAGTGCAGTTCTTCATGAAACTTGGAGGCCTATTTTGTTTAGTGTTGACACTATTTGAGGTCTATTGCTTCAAGTCTTTCACTTTTGTATGCTGGTGCAGAACTGAAGTCAATTGCAGGACTTGACCAGGAAGTCGAGGTCAATGTCATTCATCTCCCTTTTTTTTTTTTGACAGATGATTCATCTCCTTTGGCAACGAAGAAAGAAGAATTATCCACATTTTTTTGACAAATGGAATTATTCACATTAAGAATATATTTCTATAAAAAAAATAAGACAAAGCAACATTAGCATAAATATTGGAATATATATTCACCTATATATATATGTATTATTTATATATAATGTTTTTGTTTCAAAATAAAATGATGTTTTAATAGTAGTGTTACGTTTATTTTAATTATAATATTTAATTAATTTTTTTTTGGTACAATCTTTAATTATTTTTTAAAGATAGTAAAATATACAAATAAATATTATAAAAACAGAAAATAAATTTTATACAATAAAAGTGACAATGTTTACAATATTACTGCAAATAAAATAATAAAAGTAACAAGTAAAACAATGATATTTACAAAAATTACAAATGATTAAATTAATGATGATAAAATATTTGTATTTCCAATATTATTAATATAAAATGGCTCTAATGTATTTTTAGTCCGTTATGCAATTTACTTTTGCGAAAACCATTTTAATAATAAAAGTACTATTATAGTCCAAGTGTTACTGGCAGTGGACGAGCTCTCCTAAGTGGACGCGCTCTTCTTTTGCATCAATGGACGCGTGCTTCTGTTATATCAGTTCTTTTACATCAGTGGACGCGTGCTTCTGTTATATCAGTGGACGCGCTCATCTTTTACATCAGTGGACTCGCGCTTCTTTTTATATCAGTGGACGTGCGCTCCTTTTTACATCAGTGGACGCGCGCTTCTTTTACATCAGTGGACGCGCTCTTTTAGAAAGAATGCAATCTTTTATAATGTGTTTGATAAAGATAAATGATATTATAATTGATTGTCCATCTTGATGAGGAGATCTCGTACAAATTTAAAAATTGTTTTTTTTTTTACTGAATTAAAAATTGTATGTTAGTGCAATAGTATACCTTAAAATGTATTTAATATTTCCTTATATCATACATGAAATTTTCTTAAATTTAAAAGTGCATTAAAAGTGAATTATGATTATCCTCGGTGCATCAAATTTCTTGTGATTCAAAATTGTATATTTAGTAATTTCATTTTATTATAAAATTTTTTTAAAATAAAATTTTTTTTCAAAATAAAATCTTTTTTTAAAATAAATTTTTTTTTCAAAATAAAATATTTTTTTTCAAAATAAAATCTTTTTTTCAAAATAAAATATTTTATGAGATCATTTATTTAAGACATATTGTTTAATCTACTTCAATATTTAATTATGTTTTTGAAATGTAATATGAATATACTAACTTTGTCTTTGAATACTTTGTTTATATATATTTTTTTGACTTTATATTTTTAAGAAAAAAATTAAAGATTTAGATTTTTTAAGTCGGGTGGAATCCCAACGACATTGTCTACCAACTCAAGTGAGTTATGAGGATATATTATGTGGAAGAAAGAATATTAATTTCAACATTGGTAATAGAAATTGTTATTTTGTTTATATTATTGTATTACTTTTTCCCACTTGCATTCCAATTTTTTATTTAATTGGTTCATTGTTATTGATATTATAGAAATGGCTTTTCAAGTTCCTGATGAAGAGAATTATTTATTTGTTGAAGCTGAATGGGAAGGTATTTATTTAGTAATCTATGTTTATTTGCATCCATTAATTTAATTTATTGTTGCCATTTTTTTTCTACAAGTTGACTGATTTGTTAAACTTTTTTCTAGATTGCATGTCTAGGGTTTGAAGGAATGAATTGGTTAGAACTTCAATTTGTATAATAAGACTTTTAGAGTCTTTCTTCTACTCAATTCTCTTTGTGAATTAGTATGGAGAAAACCACAGAGGTATGGGACTGGATGTAAGCTTACCAGAGGAGGTAATATGATTGGCAACAGTCTTTTGAGGCATCTGTCTCAATAATAATTAAATCATCATCCGATGGATGATATAGCTCAGGAAGATCCCGGCATAAGTCTTTCATTTTAATAATAAGTCTATCATCCTCATCAGTCCATGTCCAGAGGGCATCTTTCTTTAGTTTTTGTTGAACCGGCCTTCTTTCTGATGCAAGATTCCTGATGAAACCTTCATTTGAAATATATGTTAATAGTACATGGTGAATTTTGGTACAAATTAAGCTAATTATCTCACCACGGTTCAGCTGGCAAGACTTTGATAGGTTTCAGTAAGCACATTCAGAAAAATGAGTAATTGGGATTTTGATAATTTCACGTTTTTGTTTTTGATAAAGATATGGTGTCTTTAGGGTAATATATTCTAGATATTGACAAAACGGTGCGTATAGCCGTAAGAAATTATTTCCAATAATTACATCTATTCATGTTTCTTGTTTATATATCGTAGGTATGATAAATATGTTTTCTTGTATTATCAAAGTAATTCTTTTTGCTATCCAATATAGAGGATGTATGGAACCATCTGCAATCAGTATTTTTAGTGGTTTTTCTAATTTTTCCCATTTATCAAGAAGTGCTTCTGTCGCAAGACAAAGACTTGCTCCACGTGTGTGCTATATGTACAAATACAATACGGGTGCACCTGATTTGCACAAATTCAGGGGACTAGACAGCTAAAAAATATTTTTCACCTGTTTGATTTGAAAAGTCATCAGGGGACAGGACAAAAAATGGTGTGAGAGACAGGACAAAAACCCAAGGATTTGTCCTGTTTTGTACTGTTTGTCCTGTGCTGTCCCGATACTTTTTGCAAATCAAACGCACCTTTCATGGATATGCATGTAAATTGTAATATTTGCAACATTAGAAGGCATGTTGGGGATGCATGGTATTAATTAAATGTAAACCCAATACTGTCTGGGATTCAAACCTTACATTCGTGCCATGTAGAACATCAACTCCATGTTCATGCCAACGCCAGACATGGAGCTCACCAAAAAGGAGATGCAGGTGTCAGCATTTATTTTTTCATTTGCCAAGACTTAAACCATAGGTACACATAATCTCTCGCGTATTACTTACCATTCAATGCCTTATCATTTACTATGATGCAAATCTGATTCCTCATAATTTGTTACCATTGCCAAGTGACATACTGTTTCAACATAAGGCACATAGTTTACAGAGAAGCGAGTTTCAAAGTCTTTGTCCCTCCAATGAAATATCCATGAAGGTATCAAAGATCCTTAATTTTTCCACATTATTTTGTATCTCAATAAGTGAATACTGAATATGTGAGTTAAATGTTGAAATTCCATTTCAGATTATTGAGATGGTTGCACTTAAGCAATCATGGGCGCAACAATATAATGCATCAATCACGACATGGTTTTTGCCTCCTACATTCTCGGTAAGGAAAAACTCTCTCTCTCTCTCTCACACACACACACACACACACACACACACACACACACACACACACACACACACACACACACACACACACACACATATATATATATATATATATATATATATATATATATATATATATATATATATAAATCACTTTAGAACTTTGGTGACAGCAACCAACAATGTTATAATACCATCTAACGAAATTTGTTTCATACTGGAACCCACTTCAGGATATGGTTATGAAGGAGAGGCACATCCAATACGTGATATATCATGTGACTTCATATTACAATGGATTCCACCAACTAAAACTCTGTCTTATGTATGTCTGACTTGGGTTATCTTATTTGAAATCCTTATTTGCCATTTACATTTGTTAAAGGGTTAATTAATGAAGTTTCACAATGCAGATATATGTTTCCTTTCGCGAAGAAAATGGTCACTGGTTCCTTATGGTTATTTCTATTAAGCAGAGAAAAATTTATAAACTTGACTCCAATCCAGAGCCAGAGGGGACTATAGAAAGGGAACGAAGCATGCATGAAGTAGTATGTCATGTTTGTCAATTTAATTTAGTTATACTTCCTCTCCCATTAGGAGTATGATGACTCTTACTTTGATTTTGTCTTTAGTGTCTTGCCCTTACTAGTATTATGGATGCTGGATATTACCCAAACAAGTCGGTCCCCAAGAGCAATCAGTTTGTTACATGGCCAATGTTAGATGCTACTGGTATACCCAAATGTCACAGGTAATAGTATTGAGCTTAACGTTAATAGTGCAAGAATCGAAATGTGAAACCTGTTATCGTGTGTATCCAACCAGTCAAATTAAAACTTTGTTCTTCCTAAAAAGTCTCAACTCAGCTGCATGGGTTCTTGAGTGGATTGAAATTGGACAAGGATTCCAGCCAAACATGATAGGAGTGGTAACAGACCCATACGCCTTCATTAATTTTTCCCTTTCAAATGTGTTTTTTTGCATACTGATCTTCTTACTTGTCTCTTAAACAACTTAGCTTCAAGAGAACAAGGTTAGGATGAAGGCAGCAATTGGTTTGGTACTTCACGAAATGAACGACTTCCAGAGAGTCGTAGCTACCAATGTTGAAGCTATGTGGAGCACGCAAGGGAAGTAAATGAATGAACATACATTAGCACCAGGGCTGTGAATCAGTGTCTCCTTTTTGAGTCTTAGACACTTTTTGGGAGATCTTTGCTTGAATAGAAGGACCCAATCATTGTGGCAAATATTGAAATCACTTATATCCATATTGCCCTTTTGTTTTGTAATAGGTTGTAAATTGTAGTGCAACATGGTAACTAATGTGTATGACCATGAATCTTCATATCAATCGTCAATATTTGACATATTTTGCTACCGAACATCACATGACTTACTGTTATGGCATGTCAGTAGATTAGCAGTTCTTGTTTTTCCAATATCACAAATATTCATCATTATGACAGTCTGGATTTATTTGTGTATGTGTTTCATATGGATAAATGACAATACATATGCATAAATGAATTCGTACATTGAAATGAGGAATGTATTCGTGAAAATTTATACACAACTTTCGACTTGGCCCACAATCATTATTTGGGTTGGTCCAATCATCAGTACCTTAGTCAAAATTTATAAAAAACTAGATTTACCATTTTATCTTTCTGATCAGAAATGAACATAATTATCTTGGCCCAAATCACTATATTTATTTGGGTTGGAGCCTACAGACAATAAATGTGTACAAGTCAATTAAAAAGCCCAAAATCGCCACAGTATATTGGTAAAACCAGAAAAATGGCACATATGTAAACTAGGCCCACATCTGCTATTTATCCATATCTATCAGAAGGCTCATAAAGCTTGGTCTTAAACATCATTCATAACACTATTAAAGTCTGTAGCGCAAGTGTGACCATATATTTAACTTTAAAATGTACATGATGAAGCCCACACATGCCCCATGAGCCTGCCACGAACTTATAAAACATTCATTCCATATACATCTGCCCAACTCTTATACATAAATCAAAAAAACATCTTCAATTACCAGGTAATTTATATCATACTGAACAACAACATGTTCAACCAGACATTCTCTAAGACTAAGCCCTCATTTATGTTTTGATGTATGACAAACAAAGTGTATTTTGCATAAGATGTTTAATTTTCACTACGTACTCATTTTATGTTAAGTTGCATGCAAGATCACTCGTTCAACAAAGTAAAACTAGCGCACGTCCAACACAGGGAAAATATAAGCGCTCGTCCAATGAAGTGAACCAACAATGACGTCCAACAAAGTAAAGACCTGAAGTCCAATGAACAATTAAAAAGTTGTCGTCCACTGAAAGAGCATATGAAGCGCGTCCACTGAAAGAAACAGAAGATCTCGTCTGCTGACGTGGCACAGGAGCGCGTCCAGGTGAAATAAAAGAAGCACGCGTCCACCAATGTAAAAAGGAGTGCGCTTCCACTAATATAACAGAAACACACGTCCACTGATGTAAACAGGAGCTCGCGTCCATTGATGTAAACAGGAGCTCGCGTCCACTGATGTAAAAGAAGAGCGCGTCCACTGATATAACAGAAGCACGCGTCCACTGATGCAAAAGAAGAGCGCGTCCACTAAGGATACCTCGTCCACTTACAGTAACACTTGGATAGCATCGACTACTAAATGATACACGCTAGAAGCTCCTTTCCACTTACATGGTATATAAAGCTCATCTACAAATTACAGCCCGTCCAATTACCTTGAGCTAATACTCCTGTTTGCTGACATGGCAAATGGACGCGGATATTTTTCTCTTCAATTAAACACGGATTAATTACTCTTCAAAAAGACTTGGCTATCC
The DNA here is from genome assembly GCA_030762895.1 of Sophora flavescens. NCBI lineage: Eukaryota > Viridiplantae > Streptophyta > Magnoliopsida > Fabales > Fabaceae > Sophora > Sophora flavescens. The sequence goes on from CM061069.1 coordinate 60,916,449, forward strand.
TTTCAGATTGAAACATTTATATTTCAAGAAGGAAGCAATGTCTACAAAGATCAAACAGAATCACATTTTGAGATCAGGAATCAATAAAGCAGATTTTGTTAAATCAGATCCAAATCTGTCTTAAATGATCCCAACGGCTATAATCTGTCTTCTATTGATGTGTTTGGAATCAAGGTCAGGCGCTTTAGAAGTGCTTCTTGGACGTGGAAGCTACTCACAGTAGCTTCCAGTCAAAAGCACTTCAACCCAAATCAATCAAGTTTCCAAACATGCTACTATATAAAGAGGGATCAAATGAACACACAACAACAACAACAACGCAACTCATACTGATTGTGACACAAAGTGCTTTATCTCTGAGAAAAGTGTGATAGTTAGAACTTCAATTTGTTTTATCAGGCTTTTAGAGTCTTGCTTTTACTCAATTCTTTTTGTGAATTAGAGTGACTGAGAGAGGGTATCTCTTAGGGTTCAACAAGGATGGAAGGGATCCCTGGGTAAAGAAAGCTAGTGTGCTTTCTGGAGATTTTTTAAGCAAGGAAGGTATCCTTGTGTTGCTGTAATTAGAATTGTGTAATTGCTGATTATAGTGAAGAAATCCACAAAGGTGTGGGACTGGATGTAGGCTTACCAGAGGAGGTAGCCGAACCAGGATAAATCGGCTTGTGTGTTCTTCTAATCCCTAAACTCCATATACTTGTTAAACTTGAATCTTTAAATCTGCAATCTGTGTTAAAATCTGTTGTTACTACTTATAATTCTTCTTGTCATCATTACTTGTTCCATAACCTAATTCTTGGAACCAAGAATGACGTCCAACAAAGTAAAGAGCTAAAATCCAATGAACAATTAAAGAGCTCGTCCACTGAAAGAACAAAGAAAGTGCGTCCACTAAAGGAACAACAAAGTAAAAAGCTGTCGTCCACTGAAAGAGCACATGAAGCGCGTCCACTAAAAGAAACAGAAGATCTCATCTGCTGACGTGGCACAGAAGCGCGTCCACTAAAAGAAACAGAAGATCTCTCGTCTGCTGACGTGGCACAGAAGCCCGTCCACTAAAAGAAACATAAGATCTCGTCTACTGATGTGGCACAAGAGCGCGTCCACTGATGTAAAAGAAGCACGCGTCCACTGCTGTAAAAGAAGCGCTCGTCCACTGATGTAAAAAGGAGTGCGCGTCCACTGATGAAAAAGAAGCACGCGTCCACTGATGTAAAAGAAGAGCGCGTCCACTGATATAACAGTAGCACACGTCCACTGACGAAATAGAAGAGCGCGTCCACTAAGGAGAACTCGTCCACTGACAGTAACACTTGGAGCTCGTCTACTAAATGATACACGCTAGAAGCTCCGTCCACTTACATGGTATATAAAGCTCGTCTACAAATTAGAGCCCTTCCAATTACCTTGAGCTTATACTCCCGTCTGCTGACATGGCAAATAGACGCGGATATTTTTCTCTTCAAATAAACACGTATTAATTACTCTTCAAATAGACTTGGCTATCCTTTCAGATGGAAACATTTATATTTCAAGAAGGAAGCAATCTCTACAAAGATCAAACAGAATCACATTTTGACTTATATTGGGCCCTAAGGGTATTCCGGACCATCATGGGTGACTATTTCTGTTGGACGAGTAGGTCTTCCATTGCATGTTTAACATTCTGTTGGACGAGTAGGTCTTCCATTGCATGTTTTAGTTTCTGTTGGACGAGTAGGTCTTCCATTGCATGTTTAACATTCTGTTGGACGAGTAGGTCTTCCATTGCATGTTTTAGTTTCTGTTGGACGAGTAGGTCTTCCATTGCATGTTGTAGTTTCTGCTGGACGAGTGGGTCTTCCATTGCATTTTAACTTTCTGTTGGACGAGTAGGTCTTCCGTTGCATGTTTTAGTTTCTGTTGGACGAGTAGATCTTCCATTGCACTTTAACTTTCTATTGGACGAATAAAATGACGAAATTACTCTTCCATTGCACTTTAATAATAAAATGACAAAAGATGAATATGAGAGAAAAAGCTCACTATTTAAAATAATAAATTCCTTTGTAAGTGTAATAAATATGAAAATTTTCAAAACAAAAAGAAATTAATCTAATCCACAAAGAATTGGCTATCATATTGGCCGTAAACCGAATAGACATTAATCAAATACATTCACCATTAAATATTTATATATTTAGGGCTTGTTAGGTGGTCAGGATAGGATATGGACTGATAAGATAAAAGAGCAGGATATGAGTATGATATGATATAAACAGGAGAAGCTGTTATGCTATCCGATGTTTGGTGTTCACCAGATAACCAACTGGATAGCATTATAATTTTAGTATGAATTTTAAAATTTTCGATTTTTTTTTTCTAAATGTTTTCAGGGGAATCAGTGTCTCCTTTTTTAGTCTTAGACACTTTTTGGGAGATCTTTGCTTGACTAGAAGGACCCAATAATTGTGGCAAATATTGAAATCACTTATATCCATTTTACCCTTTTGTTTTGTAATAGGTTGTAAATGGTAGTGCAACATGGTCACTAATGTGTATGACCATGAATCTTCATATCAATGGTTATTATTTGACGTATTTTGCTACCGAACTTCAAAAGATTGACTCTTATGGCATGTCAGTAGATTACAAGTTCTTGTTTTTCCAATATAACCAATATTCAGCATTATGACATTCATTATATATTTGTGTTTGCGTTTCATATGGAAAAATGACAATACTTATGCATAACTGAATTCGTAGATTGAAATGACGAATGTATTCATGACAAAATACACAACTTTCAACTTGGCCCACGATCATTATTTGGGTTGGTCCAATCATCAGTACCAATGTAAAAATTTATAAAAAACTAGATTTCCCCTTTTATCTTTGTGATCAGTAGTGGACTTATTTATGTTGGTCCAAATTCACTTTATTTAATTAGGTTAAGGCCTACAGATAAAAAGCGTATGCAGTTCAATTAAAATGACCCAAAGTCGCCACAGTATATTGGTAAAACCAGAAAAATGGCAAATATGTAAACTTGGCCCACATCTGCTATTTATCCATATCAACCAGAAGGCCCATACAGCTTGATCTTAAACATCATTCCTAACACTATTCAAGTCTGTAGCAAAAATGTGCCCTTAATTTGACCTATAAAATGTACATGATGAAGCCCACACATGCTCCATCAGGCTGCCACCAACATATTACACAATCATTCCATAAACATTTGCAAAACTGTTAGACATAAACAAAAAAAAACATATTCAATTACCAGGTAATTTATATCATACTGAACAACAAGAAGTTCAACCAAACATTCATGTCATCAACTGCTAAACTACAACACGCCAACTCTGGGATTTTCAAAACTATCAACCCGAATCTGCAATTTCATGTATGTACCATGTAACATACTGCAAAACCTATTGTTTTACAACTATGCCTTCATACAAAACAGTAATCCAATGACGGCAACCACAGGGCAGATACATGCATCAATATCCAAATTGTTTAAGCACAAATTACAGTGCTTCCACCAAATGAGAAATATCCAAACTGTTTAAGCAAACAAATGCAATTAGAAACAAAGACAACATATAAAAAATTAAAAATGGGAAAACAGGAATATTACTGTAACTTAAAAACCCCATCTCCCTTCTTGACATGGTCACCCTTTTTCTTTGTGAAAGTAATGCTGCCAACCATTGTAGCTCCTATTGCAACAAATGCCACCTGAATCCAAATCATAGGTCTCTAAGATACAGATGAAATAAAGGTGAGCAGCTATATAAGACAAAATTGTAGTGGAGCCAGTGCAATTACAGAGAACTCTCTTACAACATTTTAGGAACTTCACAAAACTTCAATTTTTTATTTATTTATTTATTTCTTTGTTTTTTGGAGGGGGATAAAAGAAGAAATTTACAAACCATGCATTCTAGAAATTGATTGAAATGACAAACCTTTCCAAAATCTACAGTTGAAATTATTGAAACAACTCGCTTATTCTCCGTGAAGACATTACAGTACTTGTTGTTTACAGCGATGGGCTTTACCTATGTGGAGTAAAACACAACAGAAAAATTGCAAATTAGAATCAACATCAAGAAAATTAACCCAATATAGAAACATAATTTTCCTTAAGAGAGTGTTTCACATACTGTATATAAGCATCCAGGGATATCTACAAAATGCTCAATGATTCCTGATACTGGAAAATGGAAACGGTGATAATCCTGCAATAAATAAAATGTTCAAATCAAAACGTGCAATCAGTTTACATAGAATATTAAAGTATTTTGAAATAAACTTATAAACATAACAAGAAAGTAACAAATATCTGTGGTGCCAAACGGAATATCACCATTGTTCCATCAATAAAATCACCAGAACATACTTCTTGCCCTAAAAGGCATTTAACTGAAAACTTTCGACCCTAAAAGTAACAATAAAAATCCCAACACTACATCATTTGGCATACATAATTGAAGTTGGAAATATTAAAGGACAAGAGATATCCTAATTTCTAAGGGAATCTAATTTTTCTTGCCCCTAGTTGGCACCAGTTTCAATAATTGGCTTTACTTAATTTTATAATATAACCTCTTGGAAATAAAAATTTACATAACAAAGAATATCATAAAGAAAAAGCAGTGGATGCAATAGTGGTTTCCTCAAACAGGAGGGTCTTTTAGTTGTTGCAAATTGTTTTAAGCAACTAAATTGTTTCATATGTTATATCCCTAGCTTGATTTCATGCAAAAAATAGGAGAGTCCGACAAAAACAAACCTCAGATCATAATCTCATTTGTGAAACCATTTCCTCCTAAACACCTCAGTCCTAACTTACGGGTGAGGCAAGCAGGTCCAATTTAAATGAGCAAAATCATAATTTTATCATTTTCAAATTAATTCCAGGCTGATTGTATTAGAATTCAACAGTTGCAAGCTTGTCACTGATAAATGTCGACTGAAGTGCAGATTCTCAATGTGAATATGTAAATATTAAAAAGTAAATGAATTCAATGTGAATAAGTGCAAGAGAAGGGGAAAAATACCTTAATCCAAAATCGTTTACTATCATCAACTGATTTAAATGCCATAAGACGGCAATCAGCAGCACATACAGCAATATCATCACATTCAGCAGAAGCAATTGGTCTTGAACCAGGTCTCAACTCTCTAATGAAAAATTCATTGAATGTTTGCCCAGAAAAAAATTTAAGATGGGTATCATCTAACAAGATTAGTATTACCAACATGAAATCCAAAATAGTTTTCAGTACGAGCATTGCTCAAAAAATTTGTTCATCATCACCCCAATTGCTTACACAAACAAAATTGTGTTACTAGCTCAATGGAAAACAAGTTCTTATAGTTCCCTATAAAGATCGTGTACCACTGGGATCAATGTAGAAGATATATTCAACTAGAAGGCAGCAGGGAATCTATCATAACATAATTTAATTGAATCCAAGAAGTAGCTCAAGTGCTTGGGTGGAGTGAGGTTTAGCATGTATATAACATAATATGTGCATAGTTACGGAAACAGAAATATTATTCAAATTGTTGGATTCATGATTCACTGGACAAAGCTAAAACTAAACAAGTTAATCTTCTTCAGCAATAATCAATGAGAAGTTCAGGACAATATAAAGGTCTTACAAAAGTATGTCTAAGAGAAGAATCGAAAAACAATTGAAGCAGATAATGCAAAAAGGGTTATATTGTAATTATAAAACATACCGTATCCAGAACTTAGGCCATTAACAACAGGAATGTTATTGTTTGTATGTCACATGAATGAAAGTAATCAGATTATTTTCAAAAAGGCACTTAGTGAGATATGTCGTCAAGTAAGCATTGACTACGAACTACCTTTAAGGAAACACAGAAGGAAAGTTAATGTTTGTTAAAAAAAATTGGCACCATATAATGTTTAATTTTATCAAAATTAAAACTCGACAATTTGCATATGATGAAACAACATATATCTCGATCATAATCAAATAAAACCTGCAAAGCATCTCAAATAAGTAATAGGATCAAAGAATGTGCTCAGGAACGATTGTGCATCAATAACAAACAAAGTCAGACTTGAGAAGTTTTAGCCCACCTTAAAGTGTTCCAGTGGATACTTGACTTCAGCCAAATTGATTTGATCCTACAAAATAATAGTCACATCTTTTATAAGAAGGGTGTAATCATAGGCACACAAGTCCAGCACATAAAGAAATAAAGTAGAAAATGGAAGTAGATGTGCTAAGAAATAAGAATGGCACCCAACTCCATTTTACAGAATAACTATTTTAACTCTTCATACTCTTTACTTTCTTACAATTTCTCATTGGACAAGTTTCATAATTTATTTATTTTTTAGGTCGTGTGGGGGGCGCATACAAGAGAGGATAAGGTATCCTCCAAAAGAATCCACAAACCGAACCCAGAGGCACCATATAACTATGAACTTGCATTTTCCTTTGACATGTCAAAATCAAATTGTGCCATCCACAAAGAACTAACAGAAGCATCATCAAACCTTAAAAGATTCAATAAACTTTGGTATATCTGCTGAAGATTCAGGTGAATCCATTCGTGCTCCTTGCTTTTCTGAAATGCTTTGCAAGAGCTCCTTCACCCCTATAAGAGGTTGACCAATGAAAAGTACACGAATAAAGTAACTCAACACAAACCAAAAAGCTTATTCAAGTCTGATTTGGATATAATATAATATTGACTGCAAATCCCAGGTCTCAAGTAAGTGTGACCCAAGTAACAAAGGGATGCATTAAATTATACTTTTCATTATTCCTACTATACCAAAAATGCAACAAGATCTAACAAATCCGTACGGAATTTTTAAACCAGCAATATTATGATAGCATCAGTTCTATGCCACAAGACCCAGAACAAAGAGCGTTGACTGGTGAAGTTACATATATATGTAGCGTAGAACTTCTTTACAACTAAAAAAATTAAAAATAATTCTTACCTATGTCCATTAGGTCAAGACCTAATTTTGACTGATAAATAGCTCTCATTGACAAAACAATCTTTTTGTCAATTAGTTCTTCAACAAGCCTTTGAGACTTCGGGTCATATTCCTGATTCCAGAAAAGTTAAAGTTAATACATAACAAGTTGAGATGGTGAAAAGATACAAACATAGGATTGAAAATACCATTATTTTAGTATTAGTATTATTGTTTCAATTTCCTCAAATTCTCTAAAGTATATCTCTAATTCTCTACTTTGATGATGCTGTTGAGTCAACAAAATTCAAATTACTGTGACTTTAAAAGATGGCATGCATGACAAATGTTGATACTTGTAATAGCATGAAAAGGTGGGACTGATATATGTTAGCAAATAAGCTTGGAAGTGCTTCTTCTAATAATAGTGGATGTGATTGGGCAACTCGGTCTGTACATTCTGATATAACTTGGAACATGTACGATGTATCATGTAAATGTCCTCAGATTGTTAAATAAATGAAGAAAAGAGGGGAGGGGCTGAGAAATCTGGCTTGCCAGAATTTGGGAAGCAGTTGATCCGGATCGAAGACCGACATCGTAGGATGAGAAATGGGCCCATTCACTCAATTTGAAGAACCACCTATACAAACAAAATAAATTTGATTTTTTATTTTGTCTCATGATGTACAATCATAAATGAATAACCACAGTCCAAATATATTGCACTAAAAAACTGTTATATAATCCATTGGGTCAATAATTATCATGGTCTCTCTTGTACCCCGTTTCTCAATGTCTAAATTAGCAGCATTTTACAGCAATTTACCCATATGAAGCCTGCTTATCTGTCAAGAATCCTCCAGTCATCACCTGGTTTCCAGTCCCTTCGTCAAAACAAAGAGTTAAGTGGATCATGCTGTTCAACTGGTCAGAAATGTGAAGAACCTCACCGCAAACAGGACAGCAATTTAATAATGGTTCCCTGCAATAACAGAAGCTAGCTGAGCAAATAAGATCAAACAAATGTAATCAAACAACAGTTTGAAAAATGAAAACCCTACTTCTAGTGTTGCTCACAAAATTCAAAGTATCTCTATGATAGAACTGGTTATAAACTTACACTAAATTACTGAATAATACTGACATATTATTGATATTTCTGGGAAGAAGTCTCCAACAGAGAATGAGTTCATACGGAAAATAGATATTACAAATAGATATAAGACTACTAGGATTCGAGAGCCTAGTCTCTCCCTGACCCAAACCACCACAAACTAACCAAAATGCCCTCTCTCATCCCTCCTATTTCCTATTTATTAGTTAAATCTAATTAACTGCATAATTGCAGTTGCATACAGTTACATATAGGAGTTATAATATATATCAGTTACTAATATGTATAGCAGTTACTAACAATTAATAAAAACTGCCTACTAATATTAGATGTCTGTTGCCATTGTATTGGAGGCCTATGACTAAGACTCTACTTCGAGCGCATTCATTATTATAATTATTAATCATCAAATATCAAAAAATGATATAGCACTACAAATGAAGATGGTAAATATATCATTCCCAAAAAGACAACAATAGGTATACAAAATTAAAGCGTTAACTCTCTAGGAATCTAGATGGGTCATTACTTTTCTTGTTGAAGAGCAAGAAGGGTGGCCAACTCATCCATGCTCACAACACCATCTCCATTCTTGTCAGCTGCTTTGAACAACTCCTCTTTCTATTGAAAAAGAAATTGTATTGCTGAGACAGTATAACTTTATATATAAAACTAGACATTATATTGGGTAACTTCATTTCAGGATTTGCAGGGCAAAGATTCGTTATTTGAACCTTGAGTATTGCACCGGCTTTAGTGAAGATTTGGACTTCAGATAGATAAAACAAACGAAGCCAATTTCCAATATGCGAATTCAAGGCTCTAAGTTTTAACATTCCAAATGTTATTAGTTTATATAACCGTAGAATTAGAAAATAGATTATAAAATCTGAATCCAACTCCAATCCAAATCCAGATATACAAGTAAACTAAAGATATTTTAGGAAGCGAATAATTAAGAACTAAAAAGTAAATTAAAATATAATGTGCAAAATAACTACTCGAGTTTGAACCTTGCTGGTTGCTACTTGATTTCCAAATGCATCAATTAGGTCAGAAAATTCAGAAAGTGAAAGCATTCCGTCTTCATTGTAGTCCTGCATCGAACTTAACTCTCAGGTTGATATTAAATATTAGGTGGTAAATGAATCAACATATTTAAATTATCGAAACACTAATGAATTCCATATTGCAGTTTCTATGGCTTACACAATTTCAAATATTTTTCTATGTATTCAACTTGTATAGATTTCTTTTCAAGTTTAAAGAGGCCCCAATAGAGAAAAGGAGACAGCAGCAATAATAAACGGGAATAATCACTAGAGTACATCAGATGGAGAGTAGCCCAATCGCTAGAGGAAGAGGGAGACCACAAATAACTATAGGCGAAAACATTCAAAAAGTTTTATATCTCAATTGTTTGTCTATAGAGATGATTTATGATAGAACTTAATGGCATCGTTTGATCCACGTAGCCTACCCCGTGGGAAAATGCTTAGTTGTTACTTGTTATTGTAATATCTACTAGAAAATTATACAATATTTTGTAAATGTGTGTTAATATCGTAATAAAGTCTCAGCAACTATCCTTGGTGCAATATTAGTCTAACATCAGTACCTTCTCATCATGTAAAGAGATGAGGTTATTAATTATCACTTCTTGTATTACCCTCATATGTCTATTATTCAAGCTCACACAAGGCACAAGTTATCAGAAAACAGAAAGAAAAAACTTACCACTATAGATAAAATGCGTCTAACAAAGCCTTTCTCCATTTCAATTGGATCCTGTTATTTTTTTCATATAATTGTTAGCAATCCTTATCATACTCAAACAAAAGAATTTATATTGTATGCCATATACCTCTACAGAGCATGAAATGGAAATCTGCCAACCACTTTTCCAGGCACTGATGGATCTAAAAGGTTGAATATCTCAATGTCTGAATCAGACTCCTGTACCACCATATCATTCATATCAGAGTGTAGAAAATGAATAAAGCTGATAAGTGAAGAATTCAAACATCTGTAATTAGGGGTAGAAATATAAGTTTCCTCACCTTGGCCAGAAATTCAAACAGATCAATCTCACAGTATCCAACAAGAGTATTGCTGGACAGTTTGTTGGTCTACACAAGAAAAAACATTAAAAAATTAAACAGCTTGATAATTTCAGTTTATATAATATTTGCAGTTTTATTTTTCTTTCTAGTACATATAGGATGAAAAAAGGCCATGCTCTTGAAATGCAGCAGAAATATACCCCAAACAAGCAGCATAGCATAGGATTCAAGCTTTACTTTTCGTTTGCACAAAGGCATTAGTTCATTTGAAATCTTTTCCCCAAAAAAAATAAATGAATAAATCTTGCTTCAGGGTAATGCACAGTCAAAGAAAGGACCAAAAGGTTCTTATAGCACACCTTGAAGACAGAAATCCTTGCAACATGAGGCCCATTCTGCTCCAAGAGAAGTTTCTTTTCCTGTGGAAGAAAACATCAGCCGCAGAGAAAAAAACATTGTCCTGTTAAAACAACAAAGATGGAATTGACTAACCTAAGATTGTTATTTATTTATTTTGTGTAGAAAATTGACTTTTAGAGCTGCTCCTTAACATGCTCCATATGACATTCAAATATACTAAATTCAAGTTCTAATATTAAAAGGAATTATCCGAAGATACATTCCTAGATCTTGAAAAAGACTGAAAGTAATCAAAGTAATACGTTGCTAGATCTTTAAAAAAGGAAGAAAGTTTTGGAAATATCTTGAAAATGAATTATCTCCCAGAAGTCAAAATAATCACACAAAAGTCACCAAACAGTAAATCGTCTGTGCAAAATTGTTAGAAATAAATAATTTGTAATAGATAATTGGGTGAAGTGAGCGACCTCAACACGTTATTTTCTCCAAATTACTCGAACAGTTTTCTTCTAGTTACGGGTATAAATAAGAAAGCATATTTAAACACTAAACTCTAAAACCCTCAAATTGCACAATTCCAAAAGAATTGATTCATTAAAAAAGAGAATTGAGAAGAAATGATATAGTTTTGAGAGAGTACTGACAGAGTTCCAAACTGGTTTGTCTGTGCTGCAACACCAAACAAAAAAATGAGAATGAGCTAGATGATAGTGATGAGATAGATGATGAAAAGGAATGAGTTGAAGAAGAAGGGTTAACTGAGCGGAGGTAATTGAACAGAAGGTCTGTTCACCAAGAGAAAGGCACGCAATCCATTTATCCTTGAACTGCATCTCCGCCTACACCAAACCACATTTTATTTAATTATTTGATGTTATCAAATTAATATCATCGAATTAAGACGAGATGATAGATGAAGTTAATTGGAGAAGGTAGTAGTACATACGCGAATGAGTGTGAAGAGAGCAATCCCGGCCAAGTTATCTGTTGGTTATATGGCATATCTAAGTTAGTTATTATGCAGTAACAGATTCTGTTACTTCTGTTACTGCATAATATTCTGATAGTTGGTTACCCCCCTCCCCTTTGTATTGCTATATATATATAAAGCATTCCCTCTGCCTCATCAGATGATCATCAAGTCTTAGCTGAAAAATTACAAAGTGTCAAGGAGAAAATAGGCTAGTTTTACTAGGGAAACTTGGGTGTAATTGGGCTGAGGGATCAGTGAGGAAGAGGAGGAGAGAAAAGGAAGATCTTCTTCCATTTGTACTTGGATTGGCTCTGAATAAGACTGGATTAAGCTTGTGCTTAGTCCCGGAGACGTAGGCATTGATTTGGCCGAACTCCGTTATCAATCTTTGGGTGTGTTCTTTCCTTTATCATCTATCTTTCATGTTCTTGAATTGTTATCCGATTTCCGCATTCTGCATATTGTCTTAGGACTGTTTTTTTACATTTTTGTTTCTTCTTATTTTCTCACAGGGGCATTTTATCGAACAACCTGGTATCGGGAGCTTCACCGCAAGGTCCTGGGCAAGATGTCAAATTTGACATTGACAAATTCAATGGAAAGAACGATTTCGCCCTATGGAGGTTAAAGATGCGAGCCATGCTTGTACATCAGGGATTGGAAGAGGCTCTGGAAGGGGAAAGAAAGCTGCCAAACACGATGTCTGAGAAAGAAAAGAAGGATCTTCTGACCAAGGCACACAGTGCCATCATACTGTGTTTGGGGGATAAAGTCCTTCGAGAGGTGTCCAAAGAAAAATCCGCTGCTGCTCTGTGGTTGAAGCTCGAAAATCTTTACATGACCAAGTCATTGGCAAATAGATTGTATCTGAAACAGAGGCTCTACAACATCAAGATGCAGTTCGGCACATCCATTGAAGATCATATGGATGAGTTCAATAGGTTGATTCTTGACCTAGAGAACATTGATGTAAAAATAGATGATGAAGACCAGGCCCTACTCTTGATACGATCTCTGAATAGTTCATATGAACATCTTGCTGATACTCTTGTCTATGGGAGAGAAACCTTGTCTCTTGAGGAGGTGCGGGCAGCTCTAATCTCAAAAGAGTTGTCCAAGAAAGCTGATTACAAGGAGAAAATGACACCTGGGAAAACCTAACAAAAAGAGGCGGACTGACAAGAAAGAAGGGAAAGGAAAGAATCGGGCAAGATCAAAATCCAAAGGAAAATGGAAGTGCTTCATCTGTCATAAAGAGGGTCACTTCAAGAAAAATTGTCCGAGAAAGAGGAACCAAGAAGAAGCATTCAAAGGAAGATAGAGGAGATGCATCGGTGGCTTGGATGGGTATGAGAGTGCAGATGTGCTAGTTGTTGCAACCTTGCCAAACACAATCGAGAATGGGTAATGGATTACTGGTTGTTCTTTTCACATGTGTCCTAACCAAAGATGGGTTCATAGATTACGATGCAGTTGAGGGAGGTCAAGTGATAATGGGAAACAATGCCACTTGCAAAGTTATTGGCATTGGATCCATCAAACTCAAACTCAATGATGGAACCGAGAAGTCGTTGACAAATGTGAGGCATGTACACGATCCAAACGAAACCTGATATCACTTGGGACCTTGGAGGAAGCAGGTTTTGGCTTCAAGGCAGAAGACTCTCTTCTGAAGGTAACAAAGGGCTCTCGGGTGATAATGAAGGGATATAGGAAGAATGGCTTGTATATTCTCAAAGGAGAAACTATAATTGGCACTTCCTCTGTGGCTGCTGAAAACAATACAAACAAGGGAAGTTTGTGGCATCAAAGACTTGCTCATATCAGTGAGAGAGGTCTCCAAGAACTACAGAAGCAAGGGTTGTTGTGTGGTGACAAGATAGAAGGCCTTGAATTCTGTGAGCATTGTGTGCTTGGCAAGCAAACAAGAGTAAAGTTCAACACTGCAACACACAAAACCAAGGACAAGCTGGACTACATACATTCTGATCTATGGGGGCCATCAAGAACTCCATCTCATGGAGGCAATAGGTATTTCATCACTTTCCTTGATGACTATAGCAGAAAAGTATGGATATACCTATTAAAAAGCAAAGATGAAGCCTTTACAACCTTTGTACATTGGAAAACCAGAGTTGAGAAACAATGTGAAAGGAAAATAAAGGCTTTAAGAATGAATAATGGCCTAGAGTATTGTGGAGAAAAATTCAATGCTTTCTGCAAAGACCATGGAATTTATAGAAACAACATCAGTAAGGCATACCCCTCAACAAAATGGTTTAGCAGAGAGGTTAAATAGGACTTTGTTAGAAAGGGTTAGGTGTATCTTTGTCTAATGCGGGGCTGTCCAAGCAGTGCGGAGAAGCAGTCCACACGACTGCTATCTCATCAACAAGTCCCTCTGCAGCAATTGAGTTCAAGACTCCACAAGAATTATGGAATGGCAGTCCAGCCAGATTACAAAAATCTTAGAATTTTTGGGTGTCCCGCCTTCTATCATGTAAATGAAGGCAAACTTGATCCAAGAGCCAAGAAAGGTTTGTTCATGGGATACCCCGATGGAGTTAAAGGCTACGAGGATCCGGTGCCATGACAAGAGAAAATGCATAATCAGCAGAGATGTCATTTTCCATGAAACCGACATGAACAAATCAAAGCTTGAATTCAAAAGCAAGGACACAAAGTGAACATCAAGAAGAATCCAAGCTTAAGGTGGAGTTTGATGATGATGCGAGAAATGGACAGAAGCAAAGAGATCATTGAAACATCAATGCAAGACACAAATGACCAAAGCAAGATAGTAATTCAGAAACCACTGACCGAATGACTATGTACTGGGGGGGACAGAAGAAAGGAGGACAATCAAACCCCCTGACAGGTTTGGCTATGCTGATATGACTGCTTATGCACTAAATGCAGCATGTTTTGTGGATGATGAAGAGCCTAGATCATACAAAGAAGCTATGAATAGCAAGCATCATGACAAATGGTTCCAATCTATGACTGAGGAGATGGAATCACTCTCAAAAACTCAAACCTGGAGCCTGGTGGAAAAACCACCAGAAGCAAAGTTGGTTGGCTGCAAATGGATATTCAAAAGGAAACAAGGAATCCCTGGTATTGAACATCCCAGATTCAAAGCTAGATTGGTTGCAAAGGGTTTCTCTCAAAGAGAAGGCATAGATTTCAATGAAATCTTCTCCCCTATGGTAAAACACTGCTCCATAAGGGTGTTGCTAGCTATAGTAGCACAATTTGATCTCCATCTTGAACAAATGGATGTCAAAACAGCATTCTTGCATGGTGAACTTGAGGAGAAGATATTCATGAAACAGCCAGAAGGTTTTGAAGCAAAGGGGAAAGAACATATGGTATGCTTACTTCACAAGTCTCTGTATGGTTTAAAACAATCCCCACGCCAATGGTATAAAAGGTTTGACAGTTTTATGTTAAAACTGGAATTTTATAGGAGTAACTTTGATAGCTGTGTTTATTACAAACAGTTGAAGCCATGTGAATATATCTACCTTCTATTATATGTTGATGATATGTTGATAGCATGTAGAAGCATGACAGAAATTGAAAGGCTCAAAGGGTTACTGAAAGCAGAATTTGAAATGAAAGATTTGGGAAATGCCACAAAGATGCTTGGAATGGAAATTACAAGAAACAAGGAAACTGGAATCCTCACCATTTCTCGAGAAAGGTTACTTGGAGAAAGTATTGAACAGGTTCAACATGACAGATTGCACACCGCCAACATTCCAATTGCAGCTCATTTCAAGCTTTCTGCAAAGACTGTCCTAAAACAGAACAGGAAGTTAGAGAACTCAAGAATGTGCCCTATGCAAGTGCTTGTTGGCAGCTTGATGTATGCCATGGTGTGCACTCGCCGGATATATCATATGCGGTCAGTTTGGTGAGCGAGATACATGGGAAATCCTGGGAAAACTCACTGGTCAGCAGTTAAGCACATTCTTAGATACTTAAAAGGTTCCAGCAACATTGGTTTAATGTATGGAACAGATAGACAGAAGCAAGGTGGAGCAACAGGCTATGTGGACTCGGATTTTGTAGGTGATAGAGACAAAAGGAGATCTCTAACTGGATATGTTTTCACATTGTTTGGAAACACCATAAGTTGGAAAGCAACACTCCAACATATTGTTGCTTTATCAACAACAGAAGCTGAATATATAGGAGTTACAGAAGCTGTTAAAGAAGCCCTGTGGCTGAAAGGCTTGGTGAATGAGTTAGGAATTGCTCAAGACAACATCCATGTGCTGTGTGATAATCAGAGTGCTATTCACCTCTGTAAGAATCACACCTTCCATGAAAGGACAAAGCACATTGACATAAGGATGTACTGGATTAGAGATGTTATCTCGAAAGGAGCAGTCCAAATCAACAAGGTTCACACAGCTGAAAATCCTGCAGATTTCATCACAAAGGTTGTTTCTTTGAACAAGTTTAGGCATTGCTTGAACTTGTTGAAGATTGGAGCATGCTGATCAAGTTTGGGCAAGGATAGCACTTCTTAATTCTAGTCTTGTTAAGAGTCAATATAGAGATATGCCAAGGTGGAGATTGTTGGTTATATGGCATATCTAAGTTAGTTATTATGCGATAATGATTACATTTATACATTTCTTGCATAATATTCTGATAGTTGGTTACCCCCCTCCCCTTTGTATTTCTATATATATATATAAAGCATTCCCTCTGCCTCATCAGATGATCATCAAGTCTAAGCTGAAAAATTACAAAGTGTCAAGGAGAAAATAGGCTAGTTTTACTAGGGAAACTTGGGTGTAATTGGGTTGAGGGATCAGTGAGGAAGAGGAGGAGAGAAAAGGAAGATCTTCTTCCATTTGTACTTGGATTGGCTCTGAATAAGACTGGATTAAGCTTGTGCTTAGTCCCGGAGACGTAGGCATTGATTTGGCCGAACTCCATTATCAATCTTTGGGTGTGTTCTTTCCTTTATCATCTATCTTTCATGTTCTTGAATTGTTATCTGATTTCTGCATTCTGCATATTGTCGTAGGACTGTTTTTCTGTTTTCTGTTTCTTCTGATTTTCTCACAGGGGCATTTTATCGAACATTATCAGTAGAAGAGAGTTTGCGAGGAGAAGTGGAAGAAGCGTTGTTGTTACCGTTGCTTCTGCGGTGAAGATGAAGATGACGACTCATACTCTCTTTGAACCGAGTACGACGCAACCCTTTCTCTTTCTCCGCCAATAAAGAAGAAGAAGAAGAAGAAGAAGAAGAAGAAGAAGAAGAAGAAGAAGAAGAAGAAGAAGAAGAAGAAGAAGAAGAAGAAGAAGACGGTTTAGAGTGTGGATGCCCCATGCTGCTGTTGCTGTGCCACACTGGCCAATGACTCACAGCTTTGCCGTCCTTCCTTCACCGTTGTTGACTTTACCCGCTTCATGCCTCCCACCTCTTTCTCTTCTCTTCTTTCCAGACCATTAAATTCATCACTACTATCTCCTTGTTTGAAGAAAAATAGCTACTTGTACCAAAAAAAAAGCTAAAAAATTAATTGGTATGTATTATTAATGTAAAGTTTTTTTTACGGTGTCAATCAATCACAAATTATTGTATAAATGATTTTTAAGGTTTGGATAAAAAATCAAAATATTTTTAATGACGTATCGATTTATTATTGATTGACATTATAAAAAATATTTACACTGATAGTATATACCTATTAAACTAAAAAAAATCAATGTAAAAAGCTTTATATAAAAAGTTTAAACTCAATTTCACTAACATTTTAATATATATATATATATATATATATATATATATATATATATATATATATAATAATAATAAGAATAGATTAACACTGATTTATCAGACTATCATGAGATGTATTATATAATGTATGCAGTAAAGTTTCTTCATAAGACATGTTTGATCTGAGATTGATCCAACGTTGATCGATCATTTGCTTAATATTTGTTTGGTTTCACGAAATCTTTGAAATTGATTCTGTCATCTGTCAAACGTAATTTTAGTAAAAATAAGATGTTTGGTTACTGTCTGGTAAAATTGATTCTGCCTCCAGAAGTGATTCTGAGTAGAATCTACAAAAAGTAGTTTCTAAGTTGAGTTGAAAAATTTACACTAAGTTTTACGTTAAACTTACTTTTAAAATAAAAAAAATCCAAACATACATTACTTTATTTCAAACTCAATTCTAACAAAATCAATTACATTCAAAATCACATTTTTCAAACGTTCTGTTCCAAACAAACACTCTACACTTTCTATTCCAAGTGGCTAATATAAGGTTTTTCTAAATCCAATTTAACTACAGGCCAAAGGT
The DNA here is from genome assembly GCA_030762895.1 of Sophora flavescens. Lineage (NCBI taxonomy): Eukaryota > Viridiplantae > Streptophyta > Magnoliopsida > Fabales > Fabaceae > Sophora > Sophora flavescens. Next base: position 60,934,264 of record CM061069.1, read on the forward strand.
CTTCTTTGAATCTAAACTTTTTCAAATTGTACTCCACCTATGGACCTACCCAATGGAATCATTGGGGTGTACCATTTTTTTTCTCTTCTTTTAGGGGAGGTATCATACATAGAAATAGAATACCTTGTGTTGGGGTAAAATTGAAAATTTCAATTCCACAATTAGGCATGTTTTTGATCAAGCTGGAAATAAGTTTCGGTCAAAGGGCAGATGATGAGAGTTTTAGTCAAAGGGCTTGTTCCACAGAAAGATTGATGATCAGGTATGGAGTGGCACCTGAGATGGGCTGGATCCATGCGCACGGTGGACCACGACTGATTGGGCTGACTGGTCCAGATTCCATTATCACATGATGAGATCTCTATGCAGGAAACATGCTTAAAATAAAATACTGTAGTATTAAATTACTGCTACATTCTATAATGCAGCTGAGAAATGGTAGAGTGATCCATTATGAACAATGAATCATTGCAACTATGCATTTATCTTATATTGGGTAGTGATACATAATATAAACATATTTACTAGTGATAAATGTTAACTTATTAAAAAAAAGTGTTAATTTATCAAAAAAAATTATTGAACATATTTTGTTTCGCAATATTATCTTGAGGACCAAAGTTTAATTGTTCTAGATTAAGTAGATTAGTCTTATTTTATTTAATAGTGTTTAATTTTGAATATTAATTTTCAATAGAAATTGAGTAATAACATGTAATATGAAATAGCGTTAAGAACAAAGTTTAATTTCGATAGATTATTAGTATAATTTTTTTTTATAATTATAAATGATCATATTGTAACTTTTTCAAGATAGTTACTATAAAAGTAAATTATTTTTAATAATATAATCATACGATTGATTGTTGGTGTAAAAACTCTTTGAATTAACAGTCAACTATTCATTTTGATTTTACAAATTTTATACTTTTATTATATTTTAATCTTTTTCCAGTGGCATTCACTTGGATGTTGAATTATTATTTTCTCCCACAGAAGTGGCAAATTCATGTTTTAAAAATAAATTCACTATTAATTTTAAGAGTGAAGACCCAAATTGGTCCATCAAAATTTTCGAGGTCCCACTTTTAGTCCCAGAAAAAACTAAATTGACCATTTAGTCCCTTAAATTTTCAAAACGGGACACATTAGTCCCTAGATTTAATTTCAACGTTTGTATACTTGTCTATGTGTCCCATTAACCATCCTACTTGACCCGTTTGTGGTCCTGCACGACTTATGACGAATTTTGTCGATGGAAAACGAATAAAAAGGGAAAAACATGCACACTTTTAAAATTCAAATACCTGAAAATTATGCATTTTTTTCACTTTTCTTTAATTTTTAACGGCATAAATTCATCATAGGCCATGCCGGACCACTAACGGGTCAAGTAGGTTGGTTAATAGGACACATAAGCAAGTAAATAGACGTCGGAACTAATCCCAGGACTAATATGTCCCGCTTTGAAAATTTGAGGGACTGAATGATTAATTTAATTTTTCCATGGACTAAAAGTTGTTGGAACCAAAGTAGTTTTGGATTTAATAATCTCTAAGTTTTGATGCTAAGAAAATGATTAAATTTACTTGGCAAAGTGTTAGTTGAGATCTAACAAGTGAGTTCAGTTTATGAAGGAATATTCAAAATAATATAAGGTATACAATGCTTGGACTCGTGCAGAGAATTACCTGTCCAAAGGTTATTTAAACTGTTTATAATTTAATTGATAAGTAGACTGGTTTTCTAAAGTAGACGAGGCTATAAATTAATACCTAAATAACTTGTTAGGTATAGCAAGTCCAAAGACTTGAAAATAAGCGCGTCCATTCTGCCACGTCAACAGACGAGGGCTATCCTTGAAACTCAAGTATACATCCATAGTGTCTAAACTAAATTTCAGTATAAGTCCATAAGTGCCACGTCATTGAATGGAGGTTCTCTGAGGACTTAGCAAGTCCAAAGACTTGTGTGGACAAGCGCTTCTACCACATTAGGAGACGAGCTAGCGCTTCTACCACTTTAGTGGACGAGCGCTTCTGCCACATTAGTGGACGAGCAGAATTAAAATCTTGTATAGATGTGTTCTTAAAACTAAGTAGACGGTTCTATATGTTTTATATCTTTACTACCTTGAATGTGATTTAATGCAATCTGGTCTACAATGAATTTATTTCAAATGATTGATATTTATTTCAAATGATTATTTGTTCTTTCCATTTGTCTTTATCCGATTTAATGTCTTATTTCCCTTGAGAAAATTCATAATACTATTAAGGAAATACAAAAAGCAAATAGTACAATTAGAATTGCAAAACGATCTGTACGATGACGTCTTTTTTGCTGAACAAAAGCTGTGTTATACACAAAGGAGGAAAGAGAGCCTCCATTTTGTTATTTTATGATAACCAAGGATGCTTCTCACAATGGCCAAAATCAAGCTATCAGTCACAACGGATATCATGTATTTAACGATGTATTAAATTAAAATTTAAAAATAATACAACCTACCAAATACTAATGAAAAAAGATACAATTCTCCTTTCATTATGTTGCAATCCCACTCCTGGCGGGGAGATTTTTTTGTTTTTTTTTTACTGCAAAACTTTCAATGGATTTTTTTTTTTTGAAAACCATGTTTCCTAATCTAATATTGAGCATCATATTTACGGGATGTATTAGATTGAGATTTCAAAGAATTTTGATGGTTTTTTTTATAACAAAAAAGTCTTGTGGTTCAATCAAGACTTTTATAGATTATAAATAAGTCTCGTGGTATTCAATCAGGATTATTAGGATTTTTTTAAAAAGATTCCAAATCCAATGATATTCAATTAAGACTTTTTATAAGTTATTAAAAGACTCATGGTATTCAAAAGTTTACTGATTTCCCACACAACCTATCAGACTTTGTTTTCATAATTCGTTCTCTCCAAACTTTCTTTTAGGGTTGGGAATTTGTACCCTACCTATTGGATACCCGTAAAAATTACCCATGATGGGTAGGATAATTACCCACATAATGAGTAAGGGTCTGGGTACGGGTAATTACCTACAAATTTGAACCGGTATGGATGCGGGTACGTGTACTATGGTATCCTCCCCGCATCTGCACATATGTAATTATTTATTTATATTACTAATATATATAATTTTAACTATAAAAAAAATTTCAAACCAAAATTAACCTAAAGATTCTTAACTTTCTAAACCTAATTGTATCTATAATTATTTTTGGATGTTTTATTTATTTAAATATTTTGATTTGTAATATTTTATTGCTTTTTCACAGTTCAAATGCGGGTAACGGATGTGGGTTCGAGTACTTAGATATCCAGAGGATAGGATACCGGTAAGGGTACTATAGCTGTTACCCAGGCACAAGTATGAATCCGGATACGGATAATTTTTTCAAACACGGGTATGAAGACAGGTTTACCCAGACCCTACCCATTTCCATCCCAACTTTCTTTCTCCTGGGGCAGTCTCTTGCTCTTTTATTTCTCTTCTTGCGCTTGTGCGGTGCCACTAAAAAGCAACTGAACCAAACTGAGCATGTTTATTCTTTTACCTATATTCAGACATTCTCGTTGCAGCACGTTGCCAATGCCTACCATGAAAGGTGAATGCCACACTCCACAGAGAATGAAATTTATCCATGATGCAATTTGTGACACCCTAACTCAGGTCATCACATTACTACCCGTTTAAGGAAATAAAATTTAATTTGCTGGTTGCTTTCGGAAAATATTGTTTTCTTAACGTTCATCTTTTCAAAATATGGTGATAAATTTTTTTTTTCCTTTTAATCCTCAAGACAACAACAACGAAATCAAACCACACATACTTACATACTATATATAAGTTATACAACTATACTGCCTCATATGTCTTCACACCTATATCATTATTAGTTTAGTGACACTCAAAACATAACATAACTCCATAGGACCTAAGCTGGTCGTAACTAACTGACACTACCGTCAACTGGAGCAGCACAGCATGCCTTGAACTAGACAGCCTTCTCCTTCTTGTAGAAATCTTATCCCTTGTGCATCTCTGATATGTGTTGTAAGGGTGAGACGCCGATATATGGATTTAACACGATAACTAAATGCTCACACAAAAGAAGACACATACACATATACATAAACATTTCAATTATAGCATACAGTTTATAAGTGGGTTTCACACCCCAAACATCAACATTGAAAAACTATGCATGAATACAGGCCCACAGCCAGGATATAGGCACGCAGCCAGAACTATGCATGAATACAGGCCCACAGCCAGAATACAGGCACGCAGCCAGAACTATGCATGCAAAACACTTTTGTTTCATTCTTTTCTTTGTGTTCAATCTTTCTTTGCCAAAGCTCAAAATGGCTTACGACCCACATAATTTTAAAACATCCTTAAAACTTTTATTACAACACAGGACCTCACAGTCCGAGTGCTCAATCACGACACCTCTCAACCGATGCACCAGTCAGAGGTTCGTGGTAATAGAAAACATCTTCAATGTTCCAACACAGTATACCTCATGTATACAATATAGGCCCTCAAAGTCCAAATGACTCAGTCCATCACAACACAGAACATTAGTATCCCGACGTCTCGGTTACTAAGTCCAACTGTACTTTCAACACGGTTAAATCAACTTTTGACTTTTGGAAATTCTTTTCCAAGGTAGAAATTCATTATAAAATCCTTAAATAATAAAAACTTAGTTTTTCACAAATCAATGAGTCACTTGAGGTTTAATTTCCTCAAAATAAGCACTGCCGTTTCGAAAATACTTGCCGTCTACACTTTTCCAAATTTGCCGTCAAATATTATTTTTAAGCCAAAACTTAACTTTTTCCACTTAATTAATTTTCTAAAATCATGATTAACTTATTTTCACCAATTAATTTCATAAAAGAATATTTTGTAATAATCCGGAATTTCTTACGTAAAAATTAGCAGTGCGAAAATATTTTCACGGTTTCGCTCTCATTGTGACTCATAATTCCCTTTTTCAGAAATAAATTATTGAAATAATAATATTTTCCAAAACTCCTCATTTTCCTCAAAATAGAATTCCTTTAATATTATATATCAATATTTTGCCATTAAAACATTGAATATAATTTGCGTAGCTTCTTAAAGCTTTTATCCGATTAACTTTAATTGAGCACTGACCACTGTCAAGCTTCTCACACATCAACCAACAGTTATATCACAGATATTCCCCAGGCAGATCATGCATCATAGCAGTATAATATACAATTGCAAATAATTAAATAAATTAAACACAACTCCACACCAATACACCGATAAACCACACCACATATAAATCATATAAACCACACCACGTAAACAACAAAACCATTAACCGCAACCACATATAAATCATATAAACCACACCACAAGCAAATAGTTATTGAGAAAAAACCCTCAGGTAAGCTCCCCTTACCTCTTGAAGACTCCCTGATAAACTTACAGACTCCTTCGGAATTTCAGTTACCTCGAAAACGTCGTACTCAACTAACCTTCAATCATTATAACCAAATAGTTACAAATCAAGAAACTAAAACATTCTAAACCCTAATACATAGTCACGGCCTCTAGGGTTTTTGAATGACTAAACTTCTAATCATGATTAAATTATGGATTAATGATCCTTGATTAACCTAAATCTTAGATTAGTGACTAAATAACTAAGTTTAAAACTCAAAACTTCCTAACTCTTTTATACATAGATTCGGCCTTAATAGGTTCATAGAGCTAGGGTTCTTAGTTTAACAAATCAACTTGGATTTATAAAGCATACATACTAAGAGATTGATTTCTAAGATCATTTATGAAAACCATGAACAAAACTCAACAAAACTTACCCACTTAGGGTTCGGCCAACACAAAGATATTTTGAGAAAAATATTCATTTTAAGAGACTAACATGGATTAGAGTGTGTAGTCATACATGCCATATAGAATACATGATCATACATGAAAACACATGAACAAAACTCTACCAACCCTAAGGTGATAGGTTCGGCCAAAGCTAGGTTTTCAAGAAAGAAATTTTTGATTACATCATGCTATTGGATTTAGATAATATGCATGATATCAAGAAGATAGAAAGTAGTTTCATCCTTATTAGATTTTTTTCTAGAATTTATTATGACTTTTCAAAGTTCTAGGGTTAGAAACTTTAAAGTGATAAACAACTATGATACACGCCTTGAATCAAGAAACTTAATAAAGAACATAGACATGATTAAGAATGAAGATTAGGATTTACCTCTTGAAAATCAATGACAAAGGAAATCCAAGAACTTGCTTTACAACTTAGAACTAAGGAAAATGTAAACTTTAGAGTTTTGGAAGCAAATGACAAAAGAAACTAAATGAAAAGTGAGAGTAGGGTATTTATAGTGAGAGTGGCATCAATGTTGGAAGACTCTAGATGATGGTGAGTTGTCATGTTCAAGGATCAAAATGCAATTAAGTTCTAAGGACCAATTTGCAAAGATTCCAATAGTTGAAGGACTAGTTTGCAAATTATCAATAAAGTGTCATGATGACCATTTGCCACATTTAATGCAAGCTTATCTTGACTAACTTGACTATTTAGGGCTGATTTGTGGCATTAGATATTTTAGGAAAACCCAACTTGTTGAAGAAGTTTTGAGAATGTTAAAGAATAATGTGGAAGAATATAGAACATTCTAGAATTTTCTTGAATCATCCAACAAATGAGGGCAGCCATCAATCCCTCATGGGCTTGCGCATGGGCTGGGTTATTTTGGGCTTGGGTTCATTTTTGTGGGGCCCACTTGAAAATTTAAGCATTAAGCTTAAGATAGGAAACTTAAGGAAACTTAAATGGCTTTATGGAATCAAACCATGAACTAGAAAATTTTGGGCTTCTAAGCCACGACCATTTGAGATTGGAAACAAGGATTCTAGCCCAATCCACTTGAAAAAACTTAAAAAACTAATTTAGGGACAAAAGAGTAATTTACAGAAAGTTCAGGGGCTTAAACGTAAAATTTCTAAATTTTCTATTTAACCCTGGAAAACCTTCTAAAGTTAAAAATATGATTCATCCCCTTGAATCATCTCAAAATCCTAAGATAAACCCTCTATCTACTCTTAGAAACTCTAATTTCCCTTCCGTCGTCTACCCGATTACGCTTTCCGCCCGTAATACGTAAATTATTTATTTTTTTATGAAAAAAATTCTAAAAATACAGAATTATAGAAAATAAAATACTAAACTTAAGTCTTTCGTTCACGAATTAAAATTAGGTCTTTTGAGCAGTATTATTATAACGTCAATGGAATTCCAGGCCGGGTTTCGCCTGACTTTCCAACCTAAATTTTAATCGTAGCTTCCTACATTCAAGTAGGATTGAGTGGTAAACTCTGTTTATTTAAAATGGTTTTATAAGTCTCAGATAAAAATATAAACATAATTATATAAATTTCTGATATTAGAAAACAGCGAAAAGTCGGGGTGTTACACAATTGAGACAATTCGTATATATCTCACAAATTTTCAAGCACTTCCATTCAGAAAACATTACATGGTAAGACCCAGCACTATCCTATCATCTTTCACATTTTTTTATTCAACGAAATAAAATAATAGATATTCCTGATATAGGTTGAAGTAGGTAATACTAATAATATATATATATATATATATATAAGTTTTTTTAAAATAAAAAATAAAAAATAGCAATAGCTGATTCCATGTTTTTTTCCTGGTACATTTATTCCAAATTGTAATTTTGTTGATTGATATGATAAATATTCTTGTAAAATAATTAATAAATTTCTTACATATGTTGTAGTAGTAATTCAAATAAAGGGTCCACAGGAAGAAAATAAAAAAGGAAATGATAAATCTTATAAAAAAAAAGGAAATAACAAAGAAAACTATGAATCTTAAACCCTAGAGGATTGCAATGAGTTGTTGTACCTCCCGATGGATGCTATAAATAATGAATTGTTACTTTTTTCATTGACTTTTGTAACTATGGATATTTTCTAAAAATTCATGTGTTCCTTTCAAATCCTTAAAATCCAAATAATCTATTCAAATCTTATAAAGTCTTATGATATAAATCCTTTAAAATTCACACAGGAGAATCTTGATTATAACAATCTTTTAAAAAAAAGTCTTTTAAAATCTTATAAGTCATTACATTCTTACATAATCTTACTTGTCACATGAATGGTGTAGTGGGTGGTGCATCAATTGGGTGGTGCACCTTAGCCCAACCCTCTCTTTAATTATGTCCAATATTTTGATGGAAGCAAAAATGGTATACATCAAGCATTATCTTACAAAAATTATAATGTAGATAATAGATAACTAAGATTTATCATTACAATTCTATTTTTATTTACGATTTTTATTTAATAATTAAAAGAATATTATTTAACCTATCACTAAATAATTATTAATTATTATTATTATGAATGAATGTGATTTTTTTAACAATAGCTTATTTTTTGAGTCCGTCAACAATACATATTAGTTGTTGATTCATTGATGGTAGCATGCAGGTCTTGGTGTGTGGGAAATAACGACAGAAGAATGTAGGAAAAGATAATTTGTGAGTTTTTTGTGTGACAGATGGTGGAAGGAAAATAGAGATAAAACAGGAAAACAAGAAAGTCGTGTAAACAATTATTGAATATATATACTTTCTTAAATGAAAAACAAATATTATAATTAACAATTTATACTGCTGAATGAGCTTCCTGTGGATCAAGCTCATCATCATTTGGCCTCTGATTAGCACTTGGGATGAGCTTACGAATTTGCTCGTAGAAGGAGCACAAGAGACTGAAGAGAGCAAAGAAGAGCTCACGAATTTGCTCGTGACGGAAGAGAGCAAGGAAGAGCTCACAAATATGGTCGTAGAAGAACCAAAACGAGGCTACCAATAATAGAAGCATATTGACAATGAAAAACGGAAAAAAGTGAAGGAGGAGGAACCACAAGAGTGACTCGCTTGCAATGATCCCATAAACATGGAATATCATAATAGTTGCTGAGCTCATTGGGTCTGGCGCTTTTGATGCAACTGCATACGATACTAAGGCAGTGAGGAAAAGCAATATGGTTGGCTTTGATCCTTGGAAAGGATTGGTCGTGTTTAAGCCGCCTTGATACTTAACTGCAACACAAGAAAACAGGGATGTGATGATAAGGAAGTATGTTTTTTTCGTATCGGGCGACATAGTGTTGTCTAGAAAACAGAAAGCTAGAAATGCAATTGTATTGGTCCTTCAGTGCAATGCTTTGGATTTACTATGCAATGTTCAAAAAGGACGTCCTTCTTCTTATATATAGATCAGCCTACGAGGGGTGGGGAGAAGTCAAAGGGGTGGGAAGAAGCTGGGAAACTTCAAAGGGGATGATAAGTTTATGAAGTTTCCCAGCTTCTTCCTTCTCCCTCACTCACGATCTGAAGCAGTTCAAGGCCGGGATTCTCCCCTTCCATTCTAAACGTGATTTGCGGACATCATGGGCGCAGCATCAGAGCAATATTTTCTTTCCTTTTCTGCCTTCTTATTTTCTCTAGGATACTATCATACCTTTCCTTCTTTGCTTCCAAGAAACCCTCACCTTCCCTTCCATTCTAAAATCCTAGCGCAAACCAGAAAAGGTATGATAGTATCCAAGAGAAAATCAAAAGGCAGAAAAGGAAAGAAAATATTGCTCTGATGCGCGCCCATGATGTCCGCAAATCACATTTAGAATGGAAGGGGAGAATCCGCGCCTCTGGTTTGCGCTAGGGTTTTAGAATGGAAGGGAAGGTGAGGGTTTCTTGGAAGCAAAGAAGGAAAGGTATGATAGTATCCGAGAGAAAATAAGAAGGCAGAAAAGGAAAGAAAATATTGCTTTGATGCTGCACCCATGATGTCCGCAAATCACGTTTATGATAGTATCCTAGAGAAAATAAGAAGGCAGAAAAGGAAAGAAAATATTGTTCTGATGCCGCGCCCATGATGTCCTCAAATCACGTTTAGAATGGAAGGGGAGAATCCGGGCCTCTGGTTTGCGCTAGGGTTTTAGAATGGAAGGGAAGGTGAGGGTTTCTTGGAAGCAAAGAAGGAAAGGTATGATAGTATCCTAAAGAAAATAAGAAGGCAGAAAAGGAAATAAAATATTGCTCTGATGCTGCGCCCATGATGTCCGCAAATCACGTTTAGAATGGAAGGGGAGAATCCGCATCTTGAACTGCTTCAGATCGTGAGTGAGGGAGAAGGAGGAAGTGAGAGTGTGACTATAAATGTGAGTGAGGGAGAAGGGGGACTGGGGTTTTAATTCTAATGACCAATGTGTTCGCTCTTTCTCTTTGCGACATCTTCACATATATGAAAATCATTTTCATATATGTTCAAAACATCATTAATGATGTTTTTCTTTGGCTTATAGTTAAGAAGTTTCCCAGCTTCTTCCCACTCCTTTGACTTCTCCCCACCCCTTGTAGGCTGATCTATATATAAGAAGAAGGACGTCCTTTTTGAACATTGCATAGTAAATCCAAAGCATTGCACTGAGCAGTGCAACAACATAAGGAGACGGACTGCATTACAATATTTGTTTTTTGTCAGTTTTTGAAGAACATAGAGACAGCGGTGTTATATTTTTTTTTAACATATTTTTAAAATCAGATCAAAACGTAAATCTCACATCACTTTTGTATTTGCGTGGACATCGTTTGGACCGTAATTCTTTAACTATTGTCATTTGATTTGGTGGATTATTGAAACTCAAACATAAAAAAATATTGGGTTAAATATGTTTTTAGTTTCTAGGAAATGAGTGAATTTTGGTTTTGGTCCCTGTAAAAATATTTCTTTGGTTTTTATCCCTCTAAAATATGAAATTACTAATTTTGGTCCCCAGAAAATGAGTAAATATTGGTTTTGATCCTTGTAAATTGTTTTTCTTTGATTTTAATCCCTTAAAATTTGATATCACCATTTTTAGTCCCTGGCATCCATTTTAGGAAAGATAAATATAATTCATTTTAAGATTTAAGGAAAATTTTAAGAGAATCATATGCTAACATAACAGCATAGAGGTTATTGTGTGTCACTTGGGTTAATCATATGTCCTTCTGTTAGACACATAAGTACTTAATAGATGTCACGTGATAGTAGGGACAAAAGATAGTTATTTCAGATTTTACAGGGACCAAAATCAAAATTCATTCATTTTGCAGGGACCAAAAACATATTTAACCCAAAAATATTCTACAATTTAGCAATTGGATTGGCAAAATTTATATTCCAAACTATATTTAAAGGTTTAATACATGAATTAATTTTAATATGTTATTAATATAAAGTTTTTTTTATAGTATTAATCAATTATATATTATTGTACACAAGACTTTTGAAATAATTATTATAAAATTAAATATTTTTAATAATGTATACAATATATAATTGAATAAAAAAACAAAAAACTTTGACTTTAATTGATATTTACCATCAGTAGAAAACATTATAAATCAATCATAAATTGTATATCTTTTAAAAATGTATGACTTTGTAATAATTGTCATAAAAATTACGCATTTTTTGTTACATAGGAGAAAAAACACAAAAGAAAAAGCAGCTAGGATCTAACAAAAGAGACTTCCATGGCATCCGCTAACAGAATGGACACCATCTCCTGAGGCGCGCCTTGAATCACCGTGAAGCTTGTTGAGCTTCTAGCTCCCAGTTTAGCCAAATAGTCTACTAAGGAACCTCTCTCAGAGTATGTAACAGTACACACTCCCAATCTTGGCGCATCATTCTCTTAATGGCAGCAACAATCGTACCATACCTGTGGTGCACATTGATCTCATCATGACCTAGATCCACAACATGGGCCGAGTCTGAGTAGCAAACCAAATTTCTGTATCCTCTATCCCAACACATTTATTGATTTGTAATTGAATAATAATATAAGAAATTTTACAATAACAATGTATCAAAATTAAATTAATTTTTTTTTAACATTGTATTAAAATTAAATAACTAATATCCAGTAAAAAAAATTAAATACCTAATATATTTACTATTGAAGTAAGTTTTTACTTTATGTGCATCCCCGTAAGGGTGGACAAATTTTTTGTACCGATCCGCAACTGAGAAACCCGGAGAAGGAAACTAGTGCATAGGGGATACACACGGGTCGCGGGTTGTTCGGATCAGAGAATCAGATACACATGGAAAGCGTCGGGCCGGTTTGGATTTGGTAAAAAAAATCGCTACCGACCGTACCCGGCTGAATGTATTAATATATTATTTTTTTATCTCTGATTTTATTTTACTCTCATTGGCTACACTCAATTTTCGGTTCAATCTCATTGGCTCTCATTAACTTATCCTTACCTTTTCTGATTCTGTCATTACTAACCCCCTAAAACACGTCAATAATAAGATCTTATCTGATCTTTTCTCAAAATTTCAGAAAACAAATCTCTCAACCTCTCTCCTCTCGTTATCTTCTTCACACTTTCACTCAAACACTCACATCTCATCCCCCAAACCCTAGTCTCTTTGCCCCCTTTGCCGCAGAGGCACTTCGGGCCAAACCTTGATGACGACAACAGCACGATCTCTTCCATTTCCAACGAAACCGTGACGACGACGACGAGGTAGTCGATGACGATGATGGTGAAGAAGAAGACGACAACGAGGGATCAATGACGACGACGCCCAAGATGACGACGTCGATATCTTCCCAAGATGATGGTGCTGTTGTGATGTCCTCAACAAAGGTGGTGGTACTCATACGGGTTCTATTGATTTGTAAAAAGTTTGAATTTATCTTGGTTCTTTTTGTTTAGTTGAATTTGTTATATTCACATCTCTAAGTTTTACCTTGGATTTTGTTAAATCTGTTGAATGTTTGATGTTGATCTACTTGATTTTTTTTTCTTTTGGTATATTTCTGTTCTCTTCAATCTTGGTTTGTTTCTATTCTTTCATTTTAAACCCTAAACCGTGACAACCCACCCGCCGGAACTGCCACCTATCTGAACCGCCACCCGCCCTAACTGAACACCTAAACGGATGGAAACAGACGATATACTTTAGTTGTCGGTTTCAATCGGATTAGGGTTTTTTCACCCGAATCCGACCATAAGCGACTGATGTCCACCCTACATCCCCATGTGGTGCCTTCTATCCTGCACCATGTAAAGTTTGGTGCATGATGCACCCTCCAAATGACCTGTTATAACCAGTTTTCCATAATTATATTATTAAGCTACAATTTTTTTTTTCATTCTTCTTTCCTAAACCACCACTGTATAGCCCTCACCGGCAACACCTTTGGTTACCTCCTGCTTCCATCTTCGGCATATGAAACCTGACGGTGAGTATCCGTGTCGACTCGTAACCACCACCACCATGGTCAAACCCCTACTGTCCTGGTTGAACTTCTAATACCAGATCTCAGTACAACTCTCTCTCCCTATGTTGATGAAGGTAAATGGTGGTGGGTTGAATAGATCTGGTATTCAAAAAGGGATTATCGCACGATGGTGCATGGAATGGTGATGGGGTTCTGTTGCGATGGTCTTGGCGGCAGATCAGTAGATTGCGACGGTGGACAACTAGCGATTCGTGAAGGAAAAACTAGAGTTCTTAGATGTCTAGAACAATGTATAGATATAAAATATAGCATATTAATCATGTTGAACAAAGAACTAAGACAAGAATTTTTTTACCTTGGAGTATGATAGAATCATGAGATCTTCTTTAGAATGTGAGGGCAAATTGCTCTATTCTCTAGTAAGTGTATACCACATATGAAACTGCTTGATGGGGAGACAGTTTAACTTACTAGCAGAGAGTAGGGACCTCTCAAAGGGTTAACAAGAGAATGAATCATCCCATCATAGGGTCACTCTTAGTAGATACACAATTACTAATTTCACCAATTGGTTAAGTGATTCAGAATTATTAATAAGTTTTGATTATGTTTTAATTATTAATTAATGCTAATCCACATAATTATACACATGTTAAATAAAAAATTTAACAATTCTCCCACTTGGATAGCATTAATCAATCATTAAAATATAACAACAATTATTAAGAGTGAAATATCAATTATGGTCAAAGCACACATTAACCAACGGTATCAGAAATATAAGCTTTAATGCTGCAAAAATAGAGTCTGATAGGGAAGTAAATCATTCATGCTAAAGACATACATTTCATATAAAGAATGATAAATTTGGAAGAACATATTTAAGTTAAGAGTAACATGTTTATCCAAGAATGGTCCAAGCATCTGAAAATGCTATAAGAGATAGGATATATCAAAGTGATATTATTTCATACATATCTCATAATAAACTCCCACTAACCCAAACATCAAAAGACTGAATTAAACTAATATGAGTTATAATATTCAGGTAAGTAAGTCTTTGGTCAATGGATCTGCCAATGTGTTTTCAAATTAGTAAAGGCCGTAAAATATCCACATAGAGACATGAAGAGTAATTACATATATGGATAGCCCATTAGTAAAATTAATTACATTTGATTAAAAATCAATAAATGCTCAACAATACATGGAATTCAATTAATCCGAGTTTTGCTAAATGAGTGACTATGCAAATCAATAAGGATTTAGGAAATCTGAGGATCTTCTATTTGAATTGCATATACACTTAGTTCTTTAAAAAAATGGATTAATGTGGTCACAAGAATGTCAATGATAACCAAGCATTTATGACTACAAGATTTACAAGCAACTCAATAATATAAATATCATACTCGGATAGGATAAATGACATCATACAAGCAAGGTACTTATACATTTGTGACCTAACAAAATGTGGAATATTGGTTAAAAGAGAGAAGCACAACATGATTGCATGCCAAAAGATTATGGTGCATTATCCAACAAAATCGACCTTAGCATCCTAGAATGAGACAGAATATCAAAGTCTCTTAGAATATGTCATATGTCATAGTGCGTACAAGAATATATGACAATATAGAATTAATAAGTCTCCAGACATCACAATTGTGTACACACTCCCTCTATTCTAGTATAACTAAACAAGATTATGATTCCCATTAGACCCACTAATATTTAAATGCTCTAATTGTATAATATTTGATAGTGGGATCATTACTATGTTGTATGTTACAAATGATCTCCACATAAATTATAATATTATTTGATCATATGCTAATCTATTATGTTATTATAATTTAGGCTTAATTGCAGCTTTGGTCTCCCTACTATTGGCCATGTGCGATTTTGGTTCATAAAGTTTTTTTTCGTGAACATTTGGTCCCTTAGTTTTTCAATGTTGCAAATTTGGTCCTTCTCTCCAATGTCTATCATTTTTTTCAATGATCAACATAGAGGAACCACTCCTCTAAGCACACAACCTCTGGTTGAGGTTCTCCCTCCTTTGCATCTTCGATTCAACATGATTCAGTGGTTCCTCTCTGCTATTTATAGGTTTTGTCCCTCTTTTTCGGGACTTTTTTTGGTTATACCATATGATCCTTTACCATAAAATCTCAAATAGAGGTTCTATATGCTTAGAGCAGTGGTTCTATGTTCTTAGAGGAGTGATTCCTCTATGTTGATCATTGAAAAATTGAAGGACATTGGCTGAAGGACCAAATTTGCAATATTAAAAAAACAGGGGACACTACAAAAAAAGGTTATTTAGCGACCGAAAATAGTGACCGAATTTGTTGGTTGTTGTTTGTGATCGAAATGGTGACCGATTGTAGGATCTACATGAAACCTGGTTATAGTTGATACTGCGACCGAAATAGCGACCGAAATAAAGCGTAACAGAGTTATCGGTCACTATTTCGGTCGCTAAATAAAGGAAAGTAAAAGTTAAAACTTGCTGACTTTTTAGCGACCGAAATGGCGACCGATTTAAATGCATTAAATTTTATTTAGATTTACGACCGATATTTTTCGGTCGCTAAACGGGAGCGTAAAAAAATTAAAATAGAGCGTGTTAGAAATCGATCGCTAAATTTATGAATTCAAATTTCAAATTAACCCAGTTAGCGACCGATTTAGTGACCGAATAATTCGGTCGCTAAAAATAAAATCCCTAAATCACGATTTCCTTCCTCTCTTCCCCCATTTCTCTCTTTTCTTCTCTTCTCTCTCACGCGCAGCAGCTCCTCAAGTCTCCGGCCACCACCTCCTCCACACGGTAAGCATACGTCTCTCTCTCCCTCTCCTTCTCTCTCTCCCTCACGTCTCTCTCTCCCTCTATCTCTCTCTCTTACTTGCATCTATCTCTCTCTCTCTGTTTGCAGGTTTTGCGTGGCTGAGAGAGCACCCTCTTGGGCCGCCGCACCGCCGTCTATGCAACTGTGAAGGTAGGTTATTCAAGTGCCTCCCTTTCTTCTTTCAATCCAAGATTGTGATTCACTACAAAAAATATACTGTTTAGCGACGGTTTTAGATGTCATACTGTGGCGGTTTCAACCGCCGCTACAATATTTACGACGGTTTGCAAACTGCCTCAGAAATGACCCTCAAGAAATCATTTGGAGTTAAGATAAAGGGCGAGGCCGATAAGACTCGGCCAGAATCCGACAATGAGCCTTGAAATCCACTTGAGGAGGTTGTCGGCCTATCTGGCCGACAGAGAAGTGCACTCTAGAGAGTGTGTTGACGGATTGTATAATTGACAACGACCCTTTCGGTTTTGAAAAATGAGTCGAAGCCAAGCAGAACATGGAAGTAGAGGATCCTCTGGAAGAGATAAATTTGGGAACGGAAGAAAAGAAAAGACCCATTTTTGTCAGTGCTTTTCTGCCAGAGAATTACAAACAAGAACTTGTCGGATTAATAGCCGAGTACAAAGATTGCTTTGCATGGGACTATGATGAAATGCCTGGTTTAAGCAGAGATCTTGTCGAACACCGATTGCCACTTAGGGAGGAGTGCAAACCTGTCAAGCAAGCAAGTAGAAGGTTTGCTCCAGAAGTGGTACATAAAATCAAGGAGGAAGTACAAAGACTGCTTAAAGCAAAGTTCATTCGAACGACCAGGTATGTCGATTGGCTTTCTAATGTAGTCCCTGTCATGAAAAAAAATGGTAAAATGGGGGTATGTATAGACTTCAGAAATTTAAATATGGCTACCCCCAAAGATGAATATTCGATGCCAATAGCCGACATGTTTGTCGACTCAGCATCAGGAAATGAGATTTTAAGTTGTATGGATGGCCATGCAGGATATAATCAAATCTTTATAGCCGAAGAAGATGTGTCAAAGACTGCCTTCAAATGTCCAGGAGCAATTGGGACGTATGAATGGATGGTCATGCCTTTCGGTTTAAAGAATGCATGGGCCACCTATCAACGAGCAATGAATACAATTTTCCATGATGTTATTGGAAAATTTGTAGAAGTATATATTGATGATGTGGTCGTTAAGTCCAAAACCAAAGATGACCATTTGGAGCATCTGAAGCAAGGATTTGAGAGAATGAGAAAGCATAACCTCAAAATGAACCCAGAGAAGTGTAGGTTCGGAGTGTCGGCTGCCAAATTCCTAGGATTCTTGGTCCACAAAAAAGGAATTGAGGTAGACAAGAATAAAGCCAAAGCAGTCATGGAAGCCTCGTCACCGACAAATAAGAAAGAACTACAATCCTTTTTAGGGAAGGTTAACTTTCTAAGAAGATTCATATCGAATCTGTCAGGCAGGACAAGAGTATTTGCACCACTGGTCAAGTTGAAATCAGAACAAAGCTTCACATGGGAGCCTTGTCACCAAGAGGCTTTTGACCAGATCAAGCAGTATCTAGTCAATCCACCGGTCATGATGCCTGCAGTGCCTCGTCGACCGTTGAAGTTGCACATATCGGCATCTGAGGACACTATAGGGTGTTTATTAGCCCAGGATGATGATGACAATGTTGAAAGGGCTGTGTATTATCTAAGTATAGTCCTAAACGATGCTGAAAGAAGATATAGTGCAATAGAGAAGTTATGTCTAGCATTATATTTTTCTTGTACAAAACTTAAATATTATATGATGCCATGTCATGTATTAGTAATTTCCAAAACTGATGTGATAAAGTATATGTTGTCAAAACCAGTCCTTAATGGACGTATTGGTAAATGGACCATTGTCTTATCAGAGTATTCTTTACAATACGTGCCAGCTAAAGTTGTCATAGGACAGGCAGTGGCTGATTTTTTGGTAGAACATCCAGGACTGGATGTGCCGGAAATAAATGTTGTCAATTTACAACCATGGAAACTCTATTTTGACGGATCAAGGCATCAAGGAGGTAGTGGAGTAGGAGTTTTAATCGTGACTCCACAAGGAACCCCTACTAAGTTCATGTTTGAACTTAAGTATCCATGTTCCAACAATGAAGCTGAATACGAAGCTTTGATTGTCGGATTGGAAATGTTGACAGAGATAAAAGCACGAAATGTGCATATTTTTGGGGATTCTCAATTAGTCATCAAACAACTTACACAAGAATACAAGTGTGTCAGCTACAATTTGACAAAGTATTGTATCGTAGCTAGCAAGTTGATGAAAAAATTCGATGACGTAATTGTTGAATATATTCCCAGAAATTTAAGTCAAGAGGCTAATGAGTTGGCTCAGATAGCCTCAGGATATAAAATATCTCAAAAGACTTTGTCGACACTAATGGTAATTAGAGAATTGTTGTATCCATTAGAAGAAAGAGATATTTTAGTTAATGATGTAATTCTACCAAATGACTAGAGGTTGCCAATAATCAAATATTTGGAAAATCCAAGTCAGAATGTAGATAGAAAAACAAAGTATAAAGCATTGAATTATACGATGCAAGGAGGACTGTTATACAGGAAATTTGTTGACGGGACTCTACACAGGTGCCTGAGTGAGCAAGATGCTTATTTGGCTCTATCAGAAGTCCATGAGGGCATATGTGGAGCTCATCAGGCAGGTGATAAAATGAAATGGGTTCTACGAAGAAGTTTGTATTATTGGCCAACTATGGTTAAAGATTGTATTTTATTTGCCAAATCTTGTGAACAATGTCAGAAACATGGCCATATACAAAACGTGCCGGCTGGCGAGTTACATTCTATTGTCAAGCCTTGGCCATTTAGAGGATGGGCTCTAGATTTAATTGGCCAGATACATCCCTCTTCGTCAAAAGGACATCAGTTCATTTTAGTTGGAGTTGACTATTTTACCAAATGGGTAGAGGCAATTTGCCTCAAAGCAGTCACCCAACAAGACGTAATTGATTTCATTGAAAATCACATCATCTGTCGGTTTGGCATACCCCAGACTCTGACAACAGATCAAGGGTCAGTATTTGTCTGCAAGAAAGTTGTGGAATATGCTAGTTCTAGGCATATAAAAATGCTCACATCTACACCATATTATGCACAAGCAAATGGCCAAGTTGAGGCCATAAATAAGATCATTATTAATCTTATTAAAAAGCATGTGGGCCGACAACCTAAGAGTTGGCATAATACCCTTGATCAAATATTATGGGCATATAGAAATTCACCCAGACAGTCGACAGGAACCTCGCTATATCGGCTAACTTATGGGAACAATCCTGTACTACCTGTTGAAATAAATCTCCAATCCACTCGCATTCAAAGGCAAAATGACCTGCCTACTGACCAGTATTGGAATCCAATGCTAGACGAATTGGATGAGTTAAGTGATGAAAGATTGATTGCGTTGGAAAATTTGATTCGGTAAAAGGAAAGAATTGCAAGATTTTATGATAGCCGAGTTAAGTTCAAAGCTTTTAAGGTAGATGACCTAGTGTGGAAAGTCAAATTTGTTAAGTCTCTAAAATGTTTGATGTGCATTTCCCTAAGTTTTGATGAAACTAAACATTGGTTAATGATTTAATTAACCTTCATATTGGTTGCTAACCTATCTATCGAGTGTGCAGATTAAATAAGAGAATCATTCGTCCAACACCGTTTGAAGATAAAAACTCACGTCCAACACACAAGTGTTTTTAAAACAAACGTCCAGCACTGAGTGTTTGAAGCGCTCGTCCAAAACGCAAGAGAAAGAAGGCCGCGTCCACTAAAAGTACCAGAAGGCCGCGTCTACTGAAGATATCAGAAGCACGTCCACTAAAAATATCAGAAGGCCGCATCTACTAAAAACAACAGAAGGCCGCGTCTACTTAAAGTATCAGAATAGCGCGTCCATCAAAGTATCAGAAAAGCCCATCCAGTGAGGTATCAGAATTATCCGTCCAATGACGTGGCACTTGGAGCTCGTCCATTAAAGTATCAGAACAGCGCGTCCAATAAAGTATCAGAACAGCGCGTCCACTAAGGTTATGGCTCGTCCAATGACGTGGCAATTGGAGCTCGTCCATTAAGGTCAGTATGGCTCATCCAATAACATGGCATATGGAGCTCGTCCATTAAGGTCAGAATGTATCCGTCCAATGTTGTGGCAAGAGGCTCTCGTCCACTAGAGTAACTGAGACTCTCGTCCACCAGACTAACTGAGACTCTCGTCCACCAGACTAACTGAGACTCTCGTCCACCAGACTAACTGAGACTCTCGTCCACCAGACTAACAGAGGCTCTCGTCCACTAGAGTAACTGAGACTCTCGTCCACTAGAGTAACTGAGACTCTCGTCCACCAGACTAACAGAGGCTCTCGTCCACTAGAGTAACAGAAGTGCTCGTCCACTAAAGGTGACAGAAGCGCTCGTCCACTAGTCTTTGGACTTGCTGAGTCCTTAATATGGAGCTCGTCTACTAGCCTGAATGAAAACTCAAATGACTAGATAAACGTGATTATTTTATGAACGCGAATTCTCTGAGGATTATCAGAATCGTTTTTCAAAAGCCAGAAAGAGACTTGAAGCCTTCTCTCCTACTCAGTTTCACGATTATCAAAGAAAGTCAGAAGCTACTCTCTCAAGCAACCTTGGATAATCAGAACCAAAGACCAGTTAAAGAATGCTTCCAACGTGCTTTATTCCCTAGTACCTCTGGTCCTTACACAAAAAAAGGAAGTGTACTCAGTAAAGTACAAAAAGCTCTCTGCTCAACTTTGATATGGCTGTAGCACGATGAATAAAGCCATGATCCTTCGTGTTAGAGTACAACCAATGACTCTATTGCATTAATGGCTGCCCAGAACGACTCTATTGCATTAATGACTACTTAGAACGACTCTATTGCAATTAATGAAGTTCTGCTTGAAGCCAACATCTGAGGGGATGTCTCTAACGGATCCAAAATGCTTGAAGACCATAAATACAGAAGCCATTGAAGATGAAGAAAACACAGAATACACACTGCATTAAAATGCCATTACTCTGCTCATTTATTTCTTCATTCTTTTATTTTTTATTCTTCAATCATTTTGAAGTTATTACGCAGACTTTCCCGAGCTTTACATTTAAACCACTCTCTGAGTGTTAGTGAAAGATCTGCCTGTGAGAAATTGTATTTATTACAAACCCAATCTCTCAAACCAACCTGAGTGAGCCTGAAGAGGCTAGGTGTGCAAATAATACTCGAGTCTGTAACCTTATCAGTTATAGTGGATAAATCTTGGTGCTGCCAAGGACTGGACGTAGCTCTTTGATTTGAAGAGTGAACCAGGATAAATCACCGTGTCAATCTCTCTTCCCTTAAACTCTTTAATTGCTTTAGTTTTTCTTGCATCTGTCAAGTAGTGTGTGTGCAACAGTCACCCGTCCATCCTGTATTCTTTCACTCGTCCAAATCTAGCTTTCTGTTTGCGAAAAGATTTCAGCTTTGCCTAAAATTCTGATAAACACAATTCAACCCCCCCCCCCCTTCTCGTGTTTATAGTTGTCTATTTCAGTTTTTACTTCCTTCGGATTCCTTAACCAATGTCCCTAGAGCACTGATTGACATGACCTTTTATTAAATGTACTCCCTCCTGTTTTTATTATAATCAAAACTTAAATAAAACACACATATTAAGGTGGTTAGTTAATCTCATTGAATCTTGTAAAAAAATAGGTTTGTTACATAAATTACCATTCATTTAAAACTTCAATCTTCATTAAATAATCATTGGAATTTGTATTAAATGAATAATATTTTGGGAATAATGTCAATAAATGAGTCATTGAAAAATAAAATTTGCTTATATATTAAAACAAAAATTTTGAGACTTTTTTTTTGCTTATAATAGAGATTAGGGGTGTAAAAAATAATCTATTTGTCCACCATCCATGAGAAAATCCATCCAATCCATCCATTTATGAAAAATTAATATAAATGGATTGGATTATTTTTTTAGTGGATGGTTTATGATCCATCCAATATTTTTTAAAATTCATTGGACCAACAATCAAAAATGTAATGGATCAACTTTTATCCATTCCAAAACCAATTTATTTTTTTCATATTATTTTCACCAAATAAAAAAACCCTCCATTTGTAACAAAAAAAAAACACTCCATCTAATTTTCTCTTTTGTTCCCTATTATTTTTTTCTTTACTATTTTTTATTTTATTTATCTGCTTTTTTTCTTTTTTTTATTACATTAAGTATTAACTAATTAATTGTTCTCAAGCACCAGTTGTAGTCCACGTTATCACGTACGTTTTCTTTTTTCATTGCCTTTTTTTTTGCTGAGAAACTTAAAAAAAGTATTAACTAATTGAAAGCACAGAAAGTCGTAACAAGTGTCATAAAACAACGCCATGGAACGTTGTGACAAAACAACCTCTGTAGATGCAAATATTCAATAACTCCCATATAGTAATAGAAAAATGGCCGTGATACAAAATGGTAGTGAGATAGGGTGGAGAGAGAGTAAAAACAGAGAGAGTAGGAAAAAAGGGTAGAGAAAGGAAGAAAGAGGAGAGCGAGAGTGAGATAGAGATAATATTTTAATTTTTTTTACAAATTATTTTATTTTTAAAAATATTTTATGGATGGATAAAAGAGATATAAAATTATTTAATTTCTTAAAATAATTTTTAGTGGATGGATTGGATATTCATCCATGAAAAGTTGTTAATGGATGGATCGGATGGATTTTATTTAATGGATCATGGATGGATTGAATTTTTTTTAATGGATTTTTAATGGATTATAATGGATTAATGGATTGTTGTTAATCCATCCGTTAAGATCCGAATAGAAATTTATCCGATCCATCCATTTGCCACACTTAATAGAGATAGGAGGGAATATAATTTAGTGTAGGAAAATACTAACGAGTGTCCTTAGGATATTTTTTAACCAAAAAAAGATACTTTACATCAAAAAAAAATTATGTATTTAATAATTAAAAAAATAATAATTGGTTTTCCAATAAAAACTTACTTTTCTATCCTTAACTCTTAAGAGCCGTTCCTTAAAAAAATTTAGCGTTGGAGGACATCTAGCTGGCATTCTCGTTAAGAGTCGTTCCTTGAATAAGAAACGGTTCCTTATCATTTAAAAACAATTTCTCAGCAACAAAAGTACAAAACTCAACAAAATACCCAACAAAAGTACAACCCCAAATCTATAATCACCAGCAAACCCAAATCAGAATACCCATCTTTCAGTAACCAAAATACAGAGGCAACAAACATGCATCCGAAAATCAACTAAAAATCAACACAATACACAGAGGAAGAAATGAGAGGATGGTGATGATGGAAGAAGAAATGAGAGGATGATGATGATCATGGAAGAAGAAGATGGGCTTTTGGCATGGTTGAGAAGATGATGAAGAATGGGTCGCAGATGCCTCCGAGAGAGAAAAAAGATGAAAGGAACCAAATAAAATAACTTTTTATTTTACAGTGAGAGAATGAGAGACAAGGGGGAATGGGAAGGTTCCGGACAATGGGCCTTTGGACTTTTTTTTACACGAAACCTTTCTATTTGGTTTTCTTGCTTTGTTATTAATTTTTTTATTTTAATTATTTATTAGTTCGAATTTATAAATAAAAAATAATTTATTAAGTTAAAATTAAAAAAAAGAAATTAATAGTATAAACATGTGGGACCTATGTAGGACTCACAAAAATAACTTAAGAACCATAACATTGGAGTGAAATCTGGTTGGGGTTCTTAAATCTGATGTGGCATTGTGGGGCCCAAAAAAGCAGTTTAAGAACCACTTAAGGAACCCTTGAATTGGAGTTGCTTTTAAAGAGTATCTAAGGACACTTGTTAGCATGACCCTTTATTGTAATGATAAAATTTTACTGGTGTGTGGCTGTGCCCAACACTAGCAACGGATTCAGATCCACTAATTTTGTGGAGGGAAAAGGTAGGTTAGTGTATTTTGAGAGAGAAAAATGTGAGAGAAAAATGAGAAATAAAATGAGAAAAAATAATATAATAGAGATAGATAGAAAGTCAAGTGACTTTTAAAAAAAATAAAAAAAAAATAAAAATAAAAATTAGAAGATTGAGATCCACCGGGAATACAACATTCTCGTCTGCTTTCTATTGCCGGCTTAAATTTAATGCTTCTCCCCTGTTTGACCCTGCGGTGCCTTTCTTTGATAACTAGATTAATAATGTACGTACAACACGTGCGCCATTGTTAACGCTGGTTTTTTGGTTGGTGTCCAAAATCCTTGTTACAAATAATTTAAGATCAGACGAGTGTGGGAAGAACGAGTTATGCGGTAATCTCGTCAGGATTTGTGTGTTTGTCTGCCAAGTATGAATTTGACAAATTAGTCAAATCTAGTAAATACTGGCAAGGACTTGGTGTTGCGATAGAAGTGTAAATGTATTTTTGATTTGAAAAGAAAACATCAGTTTCTTAAACAAAAGATACTTTTTAGTTGCATAACTTTCTGAAAAGCAAGAATTTAAAGACGTGAATAACAGTAATTTAAAAGGGAAATTTGTAAAAAAAAAGCGTGATTAAATGGTTACTGAATGCAATAAAATAACGACTTAAATAAAGAACACGAAAGTAATACTGAAAGTAAAGAGCATGAAAGAAATACTGAAAATAAAGAGCATGAAAGAAATACTGAAAGTAAATAAAGACATATAAAGAAATTAAAAATCGGTATTAAAAAGAAAATAAAGTACTGGATAATAACGCTGAATTGAATTGAAAATAAAAAGGATGGAGTAAATACTTGAGTATAATCCGTCAATCTGCTGTGTGATCGAGATATGTAGGATATTGCATCAAGTAACCTCCTCTATTACATCGTGATTAACAGTATTTATAAGCAAATAAAATAACTACCTAAAGATAACTTCCTATCTTTAAGATTGCCACCTGTATGGCAGTTTTGATATGTTCAAATTCAAACTATTTGACAAGCAGACTTCTCTAACTGTTCATTTCTTCGAACCGCTTTGTGCCAACTTGCTTGTTGTCCACGATTTGGTTGTTTGACAACTTATCTTGCTGATGCTTTGTCAGCCTTGAAGACTTAGCCATTTCCACACTTTTGTACGTTTGACAATTCTTGTTATCACTTTGTCAAAAGCTGGGTTGTCAATTTACCTTTTTTTTGTCACTACTTCGATTTCTCCGTCAGTCAGCTAAACATATCCGTCAGAAATTTTACTCTTGACGGATGTGTCCTCGTTTTGCTTTCTTGGTCGTCTGTCTGACATACCAACTCTTGTCAATTTGTCAATTCTGCTGAATTCGATTCTTCATGGTGGTTATCTGACAATTCTTCTGTCATCCTGTCGAAATTATTTCTGTCAAGAATTTGAAATTCTTCTATCAACAGATGCCCCCCCAAATTTTTCTTCTCGACGGCTTTGCCCGAAAGAATAGCAAAATTTGGATTTCGAATTGCTAACAAATCATCTTAATTTTGGGGTTCTTATCCGTTAATTAAACCTTGCTATAATTTCATCCCTACTTAATAGGAATAATCACAATGCCGCAGGTTTCTTGGAATTCGAACCAAAGGCTTTCATTCTTCTTTAAATTGTAATCACATCAGTATTGACTTTCTTCACTTTATCTTTCCTTCTTCCCTAGCAAAACCCTTTTCTAGAGAAAAAAATATTTTCTTCTTCCCTCGCGAAAACCCTTTCTAAAGGAAAAAATCCTTTCTTCTTCCTCACTTCATTCAGTCTCCATGGCCACATCTTCCAGGATGCCGACCTCAGTACCTCACGCTACAGTCGTTCCTCCTAGGACAGTGGTTCAAGACCCACTTTTGGAGGAATCTGAGTTATGGCAAGAATCCAAGGTAATTTACCCTATTCCTGATTCTTCTGCTGCTTTAAGTCCTCCTGCTGCATTTTTGGGTCCTTTTGTAGCCAAAAATGAAATTTCTGAGGGTTTACGCGGTTTCTTTCCTTCCGCTAATTCAAATGAAGCTATTTTATCCTCTTTCACTCCTATCCCTATCCATATCTTTAAAAAGAGTCATAGGATTTTCAGAATGCCCCCTGCCACTCGGTTCGATGCTTACATTAGTTGGCTTGACCGAGTTCAGGCTGAAAAACGCACTGTGTGGGAGGAAGCTGGAATCTTTGAGTTCATTCAACTTTCTCGTCGCGTTAAGCTAGTAGATTTTTCTTTAATAGGAGCATCAGTCTTTTTTCGGAATAGAACAACAAATAATTTTCACTTTCCTTATGGGATGATGGGTCCGACTTTATTTGACATGTCGGCTATTACTGGCCTTCGTCCAGATGGTCCCACCATGCATTCTGATGTAGAAATAGAAAATCAAATTGATGTCTATGTGCCAAAGTGCTCTTTCTCTAAGTACATAGCAGATTTTAGAGGAGGAGCTCATGATCCTGTGACGGATACTGAGCACGTAGCCTTTTTGTTTCTTTGGCTATGTGCTTATGTCTTTTGTAGCAAATCTGCTTCTTTGATTGTTGCGTATGTTCCTCTAGCTAATCTTTTGTCAACTAGTAAAAGGGTAGCATTGGGACAATGTGTCTTAGCTAATCTTTATGACAGTATGAGTATGCTAGTTGATACTGTCAGGTCTAAACAAAAGAAAACCAATATAGGAGGGCCTCTTTGGCTTCTCCAACTATGGTTAAATGCTATCTTGGAGCGTCAATTTTCATACAAAGCTCCTGCAGATTTGTCAATTGACAATTATGGCTCCTATCTCTGTTATGTGTCTGCTGAGTCTTTGTCAAGAGATGAAACTGCGAACTTCAAGTTTTACTTCAAAATCTTTCATTCGCTTTCATCTACCTCTTCAAAGATCAACTTTTCTCCTTTTACTGACCGGAAATACGGTCCAGAATGGTTTACGAAACTAAGCACCACTATTTCTAAATCCAATAAATCCATTTGGACCAAATTTCATTGCCAGAAAATTCTTTTTGTTGATGGTCCTAGCTTCAAAACCCATAGGAAGCATGTCTATCTCCATTTGCCCAATACCGTTGCTTGTCAGCTCGGCTTTTGTCAAGCTATCCCTGCTCCTTATTCGTCAGAGCCTGACGAGAATTTTATTGGTGCCAAAGCCCCAACATATGAGCATATTGTCGCCATCAGTGATGAGGACAAAGTTCGTGGGACTTTCTTACAACTTATTTCATTTTCTATCTTCCACGGAGTTACTCAAAGCTTTCTTGACTGGTGGGATGAATACTACTCCAACCACCATCTGAGTTTAAAGACTTGCTTGAGTTGTATTGAAGACATCGTGGGTAACACTGATGATTCTCCCCTGCAGGAACAGGATCCGGCAACCAAAACTCGAGGTGAACTTCAAAAAGAAATTCAAGCCTTTGAAAAATTTTATAAAATCAAGTGGAATCCCTTGAGACCATTTGATATGGTTCGTCATGTCAATAGTGTTTTAGCTGAAGCCAAAAGGAAGCATGATAATAAGGAATATGAAAGGCTTGCCATGTATAGGAGTATTCCCAATATGACCAGGGAATACTTTGACAGTTTGAAGGCCCCTTTTCCTAAGCCAGTGCCTATTCCTTGTGCCCCTTTTGGTTTAGCTGATTCACACCTAGGAAAGCCGTCGAAAGAAGGTAACTTTTTCTTTTTGGACAGCGTGAGTGCTTACGTTGACCCTTTTGAAAAACCAAATCCAGTTACCTTCGCTCGTCGGTTTCTTCAACCTGATGACGACTTTGGATTCCATTAGAGAATTCTAACTTGTAATTCAGGTATTCATTTGTCGAATAACTTATTTTTCTTTTCCTTTCGGCTGACAATCAACTTATTTACGTTGCTATTGACAGCTATTCCCCTAGACAAGCCTCTCCCTGGTAAGTCCAAGTCTGATGTACTGTCGGGAGAAGCTTTTGAAGATGACGATGAAGATGAACCTGTAATCCCTTTGGTGGCCAAAACTGTCAAAAAGAGCTCACGGCCAGCCAAAGCTTCTGTTTCTAATCCTCATACAAAAGGATCCAAAAAAAGAAAAAAGAAAACGGCTCCTTCTGACCCCCTTTCCAAGAAATCAAAATCTACCAAGAGTCTTTCAATTTTGACAGCGTCTGAGGCCGCCAAAGTTTCTACTGGCTCCAAAGTCCAAGATGTTATGACTAGTTCCTCCAACACTTCGCCCTCCAACCAATCCAAGGTAACAGTTTTAAGTTAATCTGTCAAGTTACACCCTTTTGTTCACGTGCCTTCTATTCTTGACAGAAAAACAAAACCGTCGAGACTATTCTGGTTACCGAGAAGGCCAGTGTTGATGTTGACTTGATGTCTTCAGATTCTAATCTGGTATTTCCACTGACCTTGTCATTTTCTTTTATATATATGTATATATCTTCTTATCTATCTTTCATGTCAGGAAAAATCTCCTCAGTTTGATGATTCGATGACCATTCAGGAGATTCTCACAACTGTCCAGCCAGTAAATGTATCTCGATTCGGAGCCGCATCTTGTGTGAAGTTCAGGAGGTATTCTTGTCGATACTAGGAGTTTGACAGGTGATCTTCAGGTTCTCGAATCTCATCCGGAAATGCCTCCCAGCCCTCATCATCCGACTTCATTCACTCCAATTCCAATAGCTGATAAACCAGTAGGAACTGCTGTCATGATTGAAATTCTGGATGAAGATATTGACATGGAGGCCCTACTAGCTGAAACAACTCCTGTCATTCCTTCTCCACCTGCTATCAGACCTCCTACTATGAAGTCTCCTGACCCCAAACCGGTCCTACACTTCAACACGTGGATTAATATACTGTCAGAAGTAAGCCGGAAAGAGTCATCCCTCTCAGCCACCTCTTCATCGACTCAACATGACTCCATTGATTCTCGAGTTATCACCCTCATGCATGATCTCCAAGCTCTTCTTGTCAATCCTTTTGATGAACTTTTGTCTGATGGCAAGATTCAAAAAGAACTGTCTCGACTTATCAAGGAAATCGCTCCTCTTCATTCTAATCTTCCATTATCGAGCTGTACGCTTTTTACCTCTATTCAGACATTTTGGGAACGGCTCTCCAGTAAGTTAGAAAGGATGACTTCTGTCATTCCTTCTTACGAAGAGGAAGAAAAAACCAAGGATGATCTCTTAGTTCGGTTTCAAGATCTTGAATCCTCTAAACAAAAGGAACTTGATCTTATCTTCATCGGGACTCAAACTAAAGAGAGCTTACTGGAGTATCGGAAGAAACTGTTGGTCGAGGTTGAATTGACGGATCAAAAATGTGCCAAGTTCGACAAAGCATTAGAAAAGAGCAAGGACAAAGTCAAAGCTATTGACAATGAATCTGTCTGACTTGGCCAGAAAGCTGAAAGTGTAGTCAGCAAACTTCGTGCGTTGCAGCCTGAATATGAAGCTGCTACTGCCGACAAAACTAAATTTTCCCTTGCATGGGATCAATTATCTTCTATTTAGGCCAAACTGATAATTGTAACTCTTGTCCTTGTCAATCTTTAACCTGGTCATTTTTTACAGTCATTGATTAATAATAAATATTTCTTTTCTTGCACGTTTATTTATTATTTGATTTGACTGCATGTTTCCACACAACTTCGTAACTCATGCTTTATCAAATCACCGTAAATATCATGATGAATTTCAAGACTTCGGTAACCAAACCACAATAAATGTCTTTCGAAATCAGCTATAAATAACGAGATCTATAAATCCACGATTTCATAGTTGAACCTTTCACATAACATGCTTTATCCTACAAAAGGCCTCCACCTATTCTTCTTTCTTCCTTCATGGGAATCTGACCTTATTCATCTTAAAGTTTCAAACTAAGGTTTCTGTCTTAATAGTCATATCCTCAGTGAAGGTCAATAACCAATGTAAAACATGTAGTGAAGGTCAGTAACCAATGTAACATTCAGAGCTGACTTTACTGCACATCTGGGGAAAAGCTGATCTTGATACAGAACGAGTGCATCTCGCTCTAGTTTCATCATCTTCATCCTGGAAGGTAGTGGTTTTTCTTTGGTGTCATCTTTACTACACCATAGCAACAACAACCTTCTAAGTGAAATGATGGTGAGATCTGCTCGTGCTCATCCCCTTCTTGATGCATCCTCGACAAATGAGGCAACTGAAACCTCATCAAATGGGGAATGAAGTTTCAACAAATTGAGTTATACCTCTATATTGTTGAAGGAAAATAAAGTTACTGACGCACTGCCTTGTATTCTAGGATTATATTAGCTTTAATCGACAACTTGATTTCTACTAGCAAATGACAATATTTCATTGTATTGCCAGTTTAGTGAATATGCTTATTTCCTTCACTTGTTGTCAATTCTCATCTCCAACATTGTCGGTTTATATTCTTTCAAGTACTGCCATTAACTGACTTGATTATCAAGCCAGTATTAATATTGACAAGTGCATAGGCATTTCCGGAAAATACTTTATCAATTCTAAATGGCCCTTCCCATTTAGATGACCATTTTCCATATTCTCGACAACTTTTATCCATGGGCAATATTGAAATAGACAACTATAAACACGAGAAGGGGGGTTGAATTGTGTTTATCAGAATTTTAGGCAAAGCTGAAATCTTTTCGCAAACAGAAAGCTAGATTTGGACGAGTGAAAGAATACAGGATGGACGGGTGACTGTTGCACACACACCACTTGACATATGCAAGAAAAACTAAAGCAATTAAAGAGTTTAAGGGAAGAGAGATTGACACGGTGATTTATCCTGGTTCACTCTTCAAATCAAAGAGCTACGTCCAGTCCTTGGCAGCACCAAGATTTATCCACTATAACTGATAAGGTTACAGACTCAAGTATTATTTGCACACCTAGCCTCTTCAGGCTCAAGACAAGTATTCTTTGCACACCTAGTCTCTTCAGGCTCACTCAGGTTAGTTTGAGAGATTGGGTTTGTAATAAATACAATTTCTCACAGGCAGATCTTTCACTAACACTCAGAGTGGTTTAAATGTAAGGCTCGGGAAAGTCTGCGTAATAACTTCAAAATGATTGAAGAATAAAGAATGAAAGAATGAAGAAATAAATGAGCAGAGTAATGGCATTTTAATGCAGTGTGTATTCTGTGTCTGCTTCATCTTCAATGGCTTCTGTATTTATGGTCTTCAAGCATTTTGGATTCGTTAGAGACATCCCCTCAGATGTTGGCTTCAAGCAGAACTTCATTAATTGCAATAGAGTCATTCTGAGTAGTCATTAATGCAATAGAGTCGTTGGTTGTACTCTAACACGAAGGATCATGGCTTTATTCATCGTACTACAGCCATATCAAAGTTGAGCAGAGAGCTTTTTGTACTTTACTGAGTACACTTCCTTTTTTGTGTAAGGACCAGAGGTACTAGGGAATAAAGCACGTTGGAAGCATTCTTTAACTGGTCTCTGGTTCTGATTATCCAAGGTTGCTTGAGAGAGTAGCTTCTGACTTTTCTTGATAATCGTGAAACTGAGTAGGAGAGAAGGCTTCAAGTCTCTTTCTGGCTTTTGAAAAACGATTCTGATAATCCTCAGAGAATTCGCGTTCATAAAATAATCACGTCCCTCTAGTCATTTGAATTTTCATTCGGGCTAGTAGACAAGCTCCATATCAAGGACTCAGCAAGTCCAAAGACTAGTGGACGAGCGCTTCTGTCACCTTTAGTGGACGAACACTTCTGTCACCTTTAGTGGACGAGAGTCTTAGTTAGTCTGGTGGACGAGAGTCTCAGTTACTCTAGTAGACGAGAGCCTCTGGCCACAACATTGGACGGATACATTCTGACCT
The DNA here is from genome assembly GCA_030762895.1 of Sophora flavescens. NCBI lineage: Eukaryota > Viridiplantae > Streptophyta > Magnoliopsida > Fabales > Fabaceae > Sophora > Sophora flavescens. The sequence continues at coordinate 60,966,409 of CM061069.1, forward strand.
TAATGGACGAGCTCCATATGCTAGTTATTGGACGAGCCATACTGACCTTAATGGATGAGCTCCAATTGCCACGTCATTGGACGAGCCATAACCTTAGTGGACGCGCTGTTCTGATACTTTATTGGACGCGCTGTTCTGATACTTTAATGGACGAGCTCCAAGTGCCACGTCATTGGCCGGATAATTCTGATACCTCATTGGACGGGCTTTTCTGATACTTTGATGGACGCGCTATTCTGATACTTTAAGTAGACGCGGCCTTCTGTTGTTTTTAGTAGACGCGGCCTTCTGATATTTTTAGTGGATGCGCTTCTGATATCTTCAGTAGACTCGGCCTTCTGGTACTTTTATTGGACGCGGCCTTCTTTCTCTTGCGTTTTGGACGAGCACTTCAAACACTCAGTGCTGGACATTTGTTTTAAAAACACTTGTGTGTTGGACGTGAGTTTTTATCTTCAAACGGTGTTGGACGAATGGCGTTGTCTTCAATCCTCCGTTGTCAAGTTGGAGGATGCATCCTCCGTGAGTTTTCACCATAGATCTAATAATATTTTAAACGGACGAGCGATATCAAATGTGAAGAAACCGGTTAAACACAGTTAATAATGAAAGTTGGGCAACTGGAAAACGGGAAAGCCGGTTTGTTTTATTCCTAACACGTGACCCACGCGATGAGAGAGGGGAGCCTTCATCCCCCTCGACCTAGCTTGTATCCACTAGAAGACGACGAAGGCCATCAAGCCAGTGCTTTTCTCGGCTGCGCCACCAGCGTCTTTAGCGACCCATAGTTGAAGTGGCCCAAAATTGCTGATTTGGATAGGACCCTTATGACGTTTATGCTGCCTCATCTCGAACCTCAGTTGCACGAGATTAGTTTTCAAGGTTGCAGCTGTTACCTAAATTTGGTCTGGTGTTGCTATAGGAAAATGGGGAAGTTGATGGTCTTACTCTCTCCTTTCCGTCTCATCGGTTCACACCCTCTAGGATTTTCTTCGTCCCCTTATGATTCCCAAGTTTCTCTCGTTTTCTTTAATTGCAAAAGTTGGGTTCTCTTCGGATACCCATTTTTACGTAGATTAATTCTTTAGGTTTTTGATTCATCTATTTCATTAAATTTGGGTTCTCTTAATCTCTGATCCGCAAAAGGTTGGGTAATTTTCGATTGTGAAATCTAGGGTTTTGAACAATGCCTCCAAGAATGGTGAAGAGAGGTGGTGTTTGTGGTAGCGTCCCTAACCACCGCTCACCCTTCTTTCCTCCCCTCATGATGTCATCATCATCAGGACCCAGATGCTCCCGACCGGCAAGGCCTGCCATGACAAAATCCGCGCGTATCTTCCCCAAACCGACATGCATCTTATATCTGCCTTTTACCAGAATCAGAGATGGGAGATTGGGAATGACTTGTGGGGAAGAGGATTTATTCTGCACTACACGAGAATGGGTGTACACCGTGATTATTTATCAGACCATGATTCATTATTTATGCAAGAGTGGGGATGCCAAATATCTGCAGCAACGATTTCCAATTCGAGTCTTCTTCTCGACTTGCAATGTTTTTGGGATTTCAAGGTATTTAAGCATAGCCTAAGAAGAGTGTGGGGAGCATATAATTATAAGAGCTTAGCAAATTATCCTCCGCAACATTTTTTGCTGAATAAAATTAATACATTATTTGATTTCCTTCTGAAATGCATATTTAAGGTTAGTGTTTTTTTTTATTTCTTAAAGACGGATGATTTGGTTTTATTCCTTAACCTCTCTGTTCGTGACATTCCTGTTCATATGTCCTGCAGCAACAAGCAACGTAGCACTACTTGAAAGTTGAAACTCTCAGTGCCACTGAGCTACACTACATTCGTTGTGTAAAACCCAATAATCTTCTTAAGCCAGCAAGTTTTTAAAATAAAAATGTTTTACATCAACTGTGTTGTTTGCTGTCGTTATTGTTCCTTTTCTGGAAACAAGTGCAGTTCTTCATGAAACTTGGAGGCCTATTTTGTTTAGTGTTGACACTATTTGAGGTCTATTGCTTCAAGTCTTTCACGTTTGTATGTTGGTGTAGAACTGAAGTCAATTGCAGGACTTGACCAGGAAGTCGAGGTCAATGTCATTCATCTCCCTTTTTTTTTGATAGATGATTCATCTCCTTTGGCAACGAAGAAAGAAGAATTATCCACATTTTTTTGACAAATGGAATTATTCACATTAAGAATATATTTCTATAAAAAAAATCAGACAAAGCAACATTAGCATAAATATTGGAATATATATTCACCTATATATATATATATATATGTATTATTTATATATAATGTTTTTGTTTCAAAAGAAAATGATGTTTTAATAGTAGTGTTACGTTTATTTTAATTATAATATTTAATTATTATTTTTTTGGTACAATCTTTAATTATTTTTCAAAGATAGTAAAAAATACAAATAAATATTATAAAAACAGAAAATAAATTTTATACAATAAAAGTGACAATGTTTACAATATTACTGCAAATATAATAATAAAAGTAACAAGTAAAACAATGATATTTACAAAAATTACAAATGATTAAATTAATGATGATAAAATATTTGTATTTCCAATATTATTAATATAAAATGGCTCTAATGTATTTTTAGTCCGTTATGCAATTTACTTTTGCGAAAACCATTTTAATAATAAAAGTACTATTATAGTCCAAGTGTTACTGGCAGTGGACGAGCTCTCCTAAGTGGACGCGCTCTTCTTTTGCATCAATGGACGCGTGCTTCTGTTATATCAGTGGACGCGGTCTTCTTTTACATCAGTGGACGCGTGCTTCTGTTATATCAGTGGACGCGGTCTTCTTTTACATCAGTGGACACGCGCTTCTGTTATATCAGTGGATGCGCTCATCTTTTACATCAGTGGACGCGCGCTCCTTTTTACATCAGTGGACGCGCGCTTCTTTTACATCAGTGGACGCGCTTCTTTTAGAAAGAATGCAATCTTTTATAATGTGTTTGATAAAGATAAATGATATTATAATTGATTGTCCATCTTGATGAGGAGATCTCGTACAAATTTAAAAATTGTGTGTTTTTTTTTTACTGAATTAAAATTGTATGTTAGTGCAATAGTATACCTTAAAATGTATTTAATATTTCCTTATATCATACATGAAATTTTCTTAAATTTAAAAGTGCATTAAAAGTGAATTATGATTATCCTCGGTGCATCAAATTTCTTGTGATTCAAAATTGTATATTTAGTAATTTCATTTTATTATGAAATTTTTTTAAAATAATTTTTTTTTTCAAAATGAAATCTTTTTTTCAAAATAAAATCTTTTATGAGATCATTTATTTAAGACATATTGTTTAATCTACTTCAATATTTAATTATGTTTTTGAAATATAATATGAATATACTAACTTTGTCTTCGAATACTTTGTTTATATATATTTTTTTGACTTTATATTTTTAAGAAAAAAATTAAAGATTTAGATTTTTAAGTCGGGTGGAATCCCAACGACATTGTCTACCAACTCAAGTGAGTTATGAGGATATATTATGTGGAAGAAAGAATATTAATTTCAACATTGGTAATAGAAATTGTTATTTTGTTTATATTATTGTATTACTTTTTCCCACTTGCATTCCAGTTTTTTATTTAATTGGTTCATTGTTATTGATATTATAGAAATGGCTTTTCAAGTTCATGATGAAGAGAATTATTTATTTGTTGAAGCTGAATGGGAAGGTATTTATTTAGTAATCTATGTTTATTTGCATCCATTAATTTAATTTATTGTTGCCATTTTTTTTCTACAAGTTGACTGATTTGTTAAACTTTTTTCTAGATTGCATGTCTAGGGTTTGGAGGAATGAATTGGTTAGAACTTCAATTTGTATAATAAGACTTTTAGAGTCTTTCTTCTACTCAATTCTCTTTGTGAATTAGTATGGAGAAAACCACAGAGGTGTGGGACTGGATGTAAGCTTACCAGAGGAGGTAATATGATTGGCAACAGTCTTTTGAGGCATCTGTCTCAATAATAATTAAATCATCATCCGATGGATGATATAGCTCAGGAAGATCCCGGCATAAGTCTTTCATTTTAATAATAAGTCTATCATCCTCATCAGTCCATGTCCAGAGGGCATCTTTCTTTAGTTTTTGTTGAACCGTCCTTCTTTCTGATGCAAGATTCCTGATGAAACCTTCATTTGAAATATATGTTAATAGTACATGGTGAATTTTGGTACAAATTAAGCTAATTATCTCACCACGGTTCAGCTGGCGGGACTTTGATAGGTTTCAGTAAGTATATTCAGAAAAATGAGTAATTGGGATTTTGATAATTTCACGTTTTTGTTTTTGATAAAGATATGGTGTCTTTAGGGTAATATATTCCAGATATTGACAAAACGGTGCGTATAGCCGTAAGAAATTATTTCCAATAATTACATCCATTCCTGTTTCTTGTTTATATATCGTAGGTATGATAAATATTTTTTCTTGTATTATCAAAGTAATTCTTTTTGCGATCCAATATAGAGGATGTATGGAACCATCTGCAATCTGTATTTTTAGTGGTTTTTATAATTTTTCCCATTTATCAAGAAGTGCTTCTGTCGCAAGACAAAGACTTGCTCCACGTGTGTGCTATATGTACAAATACATTACGGGTGCGCTTGATTTGCACAAATTCAGGGGACTAGACAGCTAAAAAAAAAATTTCCCCTGTTTGATCTGAAAAGTCATCAGGGGACAGGACAAAAAACGGTGTGAGAGACAGGACAAAAACCCAAGGATTTGTCCTGTAACTCAAGGATTTGTCCTGTTTTGTACTGTCTATCATGTGCTGTCCTGATACTTTTTGCAAATCAAACGCACCTTTCATGGATATGCATGTAAATTGTAATACTTGCAACATTAGAAGGCATGTTGGGGATGCATGGTATTAATTAAATGTAAACCCAATACTGTCTGGGATTCAAACCTTACATTCGTGCCATGCAGAACATCAACTCCATGTTCATGCCAACGCCAGACATGGAGCTCACCAAAAAGGAGATGCAGGTGTCTGCATTTATTTTTTCATTTGCCAAGACTTAAACCATAGGTACACATAATCTCTTCACGAAATGAACGACTTCCAGAGAGTCGTAGCTACCAATGTTGAAGCTATGTGGAGCACTCAAGGGAAGTAAATGAATGAACATACATTAGCACCAGGGCTGTGACTCAGTGTCTCCTTTTTGAGTCTTAGACACTTTTTGGGAGATCTTTGCTTGAATAGAAGGACCCAATCATTGTGGCAAATATTGAAATCACTTATATCCATATTGCCCTTTTGTTTTGTAATAGGTTGTAAATTGTAGTGCAACATGGTAACTAATGTGTATGACCATGAATCTTCATATCAATCGTCAATATTTGACATATTTTTCTACCGAACATCACATCACTTACTGTTATGGCATGTCAGTAGATTAGCAGTTCTTGTTTTTCCAATATCACAAATATTCATCATTATGACATTCTGGATTTATTTGTGTATGCGTTTCATATGGATAAATGACAATACATATGCATAAATGAATTCGTATATTGAAATGAGGAATGTATTCGTGAAAATTTATACACAACTTTCGACTTGGCCCACAATCATTATTTGGGTTGGTCCAATCATCAGTACCTTTGTCAAAATTTATAAAAAACTAGATTTACCATTTTATCTTTCTGATCAGAAATGGACATAATTATCTTGGCCCAAATCACTATATTTATTTGGGTTGGAGCCTACAGACAATAAATGTGTACAAGTCAATTAAAAAGCCCAAAATCGCCACAGTATATTGGTAAAACCAGAAAAATGGCACATATGTAAACTAGGCCCACATCTGCTATTTATCCATATCTAGCAGAAGGCTCATAAAGCTTGGTCTTAAACATCATTCATAACACTATTAAAGTCTGTAGCGCAAGTGTGACCATATATTTAACTTTAAAATGTACATGATGAAGCCCACACATGCCCCATGAGCCTGCCACGAACTTATAAAACATTCATTCCATATACATCTGCCCAACTCTTATACATAAATCAAAAAAACATCTTCAATTACCAGGTAATTTATATCATACTAAACAACAACATGTTCAACCAGACATTCTCTAAGACTAAGCCCTCATTTATGTTTTGATGTATGACAAACAAAGTGTATTTTGCATAAGATGTTTAATTTTCACTACGTACTCATTTCATGTTAAGTTCCATGCAAGATCACTCGTTCAACAAAGTAAAACTAGCGCACGTCCAACACAGGGAAAATATAAGCGCTCGTCCAATGAAGTGAACCAACAATGACGTCCAACAAAGTAAAAACCTGAAGTCCAATGAACAATTAAAAAGCTGTCATCCACTGAAAGGGCACATGAAGCACGTCCACTGAAATAAACAGAAGGTCTCGTCTGCTGACGTGGCACAGGAGCGCGTCCAGGTGAAATAAAAGAAGCACGCGTCCACCAATGTAAAAAGGAACGCGCGTCCACTGATATAACAGAAACACGCGTCCACTGATGTAAACAGGAGCTCGCGTCCACTGATGTAAACAGGAGCTCGCGTCCACTGATATAACAAAAGCATGCGTCCACTGATGCAAAAGAAGAGCGCGTCCACTAAGGATACCTCGTCCACTTACAGTAACACTTGGAGATCGTCTACTAAATGATACACGCTAGAAGCTCCGTCCACTTACATAGTATATAAAGCTCGTCTACAAATTACAGCTCGTCCAATTACCTTGAGCTAATACTCCCGTCTGCTGACATGGCAAACGGACGCGGATATTTTTCTCTTCAATTAAACACGGATTAATTACTCTTCAAAAAGACTTGGCTATCCTTTCAGATGGAAACATTTATATTTCAAGAAGGAAGCAATGTCTACAAAGATCAAACAGAATCACATTTTGAGATCAGGAATCAATAAAGCAGATTTTGTTAAATCAGATCCAAATCTGTCTTAAATGATCCCAACGGCTATAATCTGTCTTCTATTGATGTGTTTGGAATCAAGGTCAGGCGCTTTAGAAGTGCTTATTGGACGTGGAAGGTACTCACAGTAGCTTCCAGTCAAAAGCACTTCAACCCAAATCAATCAAGTTTCCAAACATGCTACTATATAAAGAGGGATCAAATGAACACACAACAACAACAACAACAACGCAACTCATACTGATTGTGACACAAAGTGCTTTATCTCTGAGAAAAGTGTGATACTTAGAACTTCAATTTGTTTTATCAGGCTTTTAGAGTCTTGCTTTTACTCAATTCTTTTTGTGAATTAGAGTGACTAAGAGAGGGTATCTCTTAGGGTTCAACAAGGATGGAAGGGATCCTTGGGTAAAGAAAGCTAGTGTGCTTTCTGGAGATTTTTTAAGCAAGGAGGGTATCCTTGTGTTGCTGTAATTAGAATTGTGTAATTGTTGATTATAGTGAAGAAATCCACAGAGGTGTGGGACTGGATGTAGGCTTACCAGAGGAGGTAGCCGAACCAGGATAAATCGGCTTGTGTGTTCTTCTAATCCCTAAACTCCATATACTTGTTAAACTTGAATCTTTAAATCTGCAATCTGTGTTAAAATCTGTTGTTACTACTTATAATTCTTCTTGTCATCATTACTTGTTCCATAACCCAATTCTTGGAACCAAGAATGACGTCCAACAAAGTAAAGAGCTGAAATCCAATGAACAACTAAAGAGCTCGTCCACTGAAAGAACAAAGAAAGCACGTCCACTAAAGGAACAACAAAGTAAAAAGCTGTCGTCCACTGAAAGAGCACATGAAGCACGTCCACTGAAAGAAACAGAAGATCTCGTCTGCTGACGTGGCACGGAAGCGCGTCCACTGGAAGAAACATAAGTCTCGTCTACTGACATGGCACAGAAGCGCGTCCACTAAAAGAAACAGAAGATCTCTCGTCTGCTAACGTGGCACAGAAGCCCGTCCACTAAAAGAAACAGAAGATCTCGCTTGTTGATGTGGCACAAGAGCGCGTCCACTGATGTAAAAGAAGCACGCGTCCACTGCTGTAAAAGAAGCGCTCGTCCACTGATGTAAAAAGGAGTGCGCGTCCACTGATGAAAAAGAAGCACGCGTCCACTGATGTAAAAGAAGAGCGCGTCCACTGATATAACAGTAGCACGCGTCCACTGACGCAATAGAAGAGCGCGTCCACTAAGGAGAGCTCGTCCACTGACAGTAACACTTGGAGCTCGTCTACTAAATGATACACGCTAGAAGCTCCATCCACTTACATGGTATATAAAGCTCGTCTACAAATTAGAGCCCTTCCAATTACCTTGAGCTTATACTCCCGTCTGCTGACGTGGCAAATAGACGCGGATATTTTTCTCTTCAAATAAACACGGATTAATTACTCTTCAAATAGACTTGGCTATCCTTTCAGATGGAAACATTTATATTTCAAGAAGGAAGCAATCTCTACAAAGATCAAACAGAATCACATTTTGACTTATATTGGGCCATAAGGGCATTCCGGACCATCATGGGTGACTATTTCTGTTGGACGAGTAGGTCTTCCATTGCATGTTTAACATTCTGTTGGACGAGTAGGACGAGTAGGTCTTCCATTGCATGTTTAACATTCTGTTGGACGAGTAGGTCTTCCATTGCATGTTTTAGTTTCTGTTGGACGAGTAGGTCTTCCATTGCATGTTGTAGTTTCTACTGGACGAGTAGGTCTTCCATTGCATTTTAACTTTCTGTTGGACGAGTAGGTCTTCCGTTGCATTTTTACTTTCTGTTGGACGAGTAGGTCTTCCATTGCATGTTTTAGTTTCTGTTGGACGAGTAGATCTTCCATTGCACTTTAACTTTCTGTTGGACGAATAAAATGACAAAATTACTCTTCCATTGCACTTTAATAATAAAATGACAAAAGATGAATATGAGAGTAAAAGCTCACTATTTAAAATAATAAATTCCTTTGTAAGTGTAATAAATATGCAAATTTTCAAAACAAAAAGAAATTAATCGAATCCACAAAGAATTGGTTATCATATTGGCCGTAAACCGAATAGACATTAATCAAATACATTCACCATTAAATATTTATATATTTAGGGCTCGTTTGGTGGTCAGGATAGGATATGGGCGGATAAGATAAGAGAGCGGGATATGAGTATGATATGATATAAACAGGAGAAGCTGTTATGCTATCCGATGTTTGGTGTTCACCAGATAACCAACTGGATAGCATTATAATTTTAGTATGAATTTTAAAATTTTCGATTTTTTTTTTCTAAATGTTTTCAGGGGAATCAGTCTCTCCTTTTTGAGTCTTAGACACTTTTTGGGAGATCTTTGCTTGACTAGAAGGACCCAATAATTGTGGCAAATATTGAAATCACTTATATCCATTTTACCCTTTTGTTTTGTAATAGGTTGTAAATGGTAGTGCAACATGGTCACTAATGTGTATGACCATGAATCTTTATATCAATGGTTATTATTTGACGTATTTTGCTACCGAATTTCAAAAGATTGACTCTTATGGCATGTCAGTAGATTACAAGTTCTTGTTTTTCCAATATAACCAATATTCAGCATTATGACATTCATTATATATTTGTGTATGCGTTTCATATGGAAAAATGACAATACTTATGCATAACTGAATTCGTAGATTGAAATGACGAATGTATTCATGACAAAATACACAACTTTCAACTTGGCCCACGATCATTATTTGGGTTGGTCCAATCATCAGTACCAATGTAAAAATTTATAAAAAACTAGATTTCCCCTTTTATCTTTGTGATCAGTAGTGGACTTATATATGTTGGCCCAAATTCACTTTATTTAATTAGGTTAAGGCCTACAGATAAAAGCGTATGTACAGTTCAATTAAATGACCCAAAAGTCGCCACAGTATATTGGTAAAACTAGAAAAATGGCAAATATGTAAACTTGGCCCACATCTGCTATTTATCCATATCAACCAGAAGGCCCATACAGCTTGATCTTAAACATCATTCCTAACACTATTCAAGTCTGTAGCGCAAATGTGCCCTTAATTTGACCTATAAAATGTACATGATGAAGCCCACACATGCTCCATCAGGCTGCCACCAACATATTACACAATCATTCCATAAACATTTGCAAAACTGTTATACATAAACAAAAAAAAACATATTCAATTACCAAGTAATTTATATCATACTGAACAACAAGAAGTTCAACCAGACATTCATGTCATCAACTGCTAAACTACAACACGCCAACTCTGGGATTTTCAAAACTATCAACCCGAATCTGCAATTTCATGTATGTACCATGTAACATACTGCATAACCTATTGTTTTACAACTATGCCTTCATACAAAACAGTAATCCAATGTCGGCAACCACAGGGCACATACATGCATCAATAACAAATTTATCATAACCAGATTCATGCAACAACTAACCAATCACATATGATCGTGATAACCATAATTCTACGGGTGCACTCCTACCCAGGTGAGTATAGATTTGCTGCATCAGACGTCTGCATCTGATGAATTCTTGCAGCATGTGTACACGTCTTTCTTGTGTGACCAACAGCCTTGCAACATCCACACTTTATATTCTTCTTACCCCTCTGTCCACCAACCGAAGGAGCACCCATACGCGACTGACTTTTGAATGGTACTGGATCCCTAAGGTAACTTGTGCCACCGTCATCCCCCTCCCTACCATGTTGTGCACAACCTTGACGATTCTTTGTTTCAAGATGTTATGTCTCATACAATACCTTTTCCCTTATATTAGTAAAGTCCTCATAATTTCGAGCTGCATATGTACACAGTCGCCTGCAACTATCTAACAACGAAGTAAACCGTCCATTGTAAAGTGCATTATTACCACCCATGTTACCAGGAAAATGTCTGCCTTCGGCCTCTTGTTTAGCAGATTTTGTCCATCTGGGTAAAACAAGACAGCTAGGAATGTGGTCAAAGTCCAACAACACCAACACTCTAATTATATGCACACATGGAATCCCATCAGATTCCATACCTTGGCAAGAACATCGAGCTTGCATTTCAGTAGGATACAAGGACACATTCCATCTCAAATTGGGCCTACAGTATTTACCCACAAAAAATCCTTGCAGCTGTTGTCTCAATACAATCTAAGACATTAATACCCAACGACTTAAACAACCTTTTCCGAAATATATAAAATATTTATCTTGTATACACTTCTGCACCGTGTTGCTCTAAGGATATAAGTTCAGTTTGCATGACAAGTACTCTATAAGCAGATTTGAAATCTGCTTCAATCTCCTTACTGCGAATGTACTCAAGGCACCTTTGAAAGTGAAATAGAAAGTCTTTCAGATTGAACCTGGATTGTATATGCCTACCCATGTGGGCATGCAGGGCCTCACACCGAGAATTCGTCCTCATACCCGCAAAGAACTTGCCTTTTATATGAGTTGTTGACCACATTAGGTTTTTTTCATACAACTGCTGCACCCAACCATTCTCAACCAAACCACATTCCTCGACGGCTGCTGCCCACATCTCTTCAAACTCACATACGTCACAATTTGAGAGCATGCAAATCTTAAACAATTGAGTAAATCGAATATCCCCAACATTAGCCGTGACATTCCTTATCAAGTGCCATCCACATAGCCTGTGATGTGCCTCCAGAAAAACTTTACCAATTGCATTTCTCATAGATAGGTCCCCATCAGTAATGACACAACTGGGGGCCTTCCCCTTCATTGCTTCTAGAAATTCTGATAGCACCCATACATATGTCTCCTCTTTCTCGTCTGATACAACAGCACATCCAAAAACACATGTTTGCTTGTGATGATTAACACCAGATAACACAACAACAGGATATTTGTACTTATTTCTACCATATGTGGCATCAAATGCCAAAATTTGGCCAAACACATCATAATTAAGTTGGGAGGTACCATCACACCAAAACAAATGCATCAACCGCCCATCAACACCCGCTTTGTGACTCCAATAAAGTGTTGGATCTTTACTTCGCATTTCCCTAAGGAACTTTGCAGCCTCCTTGACATCACTTTCCTGCATTTTTCTCGACTTTTGGACACAGTTATACATCTCTTTTTTTCCAAAGTCAATCTTATGATACCCACCTGATTGGCTAGCAAATGAACCATAAATCTTCGGAATGCTAATGCCACATTTCCGCATGCTATCCAACTGTGCAACATCAGAAGCAGACATCTTTCGATGTGACCGTAGTAGTCCAAAGAACTTACCACCCAGTAGTTGATGGTTATGTACATCGCCAAACCGCGACACAGACCACTGTCCACTGCTAGTATCACAACTAATGCGCATTTCAGCTTCACATCCAAACCGTGTTACAACTCTATGCTCACGTTGACGGTTAGGCAGGTTCATATACTTGGTATCCCTAAAACCCTCGCTTGAACAAACAAACTATTGCCAAGTTATTTCATTGTTCTTATTTTTCCCACGCTTGTTTTTCCGTACGCTAAAGCCTTTCACTTTACCATATTCATTATAAAAGGCATATGCAGAATCCACATCTGCAAACTCCATTCCCTTTACATCGTCAGCGGTGATCGTAAAAAAATCTACATTTGATAAATTAGTTCTCACATCCTCATCACCCTGTAAATTCTCATTTGCATCTTCCTCATCATTCTCAGATTCAGCTTCCTCAAAATTATCATTATCATCTTCCACAACATTGTCATTCTCATCTTGTTCAACATTCTGGGTACCATCTTCGATAACATTGTCATTCTCATCTTCATCAACACTTTGTCATCTTCTCGCCGTCAACATTTTCATTTTCAGCTTCCTCTCAACATTAACGAAATCCAGGTAAAAATCTTCTATACCCGCACAACCACACATTGAAAATTAGCCCCACATTAACAAACCATGTTAACTGCCCTTTCTATATTTTCATCCAAGCCAGACCAACCGCATTTGCATATATTATTCAAAATACCAAAGTGATTTAACAACTGTCATTGGTATATTCTTCATCCTACACACAAATTCAAAAACTCATGTTCATGACCATATCACACATATTTGAACCCACTGTATTTCTATTCATCCAACATATAAACCAACCCAACAAATCCTGTCAAACATGCATCACAGTTATCACCCTAATAAAACTATGAAATCATTATGAAAACGTCTTGACAAGATATCACCCTAACAAAACTATCGAATCATTGTATTTCTTTTAAATTGGTTATGGAATCGTTCTATTTTCATTCCTAATTCAACCAACACTAATGACACTATGCAGGATATACATAAAACTAAAAAAATAGAGAACCGCCAAAACCAAACCTGTCAAATTAATAGGCATCTCTCATGCAACAGTCAGACACCTATAATTTCAACATTCACCGAATTGATGGGGTTATGGGGGTGCGCTAACTTCCACCCTACAACAGTAATCATCGTCCCTAAATATGAACTACTTAAAAAAAATCAAAGCGAACACTTACCTGCGCAACTATCTCTTCATCCATCTACTCGACGAAAAAGGAAAATAATCAGCTATCCAAGGACTATGGTCAAAACGGAACACGACCGGAACAGTTCGAGATGCCGTCCACCGCCTCGTCGAAAAATCGATTACTCTGGTGCTCAGATCTGGACCACAAACCACTACTTGAAGCTACTGCAATACTGCAACATGAAAGGGGGGATGTTTACCACGAAATCCTTCGTTCATTTTCCCTCACCACCACAACTATTACCTCCATTGACAAAATTAGGGCAGACACTCACTTTTTGAACCTTCCATTGTGTCAAAGTTTATTTAATATTTTTTATTTTATATGTCCAAACCGACAATTGAATGAGGGAACCGGATGCAACATGATAATTTAAATTCGAAATTGGACATTTATTTACCGGCTACTGCCTCCACCGATCATTTTTTCAGTGAGTTTGGAAACTCCACTTACGGGCGTGAGGATTGTAGCCTTGTCTCTCTTTCTCGCTTGGTTTCTGGCTTAATGCCGCCAGCTGGGACCACAGATAACCCACCACCCAATTCACCTATAAACAGTTGAACACCACACATTCATTCATTCTCATCCCACAAGGCCACGGCTTCTGCTCCTTGCTCGTTCTCTCTCAGCAGTTTTTTATCCTCATTTAGAAGCAGCATATTAGAAAGCCAATAATGCTTGATAAACCTTTTTACTGTATAAACGTGTACGAATAAAATTACTCTTAGAAAGCTACCAATGAGATGAGCCTATGGCATCGGCTCTCTGTTTCTGCCCTTCCACAGTTAAAAAACACATTGGACGGATAATCTACCAATGTTGGATAATGGCAGCAAGTAAAATGCTCCTGAAAAAAAAATTATCACATAAAGATATTTTATTTTATATAAATTATCAAGCACCATCTTTTAATTAGAATAGAAATATATCTTATATAAAATTTTGTATGCCTTATAATTTCTTCATGAACTTTGGGCAACGTACATATTCTTAATTCACTTTTCATGTTAAAAACATCAATGACTTTGAGGAATATATACAAGGCTACAATGTTCATCCCCTTAAATCACTTTAAACGATAAAACATCAATGCCAATTGGAGGAGTTAAGGCTCCAACGGCAACAAAGGTTGAGGCTCCGACGGCAGGAGCTTGGGGAAGAATTTTTTCTTCACACGGGTAGTAAATATAAGGATACATAATGTTTTTTTTAGAAGAAATTAGCTTTTGTGAATTTCCTATATTATACTCAATATATTTAGGCAATTGGATTGTATAAATTCCATTGCTCATTTTGAACGTACAAGTTCAAGATAGCCAAAAACTGTGGGAATCTTACTTTTAAGACCGTCAGATTACATCTCGAATCTGTCGGAATCTTTTAAAATTATGATTTGTTCACGGCACAACTATCGATCTTCCCGGTTTCCTGACAATCCATGCTAACTCCAGATAGCCATATCGGACAATAGTCGGATACATTCCTCTTTCCAATCCACTGTGCAGATAAATTCTAGAGATCCTTCAGAGACGAGGAACCTATCTAGTCTACTTATAGCACTCCGGTCTGTTTTAAACCAAGAGAAACGGTTGCCAAGCACCGGTAAGTCAATTAGTTGACACTCATCAATAAATGCTTGAAACTATGAATTTTGAGACTCCTGGTACTGCAACCTTACCCCTCTCCTTTCAGCCCTATTTTTGACTGAATTGAAGTCCCCAACAAGGCACCAAAACTCACCACTGAAGTCATTCTTTGACATAATATTTTTCCACAATTCCCTCTTTTGCAGTTAATCAAGAGGAATAAATGTTAACCACATAGCAGAGGCTTTTGTTTTTCACCCATAATCCACAGACTCCCAAAAAGCCTTCCCCCAAAAAGTGAATTTCAAATTGAATCATGAGCCATTCCACATACCGATGACACCACCCGAGTTTCCTTCAGTCGGAATAAAAGCCTAATCAACCTCCTGGTCGCCCCACAAATACTAGCTGAGATTCCCATTTACCACCGAAAATTTGGACTCCTGAATAGCAAGTTGTTGTTCCAACTAGATGACCATTGTATTCGTGGTTAAAGTTACGTGGATAGTTCTGGACATCCCTGAGGCTGCGTGAAAAGCCATTGAAAGGGAAAGGGTTTGGTCTCTCCCTCACTGTGTTTCTCTCAACGACTCTCATCTCTCAGTATGACAATAAATTTACTGACAAATATGTCATCGATAACTTTACACAAATTACTAATGGCTAAACCTTCAATAATGTGACTGTCTGAATGCCATACAACTGTTCAATAATGTGATGTTTGTATTTTGGATCACATTACATAAAAAAAAAAAAAAAGTTTTCCGTACCAGAGAAAAAGTGATGTTGATATAGAAAACTTTTAATTCTGGAAATTTAAACTTCAAATTTCGAATTTTTAAATGATAAATTAAGATGTTAAATACACCCACAAAAAAGAAAGGGAGAAAAAAAGGACAGAGAAACAAAGCTATTTACATCTCCATGCAAAGGCTTCAAACTTTGGAAAGAAAAAGAAACCCAGAGAAAATAAAAGAAATACAATCCCGTTTTGATCCAATCTTTCAGTGGAGGTGCATTAATCAAGTCACTTCTAGTTTACCTAATTGGAATAGCTCGTGGGTTGATCCAAGTCCATATCCTTTGGTTTCATATTTCTTCAGTTTCCAATCAGGTGTTGATTAGATCCCAACATCAATGCAGCATCCTCATAGCTAGGGCGGCCAGGACAATTCGTCGTCCACCACCAATGGCGTGTGAAATTTTGTCCTTTACATCTTTCTCTCCGATCTCTCTGGTGATGTTGCTTTCCATTTTGGTTCTGCTGGCCACTCATTGATCAGGACTCGTGCCCCTGGGGTGGAGCCTGTCTCCTCTCCCTTCTTCGGGGCGGGGGCCGGGGGTTCGTGTCTTTTTGTTGTCGTGGGGGTTGCTTTGTTCTTCGGCTCCCTTTCCATGTTTGCTCCACTCCTTTTGCTTTCACAGTCTCGGGGGGGGTTCAGTCTTCCCTTCTTGCATTGCGGTATCTGTTCCCGCAACAAGAGATCCTGTTCAATGCTAGTCCTTTTGTTGGGTTGGTTCCTGCACATATCGAAGGTCTGGTTTTTACCTGCTAGGGTCGGGTGTTTCTATAATGTCATGACGGGAGGGTAAGAGACAGGCTTTGCCGACCTTTACTAGTGGCATTTATTAAAAATTCCTCTTTTTTTTTTTTTTTTTAAAAACCCTCTAAAGATAAACTTGAAGTAAAAATATAATAATTTTAATATAAAGCATTATCATACTTTTAAACATATTTCTCTTGACACACTCTTATTATTAAGTGGATTTCATGTGGGTCATGTGTTTTTAATATGCTCACATGAAATCCATCCAATAAAAAGAGTGTGTTGACGTGAAATGTGATAAACAGTATTTTCTTAGCATTTTTTCTTTAATAAAATATTATTATCAACTTTAAAAATACCTCAAATTTCATTTTAAGTCTAAAGAGGTGTTGTGCCTCCGGTTGACTAAAATAGGATTTGAAAAAATTAAAAGAGAGAGAAGGGAATATACAAGCAAAAAATGTTTTATCATTTCTTTGTCCATCTTCTGGCTATCCTGTTGAGAAATGTTGAGCAAGGCGTCTAACATGTCATTGTTGGTGACATATTGATCTTCTCTTTGCTTCACTCGTTTGTCAATTATGCTGTCAAGGATATGGAAGAACTGCGAAATATAAGCACTTGTTCTCCTTTCAAGCCCTTGTGGGTCAAACATCTTCAACACTGGAAAAAAATCAACCATGTTAACTGTTCCAGTTAATTTCAACAGAGTCCCCACTATGTCCTTGCATTCATCATCCTTACTTATAGACTGAACAAGATCTTGAGAGACAAAAGTGTTAGATAAAAAATTAATACAGTTCTTGAAAGCTGCTCTTCCAACATGTACAGCTTCACCTGTTAAGCTGTTTTTATGGACATCATCGAGGAGCACTTGCAGTGTCTTGCGTCTAAGGTTTGTGCTTGCATCAAGAGATTTGTTAGCAAATAATTCGTTATTGCATATTTTCCTTAATTCTCGCCAAAGAGGGCAAACAGGGAGGAAGGGCAAGCTATAGTTATCATGGTTATGAGATGTTGCAACTTGTGGAACTGTTCTATCTGATAGTAAAATGTCATGGGTTTGAAGAACTTCTTTGGCCATGTTTGGCGAGGAGATAATTATGGTGGTTGAATTGCCTAGCTTCATATGCATTATTGGCCCATAGATCATGGCAAGCTTTGCCATTGTTTGTTGTGGCTTTTTGAGAAATTCAAGAAAGTTTCTCATCATAGTAAGAAGGGAAGGTCCTGGTGGAAGTTTGTAGTTTGGTTTTTTGCTTCTTGCATGAAGGGAACCAAGTATGATAGTGCATGCTAACATGAGGAGCAGTATAGCACTTGCAGAATCCATGCCTGAAATCAACCAAATCAACAAAAGTGCATAGTGAAATGAGAGGGTAACACCTTTTGATGCATTTGGTTACTGGGACAGTCAATTCATACTATAAATATATCAAAATCAAGGAATTTAAATAATCACATTAATTCTTTTCCAAAGTCAAATACGCATGGACATGGGAAAAGTCAGCAAATGTTTTATTTGATGATCAGTTGAATTCTGAAAGCTGAAGATGAATGAAGTCAAGGGAAGAAGTTCCAGTTGAATTGAGTTCACGATAAACTAAGTTTACAAAATAAAATCCAACAAGTATTTTTAACAAGAATAATTTTATATTAATGCTAATTTTAGTTTTTAAGGAGAAGAATACATCTTTTACCTCTTCGATCAACTTGTACATTTATTTATCTATCTACCTCTTGAAGTCGATGGAAAGTGCTTTTGCTGAGTTCACTTTCTTTCTAGCTAGCAAGAGAAATAGTTATGATGATGGGTATTGTTAGTTGGTGTCTCAAAATTCAGTTACAAGCCAAGGCATCCATTGGAGGGAAAATCAGTTATGACAGTTGCAACCATAACAGATTTTCTGTTGCAACAGAATTGGATGGATCAGAACCTGAGCAGACTTGCAGCTGAAGTTTTTCTTCTATATATACACATAGGCTTAGCTTATGCAGAAATATAGATAGAGAGTTTGAGATATTGTATACTTGTATATTCTGAAACTTGTGAAAAGGAAAAGAAAGAGTGCTAGAGTGATCAAGGGGTGTGTGAACAATAGAGTGAAGGAAAGGCTGGGATTCTTCTTCTGGTTCTGTTTTCTTGACAGCAGAGGTGAAGAGGCCAGGGGTGTGTTAGTCTATTGTGCATAGCTTGATCTTGTACTTGTTTTCAATCATAGTGGATATCGTTTTGCTCTCTCCCCGTGGATGTAAGCCCCACCGGCTGAACCACGTAAATTCTTGGTGTGATTCTTTCCTTCTTTCCCTCTCTTTCTCTTTGCTGGTTTTTTCCCTTTTGTTTGGTTACTGATTGTGTTTTTTTCGGTTCTGCTTGTGTTGGTATCCGAAATGCTGCTGTGTTTTCTTGTTTTTCATTGATTTCAGTTTTTTTTATCATTCCACAACAAGTGGCGCCGTCTGTGGGGAACACTGAAGAGTGAAAGAACAAGATTTCAGCATGGGTTCGACAAAGTTTGATATAGAAAAGTTCTCTGGATCGAATGATTTTGGGCTATGGAGAATAAAGATGCAGGCTGTGCTGGTGCAGCAAGGTCTTGGAGATACTTTAAAGGGAGAAGTTGCACTTCCTCAAACACTGACTGCAGCAGAAAGAAGGGAGTTGATCGACAAGGCAAGAAACTTAATCATCTTATGCCTTGGAGACAAACCTCTCAGAGAGGTTGCAAGAGAGCCTACTGCAGCTGCACTTTGGCTCAAACTTGAGTCTCTCTACATGACCAAGTCTGTGGCAAATCGTTTGTTCCTTAAGCAACAACTCTTCTCATTCAAGATGAGTGAAGACAGACTGTAGAAGCGAGCAAATTGCAGACTACAACAAGATTCTTGATGATCTTAAGAATCTTGAGGTAGCAATGGATGATGAAGACAAAGCACTAATCTTCTTTGAGTGCTTTACCAAGCTCCTATGAACACTTCAAGGATGCAATTCTGTTTGGCGAGAGATCAAACAATTACTCTTGATGAAGTGCAATCATCCATAAGGACAAAGGAATTCCAAAAGAAGCAAGAAGCCAAGGCGGAAGGAAAAGCGAAAGCTTGAATGTTGTAAGAGGCGGAGACTTGAAAGAAGGAATGGAAAGCAAGGCAAGCATAGATCAAAATCAAAGAATCAAGACAAATCCAAGTACAAGTGCTTCCACTTTGCCACAAGAAGGGTCACTTCAAGAAAGAAAGAGTGCCCTGAGAGGAAGAACAAAGGAATAAAGTCATCTCAACGGCGGGTGATGCAGCTATTGTTTCCTCGGGCTATGAGTCTTCCGGCTATGAATCGCCAGAGGCCTTGGTCTTTGTCAGTTCGAGAATCGAGGAAAGGATTGGGTGCTTGACTCCGGATGCACCTTTCATATGTGTCCAAGAAAGGATTACTTTGAGTCCCTATGCCTACAAGATGGTGGAGCAGTCTTGCTAGGGAATAACAAGCCATGCAAGGTCCAAGGATCAGGTACAATTCGTTTGAAAATGTTCAATGAAAATGAGATAGTGATCTCAGGAGTAAGGTATGTGCCTGAACTAAAAAGAAATTTACTTTCAATAAGCATGTTTGATAACCTAGGCTATACAACTAAAATTCAACAAGGTATGCTTAAAATATCTATGAATGATAAAACAGTAGTTAAAGGCATAAAGAGAAATGGATTGTACATATTAGATGGTGCCACTATTATTGCACAAGCAGCAGTAGCTAGTCATACTTATCATGATAAATCAAAGCTGTGGCACATGAGGCTTGGACATGTAAGTGAAAAGGGATTGATAGAACTAAGTAAACAAAACCTTCTAAATGGTGACAAGGTACACAAGCTTGAATTCTGTGCTCACTGCACTTTAGGAAAGGCACATAGGGTCAGTTTTAAAATTGGACAGCACACTACAAAAGCAATCTTTGAGTATGCTCATTCAGACCTTTGGGGTCCAGCTAGGACTATGACTCATGGAGGTGGTTCCTACTTCCTGTCTATTATTGATGATTACTCTAGAAGGGTTTGGATCTATATACTTAAAAATAAGAGTGATACCTTTGAAAAATTCAAGGAATGGTACACTCAAACAGAAACTAAAACAGGTGCTAAGTTGAAATATTTAAGGACTGACAATGGCCTGGAATATCTTTCAGAACAATTTGGTAAATTCTGTACAAGTGCAGGTATACAAAGGCATAGGACAGCTGCAGTACCCCACAATGAAATGGCTTGGCGGAGAGGATGAATAGAACAATCCTGGAAAGAGTGAGGTGCATGTTGTTAAGTGCTTTGGACTTGCAAAGAGCTTTTGGGGAGATCTTTGCTTTATAAAACTGCATACCTCATAAACAGAAGTCCATCTTCTGCAATAGGGTTCAAAACCCCTGTAGAAATGTGGAGAGGCAGACCTGCAGACTACTCAAACTTGAGAATTTTCGGTTCATTAGCCTTTGCTCATGTCAAACAGGACAAACTTGCAGCAAGGGCAATAAGGTGTGTGTTCATTGGTTACCCTGCTGGCATAAAAGGATACAAACTGTGGAGATTAGAACATGGTGAACCTAAGTGCATAATCAGCAGAGATGTAGTCTTTGATGAGACTAGGATGGCCATGCTTTCAAAGGATCAGTCACCACCTACACCAGAAGCTGCATCAGACAATACACAAGTTGAGGTGGAGCTTTCCACAAGCCGAGCCATGACTCAACCTGCTCAAGAGGAACCAGAACCAGAGCAGCATCAAGTTCCACCAGTGGCAAATGATTACAACTTGGTCAGAGATAGAGCAAGAAGAAATATAGTTCCCCCAAGAAGATTTGGTCAAGCAGATCTTATATGCTATGCTCTAAGCATTGGAGAGGAAGCTCAAGAAAATGAACCAAGCAACTTTACAGAAGCAGTAACAAGTGAAAACAGTGCAGAATGGTGGAGGGCAATGGTAGAAGAGATGAAATCTCTTGAACAAAACAAGACTTGGACTCTAGTTGATCCACCAAAGGGCAAAAGAATAATAGGCTGCAAATGGATATTCAAACTGAAAGAAGATACTAAGGATGCAAACAAGGTCAGATTCAAGGCAAGACTTGTGGCAAAAGGGTTCTCTCAAATTGAGGGCATTGACTATAATGAAATCTTCTCTCCTGTAGTCAAACACTGCTCAATAAGGATCCTACTTGCCTTGGTTACTCAGTTTGATCTGGATTTGGAACAGCTAGATGTCAAAACTGCATTCCTTCATGGAAATCTAGAGGAAACTATATATATGTCTCAACCCGAGGGTTTTGACAAATGCAAGGATAAGGTGTGCTTATTGAAGAAATCTCTATATGGCCTAAAACAAAGTCCTAGGCAATGGAATAAGAGATTTGATGACTTCATGGTGAAAATGAACTTCCAAAGAAGCAGCTATGACAGCTGTGTATACACCTTCAAGGAGGATGGAGAAGTGATCATCTACTTACTCCTTTATGTAGATGATATACTTCTTGCAAGCTCTAGAAGATCAGAAATCAAAAGGATAAAGGATCAACTGAAGACTGAATTCGAAATGAAGGAACTTGGAGAGGCCAAGAGAATCCTTGGCATGGAGATCACCAGAAACAAAGACTGGACAACTTCTGCTGTCTCAGCTAGGATACATGCGAAAGGTGATTAGAAAATACAAGATGCATGAGTCTAAGACAGTTGGAACTCCATTAGGACAACTTAACAAAATGTCAGTACAACAAGGGCTGAAAACAGAAGAAGAAAGGCAAAAGATGACATCAATTCCATATGCAAATGCTGTTGGCAGCATCATGTATGGAATGGTGTGCTGCAGGCCAGATTTGGCCTATGCAGTGAATGTGGTGAGCAGATTCATGGCAGACCCTGGACTAACTCATTGGAAGGCTATGAAGTGGATACTAAGGTACCTAAATGGCACTTCAAATTCTGGACTTCTGTTCAAAAGAAGAAGTTCTCTTGCTAAGGAAGTGATAAAAGGATATGTAGATTCTGATTATGCTGGCAACATTGACACCAGGAAGTCACTCTCAGGATACATATTCACAGTCTTTGGCACTGCAGTGAGTTGGAGATCAACCTTACAATCAGTTGTAGCTCTGTCCACTACTCAAGCTGAATTTATTGCTCTTACTGAGGGTGTGAAGGAAGCAATATGGTTAAAAGGAATTGTTGGTGAACTTGGCATAACACAAGACTGTGTTACCATCTACAGTGATAGCCAAAGTGCTATTCACCTTTCAAAACATCAAGTCTACCATGATAAATCCAAACATATTGACATCAAGCTTCATTTTATAAGGGATGTAATTGAGGCAAAGGAAGTCTTTGTTGAGAAGGTTTCAACAGAAGACAATCCAGCCGATGCCTTAACCAAGTCCCTACCCTTATCCAAGTTCAAGCATAGCTTGGACTTGATTGGTTTTCAGTAAGAAGATGAAGATTGGTGAGGGAGCAATGCTATGGAACTATGATTGAATGGATTTAGAGACAAGGTGGAGAATTGTTAGTTGGTGTCTCAAAATTCAGTTACAAGCCAAGGCATCCATTGGAGGGAAAATCAGTTATGACAGTTGCAACCATAACAGATTTTCTGTTGCAACAGAATTGGATGGATCAGAACCTGAGCATACTTGCAGCTGAAGTTTTTCTTCTATATATACACATAGGCTTAGCTTATGCAGAAATATAGATAGAGAGTTTGAGATATTGTATACTTGTATATTCTGAAACTTGTGAAAAGGAAAAGAAAGAGTGCTAGAGTGATCAAGGGGTGTGTGAACAATAGAGTGAAGGAAAGGCTGGGATTCTTCTTCTGGTTCTGTTTTCTTGACAGCAGAGGTGAAGTGGCCAGGGGTGTGTTAGTCTATTGTGCATAGCTTGATCTTGTACATGTTTTCAATCATAGTGGATATCGTTTTGCTCTCTCCCCGTGGATGTAAGCCCCACCGGCTGAACCACGTAAATTCTTGGTGTGATTCTTTCCTTCTTTCCCTCTCTTTCTCTTTGCTGGTTTTTTCCCTTTTGTTTGGTTCTGTGATTGTTTTTTTTCGGTTCTGCTGTGTTGGTATCTGGTACTGCTGTGTTTTCTTGTTTTTCATTGATTTCAGTTTTTTTTATCATTCCACAACAGGTATAAAAGAACACAAGATGGTTTCTAAGTTGGAAGCTTTGAGTACGTTTTCTTCTAAGCTGTGAATGAGGATACTAGGGACCTTAGGGACGAATTTATATGCATTTTAGGGAGGGCACGGTCCCCTGTTGCGGACAACTAATTCTCAGGGTGGATGATTTCAAAGAGTTTTTCGTGTCTGATAATCCGTTGGCTTATCATATTTTATCTATTATTTTAAAATGGATTTCATCAATTAAATTGAGTTGAATGCTTGATTTAGCCTCGATTAGACTTTGTTTTCCTATTTTGGTTATTTTAGAGTAAATGTGTGCATTTAATTAATTTTAATTAGATTTTAGATAATTTTTCTTATGTTTTGCATTTTATTATTTTTAGGGATGTATCAAGAATAAAAGAAGGAGAATTGATTTAGCTCTTAGCAATTGAGAAAGAAATCATGAAGATTGGATTTCCACTATGATTTGGTCACGATTTTAGGATATTTGACATATCCAAACTGAAGCAGTGTGAATTGCAACAAAAAGAAGGTGGCCCACGTCCTATTAAAACAAAGAAGAAACTGGACCACGTGTGAATTTAATTGGCATTGAGATAAATATCTTCTTGCCATAAAACGTGAGCCTCTGGAGTGAAGATATTGGATGATTCCAATTTAATTTGAAAGGAAAATATTTGATGACAATTGACAAAAGTCCAGCAGCAATGTGAAGGTAATTTGATTCATTTGATTCAATCAATTTGCAGGGTCCACGTTCAAATAAAAAGAAAGAATAATTCACTCCATCACTTATGCAATTGATGAAATGATCACGTGAAGCAAATTATGGCAGGGGCCTACATAATTGAGATTCTCT
This sequence comes from Sophora flavescens, assembly GCA_030762895.1. Taxonomy (NCBI): domain Eukaryota; kingdom Viridiplantae; phylum Streptophyta; class Magnoliopsida; order Fabales; family Fabaceae; genus Sophora; species Sophora flavescens. The sequence goes on from CM061069.1 coordinate 60,991,118, forward strand.
TGTGATTTGTAAATAAATACTTAACCATAATCAGATAAAATCAAAAGGAGATTGAAATTGAGATGGAAAGGAACGTAATTTGGGAGGGATTTGGCAATATAAAAAGAAGGTAGTAGCACAAAAAAGAGGAGGACACTTGGAACCCAAAAAGGACGTTTTCTCTAAACCAGGAGCTGGTGTGACTGTTGTGGAAAGCTTCCATGGAGTTTCTTCTCTCCTTTGTTCCTATTTCTTTGATTTTGACTTTCTCTATAACTATGAGTAGCTAAATTCCCTTTTTGTTGGGATTAGATGTAGTTAAACCGAATCTCATGTATTTGCCTTGATCTGTTAATTTATGTTTATGCTTCTTTGTTAGTGTTTGATTCCTATGCTTAATGCTTTTTGTGGTTTGATCATCCATGAATTGTTTTGAGATTTGATTTGCAATTGGAAAGTTCTTATCATTTCATGATCTAAAATCAATCACCTAGTAAACCTTGCATCTAGGAATGGATTTTGGTTGATTAGTAATCGTGTAATCCCTACTCTTAATGCAAATTCATTAGTTAAGTCACCTAATGAATTAGGGTTTAATTAGGGGATTTAGGCTCTTATCATCTAAGGAATTAGGACTTGAGTAATCTTGTGGATTGATTTTAATATTTGAAGCATAAATTGGATTGGTGGTCTTAGTATTGCATGAGACAACGGTTTAGTGAAGTTTAATCCCAATATCTTTCATCATATTTGAAGAATCCCCTTTTTGCATTCCAAGTGTTTGATAAAAATTTAAAAAGAACTTGTTCCTTTTATTTTATTTATTTTGAGCTCTCTTCATACAAAAATTTTAGTCTAGATAGTTGTTAAACTTGTGAATTGGTACTTGGTAACTAATCCCTGTGGTCGATATCCGGTTCTTACCAATTTATTACTTGCAACGATCCGGTACACTTGCCGAGACCGTCAACAAGTTTTTGGCGCCGTTGCCGGGGATTGGTTTTGCCAATATCATTAGTAACAAAGGAGGCAACTAATTTAGACTTTTTTATTTTTTATTTTTTGTATATATTTGATCTTTTCTTTTGAGTTTTGTTTGTGCAAGGTGGATGCAATTCATGGACAACCATTATTATCCATCTGATGAAGAAGCCTCAAGTCACACTTTAGAGAACAACTTGTGTTGGGGAGACTACATAGATTTGGGAGATCATGATATTCCAACACAAGTTGATTGTATGACGGGAAAGCTTGTATATAGAGGCTCCAAGGAGGAATGAGAAACGTTTTGTTCGTATTTACCACCATCACCAACATGTTTACAAGTGATTCCCAAGGATCCACGTGAAGCAAAATTTGAGCAAAATATGGTTGCGGGGATGGATCAAAATGAAAATGAAGTGGTGGTGGTAGACGAGTCACAAGAAGAGGAATTACCTTTCACAAATCCTTGGGAAAGAACAATTGAGAAGGCAAGTCATTTGGAAAACATTCACTCCACCATGCTTGCTAAGAAACATGAAATTGCTGCATTGGATAAATATGTTGGCTTACATGCATGTGTGGACACTGCAAAGTTAGTCCCTTCCACTTGTCTGTCAAATTTCTTTGTGAAAATACCATTTGAACCGGGAGGAAGTGAGTTCATTATTGTACTTAAAGAGGTCAATGGAGTTTTCGCGCACTTGTTATGAGGAATTAAGGGTAGAGTCATATTGCTTCTACAATCACCACTTCACAAGCTATGGGATCCGGGAGGAGGATCTTACATATTGAGCATCTCTTGGCCCTTATGCTATAAGCTATGGGATCCGGGTGGAAGCGTCTTCAATGAGTTTTTCTAAACCCTTCTCTTTTTAATTATTTTGCTTTTCTTTACTTGAGTCATATGTGTGTGAGTCTTATGTTGGTAAGCTCTTGAATGGATTTTATTAAATTTAGCATAAATGGATTGCATGATAAATATTGATTTCTGATGATTTCACCTAATGATTTGAAAATTGAAAATTGAAAATTGATCCCCATGTAAAAAATTGAAAACTGAACTTTGAGAAATTTTATTGTGATTGCATAATTTATGATAAGTTTGGGGTGAAAGGATGCACACATTAGGGATTGTATCTCGGTCAAACAATTTGCGAAAAATGTCCAGGTGAGGAATTTGAGCCTCCAACATTGTTTTTAATTGTGTGAATCACTTTTGAGTTGCACTTTCCCGGATTTGCTTGAATCTCTTCATGGTTTGCATGTTTATATGGTTGCATCAAATGATTTAGGCAATTTTCTTTGAAATAACTACTTGGCCTAAATTGAACCTACCTTGATGCATGTTCCCTAGTTAGCCACATTGAGCCTAATAAGCCTATTGTTTCTTGATGACCTTATGTTATAAGCCAAAAATCCAGAAAAAACCATGTTAACCAAATCTTAGGATTTATGAGAGCATGGAAGCTTAGCAAGAGACGGGTAGTAAGAAACTAAGTTTGGGGTGGCTACAAGGGTTTGATATGTTATTTTGGGTTGAGAAAAAGAAAAATAAAGGTTGAAGCCAAAGGCAAAAAGAAAAAAAGAAGAAAAATAAAAAAATGCTAAAAAAAAAGGGCAAAATAAAAGGGTGTCAAAGGAAATAGGTTGTAGCCACCCAAAGCATCAAAAATAAAAATGGAAAAAGGAATTAGAGTGAAAATAAAAGTGTAAAAAGTTTCATTCTCTCTTAATTCCTAGGGATGTAAAGCCTAGTACCTTTGAATATCCTACCTTTAGCCAGGCCCCATTACAACCTTTAAAAGACCTTTTGATGTTGCATGCATGTTTTCGTGGGAACTATTTTTGAGATGAAAATCAAATTCATGGAAAGTGCTCTTGAAATGTGAAATTGAGTGAAAGTTGATAGCCTAGACAAATTGAGCGAATGAGTGAATTATTAAATGCCCTTGTGAGGAAGGCAAATGTTTGAAATTGTCGATCTCCCTTTTGTGTGTAACTTGGATCCTTTGCTTAGATTGATTATTTCATGAATGATGAAATTCTCTTTGTTTGAAGTAAATGAATGTGGGGATTACTATAATGAAAAGGGAAAACATTGAATAAAAATTGAATTGATAAAAATGCATGAAATTTGTGCGAAATTAATTGAGTCCATTGACCTTACCCAGTTTTGAGTCTTTTTGAGTTTTAGTTTGCTTGAGGACAAGCAAAGTTTAAGTTTAGGGTATTTTGATAATCCGTTGGCTTATCATGTTTTATCTATTATTTTAAAATGGATTTCATCAATTAAATTGAGTTGAATGCTTGATTTAGCCGAAATTAGACTTTGTTTTCCTATTTTGGTTATTTTAGAGTAAATGTGTGCATTTAATTAATTTTAATTAGATTTAAGATAATTTTTCTTATGTTTTGCATTTTATTATTTTTAGGGATGTATCAAGAATAAAAGAAGGAGAATTGATTTAGATCTTGGCAATTGAGAAAGAAATCATGAAGATTGGATTTCCATTATAATTTGGTCACGATTTTAGGAAATTTGACATATCCAAACTGAAGCAGTGTGAATTGCAACAAAAAGAAGGTGGCCCACGTCCTATTAAAACAAAGAAGAAACTGGACCACGTGTGAATTTAATTGGCATTGAGATAAATATCTTCTTGCCATAAAACGTGAACCTCTGGAGTGAAGATATTGGATGATTCCAATTTAATTTGGAATGGAAATATTTGATGACAATTGACAAAAGTCCAGCAGCAATGTGAAGGTAATTTGATTCATTTGATTCAATCAATTTGCGGGGTCCACGTCCAAATAAAAAGAAAGAATAATTCACTCCATCACTTATGGAATTGATGAGATGGTCACGTGAAGCAAATTGTGGCAAGGGCCCACATAATCAGATAAAATCAAAAGGAGATTGAAATTGAGATGGAAAGGAACGCAATTTGGGAGGGATTTGGCCATATAAAAAGAAGGCAGTAGCGCAAAAAAGAGGAGGAGACTTGAAACCCAAAAAGGACCTTTTCTCTGAACCAAGGGCTGGTGTGACTGCTGTGGAAAGCTTCCATGGAGTTTAATCTCATGTATTTGCCTTGATCAGTTAATTTATGTTTATGCTTCTTTGTTAGTGTTTGATTCTTATGCTTCATGCTTTTTGTGGTTTGATCATCCATGAATTGTTCTGAGATTTGATTTGCAATTGGAAAGTTCTTATCATTTCTTGATCTGAAATCAATCGTTTAGTAAACCTTGCATCTAGGAATGGATTTTGGTTTATTAGTAATCGTGTAATCCCTACTCTTAATGCAAATTCATTAGTTAAGCCACCTAAGGAATTAGGGTTTAATTAGAGGATTTAGGCTCTTGTCATCTAAGGAATTAGGACTTGAGTAATCTTGTGGATTGATTTTAATATTTGAAGCATAAATTGGATTGGTGGTCTTAGTATTGCATGAGGCAAAGGTTTAGTGAAGTTTAATCCCAATATGTTTCATCATATTTGAAGAATCCCCTTTTTGCATTCCAAGTGTTTGATAAAAATTTAAAAAGAACTTGTTCCTTTTATTTTATTTATTTTGAGCTCTCTTCATACAAAAATTTTAATCTAGATAGTTGTTAAACTTGTGAATTGGTATTTGATAACCAATCCCTGTGGTTGATCAAAGATTTTGGCAACCCGTCGTGTCACGCATACAAAAAAGTCATCAACAACATACATCCAATATGTGTAGTCCCGAGTGCAGGTGTCAAAGGGCTCAAGGGCCACTTTGAGTAGCTAAATTATCCTATATTTGATATATTACTAATGTAATTAATTTTTTGAAATAAATAATAATGAATATTTTATATAAAATTTTATTTATATATATTCATTATAAACATTAATTTTTATAGTTGCCCATCGTTATGTCTAACTTCGTCCATCCCTAACAGTGATTATTAAATTTATTTATTTATAGAGTTGTGTTAAATTTCTAACATGGATTTGACATATATCTGATTTACATGTACATATAATATATTTATTCCAGCTTTATATATAAACTATCTTGCTACGTATACTTCTAATAATCATATAAAAGTACAATATATGTCTCGTTAGCTACCAAATTTAGTGATGGGAAAAAAATAAGCATTCTCATGTTGACAAATACCACAATGGTAGTGTGTATGAGTAATCAATATGTGTATGAATCAATGTAAAATGGACTCTTATTTTTCAAAGGAAGGTTTCAAAAGATTATGTTATAATTGATATTCCGGTTCAAGGATAGAGATGTTGTAATTGATATTGCAATAACATGTGCAGTGTCGTGGGGGCTAATTTTAGCTCTGTCGGTGGCTGATTTCTTGTGGTTGTCGGAGAACAGGAACAATGGTGGGATATTGTTAGGGATAGAATTGCATTTAAGTTTTTTTTTTTCACAAAAAAACTCAACCCAAAATACATGATGATCTAATAAATTTTGAAACTCAAACTCCATTGTGACTGTTTGGTTGGGATTGTTATCAATGTAAACCGCGATTTTTTTCAGTTTGGGATCACTGTTCATGTATTTGAATACTGTTCATATATTTGTTTACGAAACTTCATTGTAAATAATTGATTTCTGGTGGGTCAAAACTGAGTTTTGTGGAAATAAAAATTTCTAGCTTTTCCATTGAAAATAATTGATTATAGATGTAGGATCCACAAAATTCTATATATTTATACTTCAAAAGTAATTTTACTTTATTATCCAAAAAAAATCAATTTTTTTAAACCTACTTTTAAAATATTATCATCAAACACAATCAATTTTTTAATCTTAATTTTTTTAAAATCAATTTTTTTAAAATTAATTTTATCAAAATCTAAAAGAAAGCAATCCTTTCTAATTTTAGGAAGGAAATAGGAATTCACGTGACCAGCCAATCCTCACCCTACTATTTTGTAGTAATAATATCAGGTACCAACAAAATCCGACGAAAGAAATAACTTTTTTTTATGGTTAGCCAATCCTATTGACCCGCGTATCTTCGTGTCAGGATGCGTATAGAGGAAATTATCATTATTACTCATGATGATATGTGCATATGAATGAATGGAGAAAGATGAATGCGCAGAAGTGAATCCTTATTTAAATATAAATTTTGGATATTATTAATATTGTATGTATTTATTTATTTTTTTATTTTTTTTTCTTCTTTATATATATATTTTTAAAAAATATATTAAATAAAACAAAAAAAACACCATCTGAGATCCTTTTTGTATATAAAAAAAAACATTACCCATCCAAATAGGGTGGAGCGGCTAACTGGAATTTGAACTCGCGTGTCCATAATTGATGCCTTTCAGTTTGATCTAGTGAACCGCCATAAGGGGATTATAATATTTTAATATTTTATATTATCATATCATATCATTGATTGAATTTTTGATTAAACTGGGTTCTTTTTAGAAATTATTTATCAGTTTAGGATTATTCTGAAACTATTTACCAATGGGATCGTTTTGAATACATGACATATTTTATTATTTTTTAATCTGACGGGTCAAAGGCGCCATTGCAGATGACGCCTTTGAAGGCACCACTATAGATGTCGCCTACTACTTAACCAAAAAAAAAAAAAGACAAAAGGGAGGCGCCACTGCAAATGGCGCCTTCCCCTGCAGTGGCGCCTCCCCCTGCAATGTACCACGTGGCACTGCAGGGAGCCCCCCAGCCCCAACCAAAAATTGGACGCCTGCAATTTTAAAGGAACAACGCTACAAAAAAAATTATACTATAAGTATAGGGAGTAACGATGACATTAATGATAAAGTATCTATTTAAAACAACAAAAGACAATAAAAAAATCCCGTAGTAATGAGTAGCAAATAATATCATAGGAGCCATAAAAAAATAATAGCAATAATAATTTACACCAATAAATATTCATCAATTATTACAGTAGTAAAAAAAAATTATTTGGATCAGACTTTCCTCGGGCATCTACTGATCAAAATTCACATACTTGAATGGTAATAAGCTCACGGTTTCATAAGTTTAAGTAATTAAATTTATAGGCTTTTTAACCATACTGGGTTCCTTTTATAAACTATTTATCAGTTTAGGGTTATTCTGAAACTATTTACCAATGAGGGGTCGTTTTGGACACGTGGCATATTTTATTATTTTTCAATCTGACAGGTCAAAGGCGTCGCTGCAGATGGCGCCTTTGAAGGCGCCACTGTAGATGGCGCCTACTACTTAACCAAAAAAAAAAAAGACAAAAGGGAGGCGCCACTGCAAATGGCGTCTTCCCCTGCAGTGCCCCTCCCCCTGCAGTGTACCACGTGGCACTGCAGGGAGGCCCTCAGCCCCAACCAAAAATTGGACGCCTGCAATTTTAAAGGAACAACGCTATAATTTTAAAGGAACAACGCTACAAAAAAATCATACTATAAGTATAGGGAGTAACGATCATTAATGATAAAGTATCTATTTAAAGTAACAAGAGGCAATAAAAAAAATCTCGTAATAATTAGTAACAAATAATATCACAGAAGCCATAAAAAAATAATAACAATAATAATTTACATCAATAAATATTCATCAATTATTATAGTAATAAAAAAATTTATTTGAATCAGACTTTCCTCGAACATCTACTGATCAAAATTCACATACTTTAATGGTAATAAGCTCACGGTTTCATAAGTTTAAGTAATTAAATTTATATTTGAATAGTAATTAAATTCAATAAAATGTGTCTTAATTTTTTAAAACATTGACACATACTATCTGATATATGAATATTAGTGAAATTGTATGGAATTTGACCATGATTAACCAAAACGAAAGGACGAAAAAGATTGGATGCTCGGTCAGGAATTTTATGGTTTCAATTGATTTTTTTTCCATAAATAATTAATAATATTACAAATCTTGCAAAATTTAAATAGCAGATGATTCACACATCGGGGGATAGTGAAGATTGGATTGATATCACAGGGAAGGAACTATCACTTCCTATTACGTAGCAATCTTTTTTTAGTTATCAATATAGTCAAAACTATATTTCGCAATAAGATGAAAGATAAGTTTTTAACGGAGTGTTTGATAGTATACATTGATAAGAAAATTGATATAAAATTTAGTTTAAATTTATCTATAAATGATTTTTATGATATGTAGAAAGACATTTTGTGTTTTCATAGATTACTAATTTAATTTTTTTTTGTTGAACGAAAGGTTACTAATATAATTAATATTTTGAAATATATAATTATGAATATTTATATGTAATTTTATGTATATATTGGCTCCCTAAATATTCAAGTCAGGTTCATGCCTAATTGATATCTTTACATTCGGTCATGTTAATTGACTTTAAAATAAAAGCATCTAAATATTTATTAATTAATTATAAACTAAATTATAATCAAAAGAATTTTAAAAATCATGTTTCTCAAACATTTATTCAAATATATACCAGAACCGAATTGACAAAAGATTTTTTTTGTGTGTGGTGGATGCTCCCTTTATGCAGTTCTGTTGCATGATATAACATGTTTTAGCAAAAAGAAACAAGAAAATAATGAAGAATAGAAAGGTAAAGCTGCCATCAATTTATTCATTTTCCGTGTCTCCAAACCACCAATTGCAAAACATTCTGAATTTTGATCGGTAGATATATGAGAAAACTCTGATCCAAATATTTTTTTTATTTTAATAATTAATGAATATTTATTGGTGTAAATTGTTATTGCTATTATTTTTTTATGACTCATGCGATATTATTTGTTACTCATTATTACGGGAGTTTTTTTATTGCCTCTTGTTGTTTTAAATAGATACTTTATCATTGATGTCATCGTTACTCCCTATACATATAGTATAATTTTTTTTGTAGCGTTGTTCCTTTAAAATTGCAAGCGTCCAATTTTTGGTTGGGGTTGGGGCTGGGGGGCTCCTTGCAGTGCTACGTGGTACACTGCAGGGGAGGTGCTACTGCAGGGGAAGGCGCCATTTGCAGTGGCGCCTCCCTTTTGTCTGTTTTTTTTTTTTTTGGTTAAGTAGTATGAGCCATCTGCAGTGGCGCCTTTGACCCGTCAGATTGAAAAATAATAAAATATGCCACGTGTCCAAAACGACCCCTATTGGTAAATAGTTTCAGAATAACCTTTAACTGGTAAATAGTTTCTAAAAAGAACCCCGTTCGATCAAAAAGCCAAATTTATATTTGAATACTAATTAAATTCAATAAAATGTGTCTAAATTTTTTAAAACATTGACACATACTATCTGATATATGAATATTAGTGAAATTGTATGGAATTTGACAATGATTAACCAAAACGAAAGGACGAAAAAGATTGGATGCTCGGTCAGGAATTTTATGGTTTCAATTGATTTTTTTTCCATAAATAATTAATAATATTACAAATCTTGCAAAATTTAAATAGCAGATGATTCACACACCGGGGGATAGTGAATATTGGATTGATATCACAGGGACGGAACTATCACTTCCTATTACGTAGCAATCTTTTTTTAATTATCAATATAGTCAAAACTATATTTCGCAATAAGATGAAAGATAAGTTTTTAACGGAGTGTTTTGATAGTGTACATTGACAAGAAAATTGATGTAAAGTTTAATATAAATTTAACTGTAAATGATTTTTGTGGTATGTAAAAAGACATTTTGTGTTTTAATAGATTACTAATTTAATTTTTTTTGTTGAACCAAAGATTACTAATATAATTAACATTTTGAAATATATAATTATGAATATTTATATATAATTTTATGTATATATTGGCCCCCTAAATATTCAAGTCAGGTTCGATGCCTGATTGATATCTTAACATTCGGTCATGTTAATTGACTTTAAAATAAAGTATCTAAATATTAATTAATTAATTATAAACTAAATTATAATCAAAAGAATTTTAAAAATCATGTTTATCAAACATTTATTCAAATATATACCAGAATTGAATTGACAAAAGATTTTTTTGTGTGTGTGTTGGATGCTCCCGTTATGCAGTTCTGTTGCATGATATAACATGTTTTAGCAAAAAGGAGGATTCGACTTCTCTGCCGTTGTGGCTCGCAAAGGCAGGTGCATTTGGCTAATTTAGATCGTTGGATCCAGATCCTTGTTCATCTATCCATAAACTTAATTTATTAATTATGATTTTTATTAAATATATGTTTCTCTCGTATTCCTTACAATCACAATAATCATAGTGATATTCTATGTGTTTATCACATGTATCAGTGGCTTCCTCTTTTAATTCTTGTATTAGTTCTTTTAGTCTGTTTTGATTTGTTAAATCTATCATGCTTAAATTGTAAACAAATTTTTCTATGTTTCGATAACCCATTAGTAATTAGCTAGTACTTAGCTCTGATACCAGTTTGGTACCACTCTATTCTTTCCCAGGTAGTGGTAGTAATTAGGCATAATCGGGGTAATTTTCATGCATAATTTGAGTTATAAGTAATTCATATCCATAATCCATTATAGATTCATCTATTTCCATTATTTCTTCGATTAATAGTTTTCGTTCTTCCTTACAAAATGCTAATTGAACTCTTTGTACTATTTGTTTTAAATAAAGTTTTTCTTGCCAGTATTGGTGTTTTAATTTATTAATTATTATTTGTTTACAATCTTTGGGTATTTTCATAACTAAAATACTTAATATTTCTTGATCCATTTAATCATCTAATAAGTCTCAATCTTCATATATGTCGGATAATGATAGTCTATCATATTCAAAAGCTAATCCTATTTCCTCCATATAATTCCATTCTATATCTAACGAAATAGTTGCAAGATAATAATCTTCTTGTCTAATTTTTCAATTATTAGTTGCTTACAATCAATAGGCAAATTCATAACTAATACACTCATTATTTCATTTTCTGTTTGATTATTGAACTTAGAATATATTTCCATTGTTTATTAGTTATCACTATCTTCGAAGAGTGGTGCAGTTAATCTAAAATAATTAGATGACGATTGTTGAATTGAAGTCATTCTTTCTATTTTCTCTATTTTTTCTATTATTTGTTTCTTATATTTTTCTCTTTTATTTCTTATGTTAATAAGTTCCTTTTCTTTTTCTATGATATGTTTTTCTATTTGTTCTTGATTTTTATTCTTTTTATAGATATTCATAAATTCCTTTATAGTCCTTTTATCTTGATTTATTTTAGTATGATATTTTTCATACATTTTTCTTAATTCCTTCCCTTATTCATATTCTATTTCTTAAATATTGTGTTAAATCTCTTACTTGGTTTGATAATTTATTTATATTTTCATCTTCTTCATTTTCTATTTCAGGAGAAGTAATTGGTTTAGGGATCTGCCTAAAACTTAGTGATTTTGGATTTCTTATAGAAATTCCTAATTCAGTTAATTCATTCCTTTTTGGATAGTAGATCTTTCCTATTTCTTCAAAAAGTCTGGGTATATTGATTCTATCATTATTTCTGAAAGTAATACTATGATGAGAATTTGTTAGTGCATAATTAACACAATAAGTAATTGAGAAGATTTTGTCTCCCGATCTCATTAAATTATTTCTTAAAAATCTATGTTCCATTGTTAAAGATTGATCTAATCTCTGAATATCTAATGGTATTCCAATATTTGGGTGTATTTCAAATTTTAGCTTTATATAGGCTAAATTTCCTTCAATCACTCCTAGTATTTTATCCTTTGGATCTGTTATTCTATCGTCCTTTAAAACTAGTTCTATTGGTGAATTTATTCCTTCCTGGAATGTTGCTTTAATTAGGACTTGTATAGCTCCTATATGAATATATCCAATCTTCCTTCTATGTGTTTCTTTCTTTAAATTTCTTTTTAGATCTATTAATTTCTTTTTATTTAATAATTGTATGCAAGTATTTCCATTCGTTTCTGATATGTCTATGGGTGTTTCGTTAATGATCTTTCCATAGTATATTATATTCTCTTTCTGGTTAAAACGTTTCATTATTCCTCCTAGTTTCTTCATGTTTGCATCTTTAGCTAGATTTAAGTCTTCTTTTTGAATTTTCTGAAATAATTTTGGATCTATTAAAATACTTCATTCATAATTTCCATCTTCTTCAGTAATTTGTAAGTGTTCTACATCAGTATTATCAATCTTTTCTCTTTCTATTTCAGACATGATTAATTTCTAGTAAAAACTGAATGGTATAGGTGATGAGTCATACCTGATTTGGTGTTCTTGAAATATTTATGGGTTTTTCTGGTCCACTGCTGCTTCCGTCTAGTTTGTAATGAAAGTCGATCTCAACATGTAGTTGAAAGTAATGAAATTAATAGAAGTAATAAGAAGTAGAGGAATATATGAAAGTGGTGTTTATTTATAATCAGTAGTGAAGTACGTAGAACTTGGTTGTATCCACTCTCAAGGATTCGCTAAGCAAAGCTTAGAACTTCTCAGAGAGAAGTAAGGTGAGAATTGAAACCCTTTTCAAGTTCTTTCAACTTCTGCTTTGCCTCGGTATAGGAGGTCTTATTTATACACGAAGAAAGGCTAAGTAATTTACAAGAGAGTCCTTCTATGATTACAATCTATCAGACATTCAATAATTCATGATGATGTCATTGCTTACATCATCCCACCCATTATTTCTTGGTGACGTCAGTGCCTACGTCATTCTTCAATAATGGCTTCGTCTGAATCCTTATCTTCTTGCCGACAGTCTTTTTTCTTTATGCATCTTTCACATGCGTGGTTCCCATTCTCTTTAATCATTGAGCACAACAAATCGAGGACAGCTGGCTGATAATTCATTGAAAGTCCTTGAAGTGGGTAGAAAGGTAGTTCAAAGTTCGTCAGTAGTGCCAAGTCCCTTTCTCTAATCAATTTTCCACTAGTTTTGCTGAGTAGCAAAGTATGTGGTCCTTTGTACATGGCTTTTATGAAGGAATCTTTACCAATAATTTGACATTGAGTAAAGATACTCGCCAGTTGATTTGCTAGTATTGTGACAATCTTTTCTTCATTGTAATCTTCTCCAGTAGGTTCATCCCTCATGGAAAAGCTATTGTTGCTTACTCCAATGAAGATTAAATTCTTTGTGGGTTGTTTGGTGGCAAAGTCTGGATAAGTCGAATAGAACTTTAAGAAGATAGTTCTATCCTTTGCGACATTTCTTTTGTAGTTTTGGATGGCTTCTTTTAGGCTATATGGGAACAACTTAATTTCTTCCAAGTCTTGACTCAAGTAGAGACATTCAATAAGTCCAAATTGGAACATATTAAATGTAAGAATCGATGATGATCCGGGAGTAATTATGGCTTTAACACCGAAGATGTTTCGGTTAACCATATAAAAACAATTAATCTTTTCCTTTTCAGACCATTTGGTTAATCTTTTCAAATTTTCATGAAATTTTTCTTTGGAAAATTGGGCTTGTAGTTCATGGTCTTTCCTTGAAGTAATTTGATAGTCATCGATGGAGGAAGGAACTCTTCCGAGTATCCTTAAAGAAGTTTTTTGGGCTGGTGGAGTCTTTATGGTTTCAGAAAAAATTCTTGGGTCAAGATAAACTTCTTTGCCCTTGTCATGTTCTTTCTGATAGTCTATCAAAGCCTTTTCAGCTTCTTCCTTGGTGCGAAATCCTTTGTGATGAATTCCTGAGAGTCCAATGCAATGAGGGGCTGCTTTGTGCCATTCATCATAAATGCCTGGGTGTGGTCCATTAAAAATGACGTACCACTTGTCTTTAGTGCTTTCCTGTATTTGTTGCTTTATATTCTTCATGGGATCCTCTTTGATAGATTCTCCTTTTGCTTGTAATTGGAACTCCAATACTTCAATGTTGGCTTTAATCAAGTCTAGCTCCATTATTTTCTGCTTCTCGAGCATTCTTTGATATTGAATCTGCTTCTTTATATCTTCAGTTGTTTGCTGCTCCATTCTCTTGATAATATATCTGCAAGAACGTTTTTATCTCCATTAATATGGGAGATTGAGTAATTGTATTCGGCAAGCTTCATTTGCCATCTAATCAATCGTCCTTGTTTGTAAGTGCCTTTATGATTTAAGTTCTTAAAACCTGCAACATAAGTAGAATCGGTTCGGACAATAAAGTCCTTATCCAGTATATAAATCCGATGTTTTTATAACATACGGATCAAAGCCGGTGTTTCCTTTTCATGAGTAGGATAATTAAGTTCACAGTCTGAAAAAGTTCCAGACATGTATCGACACAGTAATTCATTTTTGTATCCAGGGGGTTTTGCTTTCATAACACCTCCACAACAGTCATTTGAGGCATCAGTCTCAATAATTATTATATCATCATCCGATGGATGATAACGCTCAGGAAGATCCTGGCATAAGTCTTTCATTTTTATAATTAGTCTATCGTCTTCATCAGTCCATGTCCAAGGGACATCTTTCTTCAGCTTTTGTTGGAGGATCCTTCTCTCCGCTGCAAGATTCCTGATGAAACCTTCATTTGAAATATATGTTAATAGTCCAAGAAATTTTTGTAAATCCTTTTTATCCTTTAATTTTGTTGGAAAATTCTGAAGTTTTTCTAATACATGTCGTTGCATTATTATTTTTCCTTTCTCAATTTCTAATCCTAAGTGTTCCGTCCAAATACCTCGGATGAGAGATACTCGGCCGATGAAAGCTTAGTGGGAGTGTTTTGGAATGTGCTTGACAGAATGTGAATTCTGCTCCTACGTATCCAAATGGGAATCAAAGCAAACGTAGTTCTGAATGAGGGGGTAAGCCCCCTATTTATAAAGATCTTTCAGGATCAAGCTCCGAGATATACGGAGAGATATTAGGATCAGGTTCCGAGATATACGGAGAGATATTAGGATCAGGTCCCTGATTATGCGGAGTGATATTCGGATCAGTCATTTATGACTGATCCGCGAGGGATCGGGATGTACTTCCCTGGCGGGGCGAGTCCGAGTACTTATCCTCGGCTGGCCCGGTGTGCTGATATGTCCTCGGCCTTGGAGGAGTTTGGGCTAAGGCCCATAGCCGGGGTAAGCCCGGTCAATCCAAAATATAGACGAGTCCTCGGCCTTACCTTCTCGGCCGGTACACAAGCCCCCCGAGCTCCGAGCTTGAATAAGCGAAAGAGCTGATAAGCATGAAACCGAGCCTATTCTTCGGCTACACAGGCATCCGCATTCCCAGCTGTCATTTCAATCAAGTCTTCTCTCTTTGTCAGAGAAAGCAATCATTCCCCCTAGTACTTCTGCGGCACGCTTCGGGTAAGAAACCCTAGAGTTCCGCGCCCATTTAATGAGGGGAAAATCAAAAGTCGTGCCCTTTGGGTTGGACGGGACGTGGGCCGTTGATCGCGCCATCAACCGCCACAGCTATAAATATCACCAAGTCTCCCCTTATTCCCCCTCTCAGCCTACCTCCCTTCACTCTTCAGCTTTGTCTTTCCAGCCTCTGTAACTATCTTTCTGCCTCTCACTCTCCAGGTACGCCCAGCCTCCTTTCTTCTTTTAAAGTTTATCTTTGAATTCCGGTCATGAGTTCGTCTGATTCCACCGAATCAAACACCTCTCCTCTGGTGGAACGGGAGGTTTCCCCCATTGGGGGCTCTCCTTCCGCTTCTCCTATTTCTCCCCAAGGGCCGAACGTCGGTCCGGTGGGGTCGTCCTCCTCCGGGTCGTCTTCTTCCGGGTCTGGTTCTTCTGAGCCTGGGTCCCCCAGGTCTGGTTCTCCTTCCCCACAAATCTCCCAACCCACCACGCGCAAACGACGCCAGCGGGTTCCAAAAGATCCTGTTCCCGATATTACCCTCCCTGGGTACACTTAGGTGAAGGGTGAAGTTGGCGCTTACCTTTCTAGTTATCCGACTTTGGACTCAATCGCTCATCTTCGGTCCCGGATTGCCATTTCGGCCTCTAGGGACGAGTCCGAGTTCATCTGTTCTCCATGCTCGGATACCGAGTATGTTTTCCTCCGGGCTCGTCCTTCCGAGCCTCCTTTTACGTATATGTACAAAATACTTGTCTCTCATCTGCGTGTGTCTCTTCCTTTTACCGAGTTTGAGTGTGACGTTCTGAGGACTATGAACGTCGCGCCTACTCAGCTTCACCCCAATAGTTGGGCTTTTTTGAAAGCCTTTCAAGTTTTGTGTGCATACATCGGGATGGAGCCTACTACTCCCAAATTTTTGTATTTTTATCAAAAAGGTTTGGCGAGAAAACCGGGTGGATCTCCCTCAACGGTCTGAACTGAAGAGGGTTAATCAGTTTGTTTAAATCTTCGTACAAGGACTTTAAGGTTGGTTTCTTCCGAGTTCGTCCCTCAGATTCTCACCGTTCTTACTTTTTTGATGCGAACGGGTGTGCTAAGTTTCCATTGTATTGGCAATCGTCTCCCACCAAATTTGTCAGTTTCGAATATGAGTCCCTTCCTACCGAGGAGAAAAGGGATATAGACACCCTAGAGAAACTTCCTCGGCCTCTCCCTTGCGGACGTCTCCTGAAACTTCCCTTCTCCTCCACCCCAAGGGCCGACCTTAAAAGTAAGTGCTCGGCTTTTTAGTTTTTTGAATATTTTCTGTATGTGTTGCTGTACTAACAACTCTTTCTTTTTTGCAGTCATTATGGGGAAATTCGACTTCTCCAAGCTTGTAAAGGGCGCTGCAAAAGAGGGTCAGGGGCCCTCCTCAACTGAGAAGAAGAAAAGACCTCCTCCAGCCAAGGCCTCTGCGAAGGGGGCTTCATCATCCGCCCCTCAAAAAAGGAAGAGGGTAGAGGTTGTAGTAGACACGTGAAGATTCTCCCCTTCCTCGCCCAAGTCCCCCACACCCGACTACCCAGGAGACAGGAACCGCAGGGCAAGAACAACCACCTCCTCCCCCCACCGAGCTGAAATGGTACAATACTTCTCTAAAGGCAGGGACTTCATCTCTCTAGGGTGAAGACTTCAACCCCTTCCCTTCTTTCGATTCAAACTTCTTAAAGCCCGCCGACCTCCGGCTAATTAAGCATCAGGGGGCCCGATCTAGCATGGAGGCCCTCTCGGTCTACTGCCTTCGGGCTGCCGCTCTGGCTCATTTCTGTAGCCGAGAGTTAACAGAGACCGAGAGGAAGTCCCAACAGTTGGAATCCGAATTTGCTGCAATTGAGAGGCTGAAGGGGGATCTCACCCGGATTTCCTCTGAGTGCGAGGAGCTGGCCCGTGGTAACGAACGCCTGACTGCCACCCTTGCCGAGATTAATACTCGGAACTCCGAGCTGGATTCCCGAGCGAAATCGGCTGAGGAAGACAAAGCTCGGGTTGAAGAGGACAAGGCTCGCGCTGAGGGAAAGCTCAAAGAGGCTCAGGCTGAAATTGAGCGACTTAAGGCTGCCCTGGAGGCCGAGACCAAGGCGAAGATGGAGCTCCAAGAGGATGTAAAAGAGGCCACCAGCTGTATTATCATCGAGCATCGAAAAGGTTTTGACAAGGCCATTGCGTAAGTCGAGGTTCTAGCCCCTGGCGTTGATCTTTCTGGAGCCGATATAAATAAGGAGGTGGTGAATGGGGAACTTGTTCCCATCATTCCTGAGGAGGAGGAAGAGGTGGACGTGGTGGGGGATTCTCCCAAGGGTCACATTGAGGTCGAGGAGAGTCATAGGGGCGAGTAACTTAGCTTTTTGTTTTTCTTTATCCCTTGTACTGGGCTTGTGCCCTTGTAACTTGGTTTTACTTAATGAAAACTGTTACTGTTTTGATGACTTTCCGTTGTCTTGTAGCCTCTTGTTTGGCCGAGATACACTTGTGTTTGGCCCGTTTAAGCAAATCCTCGGTTAGGGCCGAGGTAATCAACCGTCTATGTTAAAAATGGACGGTGGTGAAACACATGTTTCACGCTTTACGCATGCGTTCACGCACTATATGCTTTGGAAAACTCACGCATTTACTGCTTCTTGCAGAGTTCCAAGATTGATGCTTTTCAATGTGTCATTTTCCAATGAACGTTCGTTCTTCCCATACGTTTATTCCCCGCACACCATTGCTCCTTTCACCGTCCTTTTCTCCTTATAAATTGGACTGCTCATTTGTTTCCCTTCTTCATTCTTCATCCTACCAAGCTCGTTCTTGTGTGACCCGAGTAACCCTCACCCCGAATACTTCCACAATGTCACCAGGGGTTTACGTTCCTATCTCCCGGTTAACATCTTTTTTGAGCTCAATAGCTGCCAAAAAGGATGTAATTGGGAGATAGGATCCAAAATTCCTTCCACACTTTAATCCAACAAAAAGGATGTTACCTGGGAGAAAAACAGGCGTCGGGCGTGGGGAAAGGGGTAGAGGCCGTCTACTCCCGGATCGAGCCGAGCACCTCATCATCCAGCTTTCTCAGGGGGAAGTGACTACATCCTCCCTTAAGAGAGAGTCGTGGCGTTCGATTGGGGGGACTGGGGGCCGACTGGACTTGCTCCTACTCTAATTGGGGGAACCACTGTCCCGCCGAGCGGCCCTTGTTTTCAATTTCAGCGCTGTGCTCGGTTCCCTTAATATCTTCACCTGTTTGTACTTTTCAAGAGTCAAACTTGGCCTTATTTTTGCTTTACGCATTGTACTCGGTTTCCTTAATAAAATCACGGCTCATATTCGGCCTTTAAATTCGAACTTTGCTCTTTTTTAATTGCTACTCGTATTCGATTTCAATATTTTCGCGGCTCGAACTCGGCCTTAATAACTCGATAGCTCTAATTTGGCTAATAGGCTCAAACTTGGCCTTAATAACTCAATAGCTCGAACTCGGTTGGTAGGCTCAAACTTGGCCTTAATAACTCAATAGCTCGAACTCGGCTAGGAGGCTCAGACTTGGCTTTAGAAATTTAACTGGCTCGTACTCAGCCACCAGGCTCAAACTTGGCCTTTAAAAATTTAATGGCTCGAACTCGGCCTTCAGGCTCAAACTTGGCCTTAATAACTCAATAGCTCGAACTCGGCTAGGAGGTTCAGACTTGGCCTTAGAAATTTAACTGGCTCGTACTAGGCCACCAGGCTCAGACTTGGCCTTTAGAATTTAACGGCTCGAACTCGGCCTTCAGGCTCAAACTTGGCCTTTACAAAATTAACGGCTCGAACTCGACCCTCAGGCTCAAACTTGGCCTTTACAAATTTAATGGCTCGTACTCGGCCTTCAGGCTCAAACTTGGCCTTTACAAATTTAATGGCTCGTACTCGGCTTTCAGGCTCAAACTTGGCCTTAAAAATTTAACTGGCTTGTACTCGGCCTTCAGGCTCAAACTTGGCCTTTACAAATTTAACTGGCTCGTACTCGGCCTTCAGGCTCAAACTTGGCCTTTACAAATTTAATGGCTCGTACTCGGCCACCAGGCTCAGACTCGGCCTTAGAAATTTAATTGGCTGGTGGAGCACATACATCATCTAATTAGGAAGACAAAACAATATTCACAATAACTTCTTTTATTGGATGGAGTCTGCGGTGTGCCTCGTTAAAACCTTCCCGGTCAAAACCCTTTTTGGGACAAAATACCGAGGTAGTAAAAAGAGTACATCACCCGACTATATACATCAACTGTAGTAAAACTTTAAATGAGAAGCATTCCAAGTCCTCGGGATAGGCTTCCCTGACAATTCTTCTAACCTATATGCCCCGTTCCCCAGGTTTTCTACTACTCGGAATGGCCCTCCCAATTTGCTGCCAACTTGCCTTCCGTGTGATCCTTCCTTGCCTCTCCTTTTATTCTCAATACCAAGTCTCAACGCAGGAAACTCCCCGGCTTCACTCTTGAATTGTATCTCCTAGTTGCTCTCTGTTTGCAGGCTTCCTCTCTGATTTTGGCCTCATCCCTGATCTCCTCTACCAAGTCAAGTTCAACCCTCAAATTGCTTTCATTGTCATTCGGTTCATGTTGCATACGTCGGAAAGACGGCTCACCGACCTCAACAGGGATCATTGCGTCTGTTCCATATGTCAGCCTAAAGGGTGTTTCTTGAGTGGTAGATTGGGGCGTGCAGTGGTGGGCCCAGAGGATGCTTGGTAACTCTTCTAACCAAGCTCCTTTGGATCTTCCCACCCTCTTCTTCAGTTCACCGAGAATGACCTTGTTGACTGCTTCGGCTTGTCCATTGGTCTGGGGATGTTCGACCGATGTAACATGATGCTTGACACCGAGGTTGTCATAGAATTCCCGCAATGTCCTATCTATAAACTGTCTTCCGTTGTCTGTGATGATCGCGAAGGGAATCCCGTGCCTACAGATGAGGTTCTTCCACACAAACTTCTGTACTTTCTCGGCAGTAATCTTCGCCAAAGGCTCCGCTTCAATCCATTTTGTGAAGTAGTCCACTGCTACTAGCAGGAATTTGACTTGACCTTTGGCTACAGGGAACGGCCCCAGTATATCCATTCCCCACATAGCAAACGGCCAAAGCGAGTTTAATGTGTGAAGTCCTTCAGGAGGGGTACGATTTATATTGGAAAATCTTTGGCACTCATCACACTGCTTCGTCCACTCCATGCAATCAGCTCGGATGGTAGGCCAATAGTACCCTGCTCGGACTACCTTGGAGGCCATTGATCTGCCCCCGCAGTGAAAACCACAGATTCCTCGGTGAACTTCTTCCATGACGTACTTGGATTGTGCCTTCGTCAGACATTTTAGCAACGGTGCCGAGAATCCCCGTTTATACAATTCTCCGGAGATGATAACAAAGTGACTTGCCCTGAGCCTGATTTTTCTGGCTTCGGCATGATCCGAGGGCAGAGTTTCTGAGGATAAGTATTCCCATATGGGTGTCATCCACTCTCGGTCAACCAGCTCGCTGGCCATCACCTCTTCTGACCTGATGCTCGGTTCATTGAGGGTTTCTTGAATAACCGTTCTATGGTGACCCTACTTCTTTGTCTTGGCTAGCTTGGACAAACAAATCAGCCCAGAGTGTTTTCTTCTCGGGGAATGTGCTCAATAGCGAATTTTTCAAAGCTGGAAATTAATTGGTTGACCTTGCACAAGTACCTGTGAGTTGAGGCTCCTTCGTTTGATACCCTCCGGATATTTGCCCAGTGACTAGTCTTGAATCACTCCGGCATCTAACAGCCTTCGCCCCCATTTCCTTTGCCAGCATTAATCCTGCAATCAAAGCTTCATATTCTGCTTGATTATTTGAGGTCTTGAACTCGAACTTTAGCGACTACTCCAGGATCAGGTCTCCCGGGCCTTCCAGAATCACCCCAGCTCCACTGCCCCTGACATTCGAGGATCCATCCACATACAAATTCCACCATACATCCTCGGGTATCGGCTGCGGGTAGAGCTCGGCTATAAAGTCAGAGAGACATTGAGCTTTCAGAGGGCCTCTCAACTCGTATCTTAGGCCGAACTCGGATAACTCTACCGACCACGCAATCATACGTCCTGCCAATTCGGGCTTTTTGAGGATCTGCTTAATCGGGTGATCAGTCTTGACAATCACCTGGTGACTTTGGAAGTACGGACGCAATCGCCGAGCTGCGGTTACCAGGGCCAAAACCAGCTTTTCAATGACTTGATACCGAGTTTCAGCATCATGAAGGACCCTGCTGATGAAGTACACCGGCATTTCAACTTTATCTATTTCCTGAACAATGACTGCGCTGATGGCATTCTCGGAGGCTGACAGGTATAGGTATAACTCTTTCTCTGGGATGGGTCGAGTTAATATCGGCGGTGAATACAAAAAGGCCTTGAAATCGACGAAGGCCTTCTCGTATTCCTCGGTCCACGTGAAGGTTTGGGGCCTTTTTAGTAATCTAAAGAAAGGCCGAGCTTTCTCTGCAGATTTGGGCAGGAACCGAGATAATGATGCGAGCCGTCCTGCAAGTCTTTGCACCTCTTTAACGTTCTGTGGGCTTCTCATCTCAATCACAGCCCGACATTTATCAGGATTGGCCTCGATTCCCCGGTGCGTCAGCATGAAACCGAGAAATTTTCCACCCTGGACGCCTAAAACACACTTCTCCGGATTCAATCTCATGTTGTACTGCCTCAGCTGCTGAAAAATTTCCTCCAGGTCTTTTGGGTGGTTGTCGGGGTCATCGGATTTCACCACCATGTCATCCACATAAACTTCCATAGTTCTTCCAATTTGTTTTTCAAATACCCGGTCCATGAGCCTTTGGTATGTAGCTCCCGCATTTTTCAGTCCAAACGGCATCACCCGATAACAGTAATTCGAGCCCTCAGTAATGAAAGCTGTTTTCTCCTCATCTGGGGGGTACATTCGGATCTGATTGTACCCCGAGTATGCGTCCAGGAAACTCAGAATTCTGTATCCGGAAGCTCCATCCACCAGTCTGTCAATACTCGGCAAAGGATAGGAATCCTTTGGGCAAGCTTTATTCAAATCTGTGTAGTCGGTGCACATGCGCCACTTGCCGTTTGTTTTTTTGACAAGAACAACGTTGGCCAGCCAGGTAATGTACTCTACTTCTCGGATAAAATTGGCCTCAACCAACTTCGCTGTTTCCTCTTCCACAACTTTTCTCCTTTCTTCCCCCAGTCTCCTCTTCCTCTGGGCCACCGATTTCGCCTCGGGACAAATTGCCAGTTTGTGGCATAAGAAGTTGGGATCAATTCCCGGCATATCGGATGTGGTCCAGGCGAACAAATCGGCGTTGCTACGAAGCACTTGCTTTATTTCCTTTTTCAAATTCGGCTCAAGGTGACCGCCGAGTTTGGTGCACTGATTAGGCTGTGAACCGAGTTGGAACTTTTCTAACTCCTCAATAGGTTGTGGACGTTGCTCTTGCATGTCCATTCTCGAATCCAGTTCGACGGAGTTAACGGAACTCACCGACTTGCCTTTCCCCCTGTCTAGGGTTTCTGCAGGTGTAGGTTTAAGTCTGCTCACACGCAAACTATCAGCATAGCATTGTCTGGCCATCCTCTGATCAGCCCGAACAACAACAATGTCCCCCGAGTTGGAAGGGAATTTCATCGTGAGGTGGGGAGTAGAGACCACAGCTCCTAGCTCGTTCAAAGATGGTCTTCCGATCAGGATATTGTATGATGTTACTGCATTGACTAACACATACCTGACCATAATAGTCTTGGATGCTTTGCCATCCCCGAAAGTAGTCAGGAGGTCAATGTACCCCCGTGTATCAACTTGTTCCCCTGCAAAGCCGACGAGCTTACTGTCGTACGGTTGAATAGATTTCTCTGGGATACCGAGCTTCTGAAATGTTGAGTAATATAAGATATCTGCCGAGCTCCCCTGGTCGACAAGGGTTATTTTGACCAAGAAATTAGCCAACTGCACGGTAATTACCATGGGGTCATCTTGATTAGGATCCACCCCTACAAAGTCTTCGTCGAAAAAGATAATAGGTGGGGAATTTCTCGGGTGTTTGCCGGATACCGAGTAGACAGTCCGAATAGCCCGCAGGTGCTTTCTCCGAGCTGAACTTGTCGTGACTCCCCCCGCGAATCCACCTGAAATAGTGTTTATTACTCCACGGACCACATTATCCTCCCCTCGCCTTTCATTCTGGCCCTCTCTGGTTTCTGTTCTTTCATTATTTCGTTGAC
Organism: Sophora flavescens; assembly: GCA_030762895.1. Taxonomy (NCBI): domain Eukaryota; kingdom Viridiplantae; phylum Streptophyta; class Magnoliopsida; order Fabales; family Fabaceae; genus Sophora; species Sophora flavescens. The sequence continues at coordinate 61,014,618 of CM061069.1, forward strand.
CGCCGCCCCTTCTCGGGCTTTGGTCACTTCCTCTCCTTCTGCTTCTGCCACGCCCCTCACCATTGTTGTAGTTTCTCCGAACAAAATTATTGAGGTGGCCAGCTTGCACCAACTCTTCAATCTTATCTCGTAGGACCCAGCACTCCTCGGTGGTATGGCCATAATTACGATGATACCGACAATGTTTCTGTCGGTCAGCATTCTGAGGGGTATGGCCACGATTAGGGAGCTGCAAAAGTTCCGCATTGTATGCTTCCTCAAAAACCCGAGCTCGGTTTGTGTTGAGGGGAGTATAATGCTCATACTTTGGTCCCCTCTGGAAATGCTCGGACGGGCCTTTGAATTTCGGTCTATCACCTCTGGCCTTCCTCTTCTCTCTTCCTTCTCGTCTGTCGGCATCATCAGTTCTCTCCCTTTTCTTCGACTCCTCAACCTCCTCCATATTGATGAATCCTGCAGCTTTTCTCCTCAACTCATCCATACTGATTGGTGGCTTCCGAGCCAGGTGTCTGGCGAAAGGGCCAGGCCTTAACCCTGTCAAGATGGTGTGTAGTGCAACATCGGCACTGAGATTCCGGATGAGGACCGTCTCCTTGCTGAATCTGGCCATGAAATCACGCAGCGACTCATTCTTTTCTTGCCTAAAGTTTACCAATGAGGCCGAGGTTTTTTGGCGAGCCCGGCTGGTGGCAAACTGAGCATTGAACCTAGCCATGAATGTGTCGAAGGAATTAACTGACGCTGGCGGTAACTGGGTATACCAGGTCAACGCATCATCCATCAAAGTAGTCGGAAAGACTTTACACATGACAGAGTCGTCGTCGGTAAAGAGGTACATCTGAGTGGTGAAAGCGTCCAAGTGGCGCTCGGGGTCTGAGGTGCCATCATATTTGTCAATGCTAATTGGCTTGTAGTTGGCTGGTAGGGGAACCTCCATGATAGCGTTTGTGAAGGGATGTCTCGGCTTCCGCACGCTAGCCCTTTCATTAAGTCTATTTGCCCGCAGTGACAGTTCAGGGGCCTGCCTAGGAAATTCTTCCTCATTTACTCGGTCCATATGATGAGAAGCCCGAAGTTGTGGGCCTCCCTCTCTGTGCGAGTTTCTGGACCCCTCATTCTCAAGTGTCCGATGCTCTCTCTCAGGAGGAGACGAGACGGACCTTTCTCTGCTCTGCCCAGGTTCGCGACGTCTGTTCTGTTGCCTAATCTCCTCATTCTCCCTTCTCAGCGTGGCAATCTGTGCAAGAAGTTCCTGGATAAGGGGGTTGTCGGTCGTCATAGCCAGGTTCGTGGACCATTCCCCATCATCTCAGTTGTTAGCATTTTCTGGCTCCTCTCTCCTGCAGTTTCCGCTCCTTGTTCTCACCATGATTTGTGGTATGGGAAAGTTTTGCTTCGATCCCCACAGACGGCGCCAAATGTTCCGTCCAAATACCTCGGATGAGAGATACTCTGCCGATGAAAGCTTAGTGGGAGTGTTTTGGAATGTGCTTGACAGAATGTGAATTCTGCTCCTACGTATCTAAATGGGAATCAAAGCAAACGTAGTTCTGAATGAGGGGGTAAGCCCCCTAATTATAGAGATCTTTCAGGATCAAGCTCCGAGATATACGGAGAGATATTAGGATCAGGTTCCGAGATATACGGAGAGATATTAGGATCAGGTCCCTGATTATGCAGAGTGATATTCGGATCAGTCATTTATGACTATCCGCGAGGGATCGGGATGTACTTCCCTGGCGGGGCGAGTCCGAGTACTTATCCTCGGCTGGCCCGGTGCGCTGATATGTCCTCGGCCTTGGAGGAGTTTGGGCTAAGGCCCATAGCCGGGGTAAGCTCGGTCAATCCAAAATATAGACGAGTCCTCGGCCTTACCTTCTCGGCCGGTACACTAAGTAATTAATTCTGTTTTGGGCTAAAACAACTTTCTTTTTACTTAGAACTATTCCATGTTCATAACATTTATTGAGAACTAATTTTATCTTTTCAAAGTGATCATTTAATCCTTTATTAGAAAAGATTAATATATCATCAATATAAATAAGACAAAAGTCTTTAAATTCTTTGAGAATTGAATCAATCCTTCGCTGGAAGATTCCTGGTGATTGTTTTAATCGCATTGGTAGTACATTTCATTCATATTGTCCTTGAGGACAACTAAATGCTGTTAATGCTTTTGATTCTTCAGTCAATCTGATTTGATAAAATCCTGATTTACAGTCAAAAGTACTAAACCAATCCATATTTCTAATTCTTTCAATAATTAAGTCTTTCTTGGGAGGAAATAAGCATCTCCTTCCATGGCATCATGAATTTGCTTATAATTAATTACCATCCTTCTTTTACCTATTTTTATTTCATTATGATTTTCTACATAAAAGGCTGGTGCAGAGTGTTTGCTATTTGATGGTCTAATTAATCCTTTGTTACATATTTCTTCAATGTCTTTTGCAAATTCATCTCTATCTATTTTTGTATAAATCATTGGTTTACATTTTACTTCCTTTGTAGGGTCTTTTAATTTTAGTTCGACTAATTCAGTATTTTTATTTATTTTTGGATCTAAAGGGTTTTCACTACAAACCTTATCCAAAAGTTCTTCTATATGAGTTGGAATTATTCTATTTGGTTCTAAATTTATTAGTACATGACGAATTTTTGTGCAAATTAAACTAATAATCTCACCACGTTTCAGCTGTTGAAACTTTGATGAATAAGTGCATTCAGAAAAATGAATAATTGGTATTTTTATAATTTCCCATTTTTGCCTCTGATAAATATATGGTGTTTTCAGAGTAATATATTTCAGATGTTGGCAAAATGGTCCATAAAGTCTTAAGAAATTATATCCAATAATTATATCTATTCCAGTTTCTTGTTTATATATTGTTGGTACAATAAATATCTTTTCTTGTATTATCAAAGTAATTCTTTTTGCTATCCAATACAGAGGATGTATTGATCCATCTGCAATTTGTATTTTTAATGGTTTTTCTAATCTTTCCCAATTATCTATAAGGGCTTCTATTGCAAGGCAAAGACTTGCTCCGGTATCTATATAGGCTTCTGTTTCTTTATTACCTTTTTCTATCAGTATTTTTATATATGTATTATTCAGATTCTCTTTCTTCTGAAGATAATTCATCTTCGGAATATACATATATACTTACATCCGAATTACTTAATTCTTCTTCTAGTGGTTCAAGTTCATATATCTGGAAAACTTGTTTTATTAATTTTGATTTTTCTTTAAAATCTTTTTCCTTTCTTTGAGGGCATTCATTAGCATAATGTCCTTCTACATTACATATCCAACAAACACATTTCTTTTTTCCCTTAGGGCAGTATTTTCTTGGTGTTGATTTCTTTCTCCTAAAATATTTCTTTTTATTATTTTTATAATAATTCTTTTTTCTAGGATAAGTTTTTCGTAAGTTTGATTTCTTATAATTTTTTCTTTTTCTTCTTATCGTTTTCTCACAACCATATTTTCCTGGTTTTTTTATTTCCGGGATGTCACAACAAATGACATTACTTCCTCTATTCAATTGTCTAATCGTTTCTCTATTCAGACATTGTTCTCTAAGTTCTTGGTATAAGAGTTTAATAACTCCTCCTAAAGTGTTTGCTGTTTCTTCAGGTCTTAATTCCCAAAGTCTACTTATCTTTGAATTTAATGGATATGATAGTTTATCTATAAAGATATATTTATATATTTCCTTAGTTTCTTCATCTAATTGATAATAATATTTTTGATATTCGCATATAAAGCTTTCTATTTGACACATGTCACATATTTGTATTTTATTAAGGTGTGATTTAGCATTTTCTATTAGAGTTTTGTTCATTTTATCCCTTTGTTCCATCATATTATATCCTAAGAATTCTTGTTGTATTAATGTCATTATTAATTTAACATAGTCTGAGCTATTATCTACCATTCTTCCAAGCCTAATCCATTCTTCATCTCTAATTCCGACTAAGAATTTTTGTACATTTCCAGAAGTTTTAAATGTTACAAAGTTCTTAGTTTCTATAAAGTTTAATTGTTTAAATTTTTCATCAGTCAAGATCATTAGTATTATCTCATTAGTCCATCTTAATAAAGTATCTTCCTTAATTCCTAATACAATCAAGGTCAAGTATATTTCCTGAATTATGGTATCGAGGTTTAAATTCTTCTTGAACCTTTGTCCATTTGTTATTATTTTTTCTTGCGTATCCTTTATTATACATAGTTTCTTCTTCATATTTATCCCAAGCTCCTTCGGGTGTATATTTATATTCTTCCCATTTTCTTTTAGGGCTTTTTCCACTATATTCTCCTTTTTCCATTCTTATATGGTTTTCTTCAGATTTTGAAGATGAACTATAGTTTAGGATTATTTCATCATTTTCTATATCCTTTTTATCGATCTTTTTCATTTTATGTATTTCATCATTTTCTTCTTCAACAATTTTAAGTTGTTCTAGTAATTGTTGAATTTCTTCTAAATCATTTGATTTTCTTAATGTTTCCATGTATTCATCTTTTATCCTCTCCATGAAGATACAGGTGTAGGTATTCTTGATGATTCTTGGTCTAATTCCTTTTTAATTATTATTTTATTTAAATCCTTTGTTTTCAGAATTTCTTCCAATTCTATTTTTGTTATACATCTATTATTTTCTTCATAATTTAAAAGGTTTTCTAGTTGTTCTAGAATAATTTTTATTCTAGTGATGTCTTCATTTTCATCAATTTCTTTTCCTCTGCTTATATTATATAATGTTTCTTTAATATTTCTTATTTCATCTTGTCCTTTTTGTATTCTATTGCAAGTGTAATTTGCAATTTTATCTGTATTTTCAATTAGTTGAATAATATTTATATTTATTTCTTTCATTAGTTTTTCTAACTCTTTAAATCCTGATTCTAATTCTTCGGATAATCCCATTATCCTATACAATTTTCTAGTTCTTGTTTTAATCGTCTTATTCTTTTTCTAACCAATTCTTGGTGGTAAATAATATATTCATTTTGTTCTAGTGTTTCTAATATCTCTAAGTATTTTCTTAGCTCGTATATATTTTGTTTTAATGTTAATATTCTGTTCATTATTTTGGTGCGTTGGATGAATCCAATGGTTGAGAATTATAAAAGTCGGGTGACTTTTATTATTTAAAGTTAGATAATTCTTATCCAAAAAAGAATCAAGAAAATAATGAAGAATAGAAAGGTAAAGCTGCCATCAATTTATTCATCTTCCGTGTCTCCAAACCACCAATCGCAAAACACTCTGAATTTTGATCAATAGATATCTGAGGAAAGTCTGATCCAAATAATTTTTTATATTATTTTAATAATTGATGAATATTTATTGGTGTAAATTGTTATTGCTATTATTTTTTTATGGCTCCTGTGATATTATTTGCTACTCATTATTAGGGGATTTCTTTTATTGCCTCTTGTTGTTTTAAATAGATACTTTATCATTAATGTCATCGTTACTCCCTATACTTATAGTATAATTTTTTTTTTGTAGCGTTGTTTCTTTGAAATTGTAGCGTTGTTCCTTTAAAATTCCAGGCGTCCAATTTTTGGTTGGGGCTGGGGGGCTCCCTGCAGTGCCACGTGATACACTGCAGGGGGAGGCGCCACTGCAGGGGAAGGTGCCATTTGCAGTGGCGCCTCCCTTTTGTCTTTTTTTTTTTTTTGGTTAAGTAGTAGGTGCCATCTGTAGTGGCGCCTTTAAAGGCGTCATCTGCAGTGGCGCCTTTGACCCGTCAGATTGAAAAATAATAAAATATGCCACGTGTCCAAAACGATCCCCCATTGATAAATAGTTTCAGAATAACCCTAAACTGGTAAATAGTTTCTAAAAGGAATCCAGTTTGGTTAAAAAACCAAATTTATATTTGAATAGTAATTAAATTCAATAAAATGTGTCTTAATTTTTTAAAACATTGACACATACTATCTGATATATGAATATTAGTGAAATTGTATGGAATTTGACAATGATTAACTAAAACGAAAGGACGAAAAAGATTGGATGCTCGGTCAGGAATTTTATGGTTTCAATTGATTTTTTTTCCATAAATAATTAATAATATTACAAATCTTGCAAAATTTAAATAGCAGATGATTCACACACCGGGGGATAGTGAATATTGGATTGATATCACAGGGACGGAACTATCACTTCCTATTAAGTAGCAATCTTTTTTAGTTATCAATATAGTCAAAACTATATTTCGCAATAAGATGAAAGGTAATTTTTTAATTGAGTGTTTGATAGTATACATTGACAAGAAAATTGATGTAAAGTTTAATATAAATTTAACTATAAATGATTTTTGTGGTATGTAGAAAGACATTTTGGGTTTTGATAGATTACTAATTTAATTTTTTTTGTTGAACGAAAGATTACTAATATAATTAATATTTTGAAATATATAATTATGAATATTTATATATAATTTTATGTATATATTGGCCCCCTAAATATTCAAGTCAGGTTCCATGACTGATTGATATCTTTACATTCGGTCATGTTAATTGACTTTAAAATAAAAGCATCTAAATATTAATTAATTAATTATAAACTAAATTATAATCAAAAGAATTTTAAAAATCATGTTTATCAAACATTTATTCAAATATATACCAGAACCGAATTGACAAAAGATTTTTTTTTGTGTGGTGGATGCTCCCTTTGTGTAGTTCTATTGCATGATATAACATGTTTTAGCAAAAAGAATCAAGAAAATAATGAAGAATAGAAAGGTAATGCTGCCATCAATTTATTCATTTTCCGTGTCTCCAAACCACCAATAGCAAAACATTCTGAATTTTGATCAGTAGATATCTGAGGAAAGTCTGATCAAAATAAATTTTTTATTATTATTTTAATAATTGAAGAATATTTATTGGTATAAATTGTTATTGCTATTATTTTTTTATGGTCCTGTGATATTATTTGCTACTCATTATTAGGGGATTTTTTTTATTGCCTCTTGTTGTTTTAAATAGATACTTTATCATTAATGTCATCGTTACTCCCTATACTTATAGTATAATTTTTTTGTAGCGTTGTTCCTTTAAAATTCCAGGCGTCCAATTTTTGGTTGGAGCTGGGGGCTCCCTGCAGTGCCATGTGAAACACTGCAGGGGGAGGCGCCATTTGCAGTGGCGCCTCCCTTTTGTCTTTTTTTTTTTTGGTTAAGTAGTAGGTGCCATCTGCAGTGGCGCCTTCAAAGGCGTCATCTGCAGTGGCGCCTTTGACCCGTCAGATTGAAAAATAATAAAATATGCCACGTGTCCAAAACGACCCCCATTGATAAATAGTTTCAGAATAACCCTAAACTGATAAATAGTTTCTAAAAGGAACCCAGTTTGATCAAAAAGCCAAATTTATATTTGAATAGCAATTAAATTCAATAAAATGTATCTTAATTTTTTAAAACATTGACACATACTATCTGATATATGAATATTAGTGAAATTGTATGGAATTTGACAATGATTAACCAAAACGAAAGGACCAAAAAGATTGGATGCTCGGTCAGGAATTTTATGGTTTCAACTTTCAATTGATTTTTTTTTCCATAAATAATTAATAATATTACAAATCTTGCAAAATTTAAATAGCAGATGATTCACACACCGGGGGATAGTGAATATTGGATTGATATCACATGGACGGAACTATCACTTCCTATTACGTAGCAATCTTTTTTTAGTTATCAATATAGTCAAAATTATATTTTGCAATAAGATAAAAGATAAGTTTTTAATTGAGTGTTTGATAGTATACATTGACAAAAAAAATGATGTAAAGTTTAGTATAAATTTAACTATAAATGATTTTTGTGACATGTAGAAAGACATTTTGTGTTTTGATAGATTACTAATTTAATTTTTTTTGTTGAACGAAAGATTACTAATATAATTAACATTTTGAAATATATAATTATGAATATTTATATGTAATTTTATGTATATATTGGCCCCCTAAATATTCAAGTCAGGTTCCATGCCTGATTGATATCTTTACATTCGGTCATGTTAATTGACTTTAAAATAAAAGCATCTAAATATTAATTAATTAATTATAAACTAAATTATAATCAAAAGAATTTTAAAAATCATGTTTATCAAATATTTATTCAAATATAAACCAGAACCGAATTGACAAAAATATTTTTTTTTTTTTGTGTGGTGGATGCTCCCTTTATGCAGTTCTGTTGCATGATATAGCATGTTTTAGCAAAAAGAAACAAGAAAATAAGGAAGAATAGAAAGGTAAAGCTGCCATCAATTTATTCATTTTCCGTGTCTCCAAACCACCAATCGCAAAATGCTCTGAATTTTGATCAGTAGATATCCGAGGAAAGTCTGATCCAAATATTTTTTTTTATTATTTTAATAATTGGTGAATATTTATTGGTGTAAATTGTTATTGCTATTATTTTTTTATGGCTCTTGTGATATTATTTGCTACTCATTATTACGGGATTTTTTTATTGCCTCTTTTTGTTTTAAATAGATACTTTATCATTAATGTCATCGTTACTCCGTATACTTATAGTATAATTTTTTTGTAGCGTTGTTCCTTTAAAATTGTAGCGTTGTTCCTTTAAAATTGCAGGCGTCCAATTTTTGGTTGGGGCTGGGGGGCTCCCTACAGTGCCACGTGGTACACTGTTGGGGGAGGAGCCACTGCAGGGGAAGGCACCATTTGCAGTGGCGCCTCCCTTTTGTCTTTTTTTTTTTTTTGGTTAAGTAGTAGGCGCCATCTGCAGTGGCGCCTTTGACCCGTCAGATTGAAAAATAATAAAATATGCCACGTGTCCAAAACGACTCCCCATTGGTAAATAGTTTCAGAATAACCCTAAACTGGTAAATAGTTTCTAAAAGGAACCCAATTTGGTCAAAAAGCCTCATATCATGTCATTTTAATCAAGGTTTTCAAAACCGGACCGGACCGGCCGGTTCGACCGGGTTAACCGGGAATCGTGACCTTGGCCGGTCCGGTTTACAGGGAAAACCGTTCTTGCACTGAACCGATGAAAAAACCGGAGAACCGGTTCCAAACCGATCATAACCGGTAGTGGACCAGCCTGAACCGGTTACCTAAAAAAAATTAGTATAAAAGGATTTGGGTCATCCTAGCCAAAACCCAATTCTTTTGTTTTCTAACATATGTGGGCTGGTTGTAGATTTTGGGTTGGTTTTCCCTGAACATGATTTTAACATATATCTTTATATTTATTTAGTTTAATTTCAAAATAAAAAAATTGTGCTTAATAATTTTAGTTGTTATGTTGTTTTTTTGTTTAATATTGTTACAAATATTATATTAAAAATTAAAATAATATTATTTAATTATAACCGGTTCAACCTCGGTTGGACCATTGAACTTCGAACCACTGCCTTCATCGGATCTATGGCTGGTCCGGTTTTGTAAACCTTGATTTTAATATCAATATAGTATGATATATTTGGTAGATAACTGGATCCTTAAGCATATATTTAGGAATTCGATTTCTGGTTCAATGGTATGAAAAAATATATGTTGGAAGAGGTCAACCCCTTAAATGGATCTCAATATCTCGAGGGATTAATTTTTGACATTAATAGTTAACATTTTAACATCAGTTGTGGTAAAGAACTGACGTTAAATATGAAACTATTAACGTTAGTTCTTTAAAACAACTGACGTTAATTTTGTTAAAATTAACGTCAGTTGTTTAAACAACTGACGTTAATCATAAAACCTTTAACGTCAGTTCTTTAACACAACTGACGTTAATTTTAACAAAATTAACGTCAGTTGTTTTAAAGAACAGACGTTAATAGTTTTATATTTAACGTTAGTTTTTTATTGCAACTGACGTTAATAGTGTACTGTATACTTTATAAAATACTATTAACGTCAGTTGTTTGATACAACTGACGTTAATACATTTTTTTTAAATTCAGTTTAAAAATATCACTCCCCTCAGCTATCCCTGCATTCAGTAAATATCCCAGTAACACAGAGAATATCACACACATTATAGAAGCAAACACTACCCTTAAATTTCAATATTAACAAAAAGAAAAGAAATATACAAAGGAACAATGGGGGACTTAAAACCAAAACCCATGTATAGGAAAAACATAACTGTCTACAAGTATGTGTGTGTGTGTATATATATATATATATATATATATATATATATATATTTTAGTCTTTCATGTCTAAAAACAAAACTACCAATCTAAGGATATATATATACATGTTATTAATTAGTTTCTGAAGTCTAACAAAAAAACTATTCATCTAAGTATTGCGGAGGTATCTTGTCAATTCCTTTTTCAGCCGCATACTTGAAGAAGAATTCATCGAAGCGCATCCTCAAGTCTCTAAACTCATCTTCTTGAAGAGACGATTGGTCGTTAAATGCCTACACACGTTCAAATAATAACAATAACATTAACGCAAGTCATCTTCAAAACTATAATATATAATTTAACAAGTTTAAATATTACCTTATTCCATCCATCCGTAATAGATACGGAGACTATGTTCAGCATATGACGCATCACATAATAGACGCACGACCAACCGTCAAGTTGAAATCGAGACTGCAAACAAAATTAATTTTAATGTCATTTGAATATACATATAAATTAGTAATTATAATATTAATTATTTGATAAATAAACTACCAAACCTTGAGGATGGTCCATTCAGTATTTGCTTTATCCTTAGAAGTCCTACTTTTCCCGTTGGTGCAACTTATGCTACTCGCCTTCAGCGTGCTATCATAAACAAATAATCATGTCAATTAACAAATTCATATATCATGTGTGTAATAAACTAAAAACAACTGATATTAAAACTTAAATTAAATTTAAGAATAGTTACTTACTTATTTACATCTTCCACCACCTCCTGTGGCGGCTTTTGGTGGAGAGAGTATAAGAATATGACAATATGCCTAGACGAGTGAAGTACGAACAACTGTCAATGGTCTTTCATACAGTAGGGAGCCATATATAATTATTTCTGATTGTCTCCTAACAAGTTCCCTATGTATTTACTAAATGCATCGCCAGCAAAGAATTGGGGCACAAGGATTTATGGATCTAAGAAGCCGTAAACAGATGCAACACCCTTATCAAGCTGAAGACGATGGAGATACCTAAGATATGAAAAGGTGTGGATGTTAATTACATAATATATATATATTAAAATTAAAATAAATTATTAAATGGAAAAATACCAAAAATAAATAAGTTATAAAATTAAAATTAACTTAAGTGCACCAGAGACTCAAAACCATGCTGGCCATCCAGACGTTATCTCTGCAGGCGTGCCCGAGATCTTCACCACAGAAGGAAAATATCCTCCGTTGATTTGGGCGTTCCACCCATCCATCGTGATCCAATGGACATTCAAAAATCTCGAACGCATAATCATCACCAAGTGAGAACAAACGAGTGACAGGTGGCAGCGACATTGACGTCGACTTGGCATTCAATTTAGGAAAAATAAAATAGATAAGTTGTTGATAATTAAAAAAAACACAAGTAATTATTTGACTAATTTGGACATTAATAATGAATACATACCTTTGTTAACATTTCGAGCTCACGTCGTTTGAAGTCCAACTCAATCTCACGCCTTTTCATTTCCAAATCAAGCTCATGGCGTTGGACTTCCAACTCCCGCTCCCTAGCTGCCAACTCATCGTCCTCCACATGTGCCCTACTATAACTCTCTTTTGTGCTCACATGTGAAGGGTTGGCATGCCCTGCGGTGTCCTGGGATGAACCGACAGAGGAAAGCTCTCTGGCAAGCACCTGTTTGAATTCTGGGTTGGATATTAAGCTTTGCATCAGATGTGTTGTAATAGCAGGGTTGGAGATGAGGTGCTGAGTAATGTCATCCAAAATTGATGCTTCATCGACCACCCGCTTTCGTGAAGTAGACTTGCCATAATATTTTTTGATGGTCACTTTCCCAGGAACACCGATAACCCGACCAGGATGGTCTTTCTTGCCTAGAGCAGTCAGCAAGACGTCCCGCCATCCACAGGGACGAATGAGCCCTGGGAGGATTGTGCTTTAAGATCCATCTACAATGAAAAAATGAAAAAATGTGCAAGTGAAAAGTGTTAAAAATATCTATACAAATATCAATTGAAATCAAGTTAATTATTTACTTACAATCTTATCTGCCACTTCGCGAGTGGCATCAACTTTAAAAGATCCCGTCTTTGTCATGCGGCCGACTAACCAGACATCCTCGCGGTCGATGTCCGACGGAGGACTTAATGGTGTGCCCTTATGCACCTCTCCTCTTTCAATCCTAGCAGAGTGCTCTTCCTGCTTCATCCTCAGTCTATCCGCCATCATCTCCTCGATCCGAGTCTGGTACCCACCCTGAGACATGGTGTGGCGGTGGACGTTCTTCGCCTGATTCTGCCGACCCTTATCAACCTTAGCCTATTCAAACAAAAACACATAATTAAATACAGTTAAATGATCTATAAGAAGCATACAAAATTAACTTAATCAACCAACCTGAAATTCTCCATCCTGTCGACTCCTAGCAAACATATCCCAAGTATCCCGATCAATCTAGGGATAATCCGAGAACATTTTATCAAGCCGCTTCTTCCCAGATACATAGTACCTGGTAAGATCATGCTTGAACCCATTCCAACGCTTTGATGCCATTTTCATACATTTATGTCGATGATCCTCGTCATTTGGCACAGTCCAAGCTACCTACACATTAAATACATAACAACTGGATGGATTATAACTCGGATAATTATCTAATAATATAAATCAAACGAATGTAAAGGTAAAATACCGTGATAGCCTCCCAAATCTGATCCTTAACATTCTGTGGAACGTCATTCCAATGGTTGTAGTTGATGCTTACGTGCTGCTTCGCTTGTAGAAACACCCACTTATTAAATTCTTTAACACAGGGTCCCTGGGCATTTATATTAGCATCGAAGGACACCTCAAGCTTCTGTCCGCTTTGCCTGTCCTTCTCTAGTTTCTTCAACGTCGTGGCTCCTCTACCCCGTTTCCTATGAGCCTGTGATGTCTGTATGGACAAAAAAAAAAGATAAAATAGAGGGTTGTAACAATATAAACTTACATTAAAAAGAAGGACTAAAGATAGTATATAACATGTAAACTTACACTAGAATCAGGCGTAGGCGCGATCGGGTCCTGCGTAGGCCCCACAATGTCCTCCTATGCATGTGGGCTATCCGACTGATTCATATGTATGCCTGTTCAGAAACAATATATATTTATTAACATAGGTTATAACTCAAAATAAATACAGAAGCATAAATAAAAATAAATGTGTACTAAGTTTAAACTACCTATATCAATATTCCTTCGTGATGATCATCACGAGTGGCATGTACATCGTCCACCTGTGTGTCCTCGATTATAGTAGGCATGTTTGTTGAAAAAGAAGGAGTCTCAGGAATATCAAGATTTGAATCTTGATTTTAATCACTACCATTATACATGCTTTTTCCATGGAGAACCACGGACAACCTTTTGTTAGAAGGATCAGTGATGTAGAACACTTGTTTTGCTTGGGAAGCCATTATGAAAGGCTCATTTATATGACCTAACTTGTTGAGGTCTACCAATGTGAACCCCAATTAGTCGGTTTGTACATCATCGTTACTATCAACCCACTTACATTTAAAAACTGGCAGCGTAAGCTTAGTGTAATCGAGCACCCAAATATCTTCAATATATCCAAAGTAAGGTGTCGGTGCTTTAATGAGTTTTGTGTCCATTGCACTAGAGAAGTACATTGCTTCGCCCACGATCATAACCCCACTATTTTGCACGGTACTCTTGTTATCTTGTTCCTTTGTATAAAAGGAAAAGTTATTTATGTTGTATCCGCTCCAACATATGACGTTGAAGCTAGGCCCACGTGCTAGCCATCTTACGTCATCAGAAGCAGTACTACCATCCTTAAGCATTTCTTCCTTGAACCATGGTAAGAAAGTCTTGTTATGCTTGTTCAACAACCACCTTTCGCTCATTCGAGGGTTTTCTTGATTGACTTTTCTTTTATGTTCAAATAAGAAAGGCTGAACACAATCGATGTTGTTCAATACATACAAATGTGCTTGAAGCACTTCCTCCCGACCCTTGCTATTAATTCTTAAGCCATGTGTACCCTTACCTTGACATCTGATCTCATCATGCCGAGGCTTAGGAACCCATATAGGATCCGTGTTATGAAGGTAGCCCGAACAAAACTCAATAGCTTCTTCTGCAACATACCTTTGAACAATAGATGCTTCCGGACGATGAGGATTCTTCACGTACCCTTTCAAGATCTTCATGTAGCGCTCAACTGGGTACGTCCATCTCAGAAAAACCGGCCCACATAATCTAATCTCCCTCACCAAATGAACAGTTAAGTGAACCATTATGTCTAAAAAGGAAGGAGGAAAATACATCTCCAATTGGCACAAGATTGTAGCAGCCTCAACTTCCAAGTCATCCAACATACGGGGGTCAACGACTTTGCTACATATAGAATTGAAGAATGAGCACAACCGAGTAATGGCATGTCTCACATTTTTTGGAGCAATACCACAAATAGCAATGGGCAAAAGTTGTTGCATCAAGATGTGACAATCATGAGACTTTAAGCCAACCAATTTAAGATCACTAGAGACAAGCCTCTTCATATTTGAAGAGTAACCATGTGGAACTTTGATGCCCTAAAGACACCCGCAGAAACTTTGTCTTTTTTTTTTTGACAAAGTATGACATGCTGGCGGCAAATAAGTCCGCTTAACATCCTCAACAACTGGAGCTAACTGCTCTCGTATACCCATAGCAACGAGGTCAAGACGAGCATTGACACCATCCTTTGTCTTGCCTTGAATGTTGAGAAGCGTCCCGATCACACTATCACACACATTTTTCTCCACATGCATCACATCAATGCAGTGTCTGACATCAAGCTTGCGCCAGTATGGAAGATCAAAGAATATTGACCTCTTCTTCCATATGTTTTTCTTAATAGCATTACCTTTGTTTTTGGACTTGCCGAATATAACATCGACGCCCTTTACCCTCTGATAAACCTGCTCTCCAATTAAGGCTGCCGGAGCTTCTTCTGTCTCTTGGCATCCATTAAAAGTTTTTTTCATCTTACGATATGGATGATCACGTCTAAGAAATCTCCGATGCCCAAGGTAAACCGTCTTCTTTCCATGATGCAACTGAGTGTAGCATGTGCCTTCTTCACAAATAGGGCATGCTTTATGCCCCTTGACACTGTACCCGGACAAGTTACCGTATGCTGGAAAGTCGTTGATGGTGCAAAATAACATGGCACGAAGCTTGAAAGTCTCATGAGAATACCCATCAACTACATCAACACCTTCCACCCACAGCATTTTCAAGTCTTCAATCAAGGGACTTAGATAAACATCTAAGTCATTTCCCGATTGCTTTGGGCCCGAAATCATCATAGACAACATCATGTATTTACGTTTCATGCACAACCAAGGGGGCAGGTTGTAAATTATCAACAGAACAGGCCATGAACTATGAATACTACTCATGTTACCATAAGGATTCATTCCATCCGTAGCAAGTCCAAGCCTTAGGTTTCTTGGCTCATCGGCGAAATCCGGAAACATAGTAGCAATATTCTTCCATTGCATAGAATCGGCAGGATGACGAAACTTTCCATCACGTTTCCTCTCATGATTATGCCATCTAAGATTCTTCGCATCTTTCGAATTGGCAAACAATCGCTTGAACTTTGGAATTATTGGAAGATACCACAACACCTTTGCAGGAGGACCCTTTTTTCTCACATCATCAAGATCATCATCATCATCACCACCCTTCACTTTGTATCGTGATAACCCACATTTGGGGCAATCGTGATTGTCTTCATGAACACCGGTGTACAATATGCAATCATTGGGGCATGCGTGTATCTTCTTATACTCCATACCCATCGGACACAATACCTTCTTGGCCTCATAGTTACAGTCAGGCAATGTGTTGTCCTCTGGAAGCAAGTCTTTCAACACTTCAAGCAATTCCGTGAAGCTTTTATCGGTCCAACCATTTCTCGCCTTCATACAAACCAATTTTAGCACTGCCGACAACCGTGTATGAGTAGTATACCCTGGATATAAAGGCTTATCCGCATCACCGCACAACCTATCATACACATGAGCTCGATGAAAAGATTCTTGTCCAATATCACGGATCATGTCCTCTACTCGATCATCCTCCATATCTACGTCAACGTCCTCACTTTGGGAGACACTTTCCGTACTACTCAACAACACATCACCATGCCATATCCATCTTGTATAACTCAAGGAAATCCCTTCACAAATCAAATGAGTACGTATATCCTTCACCGTACATTTCCTCGTATTCAAACACTTGACACAAGGACAACAGAACATTCCATTACTATTAGGAACAGTCCTTTGAGCAAATCCTATAAATTATCCCACCCCCTTCAAATACTCAGCACTAGTGCGCTTACAAACCATCCAACTACGATCCACAACTAGATAGGTTCTGTAGATATACAAAACATATATCCAATATAAGGACGATACGGGAGATTGAAAACTAGTTTTTGAAGATTGCCAAGCACTGGTCACGACTTGGCAATGATGTCCATCACGGCCGTAACGTGCCAACTGAACCAGACCCTCACAGGCAGAACTGATCACGGTCTAGCCGTGATGAGCATCACAGCCGTGATAGACCAACCAGCAGAGCAACATACACTCAAAACCAAAAATAGAGACATTCCAAACAACTCAAACTCACAGTTTCAAGCTTCAACTACTGAGACTACAGTTTCAACATATACTCAAAACCAAAAATAGAGACATTCCAAACAACTCAAACTCACAGTTTCAAGTTTCAACTACTGAGACTACAGTTTCAACATACACTCAAAACCAAAAATAAAAAAATGTGCCCTAAAGACTCACCAGAAATAGGTGCTCGCGTGGTGGTGGGGAGGGGAGCTCGAGTGGTGGCCAATGTTCGATGTGGTTACTGAGAGCGGAGGGACAAGGAGAGTTAGTGCGCGGGAAGGGGAAAGAGAGATGTCAAGTTATTGCAAAGAATGAGCGGGAAAGACAGAGTTAGGGGTTAAGAGTGTACCTCTATATCACAATTACCTTGTATCAAATCATCAGATTGTGAAGCCTCAGCACCGCTCATGGTATAAACCCTTCCCTTAGCCGTTGGGTTGTTGGTTCTAGAATTGTTAGAAACTGGTCCAGACATCTGAGCATAGCAATCTATAGCTACATGTCCTATCTTTCCACATCTGAAGAATTGCATTCCTGTTAACTGACAATCATTGGTAACATGATTGGTACTCCCTCATTTGTGACACTTCTGAGAATAGCCTTGGCTTTGATTTCTCTGGATCCCACTTCCAGATGCAGAAGCAACTGGATGGTACGACTGTTGATTCCGGTTGTTCCCGGTTGGTCTATAATATGGTTTCCTCTGAGCTTGCTTCCCTCGTTGATCTTGGAACTGGTTCTTAGATTTGGATGGTCCTCCGACATTTCCTTGACTATCTTTTTCCTTCCTCATTTGTTCTATCTTCCGGCTCATTTCCACCAGAGCTTGAAAATTCCTTATCTGCAATGGCAAAACAGATTCCTTAATTTCGAACCTTAAGCCAGCTTCAAATCTCTCGCATTTCCAGCTTTCATTGGGTTGTGCTTGAAAGAATCAGAAGTACTTGGCAAGCTACTCGAATCTCGCAGCATATTCTCCTACAGATCGAGACATCTGTTTCAGGCCTATAAATTCTTGTTCCTTCTCAATTCTGGCACTTTGAGGATGATATTTCTCCAGAAAGGCCTCGCGAAAAACATTCCAGGTGATTTCCTGATGGTCAGCAACCAGCGGCTGTTTGGTTCCCTTCCACCCGTATTCAGCATCACCCAACAGTAAGAAGGTAGCATACGGAACCTTGACTTCCTCTTGAGTATGAATTAACTCAAAACTTTTCTCTAGTTCTTCTATCCATAGATACACCTTGTCAGGATCAATATCTCCATGAAATGAATGTCGTTAACCCTTTTCCCACAGCAGTAGCTTGAGTTTGTGCGTTCATTGCAGCAGTTTGAAGGGCAAAAGCAGCAGCAATACCTGCCATCACTTGAGCTGCATAATCAGGTCCACCAGCATCTTCATAATGTTCCTCAAAATCACCTTTTCCAGCTATTCGGCCACCTCTACGGCCTCTTCCACGACCGCGACCACGTTCACGTCCACGTCCACTTTCGATTTCCATAACTGACCTACAAGATATAATTAGTTAAATCCCAACTCAAAATTGAGATATATTCTCACTTAACAACACCCATTACTTCAAGAAGTACTTCATACAGGTCTTGGTCAGAGATTCACACAACTGAGACATAACGGACCTATTTCCCAAAGATTCCCGAAATGTTTGACCAGCTCTGATACCACTAAATGTAACACCTCCTTTGGCATTATATTTCCTTGCATTTTATCACGTAAAAATAAAATAGAAAGTGTATAACTTAACGCTGGTTGCTTTCGGAAAAACACTTATGGTCGTCGTTATGTTTGAAAAACCGTACAAAAATAAAATTTTCCAAAGTTATCACGACATAACCTTTATAATAAAGATGTACCTATATAAATATCTACATCATTAGATCATTTCAGGTAAACCTTCACAAAACAGGACCCTTATAACCAAGGGTCATCGTTTGAGTTCTAAAAACGAAAAGATAAAACATACAGACCTATGATATACAAAACCAGTCGTTGCCTATACCCTCGCATATGTTTCATCTTTCTCCACACATCTATCAAAAAAAATTATTACCAAAATATCCTTAAGTATAAAAAATATAGCCACTCTAATTTTTTACCCTTTTCTCTCTCATCTCCCTCCACCCCTTCTTCCCAGTTAGGTCAACTCAAGATGTGTGATAGTGTCTGAGATATCATAGTTTCTCTACACGTGTAACAATTGAGTTTTGCGTTTTGCTATTTTTTCAGTTATTTCGCGAATTTTCAGCAAATAATTACAGGAACCAATAACTATGAATCCGACAATTATTTGTCGGTGTAAATTTTTTATTTGAAAACAGGAATCCGGCAATTAATTGTAGGCATAATTTTTTATTTGAAAATATGAATCCGTCGGTCGACGATGTCCTATGGCAGCCCCAACATTAAGACGTTCCATAACTGCAACTGAAAATAGTTCACCAAAAAAATCGGTACATATACAATTGTAGGTAATTAAATCAGTAACCTAATAATTTATTTAAAAAATTCAAAAAAATAGTTACCTAAGAATTTCACAAATTTTCTAGCTACCAGCAATTAAATGCTCGAATATAATTTTTCAAGAATTTTGACCTATTAGCAATTAGTTGTCGGAGCTAGAAATAGTTAACTACCGGAAACTAATTTCCGGATTATATTTTTTCAAGTTTTGTGTTTTCGGTAATTTGTTGTCGGACAACAAAATGAAGTATTCCGACAATTATTTGTCAGAGGCTAGTTGTTTCTTATTCCGGCAATTAATTGTCGTTATATCAAACTTCTTGAAAAATTATACTCCGACAACTAATTGCCAGAAATTCTTAAACATGAAAGAAATATACTTCGGTAATTAGTTGTCGGAGGCTACGTGTTGCATAATCCGGCAACTAATTACCGGAAAATCTAAAACATGTGACCGCGCTGTCGCCACGCGCCAAAAAGAACGAGCGATTATTAAAATAATGTAGTATAGAGCGACAACTCGGATCGTCTCTCAAGGACTCTTAGGTGTTGTTATTATTAACAGAAAATTAGTAAAAGTTAGAAATGGGGGTTTTGAGATTAAAACTAAATTAAAGAAGTAAAACAGAAAACAAAGCAAGAAAATAGAGCAGTTACCAAATAAGCTATAGCGATTAACCTACTGCTTTTGGTTTCCCACTATCATTGGTTCATGCAAATCCTAAGCAGATACTAATCCCCTCCCGGTTGTAGCAACAATTAACAACGCAATCACTACTACGGATGTATGTTCCTATTCCCGAAATAACAAACGGGGTGAAGCCCTCATGAACAAACGAACATGAACGAACACACGCGAAATAACAAACGCGATTAAGTATAGAAACATAGCATCACGAATGAATCAACACAATACTATACATTCCTCGAAATAACAAACGAAACATATAGCATTGCATTGAAAAGAGAAAAGCATACAAAACAGGAATACAAGAACCTCAAGTGTGGTAATGGAAACCAATCCCAGTAGATTAATCTAGGAGATTAATTCTCCATTACAGACATAAGCAGAAAAGAAAAGAAAAGGAAAATAAACTATTGAAACTACCACTACTCCTACTGACTCAAAACCAGCCAAAAAACTCTCCCTCCTCTGTCTGATGCGTTCTGTTTTTATAAGCTTCTGCGCGTCACGGCCGTGATGTATATCACGGGCAGGCCGTGATCGTTTCTGCCAAGGGTGACTTTTCACATTCTGGTCCGTTACGGCCGTGATGTATATCACGGGCAGGCCGTGATACATTCTGACTTTTGGTTTCTCTATTGTCACGGCCGTGACCTTCATCACGGCTAGACCGTGATTCTTTCTGACTTTCTGCATTTCCTTATCACGCCCGTGATGTGTATCACGGCTGGGCCGTGATTCTTTCTGACTTTTCATGATCTTCTCATCACGGCCGTGACCACTGTCACGGCCTGGGCGTGATAGCCTCTGCTTCAGATACACTTCCTTCTTTGCTCTTTTTATTATCCTGCAAACAAGAAAAAAAATAGTAAATACTTTATTCAACTCTAAAACAACTAAATTAACATAAAAACACTTTACAGACTCAAAATGCTGCTTAAAGACAATCAAGTCTAATTTGGGTGAAAATGATATGAAATTGGCACAAAGCCAAGGTCTTTACTAGTTATAAAACCAGTCAAACAGAGGCTCATCAAAATACCCCAAACTTAAACTTTGCTTGTCCCCAAGCAAACTAAAACTCAAAAACTTAAAAAGACTCAAGACCTGGCAAGCTTAAGAATTCAATCAACTTTCCATAGATTTCAAGCAAATTTTTTTTTTTTTTTTCAAAAGAATTTTTCTTTCAATGTTCCCCCCTTTCAAGCAAAGCAATCCCCACATTCATTTATTCTAAACAATTGAGAGTTTCATAATTCAAACAATCATTAATCAAAGCAGGGGATCTAAGTTACACACAAAAGGGAGATCACCAAATCAAACAACTGCCTTCCTCACAAGGGAAATTTGTGTTCACTCAATCGCTCAGTTTTTGTCAGGTTATCAACAATTCACTCAATTTCACTTTTCAGAACACTTCCCATAAATTTGGTTTTCATCTCAAAATGATTCCCACAGAAAACATGCAAGCAACATCAAAAGGACTTTTATGGGTTGTAATGGGGCCTGGCTAAGGGAAGGATATACAAAAGGAACTAGGCTGAAGACCTTAGGAACTAAGAGAGCATGAAACAGTTTTATACTTTGAAACTCCACTCAAGTTCCTTTCTTAAGTTTTTTTTCTTTATGCTTCTGGGTGACTACAGCCTTTTTATTTCTTTTTGCCATTTTTGCACTTTTATTTTTTTTCATTTTTTTTCTTTTTCCTAATCCCAAACAACACATTGCACCTTGCAGCCACCCCAAACTTTAGTTTCTTGCACCCATTCTAAGATTACATGCTCTCCTAATCCTAAGATCGGGTTAACATGGTTTTCCAGATTTTTGGGCTTATAACATTAGGTTATCAAGAATTAAAGGCTAATAGGCTCAATGGGGCTAACTAGGGAACATGCATTAGGAATTGGTTATTTTAGGCCAAGTAGCTATTTACAAAGAAAATGCCTAAATCATTTGCTACACACATATAATCATGCAAACCAAAAAGAGATTCAATCAAATCCAGGGAAGTGCAACTTAAAAAGTGATTTTCACACAATTTAAAACATGTTGGAGGCTCAAAACCTCACCTGGACATTTTTGCAAATTATTTGAAAGAGATTCTATCCTTAGTGTGTGCTTCCTATCACCCCAAACTTATCATAAATCATGTCATCATAATAAAATCTCAAAGTTCAGTTTTCAATCATATGGGGATCATATTTTCAAAAATTTTCATATCCTAGGGGGAAAACAGTCAACACATATTATGCCATCAATCTATGCAAAAATTTAATCAAATCCATCAAACTTGCCATAACCAAGACACAAACACAACTCCTGAGCTTCTCAAATTATTCAGGAGCATTATTGACTATAAAACAAAATTAAAATAAGGAAAAGAAAATTAAAAAGAAGAAAGGTAAAGAAAACTCATTGCAGGTGGTGATTCCACCAGGATCCCACTGCCTGTAACATAAGTCCCACGTGGTAGCCAAAGGACTGAAATTCATTCCAAGCCTCCCTGACTTGCAGCTTTGATGCAGAGGTGAGCACTTGACAATTATAATAACTCCACCCAGTGCGGCGGACTTCTCACTCCCCTTTGGGTCACAGATGACCTCTTTCTCAATAAAATCTCCCCAATAGAATCGGGTTTCAACCTCTTGGACTGGCCATGGTGCAAAATCCAAGGGTGCAAAATCCAAGGGTTTAAACTCCATCACTGGTTCCTCAGGGGGAGGTGGCAAACAGTTAGAAACGGTTACCGGTGCTGCTTCAACTTCTGCAATGTCTTCATCCACTGCATTAACAAATTTTTCACCTGCTATACACGCAGAAATTTCAGCACACACCAAACAAAGGTTAGAGTTAGTACATATATTACAAGAAAATGAATCAGAAAAATCTACAATGTCTGGAAATTCTTCAATCAATTCATCCACCCCATTACTTTCAACACATTCAATTGTTTTACTTGAATCATCTACTCCCAAAGGTTCTTCTTTATCTTCAGGCATGGGGAAGCAGACGTCCTCCTGATCCTCCTTTTCTATATTTCCTGAAAAAATAAATCGCAAAAACGATCCGCATTTTCTATTTTTCCTGAAAAGTATAAACCTGTAAAACATTCTACACACAATGCGGTTCCATCACAATAACAAGCATTAGGATCGGGGATTCAACACATAAATCATCATCAACGAAACATTATCATCGAATTATTTTCAAAAATATTTTCAGGGAATAACCATCTGTAAATCCTTATGTTCCTCAAGGGGCTGTGGAGTTAGCATCGCAGCCGAGTTGGCGGTAACTTGATCAATTAGAGCCCACAACTTTTGAGATTCAGCTTGGTCCCTATGTTGGGCTTCACGATTACTTGCCTCCATTGCCTCCATCCTCTGTTGAAATTCAAGATTGTATGCTTCCGTTTGTGCAGCCATTTGTTGTAGCATTTCTTCCAAACTGAGTTGGGCTAGTGTAGGGTCAGGCTGGTATTGCTGGCTTACTGCCATCCGTTGATTGTTCTCGGCCATTTGTTGTATCATAGAAGCAATCTCATCCAAGGTGCTTTGTGAAGGTTCGGAAAGTGCAGAGGTGGTCACTTGGCTAGGATAGTATGGTGGCTGCTCACTAAAATTAGGATAATACATGCAAGGTTGCTCATAATAAACATTAGGCAAATATCCAAACATGTAATTATCCATGGCAATCAAACAACCAGACAAAGCAGTCAAAACTAATTAGCAAATAAAAAAGTTTTTTTTTTTTTTTTTCAAAAATTATTTTCTGCTAATAACAACAAACCAGAGTCCCCGGCAACGGCGCCAATTTTTGACCGCGCTGTCGCCACGCGCCAAAAAGAACGAGCGATTATTAAAATAATGTAGTATAGAGCGACAACTCGGATCGTCTCTCAAGGACTCTTAGGTGTTGTTATTATTAACAGAAAATTAGTAAAAGTTAGAAATGGGGGTTTTGAGATTAAAACTAAATTAAAGATGTAAAACAGAAAACAAAGCAAGAAAATAGAGCAGTTACCAAATAAGCTATAGCGATTAACCTACTGCTTTTGGTTTCCCACTATCATTGGTTCATGCAAATCCTAAGCAGATACTAATCCCCTCCCGGTTGTAGCAACAATTAACAACGCAATCACTACTACGGATGTATGTTCCTATTCCCGAAATAACAAACGGGGTGAAGCCCTCATGAACAAACGAACATGAACGAACACACGCGAAATAACAAACGCGATTAAGTATAGAAACATAGCATCACCGAAATGAATCAACACAATACTATACATTCCTGAAATAACAAACAGAAACATATAGCATTGCATTGAAAAGAGAAAAGCATACAAAACAGGAATACAAGAACCTCAAGTGTGGTAATGGAAACCAATCCCAGTAGATTAATCTAGGAGATTAATTCTCCATTACAGACATAAGCAGAAAAGAAAAGAAAAGGAAAATAAACTATTGAAACTACCACTACTCCTACTGACTCAAAACCAGCCAAAAAACTCTCCCTCCTCTGTCTGAATTAGCGAATTAGCGACCGATCCATAGGGGTAGCTGAAACCCTGGCCGCTAAGGTTTTAGCGACCGAAATTTCTAAGCGGTCGCTAAATGGTGACCGATTCTTCGGTCGCTAGAGAATAAAACTCGGTCACCACACAATTGGTCGCATTGTAGTGATAACCAACTTTGACGACCGATAATGCAGTCGCAAACTCGGTCGCTAATGTTGGTTAACAGAAACCAATTTAGCGACCGATGTTTCGGTCGCTAAACTGCAAAGTTTGTTGTTTTTAAATAACTATAGTGTAGCGATCAAGTTGGCCGTTGCCAATTCGGTCGCTAACCGTGTTTTTTTTTAATTTAATTTATTAAATAATTTTTTTTTTAAAAATAATTTATTAAATAAAATTTTTCAAAAGATTAAAAAAAATTATCAATGTTCAACCACACTAAATTACTAATGAAACAAAACAATTATAAAACATATATAGTCAATATATAAATAAATATGTAAGAAGTGTCGTACAATAATCGTCTAGAAATGTAAAAAATACAGTAAAATCATTCATGAAGCGGAGGCGGCGGAGGAACCCAATCATCCTCAGCGTTCGTGCCGCCGACGTCTGCCATCTCATCGTCCTCTAGAGCGGTGTCTGACCCTGCTTGATGGTCGTCTGGCCCTGCTCGATGGTCGTCTGCATCATCTGCTGGTGTGCCTGAGTCAGCTGTGCAATCTGGTTCGCCATCTGCTGCTCTCTCGCCCTCTTCTCCCGAAGCTCTGCGTTCAGCTGCATGATGGTGTCCTGCATCTGGTTGAACTGCTCCGGAGGGTTGGTATCCGCGTAGGAAGGAGCAGGCATGCCGGACGATGAAGCGATAAACTCGCCTCACAGGTGTCCGAGGCCATACACGTTCCCCTTCTTGTTCCTGCCCCCGACGACCTCCAAATAAATGGCATTATCGTCGACGAAGACAGGAGAGCGGGGCCCCTCACTAGTCAAGGCCTCATCCTGTGACTATGAGGCACATGATATGGCATCGTCCTTCTTCTCGTTGAAGCCCACCTGCAAAGCATAGATGAAGATATGTAGTTAAAATTATAATCAATATTAACAGATCAATTATAATAAATTACAAGTATAAACTAATTTTTTTTGCTTACAGCATAGTTACGGGCCTTGTCGTTGACCCATGCCCCCGACTTCAACTTCTTCGTCCTCTCCCCCAACTCCATAACAGTGGGGACCCGCTGTTTCTGTGCTTTCTGCACAAAAAAATATAATCTTAAATTAATAAGAATATTTAAAAATGAAAACTCATGAAATAGTATACTAAGTCAATAAAGTTTTAAGTATTACCAGCTCGTCGAAGTGGGCGGCGACTGATTTAGCGCCGTTGGTCCAAGCACATGCGCCACCATCAAAAGCTCGATTACGCTGAGCTGTGGCCTGGATCTCCTGGAACTTCTCGGTAGCCCAGTAATGGTCCAGTTGCCTCCTGATCTCAGGATTCACCCACTTCACCTTATTCTTACCCTTCCTCAGCTTGTTCGTCAGATTCTTCATGACCAGTGAGCCTTTATGCTCAAATATGTCCCTGACGATCCCCTCTAAAGCTGCATCCCACCTATACTCTTTCTGCAACTTACAGTTGTTAGGAAATTCGTGTGTGTGTATATATATAATGTAAATTTAATTAAAATAACTTAATAAATTGTTGCCTTAAACTCTTTAAACAACTGATCCCTATAGCCCCCTGGGATGGCCTTCCATGTAGGCCATGGACCATCAAACTTGCGTTGCTGGATCTTCGATATCGAATCAGAAGGGCCTTTCACGGGCAGAAAGCTGCAGCAAAATTAAAACATTAATAAATGTTATAAATAAATAAAAAAGAAGTAAATAGAAATTAACGATACTTTATATGTTAAAAAATTATTTTAGCTTATTCGTTATCCCCCCTGGGGATAAGAGGAATCCTCCTATCGGAGGGACCACGGCTCTCCTGCCCCGATGACGATGATGGTCATGGCATAGGTGTGGATGATGACGGTGCAACCTGTGTCCCGATCACATGAGGCTGGGTAGGGGGTGAAACTCCATCACCCTGATGTGGCCCGTCCACAGAGGTGCTGGCAGGGTGGTCTCGATCTGAAGTATGTGGGTCGGCCAGCGGAGGGACTCTCGCAGCACGACCTCTACCACGACCTCCACGACGACAACCACGCTGCCCCTTACCTCTAGAGGAATCTTCCATCTATGTAAAAAAAATGAAAAGATGACTACACCACAGTGTAAATAATACAAAAATAAATTACCTAAGTAGAATTAGCATTACACATTGAATTATGACTTAAATAAATTACCTAAGTAGAATCTCCGTCACTAAATTCACCCTCACTCTCATCAGTCTCACTTGATTTGAATGTGCCTTCGCTAGATGCGTCCAACTCAGATTGATCCATTAACTCTCTTTCAACTTCTTCCCCATTGCCGGAAATGTCCGCCAGAGAATTAACAATAATGTCCGGTGAAATTTACAACGGTACGTGGGGTCTTGAAAACTCATCATCTTGGCATCTTTTTCAGGATAGTTGATTACATTATCAGTAATTGTACTGCGAGCCGTTATCTTAATGACACCCAACCAGTCTTTATGTCCTTCGGGATATGGCAAGTAATAAACCTGATCTGCCTGTTGTGAAAAAATGAATGGGTCGTACGCCTTATTATACCTACGAGACAGCCTAACTTGAACAATACCATATTTTTTATCGATTTTTGTCCCTACGTCAAGAGTAGGATCAAACCAATGATACTTGAAGAGAACTAACTTCATCACGGGGAAACCAGTATAATCGAGTTCAAGGATGTCAGTTAGAACCCCATAGAAATCATCCTCTACATTGCCATCAGTGGCTCGCACACAAACACCATAGTTACACGACTGCGTTCCTTCACTCCATGTTTGTGTTAAATTTATATCCATTTACAATGTAAGTATTCCATGATGTAACCCATCTGTTAGGCCCCCATGCCAAATTTGTCAACAATGGATTTTGAACATTGTTTACTGGATCTAGTACCTAAAAAATCGAATATTATATTATTCTTATACATGCTATATATTTAAGGAGATAAAATGTATTGCAACAAATGAAGATGTTTAACCTACATATTTACTGAACCACGTAGCAAAGTGAGAAGTAATTTCTCGATCAACTTGATCGTTCGAAATGTCAGGTTGGAGATCCCTTAGAAAATTGTCGTACATCCTACATATGGGAGATTAACAACAAAACGATTAATAATCATAAATGTCAATTGAACTTATAAAACACATTGTAGAAACTTACTCTAAATATGACGCCACCTCTTCACAATTTTGAAGGATATACAGATGAGCAGCATTAATGTCACGCTGCTCCAAGAAATATCCTTTTGATTTGCCACTAAATCTGCCCGGCTATTTGAATATTGATATAGGAGGACTAGTTGAACTTCCTTCGTCCGAATCAACATTTCTAGGCATCCTTGTCCTTCTCGTGTCAACTTCGTCTGGATAGTAATAAGAGGCAAAGGTGGAAGTCTCCTCTACTAAGTATGCTTCACAAATGGAACCCTCCACTCGTGCCTTGTTCTTAACTTTGTGTTTAAGGGAGTGCAGGAACCTATTATAGAGGGATACATACAAATAATTACTAGTTTTAAGGAAAGATAAACTATGATTTCTTGTTCATGAATTTAATATGTATTAAGTAAAATAGTTGATGTTGTATACCTCTCAAATGGATACATCCAGCGGTATTGGACTGGATCACCAAGGCTTGCTTCGTAAGGTAGATGAACTGCAAGGTGTTCCATTGAATCAAAGAAACTTGTCGGGGAGATTTGCTCCAGCTTACATAACAAAATGGGTATCTTGACTTCCATATCCTTTAATTGATTCACATTTAGTGTTGTCGACGTAAGCTCCCTGAAAAAGTGGCTAAGCTCAACAAGTGGGTTCCAAATTGGTTTCCATAATGCGTCGAACGCAATTGGAAGCAACCGTTGCATGAAAAAGTGGCAATCACGAGTCTTCATTCCATGTAACTTTGCTTCCTTAATGTCACACATCTACCCAGATTTGAAGCATACCCATTGGGGTAACTTTAGTTCTTTAACCCACTTACAGACAGCTACTTTCAACTTTCAATACAATGAACACGCGTACCTTGAGAAGGTACGTATGCTCATTAATATTGAACCTCAAAGAGGATACTAAGGATTTCGTAAATTAATAGTTGACCCTAACAGAAAATAAAACCATTAACCTACAAATATTGCAACATAGTTGAGCTTATATATATTACAGCGTAATTCAATACGTACTAAGATAAAATATTGTACCAGACATCCTATTGAGCTCCGTTCTCCACTAATAAGTAACACACAATTGTCAAACACATGCATAACTTCTTAATTATCAGCACGCAACCAGCAAACAATACAACTTATTGAGCTCAGCTCTTCACTAACAAACAATACAGTAATTCATAATTGTCAAACACATGCCTTTCGGACAGAATCACACCTATTGAGCTCAGCTCTCCACTAACAAACAATACAGTAATTCACATAACACATTAACAGAGTGTTGAGACAACTTACCTATGAGAAAACAAAAAACCGACTACGGATAAGGGGAGGAGCTGGATACAACAGATAACAGATGAATATGACAGCAAGGACCTATCATGCATAAATGAAATTAGTCAAATTGCCAATCAAGAAAACATCATAGCCACACAAATTAAATACCAAAGAGCCAAAAAATGAACAGTACATGCATAGCCAAATAAATTAGAACCTTCCTAATTTTGCAGCTTTATCATTGCTTTATCTTTGGGTCGCATCCCATTGTCCTCTTAAAATAACCTAAGGGACGTTTGCTAGGAACCGAATGAGGGCATATTTTTATGGACCGCAAGATTTTATATATCAAAGATTTTAAGGAAAATCTTTTTATTTTTTATTTTTTTTGGCATAGAGTTTAAGGAAATATTTAATGCAAAGGCGGCATGTAAGCCAAATAAGCAGCTCATTGCCCTTGGCCATTTCCAGCGTGGCCATGCAATTGTCGAGAAAGCATAAAGCTTTTCATGCCATATAAGGTTTAAGGTGAAGAGAACAATCTAAGATGAATTGATTTGGTTTGGACGGCTTAGACATTCATTTATGATAAGAATTAAGAAGCAGCAAAATTGGCAAAATCCAATGAGAATAAATGGATAATAACATTCTAATGTTATTCTTTTTTGCAAAAAAGTTCAACTTGAACTTGAGCTACCTAGTCTACTTGTTTTTCTTGCCATTTGAGTACTTGTATGACCAAGGCCACTTCAATGAAGTCAACGGTGTTTGTTCTCTTCCTTAAAATCTAGCACAAAATTTCAGCACATCTCCAAAATCTCTAGACAAGGAATGAATAGTTGAAGCATGTTGAAAGTTCCATAAGTATGATTGTTCTCTAAAAACTACCAAACGTTAACCTCAAATGCCTAACAGAGCTTTTTTTATTATTAGAAATGCCTAATGCCTAATAGAGCATATGGCAAAAAAATGACATGAACCAATTAACAGAATGACAGTTAAAGTTTAGACCAGAATTAAATTCCCAATCACTTGAAGCATAATATCTGTATTCATAACCATACCTCTGTCTTATACCGTGTATCAGCTGGTGGAATATTTAGTCTTGCCTTCGAATCTTGTGAATTGATAAAGGAAAACCACAGAGAATTAAGGATGATATTAGCAATAAAAATTCCATTTTGGACAGAACATGACCACTAATAAAATAGCATATATAAAATAAAAGAGAATGAGAGAGAAAGAGTTAACAACACCTCACCGGAGGCGTGCTGTAGTGGTGGTGGTGTCACCGGATGTGGTGGTGTGGTGGCTGACTGGAGGCGCTGCAAGGAGAGAACAAGACAGAAATCAGAGAGAGAGAGAGAAGGAGAGGAGGAGAGAAGGAGAGAAAGAGAAAGACAAGGTGGTGTGGTGGGTCCACTACAAAAAAAAAAGGTTATTTAGCGATCGAAAATAGTGACCGAATTTGTCGGTAGCTGTTTGCGACCGAAATGGCGACCGATTGTAGGATCTACATGAAACCTGGTTATAGTTGATACTGCGACCGAAATAGCGACCGAAATAGAGCATAGCAGAGTTATCGGTCGCTAAATATAGGAAAGTAAAAGTCAAAACTTGATGACTTTTTAGCAACCGAAATGGTGACCGAGTTTAATGCAACGGTTAAATTTTATCTATCTTTGCGACCGATATTAAATTAGTCGCTAAACGGCACGTAAAAAATTAAAAATAGAGCGTGTTAGCGACCGAATTTTAAATCGGTCGCTAAATTTATGAATTCAAATTTCAAATTAACCCATTTAGCGACCGATTTAGTGACCGAATAATTCGGTCGCAAATAGTAAAATCCCTAAATCAGCTAACTTTCCCTTCTTTCTTCCTCACATACGCGTTTCTCTTCCTCTCACTCCTTAAAACCACTATTTCCTCCCCTCTACGGCCACCATAGTTCCTCCCTTCTATGGCCACCATTTGCACCGCCATCACCACCACTGCAAGCCCCTCCTTTTGTCGTCCCTTTTACGGCCCCTTCCCTCCCTCCTTGTCTCCCTCTCTTTGTTATCCCTCCCTCACCACAACCACCCTTTTACGACCACCGTTCGCGGCTTCGCCGCCACCACTATAAGACCAAGGTATGCTTCCATCCCTCTCTCTCGATTCGTCTCTGTCTCCCTCTTTCACTTATATTTTTTTTCTTCATTCCACATTCCGGGGTTGTTTGGTTACAGCTCCACCACCGAACCGCCGCCGCCTTCACCACCATCAGGGTACACCCCTTCTCCTTACTTGTCAGTTTAGTGCTTTCATATTTCACTCTGTTTGTTTTATTAGGCACACTTTCAATTAGAAGAAATTACCAAACCTTACATAACATATAACTAGCAGTAGCAGGCCACTTGTTTCACTATTTAGGTACATATCTGTTTGAGGGGACACTGCAATTGCATGTGCTTGGGGGGGGGGGGGGGGTGTATTTAGATGGTTTAACAAGCTTCCATGAGAAATTGATATAATGTAAGAGAAAGAATAGAGTCCAAAAGTCAAAGTCTTTCTGCTGCTAGTCAATAGGAGAAAATTAATTCTTTACATGGCTATCTACCTCATCTAACACCTCTATCTTCCATGAATTTCACTTCAACTAGTCTTCAATGTCATTTTTAAACTCAAATGGTTTATCAAGTAATTCAAGTTGGTGTTACATTATGAAGAAGGAGAAAGAACCAAATAAGATAAATTTGCTTTGGAGAATGAAATTGTTGTTTGGTTCCAATTGATTTTTCTCATAGTGAGGAATTAGGATGTCACCACTTTATAAATATCACTTCCTTTCGGTTTCTCAACTTATGCAACTTCTATTTGTGGCTGGAGATGGGAAAGGATATCAAGGAGAATGTCCACATTCATTTTATTGTGGATATCGTGGCAATATTAGCTTCCCTTTCACTAAAACAGGACACCAACATTGTGGCTTATTGACCATACAAAATTGTGATGATCATTTAGCCAAGCATAAAGAGATCCAACTAGAAAATAATGGGAAATGGTTTGAAGTCTTATAAGTTTCTCGGTTCCCACATGTTCCTATGTGTCCTTACTACCCACGTTGTAGTTTGTTGTGATTTATTTGCAGCTAGTTAAATGATTGGTGCTTTGAAAAATTAATCTTGTGCTTGCTTCTGGAATGTTGAACTGTTGGTGGGAAACAATTTTATTCAATATATATTTACCATAAGCTTGTGAATTGAAATTAATCATATATTTTTGAACAGGCTGTTGAATTTAATCACTTGCAGCACTCCTTGATCTTTGTCACTATTTCCATTCTCTGTTGAGAGCTGAGGTAAGTTAACTACATCTTTATTATGCCTTGATTTGTGTGGTATCTGTAATGTGTAATGTCCAGTTGAGTTGTCTGTTAGTTGAGAGCAGAGCTCGATAGGATTTGTGTGCTGATAATTTATCATTTATGCATGTGTTTGCCATTATGTGTTGTTTGTTAGTGGAGAGCGGAGCTCACTAGGATGTGATCCTGTCTGAAAGGCAGGATGCTGGTTGTGTGCTGATAATTTAGAAGTTATGCATGTAAAACAAGCTATGGTACTGATATGTAATAAAAATGTTTTATTTATACTTTCATGAGTGGCAAGTGTGCAAGTAGGTTAATGATTTCCAAGTTTATACTTTTGTCACAAGAGCCTTTGATGATGTTATTATTTTTTCTTACAGTTTCTTTGTCTATTGACAACCGCTCTAGTCGTCACCCGTTTTCACTATTTACTTGGAGTTGAGGTAGGTCAAATACTCTATCTTTTTCTTTGTTGCTAGTGGTTCTTGAAGACTTTGAATTGATTTGTTGATTGTTAGTGAAGAGATGAGCTCAATAGGATTCTGGTTGTGTGCTGGTAGATTAGAAATGATGCATGTGGTTGCAATTGAATATGTTGTTTGTTAGTGGAGAGCTGAGCTCAATAGGATGCTGATTGTGTGCTGGTAGATTAAAATTGATGCACGTGGTTGTAAACTTTATATGTTGTTTGTTAGTGGAGAGCAGAGCTCAATAGGATGGATGTGTCAATTCTATGCCTTGATTGCCATTTTTATGTCCTTATTAACGTTTTTGTTGCTAAAATTGTGCTCTGTATATAGAGTTAAATTTGTATCTTCTGTTATGGTTAATGAGTTTGAATAGCCTTAGTGGAGAGCAGAGCTTAATAGGATGTGATCTTGTCAAAAGGCGGGATGCTTGTTGTGTATTGCTAATTTAGAAGTTATGCATGTGTTTGGCAATTATGTGTTACTTGTTAGTGGAGAGCGGAGCTCAATAGGATGTTTGCTACTATATTTTATCTAAGTTTGTATTTAAATATGCTTCAATAAATATTTGTTGAAGTATGCTGCAATCCTTATAATTCAATGGTTTTATTTTCTGCTTGAGTTAATTATTAAGTTACGAAAGCCTTAGTTTCCTATTTGACATTCAATATTAATGATCATGCGTACCTTCTCAGGGCACGTATGCTCATTATATTGAATCTTGAATTGTCCAAGTAGGACAGTTTGGGAAAAAACCTTTTTCACACTCGTACAATAGTCATTTCAATGTTCAAATGCCTTATATACTTGTCGAAATCTCGGTCTGATGCATTTCCTTTTGTTCTCCTGGTGCATACTTGATCGCGGTGATTATCACCGTGCTCGAGTCGTGTACTTGGAGACCGATGGGAAATGCTGCCAAATTTTTGTCAAGTATAAGGTATTTATAATATGGAAATAACTATTATTAGCCGAGTCTGGTAAAGGTTTATTCTCGAATGGGATAGGTTCATACCTTGTCATAAGAACGAGATTGATGGAGTTATTGGACTGCACCGTAATATATAAGTGTTATTGTAAGATTGGTCAGGCTATTTAATTGCCAGCAATGGATATTCCGGAGAATCGGAAATGGATGTATCGTAGGTTGGATCGGAATAAATGTCTTAGGGAAGAGTATAGAGTTGGAGTGGGTGAGTTTATAGAGTTTGTTGTTAGCCAGGAGAGATTTATACGGCTGGGCGGTGATCATTTGAGGTGTCCTTGCAAAAGATGCAAGTGTCAATCTTTCAAAAGCGTGGATGGAGTTGTAGCCGATCTTTATGAGCAGGGCTTCATGCCTGATTACTATTGGTGGAGTAACCATGGTGAGACGTTGCCTGATTTAAACTCGATTGTGTTTGAAGGTTCGTACTATTGAAGTAGTGACCGGAGGGAAGAATTGAATCCATACAAGCAGATGATAATGGATCATGTTGGACCATCGGTTGGTGTTGTACTAGAAGAAGATGGGGGAGAAGATGGTGGAATGGGTTCCCAATACATAGAGGAGAATCCGAATCCCGAAGCTCAAAGATTCTATGATATGCTGAGTGCTGCACGATCTCCATTGTGGGAAGGATGCTGGGAGTACACGGAGTTGTCAATGTGCATGGAATGGTTGAGTATCAAATCTGACTACAATATGCAAGAAGGTTGTTTTAATCGCCTCACCAGGTCAGTGTCCAAGGCATTGCCAGAAGACAATCGGATGCCTACTAGTTTTTATCATGCTAAGAAGTCTGTGGAAAATTTGGGTCTGGGGTGTTTGAAAATTGATTGTTGCCCGATTGGATGTATGTTGTACTATAAGGATGATTCAGCGGAAAGCATGACATGTTGTCGATTTTGTGGTGCGGATCAGTATAAGACAACCACTAGGATGGACATTGAGAAGAAGAGGTAGCTAAAAAAGATGTGGCACTTTCCGCTCGTGCCAAGACTTACAAGATTGTACTCTTCGATGGCCACTGCAGCTCACATGAGGTGGCATAGTGAGCATGAGAGGGAGCAAGATGTCTTGTGTCATCCATCTGATGGAGAAGCTTGGAAGAATTTTGATAGGGTTCATATGGCATTTTTGCAGGACCCTCGGAACGTCCGATTGGGGTTATCTACTGATGGATTTAATCCTTTCGGGCAGTCTGGAAAAGCATACTCTTGTTGACCGGTTATCCTGACTCCGTACAATCTTCCCTCGGGGATGTGCCTGAAGCGGGAGTTTATGTTCCTAACAATCATAATTCCGGGTCCATCTAATCCAAAAGGTAAGATTGATGTGTACTTGCAGCCGCTGATAGATGAGTTGATGATGCTGTGGAATGATGGTGTGTTGACATATGACGTATCTTTGAGGCAAAATTTCATGATGAAAGCAGCTTTGATGTGGACGATCAACGACTTTCCCGCCTATGGGATGATGTCGGGTTGGATGACCGCGGGGAAGCTTGGATGCCCAATATGTATGGAGCGATCGAAGGCATTCACGCTTAAAAACAGTCAAAAGATCTCATATTTTGATTGTCATCGTCAATTCCTTCCAGAAGATCATCCTTATAGGCGGAACAAGAATGCATTCAAGAAGCGTTGTGCGGAAACAACACCGCCTCCACCATGTTTGACTGGTCCTAATGTATGGCGGAGAGTATAGTACTTACCGCTCGTCCATGAATCCCAAGGAGAACATATTCCTGATTATGGCGTCGACCATCATTGGACAAAACAAAGTTTATTTTGGAGGTTGCCGTATTGGAGGACGCAGCTACTCCGTCACAACATTGATGTCATGCATACTGAGAGGAATATGTTTTTGAATGTGTTTGACACTGTGATGGACATTAAGGGGAGGACAAAGGATACAAATAAAGCCCGATTGGATCTGGCTGAAATTTGTAATCGAAAGGAACTTGAGTTGCAGGACGGTGGTCGTGGCAGACTTATCAAACCGAAGGCAAGTTATACACTAAGCAAAACACAGAAAGTGGTCGTCTGTAAGTGGGTTAAAGAACCAAAGTTACCAGATGGGTATGCTTCCAATCTGGGTAGATGTGTTGACATTAAGGAAGCAAAGTTACATGGAATGAAGAGTCATGATTGCCACGTGTTCATGCAACGGTTGCTTCCAATTGCGTTCGACGCATTACCGAAGCAAATTTGGAAACCACTTGTTGAGCTTAGCCACTTTTTCAGGGAGCTTACATCGACAACAC
This sequence comes from Sophora flavescens, assembly GCA_030762895.1. Lineage (NCBI taxonomy): Eukaryota > Viridiplantae > Streptophyta > Magnoliopsida > Fabales > Fabaceae > Sophora > Sophora flavescens. The sequence goes on from CM061069.1 coordinate 61,050,836, forward strand.
TAAATGTGAATCAATTAAAGGATATGGAAGTCAAGATACCCGTTTTGTTATGTAAGCTGGAGCAAATCTTCTCGCCGAGTTTCTTTGATTCCATGGAACACCTGCCAGTTCATCTACCTTACGAAGCAAGAGTTGGTTGTAACGCCCTTTGTTACATTAGTAATCCCAAGGTAAAATCAATAAAAAAATCCTTTAAAACATTTAATTAAAACATACATCTCATAAAAAAAATTAAAAAAAATATTTGAAGTCTGAAAATACCTCATAATAAATAACGTAGTAATAAAATATCCATGTAGTGAATATAAATATAAATAAAAATCAAAAGCATCAAAACCGGGCGTCTAATTACAATCCCAACGATAAATAAATGTGTCTAGCCACATACGGCTCCTTATTTAAGAAAATACTAACCAAACTAGAAAGAATAACTAATGGAATCCACTAAGTCTTCACGCCTCTTCAGTTTCAATAACGTCCTCCTCGTGCTCTGAAAACAATACTTATAATGAGATATAAAAACCCAGTGATTAACAATACAGTTTTTTAAAAAATATTTTTGAAAATAGCATTGTTCTCAGCCGGCGCGGTAACCGGAAAAACTGTCCATGGCACCCGTTAATTTTCCAAAATAATATATATAAAAGAAAATACTTTTAATATCAATAATAATCTCGTCTCAATACATCACATTCCATATACCAGATAAATTCTAGTTTAATACAAGCGGTCCGAAGACCTCCTAATTAAATTGGCCTCTTGCCGGCATGCCATATATTCACACATCACACGACAATGGCGTCCCATTGCCCACCCCTACTCACGAGGAGTGTTTCGATGTCACCCTCCTGTCGGAGACATTTCCATTTCAATACCTCCCATGTGCACATGGTGGTATTTCTCTTTTTTCGACACCCCAACCTGTGGCGGTGTTACTTTCGATACTCCTTTCTAGGTAGTATTACACATTTTCGACATCCCAATCACATGGCGATGTTACTTTCGATACCCCATTAAGGCGGTATTTCTCTTCGATACCCCTATCATAGGTGGTATTGCAGCAAACATCATACAATTCATCATAAGGCACAATTTCATGTCTCATACGTGTAGCAATTCATTTATCAAAAATTAAATATTTGATCTCATCATGCATGTCAAATAAACTCACATAGCATAACATACACCAATAAGCACATCATTCAACTAATACAAATACCAGTCATGTATTTCATGCCATCAATAACAAGAATAAATACCCAATTTAATAATTTTTATTTTAATTCAAAACTCCTAATTTCAAAAAATTTAGTTTATTAATAACATGCATCATTCAATTAGAATCTCTCAAAATCATAGATAAATCGCTCAACACAACAAAACACATGTACCATGGAAAGGGTTATTAAAAGGTATTGTTGCTCACCTCTTGAAGACCTCCAAAATGTTCTAGAAATTACGTATGGAAAAAGTTGGTGCTTCTCTAAAATATTTTCTTCCCTCCACTGTTACAGTTGCACCGATAAGAAAAAGAAACGTGTCTCAAGGTTTCTTGCTTTTTATTTTTTTAAATTTATTTTCTTTCCCCTTTTTTTTTCAAAAGTCAAGGTCGTTAAAGTTCCCTTGGGGCTCAACGCCCCTGACGCCATATATATATATATATTAATTTTGCTTTTTTTTTCTTTTTTTTTAGTTGGGTAATTTCAATAAATCCTTATATTATCACTTCTTTACACTAAATCTCCCATTTATATTTTATTTGCACTATACTTTTTAATAATTCTAATATTTTATCTGCACTATACTTTTAAATTAATTATATTAGAATTTCAGGACGTTACATTTTCTCCCATCCTTAAAGAATTTCGTCCCCGAAATTCGCCTCATACTCACGCACTTATTTTAACATGTGACATATTCAAACGCAAAGGTCACCATACCTTATATAATAAAATCTGGGTATTGACGCACGATGTCCTCCTCCATCTCCCAAGTGGCTTCCACAGGAGTCAATCCGTCCCATAACACTTTCACCAATGGAATCGCCTTGTTCCTTAGAGTCTTAGTGCTCTTGTCCAGGATTTGACTAGGCTTTGGCTTATAGATCAAATTATCCTTCAATTGTACGGACTCAGGAGCTATCATGTGAGATTCATTAGGCATATATTTTATGAGTTGCGACACATGGAAAACATCATGAAGGTTTGCCAATTGTGGCAGAAGAGCCAATTGATAAGCAACAGGCCCGGCTCTTTTAAGAATTTGGAAAGGTCCCATGAAACGTGGATTTAGCTTACGGATTTTCATCGACCTCCCTACCCCCGTCTTAGGAGCGACTCTCAAAAATACATGCTCACTTTCATGGAATTCTAGAGGCTTTCTCCTTTTGTCGGCATAGCTCTTTTGTCTACTTTGCGCCGTGCGCGTCCTCTCCCTAATCATCTTGGTTCTCTCAGAGGTTTCCTGGACCAACTCAGGTCCTATCAAGGTTTTCTCACCTACCTCACACCAACATAAAAGGGACCTACACTTCCTCCCATATAGGGCCTCATAGGGTGCTATGCCTATACTAGCGTGATAATTATTGTTATACGCAAACTCAATGAGAGGTAGGAATCTATCCCAACTCCCTCCTTCATCCAAGACACACGCTCTAAGCATGTCCTCATGGGTCTGAATGGTCCGCTCTGACTGACCATCCGTTTGGGGATGATAGGTCGTGCTAAGGTTCAACTTAGTCCCTAGGGCTTGCTGAAAAGCTCTCCAAAATCTAGATGTAAACCTCGGGTCTCTATCTGACACTATAGATGTGGGTATCCCATGAAGCTTGACTATTTCCTTGATATAGAGGTACACCAACTTTTCTAAGCTATAGGTTGCCTTAATTGGCAAGAAGTGGGAAGACTTGGTCAACCTATCCACTATCACCCAAATGGCGTCTAAGCCCAAAAGTGTCTTAGGTAACCCCATCACAAAGTCCATAGAAATTCTCTCCCACTTCCATTATGGGATCTCCAAGGACCGCAACAACCCCGAAGATTTCTGATGTTCTATCTTAACCTTTTGGCACACTAAACACCTAGTTACGAAGCTAGCCACATCCTTTTTCATTCCTGGCCACCAATACATCCTCTTAAGGTCTTGGTACATCTTAGTTATTCCAGGATGCATGGTAAACTTCCCCTTATGAGCTTCCTCTAATATCTTCTCTCTAACGCTCCCCTCCTTAGGAACAATGATCCTATTCTTAAACTTCACTAGCCCATCAACTGACAACTCATAACCCTCTTGTCCCAACCGAGACTGCAACTCTTGGTCTAAAAGTTGTTCCCTTCTAACCTCATCTCTAAGGTCACTATTGATTTCCAACCTATTCAGCTTCAAACTTAAGGCATTTAAGGACACATCCAACACTTCCAGATTCATGTCCCTAAACTCTTCCATGAGGTTCAGCTCTTGCACCATCAAGCTTGACACGTGTAGGGACTTCCTACTCAAAGCATCTGCCACCACATTGGCTTTTCTTGGATGGTACTTCAACTCGAAGTCATAGTCCTTAAGGAACTCCATCCACCTTCGTTGTCTCATGTTCAACTCCTTCTGGTCGAACAGATATTTAAGGCTTTTATGGTCACTAAAAACTTCAAACTTTGCCCCATAAAGGTAATGCCTCCAAATCTTAAGGGCAAAGACCACAACTGCTAGCTCTAGGTCACGGGTAGGGTAATTCCCTTCATGTGGCCTAAGCTGCCTAGAAGCATATGCTACCACCTTGCCTCCTGCATCAAGCCACATCCCAAGCCATTCTTAGATGCGTCGCAGTATACCACAAAACTCACTGAGGGATCCGGTATAGTTAAGACTGGTGATGACACCAATCTCCTCTTAAGCTCTTGGAACCTGTCCTCACACTCCTGGTCCCACACAAAAGGTTTCCCTTTCCTAGTCAACTGGGTCAAAGGTAAGGCTAATCTAGAGAATCCCTCTATGAACTCCCTATAGTAACCAGCCCAGCCTAAGAAACTTCTTACTTCGGTTACTGTCTTAGGTTGTTCCCATCCCAACACCGCATCGACTTTAGAGGAATCAACCGCTACACCATCCTTTGAGATGGTGTGTCCTAAAAACTTTACCTCTTCTAACCAAAACTCACACTTCTCTGGTTTGGCATAAAGACGCTCGTCCCTCAAGATCTGCAACACCAACCTTAAGTATTCTCCATGTTCCTCTGGTGTCCTAGAGTATATTAAAATATCATCTATGAACACCACCACAAACCTGTCCAAGAAGGTCCTAAGGATCCGATTCATGTAGTCCATGAAAACGGCTGGGGCGTTGGTCACGCCAAAAGGCATCACTACATACTCATAGTGCCCATACCTTGTTTTGAAAGTTGTCTTAGGGATGTCCTCACTTCTAACTCTAAAATGATGGTATCCCGATCTTAGATCTATTTTGGAAAACACTGACCCTCCCTCCAACTGGTCTAAGAGGTCATCTATCCTAGGCAAGGGATATTAATTTTTTTTTTCTTGACGGTTACCTTATTCAACTGCCTGTAATCAACACACAACCTCATACTGCCATCTTTTTCCTTCACTAGAAGTACTGGTGCTCCCCAAGGTGACACACTAGGCCTAATGAACCCCTTTTGTAACATATCCTATATCTGTTTCTTGAGCTCGCTCAACTCTAGAGGTGCCATCCTATAGGGTGCTACCGATACAGGTCCACTCCCAGGTACTAGATCTATGGTAAACTCAATCTCTCTATCTGGAGGTAAACTAGAGACATCCTTAGGAAACACATCTGGGAACTCATACATGATAGACAACGCCGCTATATCACTTTCATCCTCTATCTTAGCAGAAAAGAGAAGTATATATTCCTGAGCTCTCTCAACTAAGCACTTATGACATGAGACAGCAGAGATAAGGTGTTCCGTCCTAGGAGAGTCAACAGACATGGACTGTGGGATGAAAGAAATAGTTCGACTAGCACAATCAATAATAGCATTATTATGAGACAACCAGTCCATGCCCAAAATAATATCCAGACCAGACATAGGTAAACATATCAAATCAACAATATAAGTCAGGTCTTGAAACAATAAGGGACATTGAAGGCAGACAGAAGAAGCAATCAATCTATCTTTAGGAGGAGTAGAAACACACAAATCATTTGACAGTTTAGTAACTGGTAAATCTAAGAATTGAGCACATTTAAATGAAATGAATGAATGTGTTGCTCTCGAATCGAACAATAGAGTAACTTTTCTCCTGTACGAGTTGAGGAAATTCAGCCTCCTTCGGATCTAAGCTGCCTCGGAATGATGGCGGGTTGTTCTTTTTGAATTCGGAAAGTCCCACGTGCTAAGGGTCCTAGGTTTCCACCACTTCATTAGTGATTGGCCCCCATTCCCATTCAGTTGACGGAGAGTCTCCGCCTACGCTTGCATAACTCTGGCTATACCGTCCAAAGCTGGTGCAAGTGCAACATTCGTCCCTCGCCTATTAATCGCCATAAATCTGCTCACTACCAATGAAATACTGGGTTGATCAGGTCCAATATCCCAAAGAATAGCATGCAACATTTATAACTCTAACAAGCATCCTATGCGCCCAAGTTTTGTTTTATAAAAGCCCAAATGCCACAGTCCGATTTAGAATCGAACCGCTCTGATACCATAAATGTAACGCCCTTTGTTACATTAGTAATCCCAAGGTAAAATCAATAAAAAAATCCTTTAAAACATTTAATTAAAACATACATCTCATAAATAAAAATTTAAAAAAAATATTTGAAGTCTGAAAATACCTCATAATAAATAAAGTAGTAATAAAATATCCATGTAGTGAATATAAATATAAATAAAAATCAAAAGCCTCAAAACCGGGCGTCTAATTACAATCCCAACGATAAATAAATGTGTCTAGCCACATACGGCTCCTTATTTAAGAAAATACTAACCAAACTAGAAAGAATAACTAATGGAATCCACTAAGTCTTCACGCCTCTTCAGTTTCAATAACGTCCTCCTCGTGCTCTGAAAACAATACTTATAATGAGATATAAAATCTCAGTGATCAACAATACAATTTTTTAAAAAATATTTTCGAAAATAGCATTGTTCTCAGTCGGCGCGGTAACCGGAAAAACTGTCCATGGCACCCGTTAATTTTCCAAAATAATATATATAAAAGAAAATACTTTTAATATCAATAATAATCTCGTCTCAATACATCACATTCCATATACCAGATAAATTCTAGTTTAATACAAGCGGTCCGAAGACCTCCTATTTAAATTGGCCTCTTGCCGACATGCCATATATTCACACATCACATGACAATGGCGTCCCATTGCCCACCCCTACTCACGAGGAGTGTTTCGATGTCTCCCTCCTGTCAGGGACATTTCCATTTCAATACCTCTCATGTGCACATGGTGGTATTTCTCTTTTTTCGACACCCCAACCTGTGGCGGTGTTACTTTCGATACTCCTTTCTAGGTAGTATTACACATTTTCGACATCCCAATCACATGGCGATGTTACTTTCGATACCCCATTAAGGCGGTATTTCTCTTTGATACCCCTATCATAGGTGATATTGCAGCAAACATCATACAATTCATCATCAGGCACAATTTCATGTCTCATACGTGTAGCAATTCATTTATCAAAAATTAAATATTTGATCTCATCATGCATGTCAAATAAACTCACATAGCATAGCATACACCAATAAGCACGTCATTCAACTAATACAAATACCAGTCATGTATTTCATGCCATCAATAACAAGAATAAATACCCAATTTAATAATTTTTATTTTAATTAAAAACTCCTAATTTCAAAAAATTTAGTTTATTAATAACATGCATCGTTCAATTAGAATATCTCAAAATCATAGATAAATCGCTCAACACAACAAAACACATGTACCATGGAAAGGGTTATTAAAAGGTACTGTTGCTCACCTCTTGAAGACCTCCAAAATGTTCTAGAAATTACGTATGACAAAAGTTGGTGCTTCTCTAAAATATTTTCTTCCCTCCACTGTTACAGTTGCACCGATAAGAAAAAGAAACGTGTCTCAAAACCCCCTCACACTGCACGGCCCCTAGCCTCCTCTAATCCTCCCTTGCGCGACGCTCACTGCATGCGCAGTGATCAGAGTATATATATATATATATATATACATACATACATACTATGTATTAGGCTTCTAGGTTTCTTGCTTTTTATTTTTTAAAATTTACTTTCTTTCCCCTTTTTTTTTTCAAAAGTCAAGGTCATTAAAGTTCCCTTGGGGCTCAGCGCCCCTGACGCCATATATATATATATATATATATATATATATATATATATATATATATATATATATATATATATATATTATATATATATTAATTTTGCTTTTTTTTAGTTGGGTAATTTCAATAAATCCTTATATTATCACTTCTTTACACTAAATCTCTCATTTATATTTTATTTGCACTATACTTTTTAATAATTCTAATATTTTATCTGTACTATACTTTTAAATTAATTATATTAGAATTTCAGGATGTTACATTGGTGGCCCAGTCCAATACCGCTGGATGTATCCATTTGAGAAGTAAACAACATCAACTATTTTACTTAATACATATGAAATTCTTGAACACGAAATCGTAGTTTAGCATTCCCTAAAACTAGTAATTATTTGTATGTATCCCTCTTTAATAGGTTCCTGCACTCCCTTAAACACAAAGTCAAGAACAAGGCACGAGTGGAGGGTTCCATTTGTGAAGCATACTTAGTAGAGGAGACTTCCACTTTTGTCTCTTATTACTATCTGGACGAAGTTAACACGAGAAGGACAAGGATGCCTAGAAACGTTGATTCGGGTGAAGGAAGTTCAACTAGTCCTCCTATATCAATATTCAACTATCCGGGCAGATTTAGTGGCAAATCAAAAGGATATTTCTTGGAGCAGCGTGACATCAATGCTGCTCATCTGTATATCCTTCAAAATTGTGAAGAGGTGGCGCCATATTTAGAGTAAGTTTCTACAATGTCTTTTATAAGTTCAATTGACATTTATGATTATTAATCGTCCTGCTGTTAATCTCCCATATGTAGGGTGTACAACAATTTTCTAAGGGATCTCCAACCTAACATTTCAAACGATCAGGTTGATCGAAAAATTACTTCTCACTTTGCTATGTGGTTCAGTAAATATGTAGGTTAAGCATCTTCATTTGTTGCAATACATTTTATCTCCTTAAATATATAGCATGTATAAGAATAATATAATATTTGATTTTTTAGGTACTAGATCCAAAAAACAATTTTCAAAATCCATTGTTGACAAATTTGGCATGGGGGCCTAACAGATGGGTTACATCATGGAATACTTACATTGTAAATGGATATAAATTTAACACAAAAATATGGAATGAAGGAATTCAGTCGTGTAACTATGGTGTTTGTGTCCGAGTCACTGATGGTAATGTAGAGGATGATTTCTATGATGTTCTAATTGACATCCTTGAACTCGATTATACCGGTTTCCCAGTGATGAAGTTAGTTATCTTCAAGTGTGATTGGTTTGATCCTACTCTTTACGTAGGGACAAAAATCGATAAAAAAATATTGTATTATTCAAGTTAGGTTGTCTCGTAGGTATAATAAGGCGTACGACCCATTCATTTTTTCACAACAGGCATATCAGGTTTATTACTCGCCATATCCCGAAGGACATCAAGGCTGGTTGGGTGTTATTAAGATAAAGGCTCGCAGTATAATTACTGATAATGTAATCAACCAGCCTGAAAAAGATGCTCCGTACCAAGATGATGAGTTTTCAAGACCCCACGTACTGTTGCAAATTACGCCGGACATTATTGTTAATTCTCTGGCAGACATTTCCGGAAATGGGGAAGAAATGGAAAGAGAGTTAATGGATCAATCCGAGTTGGACGCATCTAGCGAAGGCACATTCCGATCAAGTGAGACTGATGAGAGTGGTGGTGAATTTAGTGATGGAGATTCTACTTAGGTAATTTATTTATGTCATAATTCATTTTGTAAATGTCACTCTACTTAGGTAATTTATTTTTGTATTATTTACACTGTTGTGTAATCATCTTTTCATTTTTTACACAGATGGCAGATTCCTCTAGAGGTAGGGGTCGTCATGGAGGTCGTGGCAGAGGTCGTGCTGCGAGAGTCCCTTCTCCGGCCGACCCACAACCTTCAGATCGAGACCACCCTACCAGCACCTCTGTGGACGGGACACCTCAGGGTGATGGAGTTGCACCCCCTACCTAGCCTCATGTGGTCGGGATACAGGTTGCACCCTCATCATCCACACCTATGACAGGACCATCATCATCATCGGGACAGGAGAGTCGTGGTCCATCCGACAGGAGGATTATTCTTATCCCCAGTGGGGATAACGAGTAAGCTAATTTAATTTTATAATATATATAAAGTATCGTTAATTTCTATTTACTTGTTTTTTAAATTTATTTATAACATTTATTAATGCTCTAATTTTGCTGCAGCTTTCTGCCCGCGAAGGGCCCTTCCGATTCGATATCGAAGATCCTGCGACACAAGTTTGATGGTCCATGGCCTATATGGAAGGCCATCCCAGGGGGCCATAGGGATCAGTTGTTTCTAGAGTTTAAGGTAACCATTTATTAAGTTATTTAAATTAAATTTACATTATATATATATATACACACATGAATTTCCTAACAAACGTACGTTGCGGAAAGAGTATAGGTGGGACGTAGCTTTAGAGGGTCTCGTCAGGGACATATTTGAGCATAAAGGCTCGCTGGTCATGAAGAATCTGACGAACAAGCTGAGTAAGGGGAAGTGGGTGGATCTTGAGATCAGGAGGTAGCTGGACCAGTACTGGGCTACTGAGAAGTTCCAAGAGATCCAGGTCACAGCTCGGCGTAATCGAGCTTCTGATGGTGGCGCATGTGCTTGGACCGGTGGGTCTAAATCAGTTGCCGCCCACTACGACGAGCTGGTAATACATTAAACTTTTGACTTATTATACTATTTAATTAGTTTTCATTTTTAATTATTATTATGAATTTAAGATTATATTTTTCCATGCGAAAAGCACGAAAACAATGCGCCCCACTGCTATGGAGTTGGTGGAGAGGACGAAGAAGTTGAGGTCGGGGACATGGGTCAACGAAAAGGCCCGTAACTATGCTGTAAGGAAAAAAACAATTTAGTGTTTATTATAAATGATTTGTTGATATTGGATATAATTTTAACTAAATCTCTTCAACTATACTTTGTAGGCGGGCTTCAACGAGAAGAAGGACGATGCCATATCACGTGCCTCACAGTCACAAGATGAGGCCTTGACTGGTGATGGGCCCAGCTCTCCTATCTCCGTTGACAATAATGCCATTTATTTAAAGGTTGTTGGGGGCAGGAACAAGAAGGGGCACGTGTATGGCCTCGGACACCTGGGAGGCGAGTTTATCGCTTCATCATCCGGCACACCTGCTCCTTCCTACGCCGATACCGTCCCTCAGGAGCAGTTCAACCAAATGCAGGACACAATCACGCAGCTGAACGCAGAGCGAGAGAGAAGAGCGAGAGAGAGCAGTAGATGGCGAACCAGATTGCCTGATTGACTCAGGGCACACGATGGCGATGCGACACGAGCATCGAGCGGGGGCCGTTTCTCATGCGGCTGGTGCTGGAGCAGATGAGGATCCGGACTACAATTGCTCAGGGTGATGCTCTAACATTTGTGCCGCCTGCTGCGGCTCCTCCAGTTCCGCCGCCAGCAACTGATGCTGTTACTGCAAAGGACGATCAGATAGCAGACGTCGGTGGTACGGACGCTGAGGATGATTGGATTCCTCCACCTCCCCCTCATCATGACTGATTTTTTTTTCCTTCATATTTTTGACTTTAAACGATTCTTGTACGATACTTTGGATTTTGATATATATATATATATATATATTTATTTATTTATTATTTCTTATGATTGTATATTTCATTAGTAATTTGGTGTGTTTTATTATTAATTTTGCTAAAGTTTAAAGAAAAACAAAAAAAAATATTATTTTAAAAATTTAATTTAATTTTTTTTAATAATAACCAGTTTAACGACCGAATTAGAAACCAATAATTCGGTCGCTAAACTTTATTTAACATTAACAGATGTGGTCTAGCGACCGAAAATCCGTCGCTAATATAGGTTAACAGTAACCAAAATTGGCGACCGAACTAGCAACCGATTATCGGTCGCTAAAAATGGTTACCCAAACAATGCGACCAACCGTGTAGTGACCATTTTTTATTATTTAGCGACCGAAATTACGGTCGCCATTTAGCGACTGAAATAATAATTCGGTCGCTAAAAGCTTAGCGACCAGGTTATCAGCCACCACCATTAATCGGTCACTAATTCGGTCGCTAAATTAAATAGCGATCGATTTAGAAAGTTTAGCGACCGAATATGCCGGTCGCTAAACAGTTGTTTTTTTGTAGTGGTCACCGGACATTTTGGTGGAAGCCCGGTGGAGCAAGGAGGGGACGTGGTGGCCAGAGCAAGGGGAGGGGAGGAGCTGTGCGTGAGAGCAGAAGAGGAGAAAAGAGAGAAAATGTGGGAAAAGAAAAGAAGGTCACGATTTAGGGATTGTAATTTTAGTGACCGAATTTAAATTCGGTCGCAAAATAAAATATAATGAAATAGCTCGCAATTCGATCGCTGTTTGGCAAAAACTAAAATTTTTAAATTGCTCGTTTTAGCGACCGTTTTGAGAATGGTCATAGTTTGGCTCAATTTTAAATTTTTTATCCATCAATATGGCGACCGAATATGGATTTGGTCGCTAAATGTTCAAATTATTACAGTTATGCTAAATCACTCGCAAAAATCAGTCGCAAATTAGTCAACAACCGTTGACTTTTAAACTTATTTATTTAGCAACCGATTTAGCGACGAATTTTCTGGCACCACCATGATCGGTCTCAAAATCGGTCGCAGATTACACTATTTTGAACTTATGTCTCAGATGCTTAAATCCGTCGCAGTTTCGGTCGCAAATGGCGACCGAATAAATCGGTCGTTATAATTCGATCGCTATTTCAACATTTTTTTGTAGTGTGGGGCTTTTCGAATTCATTTAAAGTAGTGACCAAATTATTAATTTTGGAGCCCAAGTTGGCGAACACCTCCTTATTCCAGATCTTTAGTATTTCCTTTAAGATCTTCATTTTTTCTTTGAAAGCATAAATTCTCCACCCATCCACTGAAATCTCACTCCAAAATTTTTCAACAAAAGAAAGAAAATCATTGTGCTCCATCTAGCAATTGTTGAACCTCAAACTATGTTGGATAATGGCAGCAAGTAAAATGCTCCTAAAAGAAATTATCACATAAAGATATTTTGTTTTATATAAATTATCAAGCACCATCTTTTAATTAGAATAGAAATATATCTTTTAACAGATTTTATATGCCTTTAATTTCTTCATGAACTTTGGGCAACGTACATATTCTTAATTCACTTTTAATGATAAAAACATCAATGACTTTGAGGAATACAAGGCTACAATGTTCATCCCCTTAAATCACTTACAGATGATAAAACATAAATGCCAATTGGAGTAGTTAAGGCTCCAACGGCAGGAGCTTGGGGAAGAAATTTTTCTTCACACGGGTAGTATATATAAGGATAAATATAAGGATACGGAATGTTTTTTAGGAAAAATTAGCTTTTGTGAATTTCCTATATTATACTCTCTCAATATATTTGGGCAATTGAATTGTGTAAACTCCATTGCTCCTTGATCTTGAGTGCACAAGTTCAAGAGTGTGCTGTGTTAACCTTGGGGAGCAAGCCGGTTTGTCAGATTGCACCTCGGGTCTACTGGAATCTTGTATTGAAGACAGTGGGTTCATCCACGGCACAGCTATCGATCTTCCCTATTTTCCTAACAATTTAAAAGCAAGATTTTTTTGATCGATGGCTTTCTTGTTCAACCAAAGGTGCAAGCAAAAGATGAAAAAATCCTGGTTGCTCTAGTCGAAGACGCCAGCTTGGTGAGCAACGTAGTTGAATGGGTACTTGATACTGGGGCATCTAGGCATATTTGCACCAGCAAGGAGTTGTTCCAGGATTTTGAAGAAGTTAATGATGGTGACATAATATACATGGCAAATGCAACCGTTGCTGGAGTGTACGGTAAAGAGAAAATTTTACTCAAATTGAGTTCTGGTATAATCTTGGCTTTAATTAATGTATTATATGTGCCATCCACACGTAGAAATTTGGTATCTAGAACTTTGCTTAATAATTCTGGACTAAAAATTGTTTTTGAGGCTAATAAAATTATAATAACTAGAAATGGTGATTTTGTGGGAAATAGATACTTGAATGGTGGACTGTTTGTTTTGAGCACTATCGATAAGAATATTTCTTAGAATAAGAAATATTAGAATAAAATTTTGAGTGCTGTTAAAATCTTAGAATGTGGAAATAAAACTCTTTGAATTTATCTTCATGGTGAATTTGAATGAAAAATTCATGAGTTTCCTCATAGTGAAATTCTTGGTCTTCCAGAAATTGCTTCTGGTTTTGTATGATTTTATTTGAGTACCAAATTGCATGATATGATTATATTTTATTGAATTGTGATTCTAATATTAGAATTTGTTTTGGCAACCCAAGTATTCCTATTGCAGTTGCAATTGGAGAAAGTAACAACAATGTCTACAATGGAAAGAAAGAAAAAATGTGTTAGACATAGTGTTGTTAGACATTTGATTAAAAAAAGATATATGGTGTATTTTTCCTTGAGTATTTGAGAAGTGAAAGAAATATATTTGATTCTATTACTAGAGGATTATCCAAGAAAGCGGTCTTGGATTCGTCGAGGGAGGTGGATCTTAAGCCTTGAGTTGAGGAAAAAATGGTGGATGTATGCCCATTTGTTGGTCAAACGAAGCCATATGATTACTCATATACATTACATTTCCATCCCTATGGCATGTGGTAATGCTTGTTGATAATAAATACATATCCCTTGATTTTGGTGGTGGTATAGAGACGCACTTGATGTATCTACGAATGTTTATTTTGAGGTTTTGTTACAAAATTCTTACTAGATACATACCCTTTATTATGGTGGTGCTGTAGAAACGCACTTGATGTATCTATAAATGTTTTGTAAATGTTTCGTGACGTTGAGCTATAAGCTCTTAATGGATACATATCCCATTTTTTCTGGGTGATGTTAGAGAGACGAACTTGATGTATCTACTTACGTGAGTGAGAAGGTAGAAGCCACATTCTATGAAATATTTAGACAATCTTTCTAAAACACTCATGAAAAACCCAAGATACATGAGAAGGCTTTTATAATGTGTATATATTTGTGTTGTTATTTATCGCAGAGTTTACACAAGTTCAAAGATACAATGCGTGGTATCAACTAAGTCCATTTAGTTCAAGAGTAATTCATTTCTTAGATAAGGTTGTTGCCTCATTTCACTATATGTTAATTCAAATCATTAAGATATTAACACTTAAGCATTAATTTTTTCCTTTGCCCAAATATTATTTTTATTACTTGCTTCCCATCAGCGGGGGAATGTTGGATAATGGCAGCAAGTAAAATGCTCCTGAAAAAAAAATTATCACATAAAGATATTTTATTTTATATAAATTATCAAGCACCATCTTTTAATTAGAATAGAAATATATCTTATATAAAATTTTGTATGCCTTATAATTTCTTCATGAACTTTGGGCAACGTACATATTCTTAATTCACTTTTCATGTTAAAAACATCAATGACTTTGAGGAATATATACAAGGCTACAATGTTCATCCCCTTAAATCACTTTAAATGATAAAACATCAATGCCAATTGGAGGAGTTAAGGCTCCAACGGCAACAAAGGTTGAGGCTCCGACGGCAGGAGCCTGGGGAAGAATTTTTTCCTTCACACGGGTAGTATATATAAGGATAAATATAAGGATACATAATGTTTTTTTTTTAGGAAAAATTAGCTTTTGTGAATTTCCTATATTATACTCAATATATTTAGGTAATTGAATTGTATAAATTTTATTGCTCATTTTGAATGTATAAGTTCAAGATAGTCAAAAACTGTGGGAATCTTATTTTTAAGACCGTCAGATTACATCTCGAATATGTCGGAATCTTATTTTTAAAATTATGATTTGTCCACGGCACAGCTATCGATCTTCCCGGATTTCCTTGACAATCCATGCTAACTCCGGATAGCCATATCGGACAATAGTCGGATACATTCCTCTTTCCAATCCACTGTGCAGATAAATTCTAGAGATCCTTCAGAGACGAGGAACCTATCTAGTCTACTTATAGCACTCCGGTCTGTTTTAAACCAAGAGAAACGGTTGCCAAGCACCGGTAAGTCAATTAGTTGACACTCATCAATAAATGCTTGAAACTATGAATTTTGAGACTCCTGGTACTGCAACCTTACCCCTCTCCTTTCAGCCCTATTTTTGACTGAATTGAAGTCCCCAACAAGGCACCAAAACTCACCACTGAAGTCATTCTTTGACATAATATTTTTCCACAATTCCCTCTTTTGCAGTTAATCAAGAGGAATAAATGTTAACCACATAGCAGAGGCTTTTGTTTTTCACCCATAATCCACAGACTCCCAAAAAGCCTTCCCCCAAAAAGTGAATTTCAAATTGAATCATGAGCCATTCCACATACCGATGACACCACCCGAGTTTCCTTCAGTCGGAATAAAAGCCTAATCAACCTCCTGGTCGCCCCACAAATACTAGCTGAGATTCCCATTTACCACCGAAAATTTGGACTCCTGAATAGCAAGTTGTTGTTCCAACTAGATGACCATTGTATTCGTGGTTAAAGTTACGTGGATAGTTCTGGACATCCCTGAGGCTGCGTGAAAAGCCATTGAAAGGGAAAGGGTTTGGTCTCTCCCTCACTGTGTTTCTCTCAACGACTCTCATCTCTCAGTATGACAATAAATTTACTGACAAATATGTCATCGATAACTTTACACAAATTACTAATGGCTAAACCTTCAATAATGTGACTGTCTGAATGCCATACAACTGTTCAATAATGTGATGTTTGTATTTTGGATCACATTACATAAAAAAAAAAAAAAGTTTTCCGTACCAGAGAAAAAGTGATGTTGATATAGAAAACTTTTAATTCTGGAAATTTAAACTTCAAATTTCGAATTTTTAAATGATAAATTAAGATGTTAAATACACCCACAAAAAAGAAAGGGAGAAAAAAAGGACAGAGAAACAAAGCTATTTACATCTCCATGCAAAAGGCTTCAAACTTTGGAAAGCAATAAAACGAAACCCAGAGAAAATAAAAAAGAAAAATACAATCACCGTTATTGATCCAATCTTTCAGTGGAAGGTGCATTAATCAAGTCACTTACTAGTTTACACTAATTGGAATAGCTCGTAAGGGTTGATCCAAGTCCATATCCTTTGGTTTCATATTATCTTCAAGTTTCCAATCAAAGGTGTTGATTAATGATCCCAACATCAAATGCAGCATCCTCATAGCTAGTGGCGAGCCAGGACAAATTCGTCGTCCACCACCAAATGGCGTGAATTGAAAATTTTGTCCTTTAACATCAATTTCTGACTCCAAGAATCTCTCTGGTGAAAATGAATTTGCATTATCCCATATGCTTGAGTTCCTGCAAATGGCCCACTCATTGATCAGGACTCGTGCACCCTGTGGGATTGTGTAGCCTAAGATCTCAACATCTACCCTTGCTTTTCGTGGGAGCAAGAGTGGAGCCGGAGGGTATAAACGTAAAGTCTCTTTTATGATTGCTCGTAAGTATGGGAGTCTAGCAATATCTGATTCTATAACAGGACTACCCTTTCCAATGGTTTGCTCCAACTCCTTTTTGGCTTTCAACATAGTCTCAGGGTTGTGGAGTAGTTCAGTCATTCCCCTTTCTAATGCATATGCAGTTGTATCTGTTCCCGCAACAAGTAGATCCTGTTACAAATAATAATTGCGCTAAGTGAGAAATTCCATAGCTATTTGACTATAGGGATTTGGATTTCCTACCGTCACTTATATCATGGTTTAAATAGAAATTGGTCATGGTTTCTAAAAAATATTACACTGGCTAAGTAATAGTAGAGAATTCGGGTTGTTTACTATATCATGTAGACATTAAAATAGTATCGGGTAAGGGTCAAGCCAGCAAAACAAGGACTTTAGCCCTGAAAAAAATTTACTTACTAGTTAACAATTATTGTATAGTTAGGCAATTGTTTTTATTAAAAAATAATTCACTTACTAGTTAATAAATATTATATAATAATTTAATAAATGATTTTATATGTTAAAAACCCTCTAAAGATAAACTTGAAGTAAAAATATAATAATTTTAATATAAAGCATTATCATACTTTTAAACATATTTCTCTTGACACACTCTTATTATTAAGTGGATTTCATGTGGGTCATGTGTTTTTAATATGTCTCACATGAAATCCATCCAATAAAAGAGTGTGTTGACGTGAAATGTGATAAACAGTATTTTCTTAGCATTTTTTCTTTAATAAAATATTATTATCAACTTTAAAAATACCTCAAATTTCATTTTAAGTCTAAAGAGGTGTTGTGCCTCCGGTTGACTAAAATAGGATTTGAAAAAATTAAAAGAGAGAGAAGGGAATATACAAGCAAAAAATGTTTTATCATTTCTTTGTCCATCTTCTGGCTATCCTGTTGAGAAATGTTGAGCAAGGCGTCTAACATGTCATTGTTGGTGACATATTGATCTTCTCCTTGCTTCACTCGTTTGTCAATTATGCTGTCAAGGATATGGAAGAACTGCGAAATATAAGCACTTGTTCTCCTTTCAAGCCCTTGTGGGTCAAACATCTTCAACACTGGAAAAAAATCAACCATGTTAACTGTTCCAGTTAATTTCAACAGAGTCCCCACTATGTCCTTGCATTCATCATCCTTACTTATAGACTGAACAAGATCTTGAGACACAAAAGTGTTAGATAAAAAATTAATACAGTTCTTGAAAGCTGCTCTTCCAACATGTACAGCTTCACCTGTTAAGCTGTTTTTATGGACATCATTGAGGAGCACTTGCAGTGTCTTGCGTCTAAGGTTTGTGCTTGCATCAAGAGATTTGTTAGCAAATAATTCGTTATTGCATATTTTCCTTAATTCTCGCCAAAGAGGGCAAACAGGGAGGAAGGGCAAGCTATAGTTATCATGGTTATGAGATGTTGCAACTTGTGGAACTGTTCTATCTGATAGTAAAATGTCATGGGTTTGAAGAACTTCTTTGGCCATGTTTGGCGAGGAGATAATTATGGTGGTTGAATTGCCTAGCTTCATATGCATTATTGGCCCATAGATCATGGCAAGCTTTGCCATTGTTTGTTGTGGCTTTTTGAGAAATTCAAGAAAGTTTCTCATCATAGTAAGAAGGGAAGGTCCTGGTGGAAGTTTGTAGTTTGGTTTTTTGCTTCTTGCATGAAGGGAACAAAGTATGATGGTGCATGCTAACATGAGGAGCAGTATAGCACTTGCAGAATCCATGCCTGAAATCAACCAAATCAACAAAAGTGCATAGTGAAATGACAGGGTAACACCTTTTGATGCATTAATATTTGGTTACTGGGACAGTCAATTCATACTCATAAATATATCAAAATCAAGGAATTTAAATAATCGCATTAATTCTTTTCCGAAGTCAAATACGCATGGACATGGGAAAAGTCGGCAAATATTTTATTTGATGATTAGCTGAATTCTGAAAGCTGAAGATGAATGAAGTCAAGGGAAGAAGTTCCAGTTGAATTGAGTTCACGATAAACTAAGTTTACAAAATAAAATCCAACAAGTATTTTTAACAAGAATAATTTTATATTAATGCTAATTTGAGTTTTTAAGGAGAAGAATTAGAATACATCTTTTATCTCTTCGATCAACTTGTACATTTATTTATCTATCTACCTCTTGAAGTCGATGGAAAGTGCTTTTGCTGAGTTCACTTTCTTTCTAGCTAGCAAGAGAAATAGTTATGATGATGGGTATAAAAGAACACAAGATGGTTTCTAAGTTGGAAGCTTTGAGTACGTTTTCTACTAAGCTGTGAATGAGGATAGTAGGGAACTTGGGGACGAATTTATATGCATTTTAGGGAGGGCACGGCCCCGTGTTGCGGACAACTAATTCTCAGGGCGGATGATTTCAAAAAGAGTTTTTCGTGTCAAAAATTTTTTATTGGATAAAAAATTATGATTATTCAAAGATTTTGGCAACTCGCCGTATCATGCACGTCCAAAAAAATAATCAACAGCATGCACCCAATATGTGTTAATGTCGAGTGCAGGTATCAAGGACTCAAGGCCCATTTTGAGGGAACTGGATCCTCTCCACTGGACTCATCCAGTATGAGAGAGAAAGAGACATAAATAAAATAATATTATTTTATAAATAATATTATTTTATTCTTATGTCTCTTTCTCTCTCATACTGGATGATTCCAGTAAATGGAGAGGAGTTGCATCCCATTTTGAATGATTAAATTATCCTATATTTGATATATAACTAATGTAATTAATTTTTTGGAATAAATAATTATGAATATTTTATATAAAATTATGTATATATATTCATGATGATAAACATTAATTTTTATAGCTGCCCGTCATTCATGTCTGACTTTGTCCGTCCCTAACAGGGATTATTAGATTTATTTATTTATAGAGTTATGTTAAATTTCTAGCATGGATTTGACATATATCTGATTTACATCTACATATAATATATTTATTTCAGCTTTATATATAAATTATCTTGCTACGTATACTTCTAATAATCATATAAAAGTACAATATATGTCTCGTTAGCTATCAAATTTAGTGATGGAAAAAAAAAAGAATTCTCATGTTGACAAATACCACAATGGTAGTAAGTGTGTATGAGTAATCGATATGTGTATGAATCAATGTAAAATGGATTCTTATTTTTCAAAGAAGGTTTCGAAAGATTATGTTATAATTGATATTCCGGTTCAAGGATAGAGATGTTTCTGGTCGTAAAAGGTGAAGCATTGCAACACTAACATGTGCAGTGTCGTGCTCGTGGGGGCTAATTTGAGCTCTGTCGGTGGCTGATTTCTTGTGGTTGTCGGAGAACAGGAACAATGGTGGGATATTGTAAGGGATAGAATTGCATTTAAGTTTTTTTTTTGTCACAAAAAAACTCAACCCAAAATACATGATGATCAAATAAATTTTGAAACTCAAACTCCTTTTTGCCTGTTTGGTTGAGACTGTTGTCAACTTAAATGACAATTTTTTTCAGTTTAAGGTTACTGTTCATACATTTGGATATTATTCATGCATTTGTTTACGAAACTCAGTTGGAAATAATTGATTTCTGATGAGTCAAAAAAGTTTTGTGGAAGCAAAAATTTCTAGTTTTTCCATTGAAAATAATTGATTCTAGATGTAGGACCTACAAAATTCTATATATTTACACTTCAAAAGTGATTTTACTTTATTATCTAAATAAAATCAATTTTTCTAAACCCATTTTTAAAATATTATTATCAAACACAATCAATTTTTTTAACCTTAAATTTTTTTTAAATCAATTATTCCAAAATCAATTCTATCAAAATTTAAAACAAAACTCGCCGTTTATAATTTTACGAAGGAAACAGGAATTCACGTGACCAGCCAATACTCACCCTACTATTTTGTAGTAATAATATCAGGTACCAACAAAATCGAACGAAAGAAATAACTTTTTTTATGGTTAGCCAACCCTATTGACCCACGTATGTTCGTGTCAGGATGCGTACAGAGGATATTGTCATTATTACTCGTTATGATATGTGCACATGAATGAACGGAGAAAGACGAATAAGCAGAAGTGAATCCAAAATAGTTAGGTTATTTAAAAACAAATTTTGATCGTATATAATATTATATATATATATATATATTTATTTATTTATTTATTTATTTATTTATTTATTTTATATACGTTTCTCGAAGATATATTAAAAAAAATAAAAAAGACATCTTTTATATCCTCATTTTATTTAAAATAAAAACATTACCCATCCAAAAAGGGTGGAACGACTAACTCGGATTTGAACTAGCGTGTCCATAATTTATGTCTTTCAGTTTGATCTAGTGAGCCGCCTTGAGGGGATTATAATATTTTATATTATCATATTATATCATTTTAATATCAATATAGTATGACATATTTGATAGATAATTGGATTCCTTAAGTATATGGTTAGAGATTCGATTTCTGGTTCATGTGTATGAAAAAATATATGTTGGAAGAGATCAATCCTTTAAATAAATCTCAATACCTCAAGAAATTAATCTTTGACTCTCGACATGAGGATACCGAGTTCACCAAAAAAAAAATACCATATCATTTCAATGGAAGCTAGAAACTAGGGGGAAAAAATTGTATCACTGGATTCTTCAAATTTCGTGCGTGTGTCCATAATATTTTATATTATCATTTTTTTTCGGTGGATTTTTTATATTATCATTTGAATTATAGAAACTAGGAAAAATAATATGATTGGCGACTCACGTGAGAGAGATGTCTAATGCATATGTTATATTTTTAGATGTCTATAGGAAAACTTTATAACTCTTATTAAAACATGTCTAATGCTTTCTGTCAAAAAAAAAAAAATTGTCTAATGCATATGTTATATTTTTAGAGCATAGTCCCCATCAAACACAAAAGGGTAGTAAATGATATGTCAAATTAATTTGATTGTCTAAATGTTTTATATTATCATTCAATCATAAATTATTTTATTTTTAATTTATAAAATAATTATCATAATTTAAATATTTTGAGTTTGATTGTTATACAGTAACAATGTAAAGTCAATCAATCATTCATCATATATAAATGATTTTTAATGTAGTTAATAGATGAGCCTTCTTCCAAAAGCTATGTTATTTGTATAATTCCTATAGACATCTAAATGACAACCACACTCACAATTGTATATAATATATTTACTCTATTTTAGAATAGAATATATTTTTGTTTCATCCACACTCACATCAATCTAAGATATTCTTATGAATATCCAAATTCGGGTGTCAAAAAACATTAATGTTCATCCACAGCGAGGGACAAAAGTGAAATGAAGGTATAATCTATATACTATATATATAAATATGCTAATCTTCCGCTACAGTGTTTCGCTAGGGTCCCATCCGTTCTATTTTTTTTTTTTTGTTATGCGTCAAGTTAAAAAATCCCAAAGAAAAACACTTCCAGCCAAAAAAATGCTACAGTGTTGTTGGGCAATTTATACCAATTATGTATTTGTCCAACAGTTTATTTGTGTTTTGATTTAAATGAAACTTAGATTTAACTTGAAATTCTACAAAATACAATATTTGGGAGATATGGTTAATTTGGAAAACTAAGCACATTTGTACTATATTAGGAGATTCAATCATTGAGTGTATATGTCTATCCATTATTTACTTTTTTTTTATCAGTCATTTGTCTCAATCGAATTGGATTTACTCTTTTGCATATTTTGTTTTTCTTTTATATCGTTATTTTAGACATTTGTAATTGATTTATTCACATTTTTTTATTTCTAACATTATATTAGTTGTCTTATTCCAAATTATTCTTCTACTTAATATTTTATTATTTTAATTATTTATTTACAACAACTTTTTCTCTATTTTTATTACATATTGTGGCTTAAATGCTACAATGGTAATTTGACGTGCAATTCATGTCAATCTTATTCGGAAACGGATTCCCCGCTGTTAATTATTGCGGGACGCAATTATCATCCCAGCCATAGGTTTTATGATGTTTTTTAATGTATACTTGAACGTGAATCGTTCGACTTAAATCCAATGGCCAAAATCGCTTATTGCGTGCAATTGCGTGATTCTGCTACTGCAGGGAATCCGAGTGCATCTTATTCATTATTTTTTAAAACATCAACCTTTCGAATATGTTTTTTGGTTTCCCAAAGTATCGTCTCATCCTTAGCTTAGACACTAATTAATCTTTTGGGGTACTCTGACGCACCTTTTTTTGGGGACTAAAAAAGATATCCATTCATTCAAATTGGTAAAATGCATCGAAAACAATACAAATTCAACATCGCTAAAAGCCGAAAAGGATGAATCTGCGAACAAACTCACCGCACCCAGGTTAATAGCATAACACGGCAAAATGCCTACAAATGTGACAAAATCAAAGTGACCAGAATACCCATGCCTTCGGATCTGTAACGTTGACGTCCAAGTCTTGATTGAATCTGTAATAGATCAAAGCCGATCTGCATGCCAATCTGAAACCAAACGAACACCGCAACAAGACGGGAAACCAAACGATGCCGCAACAAGACGACGAACAAAACACCGCCGCACGCAGATGACGAAAACACAAAAACACGAAAGAAAAACCAGATCTATGTGGAAAAATCACTTATTTAGATAAAAGAAGAGAAAAACGATATAAAGGGGTGATTCCAGGCCAAAAAATGCCCCAAAACCACCCCCTTCCGGTGGATGAGGAAGAAGGAAAAGGGGAGTAGAGGGAATGATTATAATGTCAGGGGTACTGTGACGCACCTAATTAACTTAAATATTATATATTAAGATAGTTTATTCGTTTTAGATCTTTAACCCTCGCAAGGATATTTTTTATGCATATGGATGTAGGGATCGGATCCAGGACTACACGTTTAAGAGACCCAAGTCGTCTTACCACTTGAACCGATACCACATTAGTAAAAGGTTGAAGCAAGATTCAACCACTGCACTGGTTGGACCCATTCATATTCGAATATGTAATAACACAATAAAATGATTTTCGATTGAATCATTATACATCGTCAGTATAAACAATGGAAAATATTATCCTTTTAAGCTTTTAAGATCTAAAGCGAATAAACTATCTTCTATTTTTTTACCAAAGCGAATAAACTATCTTAATATATACTCCTTACGTTCCTTATCTTTAGAGTTTTTGGCTATTTGTTTTTGTTTTAAAATAATGGGTGTTTTATAAACCCAATGTATAATTGACCAATTTTTTTCATGTATACCCTTATATAGAAGTAAGTTGATTTGCCTTGAAAATACACAAAATTGTTCATCCTTAAATTCAGTCATAAATGTTGATTTGTCTTGATTTGCCTAGTGAAGTATGGAGTATTTATTTAGATCAGTAAATGCAGTTGGAATTTGTAAACAGTTAATGGTGGAAATAAGGGTATTTTGGTACAAATATATACAAATTAATGATTTCTTAATTTATGTGTAGAAACCTTAAACCACCAAAGATAAAGAATAAAGGGAGTAATATTTAAGTTAAGGATCTTACTAACCAGTACCCTAACAATATTGATTAAGGAATCCAAAAATAAAAAATTTATATTAAAAAATATAATTTTAAATTTTTTAAAATATTAAATATATTATTTTTCAATATAAAATTTCTTATTTTTAATTTTTAATCAATATGATAAGGATACTTATTAATATTATTAATATTTGGTAAGTTAATTAGACCTGTCCTTAGCATGGGTCTGGGTGGTAGTTATTAAATAGAAAAGGACAGAGGAACATTCACCAATTATTATAGGAAAGGAGGGACTGCGCTGTTATGACTGATGTGGTATTGTGGACCGATGCCAGCGGATAAGATTCCAGTAAAGAATAAAGATGCGGTCGTGAGGGTCATACAAATCACGGTCGCAATAGGAGTAATAATAATTATAATTATTATTTTAAAACCTTGGTCCCAGTTGCTGGCTTCGATTAACGTGCAGGTTATGGTAAAAGACACGACTGACAACTCACATGGGTCTATAATTTAGGCCCGTCAGGGATGCAAGTTGTGAGTTGTGACCCATGGTATCTAGGGTATTATACCATCGTACTAGTAGAAAAAAAAGTAGCTTTTAAAACCCGTGATGGCATTCCCCAATATTATGGCATGTTTGTCTTGTTTATTGTACGAGAAATTCTGCTGTATCTTAAGAAGTGGGTTTTTTTATCTTTCTTTTAAAAACTATTTATCAATTTAAGGTTATTTTGAAACTATTTATTAATAGAGTCTTTTTTAATATATGACGTATTTTATTTTATTTTCACTTTGACGGATCAAAAATGTCACTTGACTCCGCTTTCCTTCAAAAAAAAGATGCTTAATCGACTAAGACCTATCGAAGATTAAAAAAATAATAAAACAATTGATAGTAATAATAAGAGGTATAAAAAAATAATAGCAATAACAATTTACATCAATAAATATTCATCAATTATTAAAGTAGTAAAAAAAAATATTTATCTTGTAATAGTATTAATGTCATCATTACTCCCTATACTTATAGTATAATTTTTTTTAGCAGTATTCCTTTAAAATTGTTGGTAACTTTCTTTTAATTCTTACAAGGTAAACTTTTTTTTTACTACTGTAATAATTGATGAATATTTATTGGTGTAAATTATTATTGCTATTATTTTTTTATGACTCTTGTGATATTATTTGCTACTTGTTATTAGAGGATTTTTTTATTGCCTCTTGTTGTTTTAAATAGATACTTTAGCATTAATGTCATCGTTACTCCCTATACTTATAGCATAATTTTTTTTTGTAGCAGTGTTCCTTCTGAATTGCAAGTAACTTTCTTTTAATTCTTACAAGGTAAATTTTTTTTTACTACTGTAATAATTGATGAATATTTATTGGTGTAAATTGTTATTGCTATTATTTTTTATGACTCTTGTGATATTATTTGCTACTTGTTATTTGGGGATTTTTTTTATTACCTCTTGTTGTTTTAAATAGATACTTTATCATTAATGTCATCGTTACTCCATATACTTATAGTATAATTTTTTTTGTAGCAGTGTTCCTTCTAAATTGTAGGTAACTTTCTTTTAAGTCTTACAAGGTAATTTTTTTTACTATTGTAATAATTGATTACTATTTATTGGTGTAAATTGTTATTGCTATTATTTTTTTATGCCTCTTGTGATATTATTTGTTACTTGTCATTATTATTTGCTACTTGCTACGGATAAATAGTTTCTAAAAGAAACCCATTTTGGTCAAAAAGCCATTTAAAACAACAAGAGGCAATAAAAAAAATCCCATAATAACAAGTAACAAATAATATCACAAGAGTCATAAAAAATAATAGCAATAACAATTTACACCAATAAATATTCAATAATTATTACAGTAATAAAAAAAATTTATATTGTAAGAATTAAAAGAAAGTTACCAGAAATTTTAAAGGGGCACTGCTAAAAAAAATTATACTATAAGTATAGGGAGTAACGATGACATTAATGATAAAATATCTATTTAAAACAACAAGAAGCAATAAAAAAAATCGCATAATAACAAGTAGCAAATAATATCACAAGAATCATAAAAAAATAATAGCAATAACAATTTACACCAATAAATATTCATCAATTATTACAGTAGCAAAAAAAAATTTACCTTGTAAGAATTAAAAGAAAGTTACCAGCAATTTTAAAGGAACGCTGCTAAAAAAAATTATACTATAAGTATAGGGAGTAACGATGACATTAATACTATTACAAGGTAAAAAAAATTTTACTACTGTAATAATTGATGAATATTTATTGGTGTAAATTGTTATTGCTATTATTTTTTATACCTCTTATTATTGCTATCAATTGTCTTTTTTTTTTAAAATACTATTAGGCGCCAGTCTGACTGGCATCTTTGACCCGTCAGAGTGAAAAAAAAAATAAAATATGCCACGTGTCCAAAAGGAGCCCCCATTGGTAAATAGTTTCAGAACAACCCTAAACTGGTAAATAGTTTCTAAAGGGAACCCAGTTTGGTCAAAAAGTCTAAGAAGTGGGTCTTCCCAACCAGTGCGATATCGATTAATAAATCAACAAAATGATAAGTTTTTATTAGTAAATTAAATATATCACTTCTCAAAATGTTGAAAACATCATTTCCAATTAAATAAAGGAAAATGTTAAGAACACTCGTTAAGAAATCAAGAAAAGAAAGTTTACCTAGCCAATTGATGTATTTAATATTTAAAAAAGTGGAATGCTTAGTTTTTCAAAAAGTGTCCTAAGGGCACTCGTTAGCATGACCATAAAATAAAACCCTAAAAGTATTGGTTAGCATTCTCCTTAAGAAATTTAAGGATTTTGGTATCATTTTTTGGGTCATGCTAATCAGTGTCCTTAGGACAGTGGTTAAGGATACCCAAAAAAGCAAAAAATAATTGGAAAACTAAGGGTTTGTTTGCTTTGTTTCCAGCTTCTTGTTTTCATAAATAATTACAAAACTACCACCGTGTTTCATTCTGTTTCCTGTTTTCAAAGATTTGTACAGGAAAAAGTGAAAACAAAACAAAGTTGTTTTCAATGTTTCCTGTACAAATTTATGAAATCAAGAAACAGAATGAAAACAAGGTGGCATTTTTGTAATTATTTTTGAAAACAAGAAACTGGAAATAAAACAAATTTGCCCTAAGTTTATCATATTTCAAAATAGAAAATATATCAAGTACCAATGTAAACTTTCTTTTTTAAGATCCTTAACCAGTGCACTTTGAGGGTACTGGTTTGCATTCTCCTTATTTTTATTTTTATTTTTGTTTTAGAATGCTAACAAGTGTCCTTAGGGCACTAGTTAATGAAATATGAAAAGAAAAATCTTATTGAAAAGTAGTGTATTTAATGTTTTGAGAAGATAAACACTTGATTTTCCAATGAAATCTTGTTATTTTTAGGTTCCTTAATGATGTGATCAAGACATAGATCACTAACATTTTAGGATCATTCTTTGATTTCAATTACTAAAAATTCAAGATCAAACACAAACAAGAACAATTAATATGATGCTTGATCTTCAAGTGAAGAATCAAGAGAAACAAAAGGAGTAGAAGAGAATAACAATTGATATATGAACTAGAAAGTAAATTGCAGGAAGTAAATGACAAGAATCAAAGAGCAATAATTAAAGAACAAAATAGAAAATGGAAGAGGTAGAGAAGATGAGGGAAGGCCCCACAAAGTCATTCTTCTTGGAGAAGAAGATTGAATTTGATAAGTTAAAGGAAGATTCACCACATGAATATGGAAATTCAAGATAAGAATCAATGGTTCAACTCATGAACCAAGAAGAGGAGACTCTCAACTCTCTCAAGCAATCTCAAGTGTGAGAAAACTCAATTGTATTCAAACCTGAAAAATGATTTACATGAAGCCTATTTATAGGCTCATCCTACTTAAGCTGCGAGATAGACTAACTTGAAGTGCAAGCTACTCTAACTTAAGTTGCAAGCTAGTCTTACTTGAGGTGTAAGCTACTCTAAGTCCTAATGGGCTTGGAACACTCTTAAGCCCAATTACAAGCCTAACTAAATCAAAACCCGTACAGAATTTCGTGCTAAACTTGTAGTCCAATTTAAGTCATGATAGATGCCGAATCAGGTCTTGAGTCAAAAATAGGATTTCTAGATAATCTTCTAAGCTTTCCAACGCATCCAATATCACTTCAATCGGACTTCTACAACTCAAGAAACAGCCAAAATTGTGAAGTAGGTTTGATTTGGATTTGCTTCAAAGTTGACTTGCCCCAATTGGCCCATTAAGGTTGTGCTTCCTAGGATCACATCATCCCCTCCTTCTTGAAGAAAATTCGTCCTGAATTTTAATCCTACATTAAAGAGAAGATGTTTAGGTTTATTCTTTTATAAAGATCCTAAAAAAAAGTTTTTGGGGGAAGGAAACTCCCTTATTTGGGAAGGCAACTCCCTTATTATCGTTGTAATTCTCAAACCATCCTCTCGGGTCAAAAACCAGCCTTTTGAAAACAAGTTTTGTGAACAACCATTTCAAATATTTTTCATAAGGTGTAATCCCTTGAAGGTTGTTTGGTAATGTTTGTCCATTATTGAGAGAAACATTTGGAAAGATATTTAGTATGTGTCTTAGTTCTCTCAATGAATGGGAACCTTGATTGATGTGCATTAGTTGCTTTTGAATTTGTAAAATAGGTTCAATGCACATAGTTGAGGTAGAAGTATTAGTAGGCAAGCAAACATCATTAAGTTGAATATTATTAATTGGTTGCCCTATTAAGAGAACTTCTTTTACCTTACTTTTAACCTTATCAATATGCACACTTTTAGCACTTAAAACATAATCCAAACATTCCACTTTGCTGGTGCAAAAAATGTATTTTTCAAGATTAGCAAAATGTTTTTCTTTCTTAAGTAATAACAAAACACATTTTAAATGTTCAAGAAGATTTACTTGTGTTTTGCTATGTACCAAGATAGAATCATTGTAGATTACTAGAAGCCTTTGAATTTCTTTAGTTTCTTGATGAGTGACTTGAAGTTTATCCAAAAGAAACTCAAATGTAGTATGCAAAGAAAAAGATAGAAGAGACTTGTTACCAAAAATGTTGGAGTAAAGAAAATACAATGGATGGTTTTCCAAAGGTATTTTCTTTACTTCTTTTTCTTTTAAAACTACGCATTCTTTACCATCTTGTTCTTTAACCTTTTGATTGTCGCAAAAGTTTTGCTCACTTGTGCCAATTGCCTTTTCCATATTATTTTTTGGCACATTCTTTTCTTTTGCATTTATTTCTTTTTCTTCTTTTTCACTCTTGGCTTTTCTCTCAAGCTCCCTTTTCTCTCTCATTTTTGTTTGAGCCTCACCAATTTCTTTAGTAGAGAGGGGTACAAGAGTAATCTTTTTGTTGTGGTACATAGAAGGAAAAGAAGAATGGGTAGAAGTGGAAGGTTTAGAGTTAGGAAATGTGACCTTTGATCCACTTTTACCAACAACTCCAAGTTGTTTTGATGAGTCACCCTCCTTCTTGAAGGAGTTCTTTCTCTTCACTTTCTTCAACCTTGAGTGCATGTTGTAGGTCTCTAGTGTAGCTTGAATGCACATATCTTTTTCTCAAAACCCTCTTCATTTCTCTCCAATTGGTTCCTCATCATACCTTATCGTCTCTTTACACAATTGATCCCACCAATTAATTAAAGCATAATCATGAAATCCTAGACTACCTACCTTTACTTTCTTTTCTTCACCATAGTAGTAGCAAGTGAATATGTGCTCCAATTTGGTCTCCCATTCCAAGTAAGCATCGGGATCACTCTTCCCATTGAAGTTAGGGATCTTCACCTTCACATTATGTACCTTGTCATTCTTCTCATTCCTACTTCCTCTATGTTCATGTCTATGTCTCAATCTATCAAATCTAGGTCTATGTTCATTGTCTTCCAAATTTGATGAGCCTCTATGTGAGTTGTCATGCCTTGATCCTTTTTTGTCCTGAAGTACTTCTAATCTTTCAAACACTCTTTCTAAGTTCCTTGTCATTCTATCCAACTTCCTATTCAAGTTCATTGTTCTTGATGATGATGGAGGATAATCTTCATTGTCTTCTTCATGTAGTGAAGTCATGGTGCACTTACTGTAACGCCCTTGTTACATTAGTAATCGTAATTAAAACATAATAAAAAAATTGCCAAAATAAAATTGTCTAAAATAATTATCTCATAAATAATAAATAGAAATGTTAATAAATCCTTACAAAATAAATTCATTTTCCTCAAAACCGGGCGTCTACTAACAAACCCAACGATAAATAAAAAAAAAATGTCTAGCCACAAACGGTTCCTTTTCGAGAAGATACTAACCAAAGTAGAAAATAACTAAGAAAATTCACTAAGTCTTCAAACATATTTAGTTTCAGTGGCGTCGTCCTCGAGCTCTGAAAACAACACTTTTAATGAGATATAATCCCAGTGAATAAAAACAAGTTCTAAAAATATTTTCGCAAATAATATTGTTCTTAGCCGGCGCGGTAACCGGAAAAACATTCATGGTACCCGCTAATTTTCAAAATATTAAATATAATAAATTTCCAAAATAATAACATATAAATTAATCAATATCAAACACTTAAAACCACAAACTCATAAAATCTACTATGGTCACATCTCATTACATTTAATCACATTCATCATTCAAACTCTATGCAATGTAACTCCACGAACATGACTCGGTGATTCCCATAATCACTTGACTTGACTCTTTGGTTCCCAGAATCGGTGTGAATCCCGGATCCACTAAGGTCTATGAGCTCATATCCATGCAATGGCGTCCCACTGCCTTCCCCATCCCAGATGGAGGTATCTAATATTCCATCCCAGATGTGAATATTTTAATAATCCGATATCCCATCCCAGATGGTGATATCTCTCATCCTATTCCCGAAATAGAATGTATACCGCCATCCCTTCCCGGAAGGTGATGACCAACTCACGCATAATGCAATATGTCATCCCTGATCACTACAAGAATTTTCGTTGTTTCCCACGGCCAATGGCCCTGGGAAATCCATAAAATCCGTGGAAAAATACACATTTCCCAGGGATGACCCACGGATTCAGATCCCTCGGTTTTCAGCTGGTCGGAAACGTTTCCCACGGGTATGCCCTGGGAAATACCCCGCGGTCACACCCTTGGGAAATTTCTCACGGACTACTCCCTGGGAAAAGTTTCCCATGGAAAAATCCCTGGGAAACGTTTCCCACGGAATTTTCCCTGGGAAACATTTCCCAGGGTTTTAACCTTGGGAAACCTATGTATTTTTTTAATTAAAAAACTTTAATTTATAGCTTAATACTATCGGAATAGCAGAATACTCAACACTATCAGAATCAATGCAAAATAGGGTTCAACACTTCAGAGGAGCAACACTATCAGAATCAATGCAAAATACTCAACACATTAGAAGAATCAAATTCACTCCCTAGAATCAAAATTTTAGCATAGGGTTCAAAGGGACACTGACAGTATCATAGGGTTCAAAGGGAAACTCAATAGAAGTTCTAACCTGAGGTGCGTGGCCGGTGGGAATAGGCGCTGCAGCCGCTGGCAGTGGCTCTGCACGGTGGCCGGAGATGGTGCTGGACCAGGAGGAGGATGACGGACCGAAGGAGGTTGGGGATTTGCTTCGCGTACGGGGACTAAAGGAGATGGAGGATCGCACGTACAGGGAGTGAAGGAAGGCGGGGGTTTCTATTTCCATATTTCCCACCGCCACAGCCCTGGGAAACAGCGCCTCATGTAACATATTTCCCACGTCCACAGCCCTGGGAAACGGCGCCTCATATAACATATTTCCCACGGCCAAAGCCCTGGGAAACGGCGCCTCAACATATTTCCCACGGCCACAGCCTTGGGAAGCGGTGCCTCATGTAACATATTTCCCATGGCCACAGCCCTGGGAAACGGCGCCTTAGGCCACGTTATTTTCTTGCGGCCCAAACCGTGTGAAATGGAAATCTTTTCCCAGGGTCTAACCCGTGGGAAACAGCTAAATCAGATACCCGCGGCCCAATCCGTGGGAAAACAAGCGGGAGCAGTTGGCGCCTCTGTTACCCAAGGCCCAACCCGTGGGAACCATAGCGAGAACTTTCCCAAGGCTTTAACCGTGGGAAATGTCAAAATTTCCTAGGGATTTTTTGCCCTGGGTAATATGCCTTGGGAAATAGCTTAAATTCTTGTAGTGGATGACTACCAAAATGATTCTCAAACTCCATGCATCATATAACATAATAGAGCATGTCACGGTAACAACATAACATCATATAACATAACAGAGTATTTCACGACAACACTATAACATCATATACCATGTAAAGGCATCAATCAACCATAAACTCATACAATTTCATATATAATCACATGATTCATAGTAATAATCACTTAATTTAATATTAAATTCGTTTTTACACAAAACCCCAAATTTAAAAAATAGGATTTGATCACTATTCATTCTTATATTTAAAAATCTCCAAAATTCATCATTTTAACTCAAAACCAAGATTCCCAAATCGTTTGCACCATGGAAGGGTGAGAAAATGTTGTTTTTACTCACCTCTTGAAGACTTCCAAAATTACCCCAAACGTTAAATAGCAACGTCTTTAATCAATCCTCTCCAAGTCGTGAAGCTCCTTCCCACTATGACATTGTTATTCTCTCTTTTCGTTTTCCCCCTTTTAATGACGTGAGTCCGTGATATTGTGCGGTGCTGCACACTTCTTCTATTTCTCTAACGATGTGGCTGCTCTAGCCCTCCACTAATGTGAGTTGTTAATTTTTTATATCTCTTCAATTGAGGAGATAAATCATTTACATATATTCTTATCTCTAAAAAAAAACCCAGCCCAATAGTAAAGCTCATTCCCTCATAACTTCTTTCAATTTTAACTTTGCATCATTTTAGGCCTACTATTTATTTTTCTAAGAAAATCTTTTTTTATTCACTCACGCCCTAAGCCACACCCCATGGACTCTTATTTTGGGTAAAAGCCAATTCTCCCAATAATAATCACGTGGGACCCACAATTCTCTCTAATAACAATTCAAAAGAATTGTTTTCACGTGCAACACTAGTTTGGCTAAAGCCAAATATTGTAACATCAATTCATTATTTATATGTGGGACCCTCCACTTTTTTTTAATCAAATTTTATATTTCTTTATAATTATTAAATAATTTCAATAAATTTTTATGCTACAAAATTTTTACACTAAACCTCATAATAGTTTAATATTTTATTAAAGGAAAATACTATATTAAAATTTTAGGATGTTACACTTACAATTTGAGAAATTACATACAAATTTCAGAGAATTGAAAAACAAATCAAATGAAGATTACACCAATAAGAACAATTACACCACAAAAAATCAAAAGAATTAAGTACAATCCAACAAGGAACAAATGCACTTAAAGAACAAGTGAAAGAAAAGAATTACAAATCAAAAATGAATATTACAAGGACCTCATCACTCACTCACCATTCACTCAAAGATTGCCACTCCTGTATATCACTAAATGTAGACCTTTTCAAGATGATTTCTCTCTTGTCTCTTTCCACTTAAGAGTTTTCTCCTCAAGGGAACTACAAGTTGAAACAAGATCTCAACAATTAGTCTCCATTAAACAAATGACAAATCAACCAATAGGCAATCAATTCAAAGAGGTCAAGAATTTTGAAAACAACTAATACAAAACTATTGGAGTTTAGAAGACAAGCAAAAAAAGTTTCAAGAAGAATTGCACACTCAAATTGATGTGAAGACAAGTTGAAAGAGTTCAAAGTGTAGTTGAACAAGTAATGATCAATGTTCTACACCAATTTGTGAAGGATCTATACAAAGACAATCATGTGAAAATGTGGCAAGTCTTTTATCTTTTGCTGGAATTTTTCAGAATTTGCACTTTTGCCCCAAAACTTTTTATATTTACGGTTTTGGCCCACTTTTTCTTTTTACACTACATTTTTTTTAAACTTCAGCCACTTGACTTTTTCTAATTACAATTTCACAGCAATTACACTTAATTTTTAAATTTACAAAAAGATCCTTCAATCATGAACAAATTTGAACATAATTGGTGTAATACTTAGAAATATGAACAATTCAAGTAGTGTAGAATAATTTCCAAGTGAAGGAGCACAAATCAAGTAATTAGAGACCTGGATCTTTCATTCAAGTGGATGATAAACACACCATTTCCACAATTTGAATTTCATGAAGATCTATTAGGTTTTAAAAATTTGAAATCATTGAAGCACTTTTGTTTAAAATTTGAATCAATCTTACTATTGTGAATTGAAATTTAAATTTGAATTTTGCAATTGTTCAAATTCACAAATTAAGGAAAATAGATCTATGCTTGAATTTTTAAGAAACAATCAAAATAACATGTGATGGAAGAGCACATGCAAGAAATGGAGCCTAAAATTTGAAAGTGAAAATGTAGAGGGAAAAAATTTCACCAAAAATTCAAGCAAGATCAATTCAATCTCATTTCAAATTCTAGATCCATGACCACAATTGGATTCAAATTACTTTTCATCATCCAATTCTTGTGGTAAATGGCTCCACTAGCATGTGAAATTTTCAACATGAATTTGGCTCCAACTCAAAGATCATCATAGAATTTGAAAAAAAAATTGATCAAAAATTCAAAACAATTGAAGATCAAAGATCTAGATACCACATGATGTGATCAAGAAATAGATCACTAACATTTTAGGATCATTCTTTGATTTCAATTGCCAAATATTCAAGATCAAACACAAACAAGAACAATTGATATGAAGCTTGATCTTCAACTGAAGAATCAAGAGAAACAAAAGGAGTAGAAGAGAATAACAATTGATATATGAACTAGAAAGTAAACTGCAAGAAGTAAATGACAAGAATTAAAGAGCAAGAATTAAAGAACAAAATAGAAAATGGAAGAGGTTGAGAAGAGGAGGGAAGACGCCACAAAGTCATTCTTCTTGGAGAAAAAGATTGAATTTGATAAGCCAAAGGAAGATTCACTACTTGAATTTGGTAATTCAAGATAAGAATCAATGGTTCAACTCATGAACCAAGAAAACTCAATTGTATTCAAACCTGAAAAATGATTTACATAAGCCTATTTATAGGCTCATTCTACTTAAGGTGCAAGCTAGACTAACTTGAAGTGCAAGCTACTCTAACTTAAGATGCAAGCTAGTATTACTTGAGGTGTAAGCTACTCTAAGTCCTAATGAGATTGGAACACTCTTAAGCCCAATTACAAGCCTAACTAAATCAAAACCCGTACAGAATTTCGTGCTAAACTTGTAGCCCAATTTAAGTCATGATAGACGCCTAATCAGGTCTTGAGTCAAAAATAAGATTTGTAGAGAATCTTCTAATATTTCCAACGCATCCAAGATCACTTCAATCGAAAATCTGTAACTCAAGAAACAGCCAAAATTGTGAAGTAGGTTTGATTTGGATTAGCTTCAAAGTTGACTTGCCCCAATTGGCCCATTAAGATTGATCAAAAATTCAAAACAATTCAAGATCAAAGATCTAGCTTTGATACCACTTGATGTGATGAAGACATAGATCACTAACATTTTAGGATCTTTCTTTGAATTCAATTGCTAAAAATTCAAGATCAAACACAAACAAGAACAATTGATATGAAGCTTGATCTTCAAGTGAAGAATCAAGAGAAACAAAAAGAGTAGGAGAGAATAACAATTGATATATGAACTAGAAAGTAAATTGCAAGAAGTAAATGACATGAATTAAAGAGCAAGAATTAAAGAACAAAATAGAAAATGGAAGAGGTAGAGAAGAAGGAGAATGGCGCCACAAAGTCATTCTTCTTGGAGAAGAAGATTGAATTTGATAAGCCAGGGAAGATTCACCACTTGAATATGGAAATTCGAGATAAGAATCATTGGTTCAACTCATGAACCAAGAAGAGGAGACTCTCAACTCTCTCTAGCAATCTCAAGTGTGAGAAAACCCAAATGTATTCAAAACTAGAAAAATATTTACATGAAGCCTATTTATAGGCTCATCCTACTAAAGGTGCAAGCTAGACTAACTTGAAGTGCAAGCTACTCTAACTTAAGATGCAAGCTAGTCTTACTTGAGGTGTAGGCTACTCTAAGTCCTAATGGGCTTGGAACACTCTTAAGCCCAATTACAAGCCTAACTAAATCAAAACCCGTACATAATTTCTTGCTAAACATGTAGCCCGATTTAAGTCATGATAGACACCTAATCAGGTCTTGAGTCAAAAATAATATTTGTAGATAATCTTCTAAGCTTTCCAACGCATCCAAGATCACTTCAATCGGACATCTGAAACTGAAGAAACAGCCAATACTGTGAAGTGGGTTTGATTTGGATTTGCTTCAAAGTTGACTTGCCCCAATTGGCCCATTAAGGTTGATAAAAAATTCAAGACAATTGAAGATCAAAGATCTAGCTATGATACCGTTTGATGTGATGAAGACATAGATCAATAACATTTTAGGATCTTTCTTTGAATTCAATTGCTAAAAATTCAAGATCAAACACAAATGAGAACAATTGATATGAAGCTTGATCTTCAAGTGAAGAATCAAGAGAAACAAAAAGATTAGGAAAGAATATCCCAATTTAAGTCATGATAGACGCCTAATCAGGTCTTGAGTCAAAAATAATATTTGTAGATAATCTTCTAAGATTTCCAACGCATCCAAGATCACTTCAATCAGACATCTGCAACTGAAGAAACAGCCAAAACTGTGAAGTAGGTTTGATTTGGATTTGCTTCAAAGTTGACTTGCCCCAATTGGCCCATTAAGGTTGATCAAAAATTCAAAACAATTGAAGATCAAAGATCTAGCTCTGATACCATTTGATGTGATGAAGACATAGATCAATAACATTTTAGGATCTTTCTTTGAATTCAATTGCTAAAAATTCAAGATCAAACACAAACAAGAACAATTGATATGAAGCTTGATCTTCAAGTGAAGAATCAAGAGAAACAAAAAGAGTAGGCGAGAATAACAATTGATATATGAAGTAGAAATTAAATTGCAATAAGTAAATGACATGAATTAAAGAGCAAGAATTAAAGAACAAAATAGAAAATGGAAGAGGTAGAGAAGAAGGAGAATGGCGCCACAAAGTCATTCTTCTTGGAAAAGAAGATTGAATTTGATAAGCCAAGGAAGATTCACCACTTGAATATGGAAATTCAAGATAAGAATCATTGGTTCAACTCATGAACCAAGAAGAGGAGACTCTCAACTCTCTCTAGCAATCTCAAATGTGAGAAAACTCAAATGTATTCAAAACATGAAAAATGATTTACATGAAGCTTATTTGGCTCATCCTACTTAAGGTGCAAGCTAGACTAACTTGAAGTCCAAGCTACTCTAACTTAAGATGCAAGCTAGTATTACTTGAGGTGTAAGCTACTCTAAGTCCTAATGGGTTTGGAACACTCTTAAGCCCAATTACAATCCTAACTAAATCAAAACCCGTACATAATTTCGTGCTAAACTTGTAGCCCAATTTAAGTCATGATAGACGCCGAATCAGGTCTTGAGCCAAAAATAAGATTTGTAGATAATCGTCTAAGCTTTCCAATGCATCCAAGATCACTTCAATCGGGCATCTACAAATCAAGAAACAGCCAAAATTGTGAAGTAGGTTTGATTTGGATTTGCTTCAAAGTTGACTTGCCCCATTTGACCCATTAAGGTTGTGCTTCCTAGGATCACATCACTTAACGAGTGCCCTTAGCAGGACCTTTTTTTTTTTTTTTACCAATACTTGAATGAGTTTCCATTTAATGAAGTCAAGTCATATCATTTACTATTTTCTTTCACTTATTGCTGTTGAGTCCCTAACTAAGGGTATATTTGTTTTAGATTTTGATAGAATTGATTATGGTTTGGAGAATTGTTTTTAAAAGAAATGATTTTCAAAAAAATTAACTTGTGTTTGTTAGTGATATTTTAAAAAGTAGGTTTAGAAGAATTGATTTTGTTTCGATGATAAAAGTAGATTAACTTTTGATGAGTAAATATAAAGAATTTTCAGGGTCCCACACCTAGAATTAATTTTATTCAACGCAAAAGCTATGAATTCTTGATTCCATCAAAATCAATTATACCCACCCTAGAATCAATTTTATCCAGCATGATTTTGTCAACCGAACACAAGATAAATAACTTTCAATTCTATTGACCTTGTTTTTGCTTCCATTATTGATTCTAGGCTGTCCATAATCTTAACCAACGGACACTAAGTAAATATGTTTTTCACTTTTAAATTTTAAATTATGATTATTTAAAATTAAAGATCTGTTTATTGTTTTTAAAATGTTATATTTTAGAAGTTTGTTTAAATACATGAAGGTCTCTCTATTGCTTTGTTTGGATAAGGAGAGAAGTAGAAAGGAAAGAAGTAGAGAAGAAAGAAGTAGGAGATAAGAGAATATGAGTAAAAATGGGTAGATGTTTATGTTTTTTTGTCATGACCCGAATTTCGTTGTCATGACCGGTCGAAAAGGAAAGTCTCTCTTTCCTCTTCGCAGTCTCACAAGCATACAAAAATTTGTTTCATCCAAAGAAAACGATTACATTTATTAATTACAACATAATAAATATAATACATGAGAGTGACTAAAACAAAACAAATTACAAAGTCATGTTAAAAACTATATGCTCTTATGCTATGAGTATCAACCCATTATAAGTTGTCCACATGGCATCCAAAGCTTCCGGCGGCTTCGTAGATACCTGCATCTAAAATGTTAAACGTGGGGTGAGTCCACTGACTCGGTGAGGGAGTTCCCCCAAACACATGCAATCACACAAAATCCATGGTGAAATAAAGTCACACACTCAGGTAAGCATTAGATCAAACAAATAGACAATGACTTTCAATCTATACATCATAAATGTCTTTACATATGTAAAATATCTCATTAACTAACAAGATATTTCTTGGACATCTTGTCCCTCAAGAGAGTATTTGTGGAATGGTTTGCACGACATTCTTTTCTCATAACTCAAGTCCCTCACAAGGAATCAATACATTTCTCATGGGTACATATTACATATCATAACATCGAGTCTTTGGGTATCCTAGGAGGTAGGTTCTCTGAGGACCTCCTGTCCCGATGGTTTTAATTTCATACCCCGGAGATACCGCTCCCTTCGGCCAAGAACAACATCCCTCCTCAACGCCCGGGGTATCTAATGAGGTCCCCTCATCCCTGACGGTGATATTTATATACCGGAACCTCCCGTTCCCCGATCGATTACCCAAAGATTCATAATCATTCTTTGACAATCCATTCCATCGAGTACTTCTTTCAATAAGTTTTCAACCACATACCTCAATCATTCATTACACGCACTACAAGAATAAGGTTAATTAGCGACGGAATTTTTGCGACGGCCTCAAATCCATCGCTAATTTTATGTTTGCCGTCGCAAATGGTAAAAGAGATTACTGACGGAAGTTCCATCGCAAATCTGTCAGTAACGTTCCCGCCATTTTACGCGAAATGTTGGCGCCAATTTGCGACGTGCATGGCCGTCGCTAATGTGCAAATGTTTGTCCAAGGTCATTTGCAACGGCCATATTGGTTTGCGACGGACGGTACTTTTGCGACGGTCATTCTCAATTTGTGACAGAATCGTAATTTGCGACGACCTAGCCGTCGCTAATATTAAAAGGCCGTCGCTAATTTCCAATAAGTAACTCGAACAGTTTTCTTCCTCCCTCAGTTGTCATCTTCGCCGTTTCTGCTCTACATACTGCAGGTCTGCACGCAAAAAAACATCTCCTTTTGTTCACTTCTTCTTTCTATTTTGTTCATTTTTCTTTCAAAAAATTACACTACCTTCTCTCATTTCTTCTTTCTAATTTGTTCAACAAAAAAGCACCGTAAGTTTACATTCATAACATCTTCTCCCACGATAGGAAGCATCGAATCGGTAAGAGTTTCCTATTTGTTCATCTTCTCTTTTTGTTTTCCGTTTTAAAATTTGTTTTGTTGTTTCTCCCGTAACTTCTCCCATCTGTTCTTCAGATTTTATAGCATGTTGTTTTGTTCCTCCTATTTTTGGTTTGTGTATTATTAAGCTTATTTCTTCACTTCTCTGATCTGCAGATTTGCCAGCGAAGAGAAAGCTGCCGCTCCTATCACAAGACATTCCAAAATTGTATGTCCTTATTTCTTTATTTGTTCTTGGTTGTTTATAGCATGTGAGGTGTTTTAGAAATTTACTCTTTGTAGGTAATGCCAAATTCTGTTATTTGTGGTAGTACAAGTTATATTCTTCCACATGGTATATAGTTAACTCTAATGTTTGTCTACCTGAAAAACCAATATATTTTGTTAAACAATTCAATAGGTGTTTGTAAATGTTAGCACGAAGAAGAAACAAAAAAGCAATAGAACATGAACTAACAAACTGAGAGCTAACTGTATAATAGAAGACATTATAGTAGTTAATAACATTCCAGAGGGCTAGAAACTTGAATGTTTGGTGAGTGAAATACTTTGGTAATTTACATCTGTCTTTATGGTTTTGGTAATTGGCAGCATTGCCCTTTTTAAGGTAACAAATGTCTTTTTATTAATTAATTAATTAATTAATTTATTTATGCTTGTTAGACTTTTTCCATCGGTATTGAATTTTTTTGTAATGTTTGGACCAAGATATTTGATAAATGCGTCATAAATTGAGTAATGAAAGTTTGATTATTGTTCATTGTTTATTTATTTATGGTATAAAGGTTTAAAACTATTAGGATTATCAACTTATGTATATTTCACAAACTTTGGAAGTTTTTTCATTTCAATGACTTTCTCCGTTATAGTGGCTGCTCTGCAATCTGTTATATTGCTATAGTGTTTTTAGTGGTGGGTGCTCCGCAATGCATTCAGTCATTAACTTCTCTGGCTGATAGTTTTAGTTCTTTTTGAACTAACTCCTTTATGTAACCATATGTGTAGGCTACTATCTCAAGCTTGCTTTACGATGTCACCGACAAACTTGATGCATTGATCATTCTCATTTCCCAAACTTTTTGAAATATGAGCCAAGTTTGTATTCATGGTTTCTCTAGATTTCATATTTTGAAGAGAATCACTTGTCCAGAAAAAGGGTGTTTTGATTGAAACAACTGTGTTTTGGAACATTGTTTAGTGTAGGGAAATGTAAGTGATGTCTTGTGTTTGAAAACTAAATATAAGAACCATTTCTTTTGGCAAAGACAAGAAGCGAATATGCTTTTGCCAAAATCTAATTTTTCTATGTTTTCCAGAATCCGAATCTATTTGTGTAATGGCCAAAATATTTATAACACCCAATTACAGGAGGAATCACTTTTGGTTGTCTAGATGTGATTCTTGGATTCCAAGAAGCAACCCCTAGAAAACCTAGGAGGTTGATGAAATCACTTTTTGAGTGTATTAAATTTACAGGAAGAATCTTTGTTGGTTGTCAATGTAGGCTTCTAGGGTGCCAAGAAGCAATCCCCAGGTTGATGAAATCAGTTTTTGAGTGTATTGTAAAATGATTTGAACTTCTCAGTCTCGCTATGTTATGTCCATGATTCATTGTTATGTATTCGTTGTGTTGGCTTGTATCTGTAGTGCTTGCTCTTGGAAAGAATAGCATGGGCGTCAACTTGGGTATGAATAATAGTAATTGTAGATTGTGTTTGGTTCACATAATTTTAGTTGGGGTTTACTTGGAATGGAGTATTTAATTTGATTTCCCTGTTGAGTACTGTCTAGCTTTTAAGTTCTTTTTATATATAGATTCTTACAGCTTTATATTTATGATTATATTCAATTTTCTGTTGGGCAGGTTCTTGATTTGTGAAAGTTATATACATTTCTAGTTGTGCTAGTGTTGCTCTCATTCTAATTGGTAAGTGATTTTAATTACTTTTTCCTTGTGGTTTAATGTAGTCTATTAAGTGGTTACTGTTGATGCTGTCTTTGCTCTTTAAAAATGAACTATTATGTAACATTAACAAATAAGATAAATGAGGATAAACATGAGCATGATAAGAATATTACACAATCAACTATGCATGTAACCTGACAATTTTTTTATGATTGTGCTATGGTTTATAAACTACACCATGTGCTTTGTTTTTTCCTTATTCACTATATGGTTAGTAGCTTGCAATAAACTATGTGATTTACCTATAAAATATATAATTGATAAATTATATAGACAATGACTATTCTATTTGGTTTATTTTTCTTTCATTGCTGTCAAACCATTGCTCTGATTTAATGGCAATGGTTACACAGAGAAGGCTTATAATACATGTAGAAAATGTGAATTGCTCTTGATATTCTATGTCTATGCCGTATTACTAGACTGCCAATGTGAAGGAAATTTGTTTTTGAATGTGCAGAGGCATGTCTTTAAGGGAAGTATAAAGTTAATTAACTTATATCTTGAAGGAATTAATGGGTTATATAAAACAAAGATAGGTGAGAGGAAATATAGGTGTAAGGCTAATGCAAGTGTATGTAGTATTTTTTTTTTATGATAAATAATGTGTGAATGTGATGCTCTCTTGAATATAAC
This sequence comes from Sophora flavescens, assembly GCA_030762895.1. NCBI lineage: Eukaryota > Viridiplantae > Streptophyta > Magnoliopsida > Fabales > Fabaceae > Sophora > Sophora flavescens. The sequence goes on from CM061069.1 coordinate 61,093,919, forward strand.
TGTTGAATTTAATTTTTGAAGAGGATACTTCCTCTATTTGTGAATAAATTTTAATTCTAAGATCTGAGTTGGAATTGTTCACTTGTTATGGTAATGGATGGTAGTATGGTATACTACTTATTGGATATTCATTGAAAGTGAACTATATCTTCATTTTTAAATTACGTTCATGTGTATGATTTGGAAATTTTATAAAATTGAGGTTGATTATGACAGGTTGGTAAAGAATTGATGTTTGAATACAATTCATTATATGATATATATTAATTTGATTGCAAGGTAAGTTATAAAGTGATGAAAGCATGTGAGTTTGATGTATCTCTTTTTGTAATATGGTTTATATAATGGTCATTGTCTATATAATTTTTGTTCCATATTTAATCTCATAATTGTTGCATATATTTGTTTATGAATTAGTTCTGGAGAGTCACGTTCGCTGAGAGAGTAAGAATGCGACTTTGAGGTTCAACAAGGGAAAATCGCTTCCAAGCAAACAAAGCAAGAGACGGTGTGTTTTTTTTTAGTTAATTGAAAGAATGTTTGATATTGATTTGATCATTTTTTGGTGCACCTTGATATGGAGATTGTAATTGTTTTGGTAATATATTGCCTTTTGATTGATGTCTATAATCTGTTTGTTGAATCACCTAAATGCTGAATGGACTATGAATTTTCTTTATTGGTTTTGTGTATTTTTGACAGGGTTATGGTTATCAATATTATATTAAATGATCCTTATATCTTTTTGTTCACTTTTGCCTATATCTGTTAAGTGTTTTAAGTTTTAAGTTTCTTCCCTATATTATATTAAATGATTCTTATTCTTGTAATGTTGTTTATGTTTTGTTTCAAGTATGTTGGGGATATTATAAATTGTCTTTATAATAAATATTTATTTTCTAGATGAGTTGATCGTCGAGAAAAACCTTAGTTACCCGTTTGAGGTGCAATATTTTGGAGCACGTGTACTGTTGCAAGTCATTGTGCTCTTGATATTGGACCTCGAATTGTCCAAGTGGGACAGTTTGAGAAAAAACTTTTTCTTTACTAGTATAATAGCTATTCATTAATTCTTACGTGATATATCTGATGAAAATTTGGTCTGACGCATTACCATTTGTTCTCTGGGTACATACTTGATTGTGATATCTCACCCTGGTCAAGTCATGTACTTGGAGACCAATGGGAAATGCTGCTGAAATTTCATCAGATATGATACATGAGAAGTGATGAGTAACTATTATACTAGTGTTGAAAAAGGTTTTTCTTGAATGGGATAGGGCCATACCAAATAAAGAAATGGAGCAGTTCTGCGAGTTTGCCCAAAATAGTTTTTCATTATAGTTATCTTTTTTTGGCGCAAATGCAGAGGATGGAATTTGTTCCTTTGAATCGTACTTGGATGTATGATAGGGTTTATCCGCGTAGAGGGGGATTAAAACAATCTTTCTTAGATGGTGTTGAAGAATTTATTACTAAGGCAAGTCAGTAAGATACTTATAACAATGGGGGGTTGATTAGATGTCCTTGTGTGAAGTGTGACTGTACCCGAATTAAGAATGTAGACGATGTGAGGGTCGACCTGTATAAAGTTGGGTTTAGGCCTAATTACTGGATTTGGACAAATCATGGAGAAGAAATGCCGCAATTTGATTTTGGCATTGACCAGAATTGCACCGGTGGTTCAAGTAGTGGTGCGTGAAGCTGGATATGGAGATCATATTGTTTCCATGGAGGAGATGGTGTGTGACGCTCTTATGATGTCCGGGTCGTTTGAGTCCAATAATACAGAAGAGCCTCCTAATGCAGATGCACAAAAATTTTATAATCTCCTAACAGAGGCAAATAAGCCTTTGTGGGAAGGGTCCCCCGACTCGAAGTTATCGATGTGTGTTCTACTGTTGTCTGCCAAGTCCAATTGGAGCATACCCGAGTTAGGCTTGGATTTCATTGCCAAAATGGTTTTGGCCAGGACGCCTTTCAAAGGAGGATTACCCAACAATTATTATGATGCGAAGAGGTTAATGTCCAAGTTAGGATTGGAGTCCAAGAGGATTGACTGTTGTCAGAATGGGTGCATGCTCTTTTACGATAATGAATTCGACAAAAATGATGGCGCATTGGTTGAGTGCAGATTTTGTCACGCACCAAGGTATCGTCAGCGCAACGCAAGTAGAAGTAATCTAAAACCAGTTCCGGTAAAGTCGATGTTCTACTTGTCAATCATTCCTAGATTACAGAGGATGTTTGCATCGATGCAGACTGCAGGAAAAATGACATGGCACCATGAGAATAGGAGGAATGCAGGAGTGTTACGCCATCCTTCTGATGGTGAAGCATGGAAGCACTTTGATCGGGTGCATCCGGATTTTGCCGTTGATCCTCGTAATGTACGACTTGGGTTATGCTCGGATGGCTTTACCCCATATATCCAAGCCTCGGCATCACCTTATTCATGTTGGCCCGTTGTTGTTACCCCTTACAATCTTCCTCCCGAAATGTGTATGTCAAAGCCATATATGTTCTTGACTTGCCTGATTTCGGGTCCATCTAATCCAAAGGCAGGCATTGATGTATACTTTCAACCTTTGATTGATGATTTGAAGAGGTTGTGGAATGGTGTTATGACGTACGATATTTCTCGAAAACAAAATTTTACAATGAAGGCAGCGTTGATGTGGACAATTAATGACTTCCCTGCGTATGGCATGTTGTCTGGCTGGGGGACGCATGGGAAGCTTGCATACCCGCATTGTATGGAGCATACAAAGGCATTTACCTTAAAATACGGGGGGAAGTCGTCCTGGTTTGATTCCCATCGCAGGTTCTTACCGAACGATCATCAATTTAGAAGGAATAAGAATGCCTTCAAGAAGGGGGTTGTTGAAATGGATGGACCGCCTCCGAGGTTAACACCAGAACAAATTTGGAGTAGAATCAGGGACTTGCCAAAAGTGATCAAGTCGGGGTTTCCAAATTAGATGGTTACGGGCAGTGGCATAATTGGACAAAGAGGAGTATTTTTTGGGATCTTCCTTATTGGAAAGATAATTTATTGAGGCACAATCTTGATGTAATGTACATTGAAAAAAATTTCTTTGACAACATTTTCAACACTGTGATGAACGTGCATGGCAAGACCAAAGACAACGATAAGGCTAGAATGGACTTACAGTTGTACTGCAGGAGACCGGATTTGGAGCTGAGACATTAGGATAATAGGAAGATGTACAAGCCAAAGGCCAATTATACCTTGACTATCCAGGAAGCAAGGTTAGTTTGCCAATGGATAAACGGGCTCAGGATGCCTGATGGTTATTCTTCTAACTTGGCAAGATGTGCTGATGTTATAAAAGGCAAGTTGCATGGGATGAAAAGCCATGATTGTCATGTGTTTATAGAGTGCTTACTTCCTATCGCCTTCAGTTCGTTTCCCCCCCATGTTTTGAATGCCCTTACTGAAATAAGTCAATTCTTCAAGGACTTGTGTTCTGCAACTTTAAGGGAAGACGATTTGACCAGGATGGAACAAAACATTCCACTCATTTTGTGCAAGCTGGAGAGAATATTCCCCCCCGGGCTTCTTTGATTCAATGGAGCATCTTCCGATTCATCTTGCATATGAAGCTAGACTTGGTGGTCCAGTTCAATATAGGTGGATGTATCCATTTGAAAGGTAATTTAAGTATCACAGTTATTGATCCACTTTCATGCATATTAGTTAATTAATAATAACCTCGTCATTTTTAATAGATTCATGGGCGAGTCAAAACGATCGGTGAAAAATAAGGCTAGGGTTGAAGGTTCGATATGTGCGTCTTACTTACACCGTGAGACAATTCATTTCTGCTCTCATTATTTCAAACACATGGTTTTGTCTCCAACAACTAGAAGGAACGAAACGGAAAATGAAAATGGAAGACTACCTGGAACCTTATCAATTTTTTGTCTTCCCGGTCGTCATTCCGGAAAGGAGTTGACACATTATTTAACGGAGGCAGAGTGGAACTCAGCTCATGTTCATGTATTGATCAATTGAGCCGAGGTTAAACCATACCATGAGTAAGTATGAGCTTATAATTTTTATTCCTTCGATAGCATATGTCAATTTTCATTGATGTTATCCATATATGTTCAGTTCATTCTTGTCTTCTCGTGATGCATCTGCTCGTACTCATGAAGATTTTCCAAAATGGTTTAAGCAACAAGTAAGTATCTTCCCATTTATCATTCTATTATTCACTATAATGTATGCGGATAAAAACATATATCGTTAAACTTTGTGAATAGGTTTACAATGAGGCACCTACTGTCATTAATCAACATTTACGAAACTTGGCTGACGGTCCTCTGACACAAGTCAAAGAATGGCACACATACTTTGTGAATGGGTACAAATTTCATACTCAATCATGGACAGAAGACAAAACAACAATAAATAGTGGTGTTTACGTAAAGGGTGAGCCAGGCGGAGTTGCAGATGACTTTTATGGTGTCATACAACACATATATGAGTTGTCATATCGTTATTTAGATTACCCTAAGAGAATAGTGTTGTTTTATTGTAATTGGTTCGATCCATCTAGTAGAGGCACTAATTTGAATAAAAAATATAATATTGTGGACATCCAAATGAGTAGAAGATATCATATGTTTGATCCGTTTATCATGGCGTATAATGTGAGACAAGTATATTACGTTCCTTATCCAGCAACTCAAACAGAAAAACGAGGTTGGTGTGTTGCAATCAAGACAAAACCAAGGGGTCGCATTGAAATAGATGTTTCAGAGTTGGATGAGCCATATCAAACGGATGAAATGTCACATGCAAATGAGGTCATTGAAGTTGAACCAATCTCATATTTACAAGACACACAAGTTGTAGGGGAAGAAGTGGATACCTCCAGCTTGACATCAAATCAAGTCATTCCGGATGAAGATGTTGAAGAAGCAGAATCAACAGAAGATGAAGAAGATGAAGATGGCTATGAATATGACACTGGCTCAAATTCTGAATAACAATTACTTTATTTATTTTAGTGATGTATTTTGTATTAAGTAGTATTGTCATTGTCATAACTTTAAGTTCATTATGATTAGCATCATTTTCCATTATTTACAAATGTGTGTTTGTGCTTACTTTAAGTTAATTATTATCACCATCAATTTCCATTATTTGAAAATTTGTGTTTTGGTTACTTTTAATTAATTATTATTAGCATCATTTTTCACTATAGACATGACTGATGGTAAGGGAAAGGGTAAGGCACCTGCTGGAGGGGCACGTCGTCGTGGTCGACCCCGCTTTGTGACACGGACAGTCGATGACGGATTCGTGTCCCTCCCGTCTACATCTGTTACACTACGCCCACCGCCCACACCCATGCCTCCACATGATATGGCACCGGCACCCCCACCTGTTGCTCATACACCATGTCCATCGCCCACACCCGTGCCTACACATGTTCTGACACCTCCCTACCGACCTGTTGCTCCAGCCACTCAGTTCATGGACACCTCCATTGGGATCACGATGATGCCCACCCCAAGGATTCCGACTCAGACCCATGCAGACAATTCCAGACAACCAGATGCATCAGGGGTGGATTTTCCCATGGACGGTGATCATCAGTCTAATGGTGACGACGAGGAGACTTATGGATATTCCTCGCCTATATCATCAGATGATGAGGAGATCGAGGTTATGTCAGATGATCGAGTTATTCTTACCCCGACCGGTAAAGGGTGAGAAAGATCTCAAATATTGTTATTTTATTGTTGAGTGCAGATTTTATATGTATGTGTATTGATTGTTCTCATGTTCTATTGATAAGGTTCCTTCCATCGAGAAAATCTGCAGAGGCCGTCACGTATGCAGTTACATCTCAGTTTGATCGGGCCTGGAAACATTGGAGTGAGCTTGAGGATCAGGATCGGGATCGATTCTTTGCGGCTTTTAAGGTATTTTGTACTTTTGAATTTACTTCCATTTTTTAGTTACTTTTAATGTTTCTTTAGTTTATTATTATCCTAAAAAATATTATATTCTCCTTATTTACAGGAGAAGGCTGCTTGGAGAGTAGAGCATTCCACTGATGTAGAGATAATTTTTCATCAAAAAGCGAGCAAACGCCTCTCCGAGTTGTTGACGAGATATCGAAAAAAGGGTCAGCGTCCAAAATGGTGTTTCCCACCCATTTGGGAGGAGCTATGTGCTTACTGGGCTACACCTGAATTTAAGAAAAAATCCGCCCAGGCAAAGCTCAACAGGGCCTCGGAAAAGGGTGGGAGCCTGCACACTGGCGGCAGCATCAGTAATCAGGAGCATGCTCGACGCCTTGTAAGTTCCAACATCATATTTTGTTAATTCATTAGATGTCTGGCTATTAAGGTAGTGTAACTTCAAATATGAAAAAGTGTTTTTTTGGTGCAGGCTAGGGAGCTTGGCCGTAGCGTCAAGCCGGTTGAGCTTCATGCCCGAACTCATACTAGGAAGGGTACCGGCGAGTATGTAGATGAGCGCTCTAGACACACTCAGGTGATTTACATGTCTATTTGTTGGAAATTATTTTTATTTTATATTTAATAATTATGGTCATTTTGTATTATGATGTGCATCAATTTTAATGACAGGAGGACTATCGTGATAAGTTATCTCAGGTTCGGTCTCAGGCAGCCTCATCTTCCCCTTCCACCACACTTGACCCAGAGGTGGAAGCCCAATTGGAGTTGCAGGCATGGGTCGAGGTTGCTGGCGGTAAGAACAAGGGTCGCATATACGGTATGGGAGACCTAGCCGGTAACTATCGACGCGGGTGCTCCAGCATCTTCACTCAGCAGAGTCGAGCATCGTCCAGTACTAGGCCCCGCCAGTCTCATGAGTCTGCGGAGATGGTCAAGATGCGACAGAAACTGGCAGCTCAGGATGAGATCAATCGGCAGCTGCTTACTCAACAGACACAGATGATGGAGCAGATAGAGATGATGGCAGCTACACAGAGAGAGCTCATGCTGCGTTTAGGAACCAGCACCCCTCAGCCACAGTCGCAGCAGGACCAACACCTTCACAGCACCCCTCAGCCACAGCCACAGCCACCACCGTCCCAGCCTGAGGGTCATCAGCAGACCAGTGACGAGGATGATCAATCCTTTACAGATTTGTTAATGCGGGGCTATAGAGAGGGTTATTAGTTTCTTTGATATTAGATTTTATTTTGTATGATGTATGCTTTCTGTCAAAACAATTTGCTTTTATTTATGAATTTCATTTATTGTTTAAAACTATTATTCATTTATCATAATATAGTCTAAATTCTAACTAATATAAAAAATAACTAATGTTTATATTAATTTTGAATTTTATATTAAATATTAAATAATTAATTAAAAATAATTCATATTTTAAATAATTAATTAATAAAAAATTAGTTAATTAATAAAAATGTGTTGCAATTTGCGACGGCTATTCCGTCGCTAATTTATGTTGATTTGCGACGGTTAGGCCGTCGCTAATTTCTATAATTTGCGACGGTTATGCCGTCGCTAATTTCTCATAATTTGCCGTCGCAAATCAACATAAATTAGCGACGGAATAAGCCGTGGCTAATTAGCGACGGTCATTTAAAAAACCCGCAGAAACCTTTTGCGACGACCCAACATGTGACGGATTTGTGGTCGTCGCAAATCCGTCAGAAACATGTGTTTTGCGACGGATTTAAGCTGTTTGCGACAGCCTTTAGCCCTCGCTAAATTCATTTTTTCTTGTAGTGACGCGAGCAAAATTAATAATCTCATACTGAACATATATCATATTTTGCATTCATCAATAACATAATCAACTCATTCATTTCTCAATAATTTGAGTATATAAAATATCATAAGTTTAAGACCTTAATCTCGCATTAGACATTTCACTTATTGTATTCTCAAACAATATATGAACCTACTCAACAAGGAACACTTTCACAATAATTCTAATAGTAATATTCCAACCATGAGAGAAATAAATAATTTACTTCATTATCCTGTCAACCTTTCACATACAATAACACTTATCATAATCATATAATAGAACTTACCAATAAAATTATCAACTCAATCCATTACATAATACTTTCAATATGCAATCTCATGTACAATTCAACATCTTAATCTCATAAAAATAGTACAATAGTAACTTCTCATCACCATTATCATATATATGTATATACACATTAATTCACCTATAAATACTCATAATGTAAGACATACATCAAAGTATGCAAAATGGTCTTTAAATACTTCAAAATGTCCAAAAGAGCATGTTTTAAAAAGGTAAAAGAGTGTAACCATCATAAACTATCATAAACAGTGATGAACCATCATTTTTGAAAAAAAATATAATTCCTTTGATCACCATTTTTATCTTAACTTTTAAAATACTTGGAATTTAAATCTGAAACTTGTTTGATATGAAAGTAAACTCAGAGAACTTTCCAACAAGTGGTCATTTACCCAAAATTGATATCAAATAAAAAATGTTATGCACATTTGAAGTTAAGCAAGTCTCCATCTCAGATAACCTTGTACTGAGCGCTAGTTTACTGCGATGAGTGCCGGTGGCGAAACAACAACCCATGCATTTTTTCCCCTTTTTACCATTTTCCTTCCAAACTCAGCCATCAATACCATTTATAACAATTCAAGCATATCAAACACAGTGAATACATCATGGATTCAATATTATAAACTTGAATCAAAAGATTTTCATAAAAAGAGATTCATCAAATCAACTCAAAAATCAACATTTCATCAATATGATTCCTTTATCAAAACCCCTAACGAGACCCATGAAATTTTACTTACATAAATGTAATACCTGTGATTTTTTTTATTAAATTGATTACAAGTTTTGATAAATGTGATATGCAAATAAAATATTTTCTATGATGGATGTATATCGATTTTTTTTAAAAGTATTTAAATAATTAATTATGTTATAAATTAGAGTTTTATTAGTATTAATGAATTAAATAAATTGTGTATGAGATTAATATGATACTCCCTCTGGACTCAAATATATAAGCAAAAAAGTAGCTATATTTTGTGGACTCAAATATAAGCAAAAGATAATCAATTCAACTTTAATTAATATCAGTATCCCAAAAGTGAAGAAAATCAACCAATCCAATCAATTCATTTTTTACTTTTCCAAGATCATTACACACTCTTGAGACAATTAAATGGTAGTTTAGTAATTGTAGCTCATTTTTTTTTTTACATAAATCATGACAATTAAACTAAATTAACTAACTTCCTTAATAAATGTGAAAAGATAGGTTTTTTTGCTTATAATTAGGTCCGGAGGTAGTAGTTCATAAGTTGACATATCCTCAATAATTATATATAATAAGCTTTAGAAGTAAATTAAAATATGGGCTTTTTCCTATATCACCTTTAGGCCCAATGAGATTTTGTCCTAATTTGAAGCTTAAAGAGGAAGCTTATCTCTTCCTCCCCTTATTTTTCTAAAAAAAATTCAGAAACCCAAAGCTTAGAGAGTAAGAGAGATAGAGCTGATTGGAGGAGAAGGCTAAAGAGTGGAGCTTGAGGTGCTTCATCATCATCCTTCTTTCTTTTTCATTTTTAACCTTTTCAAGAACTCCACCTCAAGCCTCAAGGTGAGGGAATGTATGATTTTTTTTTTTGTATATTTTTTTGGTTTATGATTTAGGGGTTTTGAGAATGGTATGAATTAAATGATTAATACTGAAATAAAGGTGAAAATATGTTTTTTTTGGTGAATAGGTGAAAATTGTTAGTTGTAATTCAGTTTTTTCAGTTAAAAGTTAGTTAATGTGTTAGTTAGTGACTTCGTCAAAATCTGTTAATGATGATAAAGTGTGACACAGTCCATGTGGAACTTTCTTACTTGTATAAATACCTTCAATGTGATGAATAAAATCAAGTGTGAAATTTATAGTGAATCTATCATCTCATATTCTCTCTTTTCTCTTCTCTCTTGAGTGCAAAGTGTGAGTACCATTCCTAAAGTGTATCAGTGAGTGAAACTGATCATAGTGTGTGTGTGCGCCAACAGTGGTATCAGTAGCGGAAGATTAGGGACATGTGAGAGTGCTCGACAATGGCTGCAAATGGGAATGGAGGTTTTGTTCCATCCATGCCAATTCTTGCTGGCAAGAACTATGATCAATGGGCGATAAGGATGGAAGCTATCCTTGGTTTCCAAGAGATATTAGAAGTTGTGAAAGAAGAAGTTACTGAAAAAGATGATAATGTTACCAAGAAGAAGGATTATAAGGCAAAATGCCTTTTCCATCAATGTGTTGAGCAGTCTAACTTTGAAAAGATTTCCAAGGTCAAAACAACAAAAGAGGTCTGAGATATCTTGTTCAAAGCATATGGTGGTGCAGAGAAGACCAAGAAAGTGAAACTCCAATCATTGCGAAGGCAGTATGAGTTGATGGGAATGCAAGATCAAGATTCGGTTGCTGATTACCTCAACAGGCTGCAAGTATTGGTGAATTCAATAAATACTTGTGGAGAGTCCTTTACTGATCAAAAAATAGTTGAAAAGATCCTCAGAACTTTAACTCCTCGTTTTGATCACATTGTAGTGGCAATCGAAGAATCTAAGGATCTTGAGAACCTGAAAGTGGAGGAGCTGCAGAACTCCCTTGAAGCTTATGAGCAAAGGCTCAATGAGTGAGATGGAGGCAAGGAGACTGAGCAAGCACTTCAGGCTCATCACAGAGGAAAGAAACAAAGAACATAGGGCAACATCAAGACTGGAAAAGAGAAGGGGAAGCACACAAAGGAGAAAGGTTCCTCATATGACTCAGGGAATCACTCTGGTCAGTCTAATGGTGAGGAGAGGAACAAGAAGTTTAAGGACAAGAACAAAGGAGACAAGAAGAGCTTCAATATAAAGGACATGCAGTGCTACAATTGTCAGAAGTATGGCCATTTTGCTAATGAATGTAGAGGCAAGAAAGTGCCAAGAAAGCACAATGAGGCTCAGTTAGCACAAGAAGAAGACCCGGGATCTGATGACAATGTATTACTGATGGTGACAACAACTGGAGACTCTAATGCTGCTGATCAATGGTATCTTGATACAGGTTGCTCGAATCACATGTCTGGAAGGAGGTAACGATTCATTGAATTGAATGAAAAGGTAAAAAGCAAAGTGAAATTTGCTGATAATTCAATCATTGAAGCTGAAGGGATTGGAAAGGTGCACATCAGAAGAAAATATGGTGTTAAAGCCTTGATCACAGATGTTCTTTATGTACCTTGCATGAAGAATAATCTGCTGAGTCTAGGGCAATTGGTGGATAAAGGGTATTCAATGATCCTGGAACAGAACCAGATGAAGGTGTTTGATGCTCAAAAGAAACTGATTTTAAAAGCTCCTTTGACAAAGAATAGGACTTTCAAAATTGGAATCCAAGTTCTGGAGCATAGTTGTCTCAGTGCAGTAATGGGAAATGCAAACTAGCTATGGCACTATAGATATGGATATCTCAATTTCAGAAGGTTGGATCACTTGCAGAAGAAAGGCCTGGTTCTAGGACTTCCACAGATGACACAGCCTGATCAGATATGTGAAGCTTGTTGTGCAAGCAAGCAGCCAAGAAATGCCTTCAAGGATAGAGCTCTTCACAGATCCAAAGATAAATTGGAGGTGGTGTATTCAGATGTGTGTGGTCCTTTTGAAACTCAATCCATTGGAGGTAACAATTACTTTGTGTCATTTATTGATGAATATTCAAGAATGATGTGGATCTACCTGATTAAGAAGAAAAGTGATGTGCTAACCACTTTCAAGAAGTTTGTGTTGATGGCTGAGAATCAAAGTGACAGGGCAGTCAAAGTGTTGAGAACAGATGGAGGAGGAGAATATACTTCTCATGATTTCCATAAGTATTGTGATGAGAAAGGAATCATGCATGAAGTAACATCACCTTACACTCCTCAGCACAATGGCATTGCTGAAACGAGAAGCAGGACAACACTCAACATGGCTAGAAGCATGTTGAAAGGGAGAAGTCTACCTAAAAGTTTGTGGGGAGAAACAGTAACAACAACAGTGTACCTGTTGAATATGTGTCCAACCAAAGGCTTGGAAAATTCAACTCCTGAAGAAATGTGGATAGGAAGAAAGCCTGATGTCTCAAACTTTAAAATCTTTGGTTCCTTGTGTTACAAGCATTTGACTAAACAAACCAGAAGCAAATTGGATGACAGAAGCAAGCAGGTGGTCTTTCTAGGGTATCATCCAACAGGTGCATACAAACTACTTGATCCAAGAACCATGAAAGTAATGATAAGCAGGGATGTGATCTTAGATGAATCTAAGTGGTGGAACTGGGAGCAGAAAAACAGTAGCAGTGTGGTGTTAGATCTTCAAGAAGATCAAGCTGAGTCATCAAATCCTGCTAATGTTGATCAGTCACATAGACCTCAGAGGCAAAGACAGCCACCTCTAAGGTTGAATGACTATGGAATTACCCCAGATAATGTAGTAAGTGCAGATGGTGAATTGGTGCATATGGCTTTGTTCAATGAAGTGGAGCCAGTATCCTTTGAAGAAGCTATGACAGATGATAGATGGGTGGCAGCAATCCAGGAAGTGCTAGCTTCAATCAACAAAAATGATACTTGGGAATTAACTGATTTGCCTCAGCAGAAGAAAGCAATTGCAGTCAAATGGGTGTACAAGGTCAAGGTGAAGCCAGATGGTTCAATAGCCAAGTTTAAGTCTAGATTGGTGGCAAAAGGGTTCCTGCAGAAGGAAGGCATTGATTATCAAGAGGTGTTTGCACCTGTGGCAAGAATGGAGACCATAAGGCTAGTGACAGCTATAGCCAGTTACAAGAAGTGGACACTTCACCAGCTTGATGTGAAGTGTGCATTCCTCAATGGACCCTTAGATGAAGAAGTATATGTGTTACAACCACCTGGTTTTGCTATCAGAGGAAAGGAACAGAAAGTGCTGAGACTTCACAAAGCCTTGTATGGCTTAAAACAGGCACCAAGAGCCTGGAACAGAAGGATGGATGATTGTCTAACTCAGCAAGGCTTCCTGAAATGCAACAGTGAGCATGGTGTGTATACTCAAGCATTGAATACAGGTGACACTTTAATTATTTTGTCTGTATGTTGATGACTTGTTGATAACTGGAAGTGATGAAAGTCTGATTGTAAAGCTAAAAAAGAGATTGATGACTGTGTTTGAGATGACTGACTTGGGAGAGCTAGCATATTTCCTGGGAATTGAATTTCTCAAATCAAAGAAAGGGATATTCATGCACCAGAAGAAGTATGCAACTGATATCCTTAGAAAATTTAAAATGCTTGATTGTAACTCATCTTCAACTCCTGTTGAGATTGGTTTGTAATTAAAGAAGGAATGTGAAAATGAGGAATCAGTTGATGCAACCAAATTTAGACAGTTGATAGGCTCTCTAAGATACTTGTATAATACCAGACCAGACTTGGCTTATGGAGTAGGTCTGCTGAGTAGATTCATGGAGGAACCTAAGTCATCTCACTATGCAGCAGCTAAAAGACTGTTGAGGTATGTGAAAGGAACTGTAGGACTTGGACTACTGTTTCCTAATGAAGAGAAAAGCAAAGCTGAGTAATTGGCTTTACTGATTCAGACTGGTGTGAGGATAGAGAGGACAGAAAAAACACTTCAGCCTACTTGTTCATGTGTTGCAGTGGTCCTATTTCCTGGTCCTCAAAGAAGCAGAATGTTGTGGCATTGTCCTCATGTGAAGCAGAGTATGTTGCAGCTGCAGCAGGAGCTTGTCAAGCAATGTGGCTTGAGACATTTTTAAAGGAGCTGAAGCTTATTGGAACTAATCCAATAAAGTTAAAGGTTGATAACAGATCTGCAATCAACCTAGCCAAAAATCCAGTGAATCATGGAAGAAGCAAGCATATTGAGACTCGCTTCCATTACCCAAGAGACCAAATTACTAAGGGGAACCCACAGCTTGAATACTGCAAAAGTGAAGAGCAACTTGTAGATATATTCTAAGCCATTGAAGCCAAGCCAGAGAGATTCAAACTTCTAAGGAGCAAGATTGGGATGGAGTTTTTAGAAAATCTGAATTAAGGGGAAGTGTTAGTTGTAATTCAGCTATTTCAGTTAAAAGTTAATTAATGTGTTAGTTAGTGACTTAGCCAAAATCTGTTAAAGATGATAAAGTGTGACACAATCCATGTGGGACTTTCTTACTTGTATAAATACCTCCAATGTAATGAATAAAATTAAGTGTGAAATCTATCATCTCATATTCTCTCTTTTCTCTTCCCTCTCCCGTGCAAAGTGTGAGTACCATTCCTAAAGTGTATCAGTGAGTGAAACTGATCATAGTGTGTGCGCCCCAACAAAAATGTGTTTGAAACATTAAAAATAATAACTGAAAAAATGTTTTGTCTTTAATGTATGTTATATCTCTTTGTGATTTTGTTACTAGCATTGTTACTTGAATTTTTCTCCTGCCCAGTATTAAGAGCACAGTGGCTCGACTTGCGTAGTCAAAATTTGCGTTGAATAGGACTTTTTTTTTGGCAATCAGGGATGCCTACACATGTTATACTATATTAGTTTGAAAAGTAAAAATGTCTTGGACTATATATATATATATATATATATATAATATAATACTATCATAGTCTAAAATGGCAAAACGTAAGTTATCTTGCCTTATTATATATATATATATATATATATATAAAATAGTTTTATAATAATTTTTTTGTGACATTTTATAAGGATTGTTTATTCTATATTGATATTATGTTTAATATAGTAATGAGTGTGATGATGATTATATTGTGTGCATGTGAAATATTTTAGATATGTACACTACAAAAAAAACCTATTTAGCGACCGAATATTTCGGTCGCTAAACATGATAATTCGGTTGCTATACTGTGTAGCACCCGAATTAAGGGGGTAGCAGAAACCCTGGTGGCTAAATGTTTAGCGACCGAACTTGTATTTCGGTCGCAAATTTGCGACCGATATTTCGGTCACAAAATTATATATTTTGGTCGCCGTATAATTGGTCGCATGCTCAGATAACCGAATTCGGTGATCGATATTCAGTCGCTATTTCGATCGCAAATTTTGACTTTTTTTTAATAAAATTTTCCTGTAACTTAATCCTACCGACCAAATTTTGTTTTTCAACTATTACCCCATTGATTTTTAATTTCTGATATAAACAAAATGCACCAATATTTTTTTTGAATAAATAGAAAACGTAAATATGATGTACTAATGATCCAAAACACCACAGTCAATATGTTCAAGAAAACATATACATTAATTAACGCAAGTTTAATAATTGTTTATAAAAAAAAAGTTTAATAATGTACTAATTAACGATCAAAACATAAAAATACACCACAGTCAATAAGTATTAATCAAAATATCAAAACTCATCAATCTTCCAAAGGGATGAACATGTAGAAGCGAGAACCCCCAAGGTACTTAAACTTTGCCAATGCACCAGTGGACAACAAATACAACTCCCTGATACCATTTGTATCTGTTGCAAAATATGGGCAATCCTCATGGATTACTATATTCCCATTGAACAGATTTCCGTTTTTGTCTTCAATAGTCACAACACGCGGTATTTCTTGTCCCCAACGACGGTAGAATGATCGCGGCATTGAAATCAAATCCTGCAAATACACAAGAACAATTTAGTAATGATTAGTTTATGCCTTAACCATCATTACGTGAATCCGATTGTTATTCTTAAGTTGATGAGATACTGTACCTGGTCTATATGGATGACTGTCTCAAAACATTTAGTCGGATCCATTTTCTGATAAAACGATAAGGAAAACAAGTCATATGTCTAAACTTCATCAAGTGATAATAAGAAGAGATGGAAAGATCCATGTAGCATACTAGCATGTTAAAATAGAACAAAGAAATGCAACTTCACATGCAACTTTACAGATTAGCAAACATAGTAGTTTTCAGGAAAGCAGATGCTTTTACGTCGTTTTGAAGGATGGTTATAGAGAGGACTTTTCCTACTGGAAATGCCTAGATAACCTAGTAAGGATGGTCATCAACAACTATTTCTGGAAAGCTCCATTGCCTAGTGAAACAAATGAGTAGAAAACCAGAGTTGCTTTCATAATATTGTGTACAGAGCTGCTTTCTAATGTGAATAATGTTTGAATGATGACGGCACGTCATGTGCCTGGAAAATTGTGCCCCACCCTTCATTTTATCTAACCCTATACTTAATCCTTCATTATCTAAGACATTGGCCTTAAGGCAGAATTAAAGAAAAACCTCAAACTTCAAGAATCCTTCAAGCACATCCAAAATATTGAATGAGCATGTGTGCCCTGAGAAGGTACACATGCTCATTAATATTGAATCTCAAATAGGAAACTAAGGCTTTCGTAGCTTAATAATTAACTCTAGCAGAAAATAAAACCATTGACTTATAAGGATTGTAGCATACTTCAACAAATATATATTGAAGCATATTTCAATACAAACTTAGATAAAATATAGTAGCAAACATCCTATTGAGCTCCGCTCTCCACTAACAAGACAACACATAATTGTCAAACACATGCATAACTTCTAAATTAGCAACACACAACAAGCATCCCGCCTTTTTGACAGGATCACATCCTATTGAGCTCTACTCTCCACTAACAAACAACACATAATTGCAAATACATGCATAAATATTAAATTATCAGCACACAATCAGCATCTTGCCTTTCAGGAAGGATACCTTCCTATTGAGCTCAGCTCTCTACTAACAAACAACAAGATATATAGTGTGTATAGGCCATCATTACCCCTCTACATTTTATTCAGACATTATCACAGCTAACATTGGTAAGATTATCCTCAATATGACCCAGTGGGTGTCATTGCCATTGCACACTATAATGCATAAATAAAAATAATCGTGTCAGAGCTGAAATGACAACATTTGATAATATTACTTTATAAGGTTTCTATCCAAATCCCAAATCTAATAGAAAACTAGTTATGTTTGGTTGTTTTGTAAGAGGGCTATAAGTGACCCTCCTACTGGAAATGCCTAGATAACCTAGTATGGATGGTCATCAACAACTATTTCTGGAAAGCTCCATTGCCTAGTGAAACAAATGAGTAGAAAACCAGAGTTGCTTTCATTATATTGTGTACAGAGCTGCTTTCTAATGTGAATAATGTTTGAATGATGACGGCACGTCATGTGCCTGGCAAATTGTGCCCCACCCTTCATTTTATCTAACCCTATACTTAATCCTTCATTATCTAAGACCTTGGCCTTAAGGCAGATTTTGTGGTTTTGGCCTTAAAGAAAGAAGAACGAAAAAGTCAGAAGCTGCCAGGGCCAGGTCGTGATGGCCATCACGGTCGTGATGGCCATCAGGGCCAGGCCGTGATGACCATCACGGCCGTGACAGACCAACCAGGAAGAATTTCCAAGGCAGAATCCGTCACGGCCTGGCCGTGATGGCCATCACGACCGTGACGCGCATTACTTGATTTTGCCAAAGGGAAGAAGACTTACTGTGCT
This sequence comes from Sophora flavescens, assembly GCA_030762895.1. Lineage (NCBI taxonomy): Eukaryota > Viridiplantae > Streptophyta > Magnoliopsida > Fabales > Fabaceae > Sophora > Sophora flavescens. Next base: position 61,111,513 of record CM061069.1, read on the forward strand.
GCGGTGGTAACGGTGGCGTTGCTCTAGTGGTGACGGTGGTGGCGCTGCTCTAGACGTGCGGAGGAAGACGGACCTAAGAGAGAGAGAAACGGTTAGCGACGGAGAGAGAGACAGAGACAGAGATGGTGAGAGAGAGAAACATAGAGGGAGAGGGAGAGGGAGAGAGCTTACCTGACGGCGGTGGCTGGAGGCTGGTGGTCGGAGCTCGCGAGGAAGAGAGAATGATGGCCAGAGAGGAGCTGCTGCGCCGCGCCGCTTGCGTGTGAGAGAGAAGAGAGGAAAAGAGAGAAATGGGGGAAGAGAGGAAGGAACGTCGCGATTTAGGGATTTCAGTTTTAGCGACCGAATTATTCGGTCGCTAAATCGGTCGCTACACTGGTAAATTTGAAATTTGAATTCATAAATTTAGCGACAGATTTAAAATTCGGTCGCTAACACGCTCTATTTTAATTCTTTTATGCGCCTTTTAGCGACCGATTTAACATCGGTCGCCAAGATAAATGGAATTTAACCGTTGCATTTAACTCGGTCGCCATTTCGGTCGCTAAAAAATCATAAATTTTTGACTTTTACTTTCCTTTATTTGGCGACCGAAATAGAGACCGATAACTCTGCTACGCTCTATTTCGGTTGCTATTTCGGTCGCAATATCAACTGTAATCAGTGTTTGATTTAGATCCTACAATCGGTCGCCATTTCGGTCGCAAACAGCAACCAACAAATTCGATCACTATTTTCGGTCGCTAAATGACCTTTTTTTTTGTAGTGGTATTCGGTGGAATGAATTGTCTTTATTTATGTGAATCTTTGGGTAGGTCGATCTGGAAGCGAGAGATTCTGGTATATAAATGTTACCATCGGGGACGAGGGGACCCCGTTAGGTACCTCAGACGTTGATGAGGGATGTTGATGTTGACCGGAGGATGCGGTATCCCCGAGATACGAAATTAAAACCGTCGGGGCATGATGTCCTCAGAGAACCCACCTCCCAGGTTACCCAAAGACTCGCTGATATTATGATATGTAATATGTAACATGCCCTTGTGAGGGACTTGAGTTATGAGAAAATAATGTCGTGCAAGCCATTCCACAAGTACTTTCTTGAGGGACAAGATGTCCAAAAAGTATCTTATTAGTTATGAGATCTTTTGCATATGTAAAGACGTTTATGATGTGTAGATTGAAAGTCATTATCTATTTATTTGATCTAGTGCTTGATTGAGTGTGACTTTATTTTCACCCTGAACTTTATGTGATTGCATGTGTTTGGGAGAAACTCCCTCACTGAGTCAGTGGACTCACCCCACGGTTAACATTTTAGATGCAGGTGTTTGCAAAGCCACTGAAAGCCTTGGATGCCATGTGGACAGTTTTTAATCGGTTGATACCAATAGTTTAAGCATATATACTTTTTAATAGGACTTTGTATTTTGTGTTGTTTAGTTACTCTGTTGTATTATATTCATTATGTTGTAATTAACGAATGTAATATTTCTTTGGATGAAACAAATATTTGTATGCTTGTGAGGCTGCGAAAGGGAAAGAGAGACTTTCCTTTTTGACCCGTGATGACTACGAAATTCGGTTCATGACAACAAATCCACAAATCCCACCAAGAAACTTGGAATCTATACTACCAATTAGTATAAACAAAGGATGAATAAGGCATACTCATACCATTACCAAAGCAAAACCAAGCATAAATACATAAACCCCTACCTTATATGAAGACCATATGCTTCAATAATCAAAACAAGAGATGGAGAAAGGAATAAGATTAACAACATTAAGTTTTTCCCTCTATTCTTTCTCCAATCATCCAAGCTCTCTTCAATCTCTCCACTAGGGTTTAGAAGTGGAAGCCAAAAAGGATGAGGGGATGAGAGGTTCCCCTTTTAAAGACAAAGCCTAAGGTGTTTGGGACAAAAATATCCCTCACCAGAAGAGGATTATGGGAAATGAACCATAAATTATTTTTGACTTATTAGTTAAACTAATTAAATTGCTAAAGGTAGTTTAGATAATTAAATTATTTAGAATTTACTAATAAAATGAGATTCCTGATTTCTCATTTTTTTAGGGAGGGCAATAATTACGCAGATAAGCCTGCCTCTCATGGAATTTGTTTACAGGGTTTTCATTGGTGGAATACTATTCCACTATAACAAAAAGCACTTTTAAGGGCAATTATTATGGCTTTTAGTAGCAATAGTAATGGCCGCCAAAACCTTTACCGACAATTTATTTATTAGCCGGCGTATCCAGTATCGCTAAAAGCTTTCCCGACAATTGTAAGAAATGTTGGTAAAGGCCCAACTAATTGCCGCTAAAAGTCAAAAGTTATAGCGGCAATTATCATGACCTTTAGTGGCAATTTTAAAAGCCATTAAATATGATTTTAGAATTGTCTTCTAAGCTTATTTACCAGCTTTAGTCTATTGCCGCTAAAAGTTTTACTTGGCTTTTTCCAGCAATTACTATTGCCATAAAATATTAAGATTATTTGTACTCAAATTGTGTATGATTTGATTAACAAAAGTTTTAACGACAATAATATTTGCTCATAAAACACTTAAATCATGACATACAATTGTTCCAAATAAATCATACTAAAATTCATTTTATCAAAACAAAATATATTCCATTAAATTCATAACAAAAAATAACAACCATCATTAACTTAAAGAGTGTCATCAACAAAACATAAAAAATATTTATTATAAACAAAATTGTATTTAAATAGGTATAAGGGTACCCAAACCCATATACAGTGATAAAAAGAGTGACAGATGTACAACTTCAACCCTGAGAAAACAGGACCTGTAATACTGAGTGATCATTCTGCAGGATTGAAAATACATTATCCCCACTAACACAAGGACCAATTCATCAGTATCAACTTCAACCAAATACAATAGAAAATCAAATTCATCAATATCAACCAAATACTTATGAGCCCAGACCATTTCAAAGAAAAAAGGTGTGGTGGGCAATTTTTAACCCAAGTAACGCCATATAGCTTCCATTCTGTGAACAAGAGCTAGGCCATCCAATGTTAAAAGATGAATCAATATTTGCATCCCCCACACCTAGTAGAAGAGGAAAAAACCAGATTATTGCATCCATCCTCCAAAGCACCTTAACCGCAACATCTATAGATCAAAGGTAGCACAACAACATAAATTTAAATGAGGACAACTGAAATCTGTGAGTGTATATAGCTCCTAAGATAGATTTAAAGAATAAAAAAAAGCCCCTCACACTTTAGCCGATCGAAAGGAGTGCACCAGAAAGTAATAAATCATTTTAAAAGGCCCTTGACCCCAGTTAGTGCCAAAAAAGGTAGACAAGTGATAATGTATCCAACAAATTGCTAATTAATTATATTACTAACAGAACTTGCAAATGCAGAATATATATAGTGATCACCAAAGAGGAATAAATTAGTAGACACTATTATTACAAACTAAAAATAATTCTATTCATAAAAAATAATTCCTATTACCCTTCTTCTCAAACAGAAACAACTCTATAAGCTTCTTTTTATAAAATAAAATAAAATTAGTTGACTAGTTCATTTATGCCAGTAATCTCCTTAACCTGTGATTCCAAAAATAAAATAAAAATTTAAAAATTAATCTTAGGTTCTCACACAAAATTGAGCGCACGCTACAACAGCGTTTCCAACTCGATATAAAATATTATATTTTAAATTTAGAAAACAGATCAAGTAACACTCAGAAATGACGAGAAAATCTCCAGAAACGAAAACAATGGAAGAAACGATTCTGAAGGAATTGGAAGGAAGAATCTACCTAGCATGAAACCTATTCTCTAATTACCAAAATATATGATGTGGCCAGAAAGTTAAAGAACGACTTTATTAAAAGTAAACTCGTTTAACCATTGGTCCAAAAATATAACCGTCATTACCGCTCTGTTTGGTTGTGAGAAAAAAGGAGAAGAGAGAAAAATGTGAGAAATGGTATGGGAATAGAGAAAGTGGTGAGAAATAGAGCAGATTTTATATGTTGTTTGATGTAAGAGAGAGAAATAGAGGAGAAATATGTGTTTTCTCTCTCCCCTTTATTTGGTTGGATAGAAAATAAGAAGAAAGAAAAATAATTTTTTTTAAAATGACAAAAATATCCTTAACTAAAAAATCAATATAAAAATATTTAAATTTAATTGATTTCAGTTATTTTAACTAATCTAAATTTAATTCATTTCAGTTATTTTAATTAATCAAATAATTTAAATTAATTTAACTGATTTAAGTTATTTTAAATAAAATTTATTAGTTTAATATAATTATTTTATTTATTCAATTTAATTTAATTAAATAAATGATTAATTTAATTCAATTTATTTAAATTTATTAAATAATTGAATGAGAATAAAAAAGAATGGTACAAAAGTCATTTTACATGAAACACTCTCTCACTCTTCCATTTTCTTCTCACTTGGGGAGAGAAAAAAAATTGAGGTGGGTCCCACCAATTTTTTTTTCTCTTCCCTATTTACCTCCTCCACCAAATAAGAGAAAAGTGTATTTTCTTTTCTTTTTTTCTCTTCTTGTTTTTTCTCTTTTTATTTTCTACTCTAACAAATAAAGGCTGTATGCTGATTGATATAATAATTATTATTTGATACGTGCACTTCTATGACATGTAATAATCTAATTTCATAACAACTAATCACCAATAACACATTAATTTCAATTCAAAGACAAATCCTTCGGATAACCACCTTTTAATTTCATGCCCCAACCTTTTAAAATCCATACCATCGAGGTTTAAGAAAATAATATTTACTTACCTCTACCTCGCGTAGACCACCAAAGATACGTCCCAAAGAACTCTGACATTAACTCCTTTGACCTCGTCACTTCAAGCCTAAGGATCCCTTCTTCTTTCCTCATCTTCTTCTCCTTCGATTTCTTCTTCAAAACCTTGAATTTCACTTCCTCGGAGTTCCTAGGTAGTTTTAAGATTCAAAACGACGTTTCAGGGTATTAGAGACCAATTTATAGAGCCCAAAAAAACAAAAATGGGTCAAAATGTGTAACAAAGTTTTCTGTTCGCGCAGCTGGCTCTAAGCGTCAGTTTTCTAGCATGAGCATGGGCGCCCAGTGCTTGCTTATCTACAGCTCAGCGCCATCTTGAGCTATAAATATCTAAAAATTACAAAAGTTATATCATTGAAAAGATAGCTGGAGGATCTAAAACTTTCATGAGGAGGCCAAGAGATAAAACTGACGTTTAACGGGTCAAAATATGGTTGGAAGTCAGAAGTAGAGGTGCTGGCACTTGAACCCACTACAAGAAAATTGCCCTACATTGATAGACAACTTTACTGATGATATGTTTTCTGTCACTAGAGATGACTTTTACCTATACTTTTTGTGAGTAGATGTTTCTTCTTTAGTCTAACTTTTATAGGCCTTTTCTTCTTTTTCTCCACCTTTCTCCGTTTCTCGACCTCAGCTTCTGCCTCCTTCTCCATCTCTCCCTTATTGACTATTCAACCTTAAACCCTCTTCACCGACTCAGAACCTTGGATTTCTCATTTGGCAATCCCATTTTGCGATGGCAGAGGGTGCTTCTCGTTGGCATAACTGATTGAATCACTTGCATTTTTCTTGCAATTTGCAAAGGTTTAAATCATTTAATTGATTTTCATTTTTGAATTTGGAACCTCAAGCTCCAATTTGAACCCTAGAGCGTAGGTTTTCTCTTCATCTTTGTCTTCGTGTTTGTTCTCTTACACCATGAGCATGGCGTCCTTATGTAGTTGTTTGTCGCGATCGTTCCGTCCGGATGCCTCGAAAAAAAAGAGGAGTCGCTATCAAAATTTATTTGATCGGGAAACTTTGGAAAAACCCTTTTTATTTGAAAGAAACTGGTCATTAAAATATGAGATCTCAAGCGCGGGAGTCGATTACGAGTAGGAAATGTGTTAGCACCTACATCGCCCATTCTACGAATAATACATTTAAATTAATTGCACAAATTTAAATTATTTATTTTTTTACCACAAAATTTATTTACAAAAGATTGTGAATTAATATTGCCCAAGTTTAATTCTTTTAACAAGAAAACTTTATTTTATTACGATTTTATGATTTTATTTATTTTTTTGAATTTTATAAAATTCATATTGATAAATACCAAATGAGGTTGAACATGATATATAAGTCCACATGGCAACTTCAAATCTAAGGGATTGAGCAAGAAATTTTTCATAGAGCAACCCCAAAATAAAATATATTCAATTTAATTAATTATTTTAAAAAAGGAATTAACAAAAAGGGATGTTGTTTCATGGTTTATATTTTTAATTTATTTTACTTTTCGATTAAACGTTGAAAAGTCCTAAGCAAGGTTAAACATGGCACAAGTCCATAGGGCAACCTTGATTCTAAGGCATTGAACACGATGTTGGAACCAAAATTGTTATGGTTAAAATAATTTCTTAAGTTTTGATGTTAACAAAAAAAATTAAATGTGTATGGCAAAGTTATGTTGTGAACTAACTTGACTATTTTCAGTATGCAGGACATATTACTTATCGCTAGACGAGGAAACTAGTCTAAAGTTTCTTTTGGAAAGTCTAAAAAGCATCGCGAGTCCAAGGTTTACTCGTTAGACGAGTCCTCAAACTCATCTGGTAAATAACTAGTCCAAAGAGTTATCGCTAGACGAGTAGTTAAAAATAACATATATAAGAGGCACTAGATGAGTGTTTAAATCCGTGAGGAAAAGAACAAGTCCAAAGACTTGTAGTCCACCCGGTATAAGCTAGATGAGTAACTGACCAGACTACTCGATAAAAACAAAAGTTAAGTTACACTAGTCTACCTGGTAGATCAACTGCTAGACGAGGTATCATTGTACTACCGAGTTACTTTCTGTTCTATGTTCAAATTGCACGTCCAAAGACATATCTATTTTTCACCCGTCCAAACATCGAATTTATTTCGAATGATTGATTATTTAATTTCGAATGTTTCCATATCCTTTCCTAAGTGATTTGAATTATTTATGACTTTGTTTCTTGGTAAGAGAAACATAGTACCATCGAATACAAAAACTTTGTACTCTGACACACAAATTGTTGTAAAGTTGAATAAAGTACAAAGTAGGAAAGACATAAAGCTACTTTCGAGTACAAGAGAGAAGTGATAAAACCATTTCAAGCTCTACTGATAAACATGAGTACTTTTCTGAAGATCACATATCAAGTTATTAGAACTCAACGGATCCTAGCATTTAATGCTATGTCTAGACGGATATTTTTGAAGACCGTTGAAGAAGAAAGAACTCAAGCTGAAGAACTCTATAAATATTGGACGACCCCAGTAAAGAAAAAATCGAAGCTCTTATTTTCAAAAGTGTCAAACCTCTGCAAAAACTTATCTCAAATACTTTCATTGTAAACTCATCTGAGCTTAAACTTTCATACCCTCACACATAGTGAGCTTGTAGATCAATCTTTAAATATCTTAAGTTAGAGAGAGCCTGAAGAAGCTTGACTGAAAAGGAATACTTGAGTGCCTGGAGAGGTGTTGAATACTTGAGTGATTGTAAGCCTGAAGAGGTGTTTAATACTTTTAAAGCTATTGGTTTATATTGGAGAAAACCTTCAAGTAGAAGGGACTGGACGTAGCTCTTGGTTGGAAGAGAGTGAACCAGGATAAAATTGCTTTGTGAATATTTATCCCTATCTCTTTACAGTTTTCGTTTATACTAACTGTGGGGACTTGATTCCGAGTTTGCTAACTCTTTACAAATAACTTTTAGTGTGTGTTTATTACTTTGGTTGCTTGCAAAAAGGTTTTAGAAAAAGAGTTTTTCAAAAACTGTTAAGAAACACAATTAAACCCCCTTCTTGTGTTTCCTAGTGTCAACTGAAATAACCAAAGTTAACACAAGAAGGGGGGTTGAATTGTGTTTACCAACTTTTTAGGAAACTTTGAAAATTATTTTCGTAGGCAGAGCAAGCAAAAATAAAGCTAAGGAAAGTTAGATGGGTGACTCATCTAATTTCGGGATAGAACACACGTGCATACAGAGAAGGTTAAAACAAGATTTGATATTCACAATATTAAATCCCCAAGTTAAAAGCTTAAACAAATAACTCTTAAATAAATTAATGAGACGAGGGAATATGAATATTACTCAAGAGTTTTATACTGGTTCACGCCAAAATCAACAGGGCTACGTCCTGTTCTTGGCAACACAAAGTTTCCACTATAACTGATCAGATTACAGTACAAGTATTCTTTTCATACCTAGCCTCTCCAGGCTCACACTCAAACAAGTATTATTTTCTCTCCTAGCTTCTTCAGGCTCAACACAGTAAAGGGTAAATGTTTTGAGTAATTAATACAGCTTTACAAGTCTTTCAGATAACACTCAGAGTGGAATAAATGAAGGAATGAAAGACTGCGGAATTTATGTCAAATGATTGAAGAGCTATTCAATTAAGGAATGAAGAAGTAAATGAGCAAAGTAAATGCTTCTTTGAATATGTGTGCAAAGCTCTTGACTTCATCTTCATGGTTTGGTCTATATAAAGGCTTCAATCAATTTGATCCGTTAGACACAGCTTCAGAAAGTGTGCTCCATTGATTTGAACTTTTGGGATGCCATTAATGCCAAAGAGTTGTTCTGTATAAGCATTAAATGTTTTGGGACATTGTACTTTGACATATACGACTAAGAGTACACTTTGCTTCTGAGAAATTGTTGTTTCAGAGTTGCAGTAGCATACTTCTTGTATTTGTAGTAGAGAGCTTTCCATTCCAGTGCAACACTCAGTTCACTTTCTGGAAAGTACTTTTACTTTGTACTAAAATAGCTAAAAGCTACCGACTTGGTGCAGAGGTAGCGTGTTTATCCTTAAACACTTGAAAGAATGAATTCTTTATTCTTTGTCCTTGGTGCTTTTATCCAGAGGTATTCGAGATCCTTAAGGAAATCATCTTTTTCAAATAAGGTTGACTTGGACTTTCTTCTGACAGGTTTGACAAAAGAATTGATTTAGCAGAGTCTGAGAAATTAGACGGGTGTCGCCGAGTCTAAAAATAGACGGGTGAGATGGTCCAAAACTTAGACGGGTGAGCAAGTCATTTTTAGACGGGTGATCCACAGAAGCTTCTTCAGACTTTTGATCCTTGCCAAGCCATCAACTAAGTCAGAACTTTGACTGAGAGTTGACTTGGTCTCTCTCTAAGTTGCCTAATTTTCAAACGGGTGGTTTTTCAGACGAGTCTAAAAAATTGCTCTTTAGAGAAAATTAGACAGTTCAGATTTAGACGAGTGGCCTTAAGTCTATTTTCCTACACACTTAGCATACTTATCAGTAATTTCATATGGTTCAATATTACCATACTTAATCTATTTGGAATCATCAAAACTTAGAGAATTTACACATTGAATGTGTTCCAGACTTATGAGGTCTCAACATTCTCCCCCTTTTTGATGATGACAAATAATTTTTCTGATTGTATTGAACATCAAAAAGTAATAGTAGATATTTAGACAAAAAGATATAAGTATGCAAATATGCTCCCCCTTAGTTTGTGCATTAGATGAAAACAAGTATCAGAGCAAAAACAGACATCAGAGCAACAAGTTACAAAGCAAGACAGATTTTACTGTTATTATTTCTGTTACTATTTTACTTCCTCCCCCATTTGGCATCAATCGAAAAGATAAACAACAGATATATTAAAAGAATAAAGAGTCAAAAGTAAGAATGATATATTCATTTCATCTATAATCAAAACAATTGTTTACAAAATATGATAGGCGCATCACTGACAATACATTGCATGACTCTAGACAAAAGATAAAAAGACTAAGTCCTAAAAACTAAGAACTAGGTCCTCCTTGTCCCTTGAAGAAAGCTTCCAACATCTTATGCATTGCTGCTTGCTGAGCTAAGATTGTGGCCTGGAATGAAGCTTGCGGTTCCAAAGCCAAATCCTGTTTCTGTATAACAGTTTACAGACAGGTGGCCATTTCATCCAGCCTTTGATGAGCAGCAGGGTCATGTGCAACAACAGGAGCAGTGGAGTCTGTTGTAGCCAAAGAAGTTGCAGATGCAGATGGAGGGGGGACTAGGAGGAGGGGTAGGAGATGGAGGAGGGGTAGGAGATAACTCTTCAACTAGGGTTTCATCCTCAGGCTGAGGATCCATATAGACACCAGTTGAAAGAGTGGTTTCAAAATCATTGTTGGGAAAGAAAGTATCCAGAAACCATTGGATTCTTTCATGATGGAGGGGATACTCAATATGAGTAAGCATGAACTCATAAGATCTCCTAATGAGATTTATGGGGGTTACAGGGGTAGATTGAGGAAAGTTCAAGATAAAGAAAGGTAAAATGACAAAGAAGGGTGAAAAGGTATACACACAGGGTGAAAAAGGATAAAGGGCATAAGCTTGACTATCTTTGGTGGGGATATCCTTCTTTTCTTCCTCAGACAGCCCAGAGCATGAGCCACATCTTAAGTATCTCCAACCTTCAGGTACTTAGAGGAAGTGGCAGTGGTGAATATCCTCTTTCTTTACTTGAATCTGTCATCATCAAGATCAATGAGGCATTCAATCTGTTTTCTAGGCATGTAGATGACCTTCTGCTTTCCTTTTAGTACCATTGAGTCAGGCATTACTTTGATCTCAGTGGAGGGCTTCATGAAGACATGTGGATTAGGCTTCCCCCTTGCTGAGGACTTCTGCTTCTCAGCTAGCTTCACAAGTTGTCTTTCTGCTTCCAGAGAAGCAATCAGATCTAAATCCTTGCTAAACAGCATGTCAGAGCTACAAGCATCTGAGACAGAAATGAGTGGTTCTGGAGGAGAGGTTGTATCTGGGTAGGGTAGCTTTTGGTAGGGAGTTATGTCTGGTTTCTGAGAAAATATCAGGAAAGATGATTCTCAAAGGGATTTGGCATTGGTTTTTGATATGGTCAGGTGTTGGTGATCTAGGTGGAGGTGGAGGTGTGGTAAGGTTGTCAAAGTAGTCAAAATCATTAAATTCTTCATGGTGAGATTCATAAGAATGAGTGGAGTGTGGTGTGGATGGTTCAGACACATGAGTTTTTGTAGTATGTGGTTCTGGTTCAGAAATAGAAGGTTCAGAAATATATGGTTCTGGGACAGAGATAGGTGATGGTTGTGGTGGTGGTGTGGGAGCTTTTTCTGGTGAAGTTTGTGGTGGTGTTGGGGCTCTTTGTGGTGAGGGTACTGACAATGGTGATGTAGTTGGAGGTGTAGGGGTTTTATTCTTTGGTGATGGGGAATGTGTTTTCTGTTTGGGTGAAGGTGATGATGGAGGTGTTGGTAGCAGAACTAATCTTCCCTTGATTCTGTTTGACTGTCTCAAAGGCTCAGTGGCCTTCCCCTTTGTAGTATAGGTCCTCTTCTTTTTAGGTATCACAGTCTCATCAGCTTGAGACTCCCCCTCAGCCTGTACAGTAGGTTCAGATGCTTTCTTCCTCTTAAACACTTTGTTAATATTGGGAACATAAGCAGTAGCAGTAGGTTCAGCAACATCCTATACAGAAGGTTTAGCAACCCTCTTCCTCTTGAGCATCAATTGAGGCACTTCCTCTTCTTCAAGCTCAACATTAACAATAGGGTCAACAGGTCCTTGTTCAATAGGAGCTTTTTCAACTTGGGCTTGTTGGGGTTCCTCTGCAACAGGGTCTCCAAAAGGTGTTAGTGGCACCTTCATCAGAGACAGAGTCTTTGTTGTGATCTCAGTGCAGAGATGCACACTGAAGGCATTCCTTAGATCCTTCAGAGAGTTTACCCTAAACACTCTGGTCATGATAATGCCATAGGGATAATCATTGTCTTTCCCTTTGGCAGCCTTCTCCATGTGTCTAAAAATGAGATCAGTGATATCTATCTTAATCTTTTAGGCAAGATGATAGATAGCAAATTTCTCAATTTTACTCACATGGTTCCTAGATCCTACTCTAGGCATCACACAGCTTATGAGCAAAACGTGAAGAAATCTTGCCTTAGAAGTCAAGTACTTAAGATCAGGGTTAATTGGATTTGGGACTCCATAAAGCACAATGTTGATAGCTTTCACACCCATCAGCTTCATCCATTCTCCATCATACCCAGCACCTTCTCTTGGGCAATTTGTCACTTCAGCGAGTGACTCGTGAGTGATGATGACATGGTCATCACCCATATCTTCAGAAATCATGGAGGTGAGATTATCCTCGGTTATCTTGGCTGTTCTCCAGAAAGCCCTAACCAATGAGGGGTAGACAACCTCATGGAGTTGGAAGAATGGCATCCATCCAGCAGCAATAATCTCAGGTTGGACATCCAAGCCTTTGTTCTTCAGTTCCTCAAAGTTTGGAACCCTTCCTGGGTGTACCTTCTTCATCTCACTCACGGAGATTTTAGCATTTTCAGCGATGATTTCCAGAAAACTCTTGGGTGCCATTGATTCATAAAAGAAGAGATTTTTAGAGTTTGGAAACGAAAGGTTTTTTGATAGATTGAAGACGAAGAAAGAATTATAGAGAAAAAGACATGAGGATTCTGAGTGGAGAGATTGTGAAACGACTAATGTTTACTTTTAGGATAAGAAACGAAAAAACTTGAGTACTTTTTACTTTGGGAACAAGGAGAGAGGTTGTGCCATAAACAGTAATCAATTGGAAATGACAGTTGTGAAAAGATAGAACGTTTTTGAGAAAAAGGAGGGAAATTTTGTAATGTATACGTGTCTCAGTCAGGGTCAGCACTTTGTGAGTGCTCTTAGCCACGTCATCAGACGCTTGGCTAAAGTAGACGAGTGCAGTGTAAAAAAATAGACAAGTAAAGTAGAAAATTTCGGACAAGTAAATTTTCAGACATATCAGCATACAATCATTCAGGCATGTTATGCATATTGAGATTCCTTCTAATAAACACAAATCTATCTTCACTTAAATGTTTAGTAAAGATGCCATCCCACTGATCCTCAGTGTTCACAAACTTAGTTTCAAAAACACCTCTTTGCACATAATCTCTAATAAAATGATGTTTTATTTCTATATGCTTTACTCTAGAATGCTGTATGAGATTTTTAGACAAGTTAATAGCACTGGTGTTATCACACCAAACAGGTATATTATGCTCAAACATTGAATAATCCTCATGTTGATATTTTATCCAAAGCAGTTGTCAACAACAACTTGCTGTAGATATATATTCAGCTTCAGCAGTTGAGAGAGCAATGGTACTTTGTCTTTTGCTTGACCTGGAGATCATGTTTACTCCAATGAAGTGCATCCTTCACTGGTGCTTTTTCTATCTATTCTATCTCTAGCAAAGTTAGCATCACAGGATCCAGCTAACCTGAAATCTCCAGATTTCTTATACAATAGACCAAGGTTAATGGTTCCAAATAAATATATGAAAATTCTTTTAACAGCCTTATGATGAGATTCTTTAGGATCTGACTGAAATCTAGCACAAAGATAAACACTGAACTGAATGTCAGGTCTACTAGCAGTTAAATATAGAAGAGATTCAATCCTACCTCGGTAGACAGTTTGATATACCTTTTTACCTTCCTCATCCTTGTTTAGAACTATTGATGGATGCATAAGAGTAGTCATAGGCTTTGAATTTTCCATCTTATAATTTTTCAGAAGTTCCTTGGTGTATTTTTGCTGATGGATATAGATTCTACCACTCGTCTGTTTTATTTGAAGACCAAGGAAGAACTTCAATTGTCCCACCATGCTCATCTCAAACTCATTCTGCATCAACTCAGATAACTCTTTACAGAGCTTTTCATTAGTAGCACCAAAGATAATATCATCTACATTTTTTCTAATGAAATTATTTTCCATCATATATGTGCTTAACCTATCATACCAAACTCTAGGAGCTTGTTTGAGTCCATATAAAGCTTTCTTAAGCTTATAGACATGGTGAGTATTTTCAGAATCCTCAAACCCAAGAAGTTGCTTAACATAAACTTCCTTCTCAATTATCCCATTTAGAAATGCACTTTTAACATCCATTTGATAAAGAGTTATATCATGTTGTGCAGCATAAGACATAAGAGTTCTAATTGCTTCTAATCTAGCTACAGGTGCAAAGGTTTCAGTAAAATCAATACCTTCCTATTGATTATACCATTGAGCAACTAGTCTTGCCTTGTTCCTTACCACTTTTCCATATTCATCCAGTTTTTTCTAAATACCCATCTGGTTCCAATAATGGATTTATCTTTGGGTTTAGAAGCTAGAGTCCACACATCATTTCTTTTGAACTGATTCAATTCTTCTTGCTTGGCTAGAATCCAGCTTTCATCTTGTAGAGCATCCTCAATTCTTTTGGGCTCCAAATCTGATATGAAGGCCAAGTTATTGTTCTGATTGAAAGCAGGTCTGGTTCTAACTCCTTGAGATGGACTTCCAATGATAAGATCTTCTGGATGATAAGTCTTGAATTTCCAGTCTATTTTCTCATTCTATTTTTTAGAAGTTTGAGCACTCGTCTGACTTTCTGAAATTTCAGACACGTCTATTTTTGGCTTGTCTTAAGACTTTCATGCCTGCAATATCATCTTCTAGATCTGATAGTTCTTTATCATTATTTAAACCATCATTAAATTGCATATGTATTGATTCTTCTACAACAGAGGTTCTAGAATTAAAGATTCTAAAAGCTTTAGACTGTTCAGAATATCCAATGAGTATGCCTTTATCTACTTTGGAATCAAATTTTCCCAAATGATCTTTTGTATTTAAAATATAACATTCACATCCAAATGCATGGAAATATGATATGTTGGGTTTTCTACCTTTCCATAATTCATAAGTAGCCTTATTTAGGATAGGTCTAACCAGTATTCTGTTTTGAACATAACAAGCAGTGTTAATGGCTTATGCCCGGAAGTACTTAGGGAGATTGTTCTCATTGAGCATTGTCCTACCCATCTCTTGAAGAGATTTGTTCTTTCTCTCAACCACTCCATTCTACTGAGGAGTTCTAGGTGCAGAGAAATTGTGAGAAATACCATTTGCATCTGACCTCATTAGACATAAAGCATGTTACACGTTGATCTGAAATTTCTGACAGGCCAATCTTGTAAAGATTGTGTTGCCTTTTAGCAGAAAAGATGGTTTTTCCATTTTTGTCATTGACTATGCATGCATCCTTAGAAAAAGATACATAAAATTCACTATCACACAATTGACTTATGCTAAGCAGATTATGTTTTAACTCTTTGACATATAAAACATCACAGATAATATGTAAGGGAGGTTTACCACCAACTTTACCTACTCCAACAACCTTTCCTTTCTGGTTGCCACCAAAAGTTACATGTTCACCTTTCTTAGGTTTGAGGTCTAGGAACATAGACCTTTCTCCTGTCATATGTCGCGAGCATCCACTGTCCAGGTACCATGATAGGTGTTTGTTTTGTCCTGTTAAGCATGTCTGCAACAGGAATTATCATGGACTTAGGTACCCATATTTTCTTGGGTCCTTTTCTGTTAGTGTGAGGAGTCTGTGAAGACTTCCTTCTCTTTTTGTGAATACACTTGGATGTTATATGTCCAGATTTTCCACATTAGGTACATATAGGTTTAGTTGAACAAACTGAAACATATTTGACAGTTATTTTTTAGAACTTTGTTGATCCATTATGATGTTCTTGAATGGAATAACCTATACCTTCTTTGTTAAGGGAGTGTTTCTGATTTCCCAAAAGTTTAGTCATATTATCTCTACCATTAACAAACTTGGCAAGATCGGAGGTGAGCTCTTCTACTTTCTGTTGAAGTTTAATCAGTTCTTCAGAATGTATATTTTCAACTGAGATATTAGCTTTAGACTTTTCAGTCTTAAGCCTACCGTTCTCTTCAGCTAACTTCTCGCACTCTTGAAATTTGTGTATACTCATTTGAGAGTTTAACATACTGTCTCTTGAGGGATTTGAAAGCCTTAAATATACAGTTGGATTCCTCCAATAGTTCATCACAAGCATCACTCAATTTCTAAAGTTCAGATTGTACCTCAATAATTGATTCTGAATCACTATATGCCATAAGACAGAGATTGGATTCAAGCTCCTCTCCTTCATTTTCAGTGGAGCTTTCATCAAAATCTTACCAAGTAGCCATCATTCCCTTCTTTTTTTTGTTTAAGAACTTCTTGGGAGCTTGCTTCTTGAGTTGAGGACATTCTGCTTTGATATGACCAGGTTTTTTGCACTCATAGCACGTAATGACATTTCTGTCATTTGATCCACCATCCTTGTTGTATTTGTCCTTGTTGAAGCGCATGAATGGTGTGTCCTTTTTGAAGTTTTTTTCTTCCAGAGTTTTTTCATTTTTCTGGTAAGAAGATAGAGTTCGTCATCTTCATCATCAGAGTCATCGTCATTTGATTTATCAGATTCTTCTAAAGATTCATCAACTTTGAGGGCTTTTGATGTGGTTCCCTTAGATGATTTCTTGTCAGCTTTGAGAGCAATGGATTTGCTCTTCTTTCCATTGTTTTCTTCAATCAGCTCCTGTTCACGGATCTATAGTGTTCCAAGAAGCTCATCAAGCTTCATTGTCGACAGATCTTTAGCCCGAGACACAGCAGTTACAAGATGTCTCCATTGTTTTGGAAGACTTCTGAGAATCTTATGAATGTGTTCCTCAGTCTTGTAAACTTTTCCTAGAGACTTCAACTCATTGGTTATAGTTTGAAATCTCACATACATTTAGCCAATAGTTTCTCCTTCTTCCATTTTGAACAGTTCATATTTCCTGACCAACATACTGACTTTGGTCTCCTTCAACTTGCTGGGTCCTTCATGAGCAACGGCTAGTGAATCCCACATCTATTTTGTAAATTCACAAGCACAAACTTTTTCAAACTCTTCTATGATCAAAGCACACATGATTGCATATCCAACTTTGGCATTGAGCTGCCATTTTGTCCTTTGATCAAAGGTCATGCTTGCTTTAGGAATTCCCGCTCATTTGTCATCTTTAGGAATGTAGGGACCTTCTTCAATAATATCCCAGAGATCAGAGTTAGTGGATTACATAAACCAATTCATCTTCTTTTTCCTGTAGATGTAGTCCTCTCCATTGAAGTATGGAGGTCTGGACATTGAGGATCCTTCTCCTGCATGATTCTTGCTTGTGCTGGCTTCTCCTACCATTTCCAAGATCTTTTCCTCTACATTGTTAAGTGCTCAACCCAGAGGCTGAGCTCTGATACCAACTGAAATAACCAAAGTTAACACAAGTAGGGGGGTTGAATCACTACTACAGAAAAAGGGCTTTAATAGCGCTTTTTTTTTTTTGGCCTTTAGTAGCGTTTCCAAGCGCTATCTATTCACCCGCTACTGAAGGTGGGAGAGATTCAATAGCACTTAAAAAAGCGCTACTGAAAGTGGGAATAGATAGCGCTTCCTTAAGAAAGTGCTGTCTAAAGTTAGTAATAAGACAATCTATTACATACTTTAGACAACGCTTTCTCAAGGAAACGCTGTCCTAAGTTTGCAATAGATAGCACTTTCTCAAGGAAGCGCTATCTATTTTAAACTTTAGGCAGCGTTTTTTCAAGAAAGCGCTACCTATTCCCCCCCTTTTATTTTTTTATTATTCGCTATTTTTCTACATTTCCCACTTGCACAACCATCCCTCGGCAGTTCACGGTAACACTGTATTTAGGTACATTACACACATACACATATATAATGTACAAAGCTTACATACAATATTGGTAAGCATATATATATAAACCAAACCAAATATCAAAATCATGCATATAACCAATTAAGTAATATACTTTAACACAATTCACAGTAATGCTTACACATAACCAATTTTCATAAATACCATTATAGATATCCATTTAGTCATTCTGGATGATTTAGAAATTCGAGACTTGCCTCCATTTAATCCTCGATGAATTAGCAAAGCCCTGAGTGCAAAATCAAACAATTTCATTGAAGTAAAGGTTTCGAACCATCATATATATGAAGATAACAATAAATGCATATATATACTTACTGATTGTATGTATCCCTCATTTTTTTATGATTGTTAAAATGCATATGCAAGGGATTAAATAGTACACCGTGTCCTCTTTGGGATTGATCACTAACAATGCCCAATGACCCCTACAAAAAATGTGGTCAGTTAGGAAATCTTAAGCAGCTAATCACATTTCATAAAAGTTACTATCGTTAATTAAATAAATGACTCACACTACATTGCAAGGTGACAAAAACAAGGTCTCATCCTCTAGCTTTGCCAATGCCAAGCGTTCAGCTATATACTCTTTTATTTCCACAGAGTCAAAGTGCATATGTGTTCGCTGTGGGCATAGAAACACAAACCTCCGAGTCCGCTCTTTTGGGATCAGTATCTCACGATACAAGTACCTTAAATTAAAACATGTATACAAAGAAATGAAAAAGAGAAAAACTAAAACTGAAAAAGCAGGACAACACTTTTCATCAAACTCAATTATTAGCATTAAAAAAAGATAACCACCAGAGATCAGTTTCAATATTTAAAACACTTGAGATATACTCTAAAAACAGTATGTGATATACTTCAAAGTTGTATACTTCAAAGTTTGATGTAGTACCTGAGAAATACGCTAATAACAGTCTGTGATAACCATTCATGATTAAGAATTTCTCCAATATCGTAACCTTCACCACCGAGCTCTAATGTGTGCTCATAACCCAGAATTTATGGCTCCATTAGTATGGCAATGTTTCCTCTATCTGCATCCTTGTTAACACATAGACTCTAAGAAAGGTTATAAAATCTGCAATACCATGAGTTATAGGAGGCTGGGAGAGCTGATGTTTGCTCTTGTTCTTTAATGGGGATGTAACTGACCTTTTTGTTTGCTCCTTGCCAACTATCGGAGGTCTAGGAGAAGGTCGGGGTTTGCCACATTCTTGCCCACATTCTTGCTAACATTCTTTCTAGCTCTGTGCTTCGGAACTTTACCCTTGTCCTTGACTTTGGATTTTGCGGGTAACTACATTTTTTCTTTGCAACACATTAATTAGTTAGTGATCACCTAATTTAATAAATATATGCAGTAAATGATAATGGATCACTTACAACTACGAGGTGGCTTGGCCATGCCACATAGGTACCTATTGCTTGTTCCACTGTCATCACATCTGCATTCACAAGTGGTACAAGCAATGGTGCATCGCCCTCAACTGCAAACTCAACCACAACTTTTACATGACCTGCAGGTATTGGTAGGTTGTGCAGTGTGCCACCTGATTCGTTATAGATTGTCCTAGCGGCCAAGCAATGAGTTGGGCTTGACAAATATAGGTTGCACATATTATTGCCCTAAACCAATGATAAACAAAAATATTAATATGTAAACTGTCAATGCAATATGTACACGTAAAGAAAGCGATTAATGTAATGATTATTACCTCAAGTGGCACAAGAGTGAAACTATCTCTGGCACTATATGGGGTAGGGGTAGGGGTAGGGTTAGGGGAAGGTGAATCAGGCTCATGCCCCTCCACTGGTTCCTTGTCCTGCTTGCTGTTTTTCAATTCCTGGACGTCTTTAAACAGTTGGGTGACCATCCTCCTCAATTCTATTGTTTCTTCTTATTTTGTGCGCTTTCGTGATCTAAAGATAGTTTTCTGAGTGACACCAAAACCCACGCCCCTATAGCGACCAGAATACTCTCTGGCAGGTAAGGCTTGGGCTAGGATATCTTCGCGACTACCACAATCTGTTATCTCCCCCTGTGATACAGCCTGTGTTAGGGTCTCCTGAAACACAAATATTATTGACAAAGAGGTTAAACATAATTATCATAAGAAAATTATAAATGAAAATGTTAATTAATGCTATCATTCTTACAATTCTTTCAGCCACTTCCCTAGCTGGGGGATGGTCAATCACACCCTCCTCGTTTTTACGGCCTTCCATCCACAAAATATAACGTTCAATTGAATCAACTTCTGGATGTCCACCCGTCTCAAACAGTTGTTCATTTAAACAAACAAATTAAAATTCATCATCTCGCTAAGAAAAAAACCAAAACGTGTTAAATAAACCAAGTTATAATTAAGGATATTATAAATATCATATCTTCCTCAATGCCAGCATACCCCTTAACCCCTCCTTTGAAAAGGTAGTCAGGATCTAACGCTCTCTGTCGATTTTCTTCGCTTATTCTCTATATAGACACAGAAATATATCAATCTGACCTTTGTCACACTCAAAAGGTTTGAACTCTGAATAGTTGCATGCAATGCTAGTAAATGTGTATAATCAGAAAGGCATATAATTAATAACACAAAGACTGAGTGTTGAATATTCACATTGCACATGTACAGTGGATTCGTTCCCCAGCACTTTCTTCATGCAAGTTGTACAAGTTAATAATGATAATGCTTTTCTTAATTAATTTTCCTTTTCAATCACTTCGTAGTTCTTGTTTTCTTGATTATCAAGTCTAATAAATGAATAGGACCAAACTTTTCTTATTTTAAAATTATACCATTTCTTGAAAGCCAAACAGACCAGCATGTTGAGATCTATGTATACAAGTTCTAAGGATACATACCAGAAATTCCTCATCTTCCGTGCGTTTTGCTACAAAAGCTATCCAATCTTCCATGCTTATAAAATATTTATATTCTGGTGGAGGCTCACGTCTGACATTCCCGTTGTCGTCTCTAAGGTACTCTCCCGTCAAGTTAGTTCGAAATGTCCGGTGCATTTTTCCGGCACACTGAATTAGAGTACTCTGCCGGGTCTTATCAACCACAAAAGTCATCTTCAACGACAATATAAATAAAATCTCAGAGTATAAGTATGTCTTCATAATTAAGAAAAAATATAACTAACTCTTGTTAATTAATTTACTTGTACATCACACCAGATGTCATCTTTGAGATTGTTTAAAGCTCGACTCCTCCAACTATTGCAAGTAATAGGGACTGTTTGCCCCACTTTGGACCCAATGTAACTAATCAAGTCTCTACCATTGCTACCAATGGGCTGACCCTTAACATTCCATTTAACCTAAAAAATTTTGATTTAGTGTATAAATTTAGATAACAAACAATTAATAGAATGAAACAGTTAATTAGATTAATTAGTAAGTATTTTACCACAATTTTAGGTCCTCCTTTACTCCTCTGGCGGATAATCTTCTTCTTAACGGTTGGCCCACGATGCCTCACCTTTCGTGTGGCCTCCTCAGCACTATCATGATCCTCAGCACTATCATGATCACTGGGAGATGCCATTTACCTGCAACAAATTAAACACACAAGTAAAAAACGTCAGTTCATAATCATACAAGTTTACTTAGAGAAATTCATGAATATATATTTAAATTCCAAGAAATTAAAAAAACACAATCCTTACATACATTTTTTAAGTCAATCTTTTTTTTTCCTTGTTGGATTGAGACTTGCGCGTCCCTTATTGGTATGAAATATTGGAAGGAACCAATGCCCCTCGTCATGATCATTTCTAATATACATATCATCCTCTCTAGTTGGATTAGCCTCACGTGATTGTGACACTCAGAAGAAAGGGTCATCCTCAATATTAGCATCTTCATATGCTTCATCATCAATCTCATTAACAATTTTTTTGTTAGTCAATAGAACAATGGACTAATTCGTATCAGTTGGATCGATGACATAGAACACTTGTTGAGCTTGTGATGCTAAAATAAAAGGATCATCTTTATAACCCACCTTATTGAAATCCACCCGCATGAACCCCAACTCATCCATTTGTACACCGTTATTGTTGTCAACCCACTTACATTGGAACACAGGCACCCGAAACATTGTGTAATCCAACTCCCATATGCGTTTAATGACCCCGAAGTATGACATATTCGCGTATATAGGGTTTCTGTCTTTCGCACTTGAGATATGCAAAGATTTAGCTACAAGGGTCACCCCGCTATTTTGCATTGTACTCCGATCATCTTGTTCTTTTGTATAGAATGTTTACCCGTTCATCAAATAACCGGTGTAAGAGAAAACATGTATAGTTGGACCTTTTGTTAACCATCTCAATCTTTCTGAAATCGAGGCAGGATTTACAGCAAACTCTTCAGAAATCTGATCTTTTAGCCAAGTTATAAAACATCGATTATGCTCTCTTGTTAACCACTTTTGACTCTTATTTGGGTATGAACTCTAAAGTATGTCCTTGTGTTTTACAACATATGACTCAACGTCATCGGCGTTCTATAGAACATACAAGTGTGCTTGCTCCCATTCTTTCCTTGGTATAGTCAATATTTCAGTTCCAGAAATCCCTTGCCCGACGCTTCTTCCTGCGTGACGAGACTTTGACAGCCCTACAGAATATTCAACATTGGATAGGTAGTCGGTACAAAATTCAACAGCTTCTCCGACTATGTACCGTTCAACAATACAACCCTCTGGTCGTGATCGGTTTTTAACATAACCTTTGAATATCTTCATATAACGCTCAAATGGATACATCCATCTCATATAAGCTGGCCCACACAATTGCGTCTCTCTAACCAGATGTACAGTCAGATGGACCATGATGTCAAAGAATGAAGGTGGGAAATACATCTCTAGCTTACACAAAGTCACAACAATTTCTCTTTACAACACTGGCAACTTTCCGGGGTCAATCACTCTACTGCAAATTGCCTTGAAGAAGAAAGAAAGTTTAGTTAAGGTATGCCGCACTTTGTTCGGCAAAATGGACCGTATACTGATGGGTAGCAAATTCTCCATGAGAACATGACAGTCATGGGACTTTAGACCCTTTAACTTAAGGTCTTTCATCGATACGAGGTTCATAATGTTTAAAGAGTACCCCTCTGGAACCTTAACTCCATGAAGAAACTTACAAAAAACAATATTCTCTTTTCTAGGTTGAGTATGAGCAGCGGGAGGTAAATATGTATTTTTCCCCTTCTTTACCGGTCTCAATTCTCGTCTCAATCCCATACTAACCAAATCCAGCCTTGCATTAATGCCATCTTTGGTCTTCCCTGGCACATTGAGTAAGGTACCAATGACACTATCAAATACATTTTTTTCAACATGCATTACATCAATGAAGTGTCTTACGTATAATGACTTCCAATATCCAGATGACTTGATTTCTGTCATGTGCGATTATCCATCACTTGCATGTTCTTACTTTTTCTTGCCTTGATGCTTGTCACTAGTATATTGTTCTTGCATATGCATAATTGATTGAGGCAATAATTCTTTGTTTAAGCTCAGGACCATAATTGCCATCCTAACATTTACCATTGTTAAGCCCAATTGAGCCTTGGTATATTTTTCTTGGAATAATAGCACATTACAAGCCAAAAAGCGAAAAAACCATTTTGTCCCACTACTTTAGCTTAGAGGAATGTTTGGACTTAAGTTTGGGGTTGTTCTCTTGCTTAGGGACAAGCAAGCAAATAAATTTTGGGGTGAGAGTAGGGGGTGCTCTAAACTCTTTATTATTAATTTTTTTTACCCTCCTTAATTGTTAGTTAGTTGCAGGAATAAAATGCCCAAACTTGCACATATTGCACAATTTGTGTTAAATGGATTTTGTGTAGTTTCTCTAGTAAGCATAGAACTTTTGCTTGGCTGAATTTTCTAACATGATGCATCTTGTACTATCTAGCACATGAATTCATTGAAACCATTAATCCTTGTGAATTGTTTGTGCCAATTTTTCATGCTATGATTGATGCAATGTTAAATGCATGGATTTTCTCTTGCACATAACCATGAACTGTGAGATTTTGAGCCCAAATGCTCTGGCACATTATCCAGTTGACTTGATTTCTGTCATGTGCGATTATCCATCACTTGCATGTTCTCACTTTTTCTTGCCTTGATGCTTGTCACTATTATATTGGTCTTGCATATGCATAAATGATTGAGGCAATAATTCTTTGTTTAAGCTCAGGGCCATAATTGCCATCCTAACATTTACCATTGTTAAGCCCAATTGAGCCTTGGCCTATTTTTCTTGGAATGATAGCACATTACAAGCCAAAAAGCGAAAAAACCATTTTGTCCCACTACTTTAGCTTAGAGGAATGTTTGGACTTAAGTTTGGGGTTGTTCTCTTGCTTAGGGACAAGCAAGCAAATAAAGTTTGGGGTGAGAGTAGGCCACTAAAGATGCCTACTAGAAAAAAAATTGAAAAAGAAAAAGAACTGAAAAATAAAAAGCCCACATTCCTTGAAGCCAAAGTAGTCTAGCCTATATACTTGATTTTATCCACCCCCACCTTAGCCCCATTTCAGCCAAATAAAAGACCTCATGATATGTGTTGCATTGACATTTGTGAAATGTGTTCTGAGCATCTTGTCAAGATTAGGATTGGGGAGTGCATGATGATTGGAATTGAGAGCAATTATCACCAAGTGAGGATGTGTGGACAATAAATAGAGAGGTTGCAAGGGACTTTCTTGTGCATTCAATGGAGCTAATTTTGTAGAATGTTTGATTGTTTTAAAGCATGAAGCATGTGATCAATTGGAATTTATGAATGATTGTGTGATGCTTGTGCATTTTGCCAAAGTGTTAAGGAATTGAAGTCTTGCATGGGTAATGTTCTTCACAAGAGAATTGAACATGAAAATCCATTTCTCAAACCCTTGTGTGAATATAATTGTTTGCTTGAGGACAAGCAAAATCTCTAAGTTTGGGGTTGTGATGAATGTGCAATTTATGTTAGTTTGGAAGTGTAAATAGGAATAAGTTTGTAAATAATCTTAGGATTTGTGAATGAAAAGGATTAGAAAATGTGCACATCCATTTGATTAGAGTTTTGATCTTTTATATAAAAAATATACTAAAAAAGATGTTGAAAATGTGTAGGATTGATGGCCAAGCGCTCAGCTCTGGAACCGGGCGCTCAGCCTGCGAACAAGGAATGAAACAGCATCAGACAGCAAGTCGGGCGCTGAGCGCAGGTTTTGGGCACTCGACTCTCAAGATGACCGAAATGAACTAGCGCTCGGCTCTAGAGTACCGTGCTCAGCGCCCGCTGGGAAACAACATTGGAGTGCTTGGTGAAAACAAGTGCCCAGTGCTGGGATTAGGACGCTCAGCGCTCGGCGACGAGCAGAGACTGTATAAATTCGATCTTGGACAATTTTGAACTATCTTTTGCTCATTTTTCACATTTTCACACCTTGGTTCATCACTTTCTCTCTGGAGTGTTTGGAGATCCAAGCTTGGGAACAAGAATTGGGGCTTCCATGGCTTCCTCCACTCACATCTACTCAAGTTATTCCTTCTCATCCCCTTCTATTATGAGTAGTTAGATCTCTTAGGTTAGGTCTAGGATGAACTTGATTGAATCTTGATGTAATGAAGTTTGATTTGTGATTTCAATGCAATTTCGTTTAGTTTGATTAATCTCTTATATGCTTAATGCTTTTCTTGGATTGGTCAACCTAGAATTGATTTTGGATTCAATTCACAATTGGAAAATTGGTTATTGAATTGGAATTGAAGTAGATTACCATTGGAATGTTGATTCTAGGAATAGAACTATGTTTCAATGCATTCTTATGAATCTCATGCTTAATGTTTGTGCTAATGCTTGAATGACCTAAGGAATTAGGCTTCTTAATTAGTACAAAAGGATTATCACCTAAGGAATTAGGGATAAATCTAAGTTATTGATTTGAAAGTCAATTGAATGAGTTGGATTGAGATTAGGATTGAATAATGTTACATCAAGTGAATAATTGGAGGATTCCGATACCTAACCGCTTTACCTATATTGATTTCACTCTTTACTTTTACCCGATTCATTCATTTTTGTGACAACATTAAATTCAATATTCTTGTAGTCTTATATAAACATGAAATTCATTGGTTCAAATATCAATTGCCTAGGCCACGTTAATACTTGACAACAATCCTCGTTGGGAACATTACTTTACTTTCACTATTATTACTTGTCACGATTTAGTACACTTGCCAAACGATCAACAACAAGCTCTCTCACAAAAGGTTTCCGAAATTCAATACTCAAATCTTGTACCTTTTCAAACAGTTGCGCACCCGTCAACGACAAAGGAGCTACATGTTCTTCTGTATTCCCATTGAATGCCTTTCTCCACGACCGATAATGATGACTTGAATGCAAAAATCTACGATGCCCAAGGAAGACATTCTTCTTGCCATGTTCCAACCGCATCCAATCTGTATTATCTTCACATATAGGGCATGCACACTGACCTTTGGTACTGTATCCTGATAAATTACCATATGCCGGAAAATTATTAATTGTGCCGAAGATCATGGTCTTTAGGGTGAAACTTTCTTCTTAATACCCATCATACACCTCTACACTGGTCTCCCACATTTGCTTCAAGTCTTCAATTAAAGGAGCCAAGTATATGTCGATATCATTTCCTGGTTATTTGGGGCCAGAAATTAACATAGACAACATGTATTTGCGCTTCATGCATAGCCATGGAGGTAGGTTATAAATCACCAAAATCACAGGTCATGTACTGTGAGAGCTACTCTGAACACCATTCGGATTAAATCCGTCAGTAGACAATGTAAGTCGTAAATTTCTTGGTTCTTTCCTGAAATCAGGATAATCATGATCAATTCTTTTCCATTGAGGAGAATCTGCCGGGTGTCGTAGCTTGCCATCTTTAATCCTTTCATCCTCATGCCATGTCAAGTGTCTTGCATCTTCAGAACTATGGTACATACGCCTAAATCTGGGAATTATGGGGAAATACCATAGACCCTTCTCTGGAGCCGATTCTTTCTTCTTATACCGTGAGCCATTACATTTAGGACACGTCTTTAACGATGTATTTCATTCCGAAATAAAATGCAATCGTTAGGACAAGCGTGTATCCCTTCATAGCTCATGCCAATAGAGTGTAACATTTGTTTAGCCTCATATGTCCGACTAGGAAGCACATTATCCTCTGGCAACATATCTTTCAATAGTGTGAGTAAGTCCGTAAAGCTCTTATCAGTCCATCCATTACCCGATTTCAAGTTATACAACTTTAGCATCGCCGATAATCTTGTAAATTTAGTACAACCCTCATACAATTGTTTCTCAAACATTCAAGGACAATCACGAAGATCTTCTTCAACCGTGTTTACCATCTCTTCAAAACGTCGGCATCATATGTATTTATATCAGTGTCATCTAACGCATATCTCCCACTATTCCCCATATCACTAGATTCACCTCTAGTCTCACCATGCTTTGTCCAATAGGTATAACTTTGATTAATTCCATTGCACACTAAATGTCCTTCCAACTCAGCTACACTAACTCGTCTTGTATGACAACAATTTAAACAAGGACATATGATTCTACTAGGGTTTTCTGCATGCTCAACTGCAAACCTAATAAAATCTTGCACTCCGTCCTTATATTCCTTCGACAAACGATTGGCAGACATCCACTTCCGATCCATATTTTTATGATCTACCATAACTATTTTGAGTTTGAACAGGAAACTAAGGTTAATGCATGTATATATCGATAAAAATAAACATGTCTAATTATACAACTAAAGGTTTACATAAAACATAGGGGAACAACAAGTGGTAAAACGTACCAGAGTGAAGTCGAGCAGCTTGAACAATAGAGAGAGTTGATTGACAGACGTACCTGAGAGAATCCAAAATTGTTAGTTTCTTTCTTTCTTTCTAAATGAAATACCAGTATGAATACACTACTACAGACTAAAATCCATCAGCTAGTTAAGTTGCACAATTAATATCTCATTAGATTGTGCTAATGAATATCGACAAGGGTGATTCAAGTCAAAGAAACTAATTAGCATGTATAAAAGCATACCCTGAATAACTTTGGGAATATAAAAGACAAGAAACGTTTAAAATAGTCCTTGAATTTTCAATCTGTCATTGAAGTTGATCCATATCATAGATGATTTCTGTTAAAGTGTTATAAGTACCTAGTTGACATGTAAAGTGAGTATGTGACAATGAGGTGTGGAAGCATTTTCAATTTTTCTTGGTTTCACTTTCAACTATTGCATAACAAAGGTGATGATTATTGTTTACGCTTTTAATGGGGTTTTAAAATTGTTATTCCTAGTAAAACACCCCATCCAGTGAAAGTTATTTTTCGTAATCCCCAAGTTTAAATTCAAGCCAGAAGGATAGTTTTATGGTCACAACCTAAAAGAAATTAAAAATTGGCCACAACCAAAAGTCATGAGCTTTTTCACTTGTGTAAAGTGAATGAAGACAACATCATTGTCTATAAGAAAAAGATTCATGTATTCATTGTCCACCTTTTCATGGCTCATTTGTCAAACCCCACCTGTTTGACCAAATAAGTTTTTGTCACTGATCAGGCTTGAATCCCAACAGAGAAGCCATATGTTTGTTTTATAAATATATGGTGATCATGTCAGTTAGGAATCGAACAATATGCTACAATAAGACAAACCACTGAGACAGACGTACCAACAACAAAAAGGGATAACTTGATAACTGTATAAAACCATGAGCCCCTGTAAATGCTCCCCATCCATGTGACTAGTTGAAGAAGAGTAATAACTTGATATAAGTTTCATGTAAAATGGAATTGGATGGTAAACCAGTTCATCAAAAAAATTAAATCATTTTTCAAGTCTGGGATACTTACAAGGTCCATGTGGATGTAGTGCTTAATTAGAAAACATGAAAACAATATGTTATAGGGAATTGGGACAATCACCCCATCATGACTAACATGACAAGGAAACAAGGACATTGAATATAAGTCTAATGTGGTGTTTTAATTTTCATAAGCATTGATATTCATTTATCAAATACAACTTTTTGAGGCATTTACTCGTGTAACAGTGAGTGTTTACTCGGTGATAAGCAAGCTTGAGATCAGTAATTGAGGAACTCTTATAATATCAATAGTTGAGTCTGCATAAACTTATTGCTAGAAAGGATAGCCATAGTAACTCCGACATGATTAGTCTGATACATTTGTATAGAAAAATGAGTTTTGACTCAATTGGATCAAATAGTTTCAACAAAAATGTTTAGATGCTATTGATTCTTCATTAAATAAATCGTGTATAACTGACATGTAAATCCTTGTCCAAGTTTTGTGGTAACCTTATTTTTAGGATGAGACAATCGCTCCTCCTAAACAATTGTTATGAAAAATGAGGAGAATACTTAAACATTATATATTAGGACTATCATATTCTAGCATTGTTTTGCAAAATGCAAAAAGGAGGAACAATAAAGTATACCTTTGTAAAATGAATCAGTGAGTCCTACTAAGGTAAATTACAAAAGAGAAAAAAAAATCAATTCTCGTGAGGGTAAGCCCTTGAAATGTTAGATATATGGAAATATATAGTTGAACAAAAAGCAAGTATAGTAAAACTAGAAAATGGCGAAATTATGATGATGTTGCAGGCTCTGTGTCGAATATTATGCCATGGAAAAAGACCTATTTTCGGGATTCGTGGAAAGTATTAAGCACACAACGAGGGCTCCAAATTGCGTACCTGAGAGGACGAGGACAGCGGTGGCGACGACGGCGTAGAAGATGTACGGCAGTGAGGGTTTCTCTGAGTGAAGAGGAAGACGGCGCCAGGTGGACGCAAGGTGGACAGAGACGTGGGTTTGAACAGGGAGACGCGCTGTTGCTGGACAGAGGCACGCCGTCACGAGCAGTGAAATCGGCGGTGGTAGCAGGAGGTTGCGCGAGCAGTGAGAGCGGTGGTAGCAGTGAGGCCGTGAATGAGCAGTGAGGGTTCCAATACTGAGAGTTGTCACGCGAAATATTTTCGAGAGGAAGGGAGGGAATAAGTTTTAGGGAAAGGAATAGGTAGCGCTTGTTCAGGGAAGCACTATCTATTTCTATTCTAAAGATAGCACTTTCTTGAGAAAGCGCTATCTATTCCTACCCAACAACCTTTAATAGCATTTCTTTAAGCAAACACTGTCTTAAGTTGTACCTATGGTAGCGTTTCATCAAGGAAGCGCTATTAAAAGTGTTCCGCCTCTTTTTAAATAGCGTTTCTCATTTAAGCGGTATTAAATGTGCGCTATTAAAGCTCTTTTCTGTAGTAGTGAATTGTGTTTACCAACTTTTTAGGAAACTTTGAAAATTATTTTCACAGGCACAACAAGCAAAAATAAAGCTAAGGAAAGTTAGACGGGTGACTCATCTAATTCCGGAACAGAAAAGACGCACACAGAGAAGGTTAAAACAAGATTTGTTATTCACAATATTAACTCCAAAGTTAAAAGCTTAAACAAATAACTCTTAAATAAATTAAAGAGATAAGGGAAGTGGAATATCACTCAAAAGTTGTATACTGGTTCACCCCAAAATCAACAGGGCTACGTGCAGTTCTTGGCAGCACCAAGTTTCCGGTATAACTGATCAGATTACAGTACAAGTATTCTTTTCATAGCTAGCCTCTCCAGGCTCACACTCAAACAAGTATTCTTTTCTCACCTAGCCTCTTCAGGGTTAACATAGTAAAGGGTAAAGGTTTTGAGTAAATAATACAACTTTACAAGTCTTTCAGATAACACTTAGAGAGTGGAATAAATGAAGGAATGAAAGACTACAAAATTTATGTCAAATGATTGAAGAGCTATTCAATGAAGGAATGAAGAAGTAAATGAGCAGAGTAAATGCTTCTTTTAATATGTGCGCAAAGATCTTGACTTCATCTTCATGGTTTGGGCTATATAAAGGCTTTAATCAATTTGATCTGTTAGACACAGCTTCAGAAAGTGTGCTCCATTGATTTGAACTTCTGGGATGCCATTAATGCCAAAGAGTCGTTCTGTATAAGCATTAATTGTTTAGGGACGTTGGACTTTGACATATGCGACTAAGAGTACACTTTGCTTCTGAGCAGTTGTTGTTTCACAGTTTTCAGTGCAACACTCAATTCATTTTCTGGAAAGTACTTTTAATTTGTACTAAAATAGCTAAAAGCTACTGACTTGGAGCAGAGGTAGCGTGTTTATTCCTTAAACACTTGAAAGAATGAATTCTTTATTCTTTGTCCTTGGTGCTTTTATCCAGAGGTCTTCGAGATCCATAAGGAAGACATCTTTTTCAAATAAGGTTGACTTGGACTTTCTTCTGATAGGTCTGACAAAAGGATTGATTCAGCAGAGTCTGAGAAATTAGACGGGTGTTGCAGAGTTTAAAATGTAGACGGGTGAGATGGTCCAAAACTTAGACGGGTGAGCAAATCATTTTTAGACGGGTGATCCACTGAATCTTCTTCAGACTTTTGATCCTTGCCACGTTATCAACTAAGTCAGAACTTTGACTGAGAGTTGACTTGGTCTCTCTCTGAGTTGTCTAATTTTCAGACGGGTGGTTTTTCGGACAAGTCTGAAAAACTGCTCTTTGAAGAAAATTAGACGGTCAAATTTAGACGAGTGATCTTAATTCTATTTTCCTACATACTCAGCAGACTTATCAGTAATTTCATATGGTTCAATATTACCATACTTAATCTATTTGGAGTCATCAAAACTTAGAGAATTTACACATTGAATGTGTTCCAGACTTATGAGGTCTCAACATCAACTTCACATGACATTCAAGTCCACAAGGCATCCCTAAATAACACAATTTATTATTTTAATTATTTACACTAACAAATTGCAAAGAACACAAAATAAAGGAAAAAAAATATTTTTGACTTGACCGGATGATTAATCCCGCTCCTACGTATTCCTTGCTGTGATGGCAAACTCAAAACCACGTAGTTCTTGTAGAAAATATTTTGGTTATTGGTTGATTTTAATTTTTATGAACACGGCTGATTCGTCTATAGAGCTATCCCGAATCTAAGAGCATCCACATTCCAGCACCCCACTTTGGAGTTCTTAAATGGGCCCCACCATTACACATCACTCATTTTTACTATTAATAACTTAAGCACCTCATCTCTCCAACCCAACAACTCCTAAAAATCCTTATAATTACAAAATTATATTATTTTTTTAAATGGACCCCACCAGCAACTCCTAATATAAAAATTATATTTTTCATTGAATAAAAAATTGAAAATTAAAATGATGAAATTACATAATTAATTGAAAATTCAATTTTACTGATTATCGAGCCCAAAACGTTACTAGATATGTTCCACAAGGTCCGCTTGAAGTTGGTGATGATTTTGCCTATCTTGCACAAGTGTTCGCCTTTGTAAGTATGATGCAAGATATGGATGATGACCATTACGTACGTCATTTGTTGAGACAGTATTGTTGGGATGATTATAAGAATAATCAAAATGATCATCATATGTGTGTCGTTCGTCTTCCGCAATCATGTTATGCAAAATGATGCATGCATGTAATATATGCTTGATTGTATCCATGTGCCAAGCATGCGCGGGGCCACGCACAATCGCAAACCGAGATTATTGAAGCACTCCAAATGCACGCTCCACATCCATTCTTGCTCATTCTTGACGTTGGGTGAATAACTTTCTTTTATCTCCTTATGGCATTGGGATGCTCTTGACAAGTGTAGCCCATTCTGGATAAATACCATATGCTAGATAGCACCCCATGTCATATTGGGTTCTATTTACCATATATCGCCCAGTGGGGGCTTGTCCTTCCAAAACGTCATTAAACACATTAGTTGGTTGAGAACGTTGATGTCGTTGTTTGAATTCGCAACCCCAAAAAATGCATGCCAAATCCATAAACCCTATGACGTAACTGCTTCAAGCATGATTGTGGGTTTCCCATGATCACCATGAGTAAATTGACGTTTCCATGCTACCGGACAATTTTTCCACTCCCAATACATACAATCAATGCTACCTAACTTACCTGGAAAACCAAGTGCCTCCCCTATTTGCAGTAGGCGTTCAATGTCATTATTGTTAGGCCTTCTTAGGCATTTGTTCCCAAATATCTCATAAATACCCCTTCAAAATTTTGTAAGCATTTCAGTGTAGAGCTTTCTCCAATTCGTACATTATCATCCATACCGTCGGCGTGAAATGAATACCATAGCACCAATGACTGTATGTGGAAAGGAGTGAAATGCTTCAATTGTGGACAGCTAGGGCATATGGCCAGGGACTGCAATGCTCAGAGGTCTGCACCAGTTTCCAACAATGCTAGAACCAACATCCCAACGGCTAAGGGAAGGGTTTATACCATGAGTGGTACTGGGGCTTCAAAATCTGATGATTTGATACAAGGTACGTGTGACATAGCTGGAAATATTTTAACTGTACTTTTTGATTCGGGTGCAATGCACTCTTTTATTTCGATGGATAGTGTGAGACATTTAGAATTTCCTGTTTTCCCCATGTCATATGATTTGATTGTTTCAGCTCCTACTGCTGAACCTATTATTGTGAACTCAATTTGTCTAGACTGTCCTATTATCATCCAGGACATACATTTTCTTATGAATTTGATTTTCTTGCCTTTAATTCAGTTAGATGTGATTTTAGGCATGGATTGGTTATCTTCCAACCATATCCTTTTAGACTGTGTGCAAAAAACTTTAGTTTTTCCTGATCCTGAGATTTATGTATTTTTATCTACCAACGAAGTAAGAACTTCTTCGAAAGAAGGAGATTAGGAATGGTTGTTTTTATCTATCTTAGAAATCGAGGGGGAGATCAATTTGAGTGTTGTGCCAGTAGTAAAAGAGTTTCCAGTTGTTTTTCAGAACGATGTTGCGGGTTTGCCACCGATTCGAGATATCGAATTCTCCATTGACCTAATTCCAGGAACCGGTTTCTATCACTCCATACCGAATGTCGCCCAAAGAGCTAGTAAAATTGAAAGCTCAACTGGAAGATCTTTTGGCAAAGCAATTCATTAAACCGAGTGTATCCCCGTGGGGAGCACCAGTGTTGCTTGTGAGAAAGATAGACGGAGGTTCGAGACTCTGCGTTGACTTCCGACGCATTGATCTGATGGATCAATCGAGAGGAGCCGTGGTATTTTCAAAGATTGATCTAAAGACGGGTTATCACCAAATAAGGGTAAAGACAAAAGATATACCCAAGACTGCATTTACAACTCGTTATGGACATTATGAGTATCTCGTAATGCCTTTTGGAGTGACGAATGCACCTGCTGTTTTTATGGACTACATGAATCGGATTTTTCTTCCGTTTCTTGATAAGTTCATCGTAGTGTTCATTGATGATATTCTCATTTACTCAAAGAGTCATGAGGAACATGAAGAACATTTGCGACAAGTTTTACAAATCTTATGTGAGAAAGTTTTGTACGCAAAACTTTCCAAATGCGAGTTTTGGCTCGATGAAGTAAAATTCTTAGGGCACGTGATCACTAAAGAAGGAATTGTAGTAGATCTTGCAAAAGTAGAAGCTGTACTTTCTTGGGAAAGGCCAAAGACGGTGACGGAAATTCAAAGCTCTGTTGGACTGGCTAGCTATTATCGGAGATTTATTGAAGGATTTTCAGGGATAGTAGCACCTTTAACTCAACTCAAAAAGAAAGACCAACCTTTTGTATGGACTGAGAAGTGCGAGGAAAGATTTCAAAGAATAAAAGAACGACTTACAACTTCGCCGGTATTAATACTTCCTGAACTAGATGAACCTTATGAAGTATATTGTGATGCTTCACATCAAGGCTTAGGCTGTGTATTGATGCAACATCGAAAGGTTGTAGCCTATGTGTCACATTCAATGTTATTAAAACCGAACCGGTGATCGACTCGATCAGGGCACTGGATTAGTGGGTTATTGGTTCAATCGGGTTCAATTGGGGGTCACTGGTTGACTCAGTTTGAACCGGTATATATAAAATTTGTAAATTTGTACTAAACTTATGTATATATATTTTATTTTTTGCACATATGCTAACTAATTAAGCTGGTTCAATGACACAGCACCTCCATTTCATCGCATCCACCAGTGTTCGACTCCCACCAACAGCATTTTTAACAAATTTCGCTTGGTGAGTTTCATTTCCGCACGATGACGTCAGCAGGACCGCGTGGTGACGTCAGCAACCGGTCCGGTTCCCCGGTTCGAGTCACTGGTTCTCATCGGTTTGACCCGGTTCATAGCCGAGGTGATGATGTCAGCACCGGTTCATGTGTCTAACCGGTCTGATATGCTAACTGGACCAGACACATGAGAGGAATTATCCAACGCACGATCTGGCGTTAGCCGCTGTAGTCTTTGCACTGAAGATATGGAGACACCATCTATATGGAGCGAGATTTGATGTTTTTAGTGACCACAAGAGTTTGAAGTACCTGTTTGACCAAAAGGAGCTCAATATGAGACAGACGGTGGATGGAGTTTTTAAAAGATTATGTCTTCACGTTACAGTATCATCCAGGCAAAGCAAACGTGGTAGCAGATGCACTGAGTCGGAAAGCCATACATATTTCAACTATGATGGTGAAAGAACTTGAATTGATAGAGAAGTACTGTGATCTTAACTTAGTCACAGAAGTAAGCCAAGATAAGATCGGTGTAGGAATAATCAAGATTTCTAGTGGACTGATGGAAGAAATACGAGACAACAAGTTGTGGATGCGTTTATCCAGGAGAAGAAAGACTTGATGTAAAAAGGAAAAGCTACCGAGTTCACCTTAGGATTGGATCAAATTTTGAGATGCAAAGGAAGGATCTGTGTACCAGACGATCCGGAGATAAAGAAAATGATTCTAGAAGAATCACACGAGAGCAAGCTGAGTATTCATCCTGGATCAACAAAGATGTATCAAGACTTGAAACAAAGATTTTGGTGACCAGGAATGAAAAAGCAAGTTGTAGAGTATGTGGCATTATGTCTAACTTATCAAAACGCAAAGGTAGAACATCAAAGACCTGGAGGATTGCTAACATCGTTGGATGTACTAGAATGGAAGTAGGATAACATATTAATGGATTTCGTCGTAAGTTTACCCAGAACTTCCAAAGGTTTTGACTCGATTTGGGTAATCGTAGACAGGTTAACGAAATCAGTACATTTCTTACCTGTCAAGACAAACTACACTGTGGAGAAGCTGACCGGTGTTTACATCAAGGAAATAATCAGACTACATGGAGTGACTTCCAGTATTGTTTCAGATAGAGATCCGAAGTTCACTTCACGTTTATGGAGAAGTTTGCACCAAGCTTTAGGAACTAAGCTGCATTCGAGCTCAGCATATCATCCTCAAACAGATGGTCAGACTGAAAGAACAATTCAATCAATATAAGATTTGTTGAGGGCATGTGTCTTAGATTGTAACGCCCTTAGTTACATTAGTGACTCAACAAAAAAAAAATGTAATAAAATCCTTTAAAACATTTAATAAGGCATAAAAACTCCAATAAAATTTTCACGAATTATATATGTCTGAAAATATCACAATATTTTAATAATAAATATTGGTAAGATAATCCTTACATAAATAATTTGATTTGTCTCAAAACCCGGGCGTCTACTAATAATAATCAAACCATAAAATAAAATAATATAGTTTCAGTCACAAACAGCTCCTTATTGAACATAGTACTAACCAAATATAATAAATAGCTACACTTAAGTACAAAGTCTTCAAGTCTCCTCAATCTCACTGACAATGTCCTCGTGCTTTGAAAACAACACTTTTAATGAGATTTATAATGCCAGTGAATAAAAAATTTAATAAAAAGGTTCTCAAAATAGTGTTGTGCTCAGCCAGCGCGCTAACCGGAAAATCAACCATGGTACCCGCCAAAATTATATACATAATAATCCCTTTAAAAGAAGCAAAAATTGTTCCAAAACACATATAATTAAAAGGATAACTCAGTAGTCAAAACATTCACATCTCAAGCTTTTAATCATGTCAATCATGCATACTATATGCAATACAACTCCATGAACACGA
Source organism: Sophora flavescens (assembly GCA_030762895.1). NCBI lineage: Eukaryota > Viridiplantae > Streptophyta > Magnoliopsida > Fabales > Fabaceae > Sophora > Sophora flavescens. The sequence goes on from CM061069.1 coordinate 61,148,420, forward strand.
CTCGGTGATTCCCAGAATCACTTGACATGACTCTTTGATTCCCATAACCGATGTGAATCCCATATCCACTAAGGTCTATGAGCTCATATCCATGCAATGACGTCTCATTGCCTTCCCCATGCCAGATGGAGGTATCTCATATATCGCATCCCATATGTGGATATTTTCAATAATTTGAAATCCCATCCCAGATGGTGACATCTCTCATCCTATTCCTATAATAGAAATGAATACCATCATCCCTTCCTGAAAGGTGATGACCAACTCATTCATAAGGTAATATGTCATCCCAGATGACCACTAAATGGGTTCTCAGACTCCATGTATCACTAACAATGATATAATGTCATGCCGATGCAACATTGAAACTTCATATAACATAATAGAGCATGTCACAGCAACACTATACTATCATATAACATAACAGAGCATTTCACAACAACACTATAACTTCATATAATATAAAAGAGCATGTCACGAAAACACTATAACATCATATAACACAACAGAGCATGCCACAACAGCATGTCACGACAAAACTATCACATCATATAACATAACAAAGCATGTCACGACAACACTATAACATCATATAACATATAAAGACATATCAATCAACCATAAAATTGTACCAATTTCATATATAATCACATAATTCATAGTAATAATCATTTAATTTTATATTAATTTCATTTTTATACAAAACCCCCAATTTAGAAAATAAGATTTGATCAACTATTGGTTCTTGCATTCAAAACTCTCCAAAAATCATAAATTAAATTAAAAACTCAGTTTCCCCAAATAGTTTGCACCATGGAAGGTTGAGAAAAGGTTGTTTTTACTCAGCTCTTGAAGACCTCCAAATAGCTCTAAGCATTTCCTACTGCGAATCCTAATGTTTGCCAAGAGTTATCCTCATCTTCCTCTACCTATACTCCCTCTTCCACAACTATCTCTTCTTAATCCTCGAATTTCTTCTCTTATTAGCCGTTTGAGTTTCTAGGTGTAATTAGGGTTCAAAAAAGCACCCTAAGAGTGTTAAGATTCTATTTATAGAGCCCCCAATAGCCCAAAACGTGTAAAAACACGCTAACCCCGCTTACTCTGCATATGGTGTTGTATTTCGCACATATCTTGAGTTATAGAAATTAAAAAATGATATATTTTATATCATTGGAATGATTAAAGAATTGTCTACAACTTTTATGAAGATCACAAAATCTGAAACAGATGTTTAGATGGTCAAAACGGGGATAGTATTTAAAAAAACGGTTCTGGCGCTGGAACATGAATAGTGTGTACGAATTTAGTTGAGCTACAAGAATCCAATTTGGACGAATTTGGTGTCTATGGAAAGCTAAGAGACAGAGCTATATTTCTTATGCAGATCTTGAATTCAAAGAAGGAAACTTGATTACGAAATATCCATCTGAAGTTAGGTATCTAGTCATAGGAAGTCTATTATGCGAAATTGGGCCTAAAACACTCAAACTATCTATTTAACCTTTTTTAGCCACTTACGAGATTTTAAGCACTTCAAAATTGAAATATAATAATTCTAATAATTTAATTCCTATCAAATTAACTAGTAGTCAATTTTTGGGATGTTACATTTCTCCCCTCCTTCAAGAAATTTCGTCCTCGAAATTTGCTTACACCTTTTCTTGTAAAAAAAAAATGGTAGACCTGACTGATGACCTGATGCACAGACCACACTGGAAATTTTCTAGCGCAACCTCTAAGATAACATATAAATAATGATGATGGATTTAAACATGCATGCACAAGTCAAGATCCAAAAATACGATAGCTGATAAAAGTCAAATAAGTAAAATATGACATGCAAATAATTCAATTACAGCACCAAATACAAGATTCTGGGCAACATTTAAAATATGAACAATCAAAATGAAATAGTGAAATTTTACATATACACTAACGGTGAACACAAAATAGCAAACATATTCCTTTGATTTGACTTTAATATTATTTCCTAATATATTTTGTACATATTCTTGCCAACTAAAGATGTTCAATCTCTAAGGAAATAGTATTTTTATACATAATCAGAATCATATCATTTATCTATAAAAAAAAGTATCGTTCATTCTTGAGGATTATTGCAAAACACATTTTGGTAACAATATTTTTTTTTCTCGAAATCAAACCCAATGCAATCACAGCAAAAGGTGCCAGAATGAGTAAGGTGTAACATTGGAAGGATTACAATTATGATTTTGTTCTCATAAAATTGAATCACAACTATTTATTCTCACAATGCAACTAGCAAAATGTAACTCTTTGAATTTCTTTAGACGCGTCAACAATCAAGTCATCATGACATGTAAATACCAAAACAATCATTCAAAAGCAAAACGACTACATAAATCATCTAAAATTTCAAAATCAAAAAGCAAACAAATTGGGGTTTTTGACCAAACTAGGTTCCTTTTAGAAACTATTTACCAATTTAGGGTTATTCTGAAACTATTTACCAATGGGGGGTCGTTTTGAATATTTTATTATTTTTCGGTCTGACGGGTCAAAGGCGCCACTGCAGATGGCGCCTACACTTTTATAAAAAAAAAAATCAAAAGGGGAGGCGCCAAAGGCAGTGGCGCCTCTGCCCCCTCCCCTACGTACCTGCTAGCTACAGTAGCGCACTGTAGCGCTACTGTAGCAGCAGGTTTTTTTTTTTTTTTTTTTAAATTTTGATTTTTTTAAAAAAATAAAAATTTTATTTCTAAAAAAACCCATTCACCATCTGGTGAATTCAGTTCACCAGATATTTGTACCCGATTCACCAGATATTTACACATACTTAACCAAAAAAATTTATTTCTCAAAAAAACCCATTCACCAGATATCTAAACTGAATTCACCAGATATTTGTACCCGATTCACCAGATATTTACACATACTTAACCAAAAAAATTTATTTCTCAAAAAAACTCATTCATCAGATAATGAACTGAATTCACCAGATATTTGTACCCGATTCACCAGATATTTACACACACTTAACCAAAAAAATTTATTTGACTTTTTTAAAAAAATAAAAATTTTATTTCTAAAAAAACCCATTCACCAGATAATGAACTGAATTCACTAGATATTTGCACATACCTGACCTGATTATGGAGACACCGCGGTTTCTCTTGTATTATATATAATATAATGAGAGTGACCTCTTGAAATTATAATATAATAAACGACATAAAATTTAAAAATTTGTTTATAATATTAATTACAGAATTATATTTAATTAATTATTCTGTCAAGAGGTCACTCTAGATTATATATTTTTTACTTGAAAGGTTATGAGATACCCCAATGGCATAAGACGAGGATCAGGATTTGTTGCATTCTCAACTCCTGATGAGGCATCCAGAGCTGTAAGTAGGTGGTATTTTCATGTTGAAAATAGTAAGTGGTTTTTTACTTTAAAAATGATTTCTTTTCCCTTTATTGTGTGGTAGCTCTTGGAGATGAATGGCAAAATGGTTGTAAGCAAACCTCTGTATGTGACTCTTGCCCACATGCAGAAATACTCATTTATCAAGATAGTTGTAGGTACTTACAGAAGGACAAAGTTAGTGGTCCCGAAGGCAATACTGTATATTATGAGCTTGCTGAGAGAGCTTTAGACGGAACCATCAGCGACAGGATCAAGGAATATTCATCTCAGGTAAACCCATCTTCTTAATTTCACTCCGGAGATTTTCTGCAATGCTCTCACCAAATAATTTTTTTTACTACTGTAATAATTGATGAATATTTATTAGTGTAAATTGTTATTGCTATTATTTTTTTATGCCTACTGCGATATTATTTGCTACTCATTATTACGGGATTTTTTTATTACTTCTTGTTTTTTTATATAGATACTTTATCAAAAAGGAACCCAGTTTGGTCAAAAAACCGAGATCAGTTCCTTGCTTGGGAGATGGCTGGGAGCCTTGGGTCTCCCTTCAGACCATTCTCTTCCGCGAACATTTTTCTCTTTGTATTTTGTTCAGTTCAGTAAAAAGCTTCCTCTCTCTGTGGGAAGAAGGCAGCGAATGCTTTTTGGTGTAAATTGTTATTGCTATTATTTTTTTATGCCTCCTGTAGTGCTGAGGTGGCGGCCTCACAAATATTTGGGATTTTTTATTTCAATTATTTTATTATTTTGTATGTTTTATTGGTTATTTTATTATTTTCTATTATTTTATTTATTTTGTTTGTTGGTTGCTTGATCAGGAAGGGATTCATTTATTAGGATAAAAGGATTAGACATGGTCAACTTATTAGTTTGCCAACAAGAAAAACAAGTGCATGCACACGCCAGGTTCACCTCCCCTTTTCTTTTTCTTTTTCTTTTTCTACACGTTCGTTCTGCTATCTTTCTTTTTCGGCTTTTTGACCAAACTGGGTTCCTTTTAGAAACTATTTACCAGTTTAGATATCTGGTGAATGAGTTTTTTTGAGAAATAAATTTTTTTGGTTAAGTATGTGTAAATATCTGGTGAATCGGGTACAAATATCTGGTGAATTCAGTTCATTATCTGGTGAATGGGTTTTTTTAGAAATAAAATTTTTATTTTTTTAAAAAAATCAAAATTAAAAAAAAAACCTGCTGCTACAGTAGCGCTACAATGCGCTACTGTAGCTAGCAGGTACGTAGGGGAGGGGGTAGAGGCGCCACTGCCTTTGGCGCCTCCCCTTTTGATTTTTTTTTATTTTTTATAAAAGTGTAGGCGCCATCTGCAGTGGCGCCTTCAAAGGTGCCATCTGCAGTGGCACCTTTGACCCGTCAGACCGAAAAATAATAAAATATTCAAAACGACCCCCCATTGGTAAATAGTTTCAGAATAACCCTAAACTGGTAAATAATTTCTAAAAGGAACCCAGTTTGGTCAAAAACCCAACAAATTGTCGATGTCATTTAAGTGAAAATTTCTCACATAAAGGATCAACGATCATTTTTTAACAAGTATTTTTTTAAAAGAAAAATATTAACAACATAAATAAAGCTTAAACAAGGTGAACTTCCCTCATATTTTTTTTATATTTTTATTTTTTAGAAAGACCCGAAAATATTTTAGAGTATCAATCTATATATCAATACATAAATTTTTTTTTTCAAATTCAAAAACATTTTTTTTCCATATATAATCAAAATTGAAGAAGTTGTCGAAAGTTTACAAATTGTCTTTTTTTTTTGTGCTATGTATAGTCTTGATTTTTTTTATAACAATGCAAATGAATTCAGATTGCTACAAAATTAAATGGGCATAACACTTATATAAATCTTACGCATATAAGTGTATTGCCATATTTTATTTTAATAAAAAAAATCAGTGTCAAAATATGAACAATAAGTATTTTAATGAATTTTCATCAAAATCGGTGTCAGTATGCAATACTTATTGTAATTAGTGACTTATAAAACTAAAAACTCATTAAAATATGTTGATATTTATTATCTAAGATCCTAACACATATATGAACAATTCCAAAGGGGCGTCATGTTAAAAGCTCATGTTGCTATTTTAAAAAAAAAATCAAGTAGATTCGATTCCAATACAACCACATAAACATGATATTGTTATCGAGCTTCTTCTTAAAGTACATGTTTCAAAATCACACAATTACTCTATAATTTTAAATGCTTCAACCTTATCATGTAATCCTAATGAGGAACTCAATATATTCAAAACCAACATACAATCAGTCATAGAAATCTAGAATCACACAACAAGTTCAAGGGGTTCATACTTTGCATACATACATAAACACTTATAATCAATTATAAACACTTAACAATGATTCTTGGACAAAACATGAGGCACATAAAGTCAAATTACTCATCAAGAAGTCAATTAGTCATGAAACAACATATAACACACATCACAATATCATGTTATCACCACCAAAAAGTCAAACAAGCACAAGAAGTCAGGTACAAGTACGAACACATAAGTATCTAGTCACTGGATTTAATACCAAAAACATAAAGGTTAATTGTGAACCCGATACATCTTATTTACCCCTAGTTATACGATAATCCTATCATTATGTGCTCTCTTAAAATCTTTTCTCTAAGACTCCCCTCCCGAGGAACAATGGTCATATTCTTAACAACACTAGACCGTCAGCAGATAGTGTATAATTCCCTTAATCCGAAGGTTACAACTCTTAATCTAAAATTTGCCCCCTCTTAAACAGACTCTAAAAGAATTTACCACCAATTTTTAACTCTTCAAATTCCTAGCCTAAAGCAACAAGAAGCACATGTTGTTCATATTCCTATACTCATCTAATTGTCCCTTAAATTCACTTAGCTCTAGAGGTACTACTATCAAAATATCATTCGCCTCTATCATAATCAACAATAAGATCAAATACCCTCATACCCCTCAACAAAACACTAAGATAAAGTGTAGTTACTACGTTACAACCAAGCACAGAAGAATTTATTACGCATTTATTAACAAAATAAATTCACACAATATCTCACATACATATGCAGTTAACTTGTTTGCTAAATAGAAAATTATACTAATCCCCTTTTAATTTACATGTACTATAGAGACATGAATTATTGACAACAAAATGATTTTTCAGAACAACAAACAGTCTCGGATAAGTTTTTAATCACAATCAATAATTAATTAAAATCAACAACATATAACAAGTCTTATACAACAGAGAACCATTTAAACAGGAAGTGGAGGTAACATGTTATCCTTCGTAAGAATAAAAAAAATCAAACACTAATCAACTCCAAAGTTTCTCACACACAGCAAATTTAAAAATATTTTTGTCTCTAACAAAACCCACACCCTTGCCTGTTAGCCGCCATAAATCTGTACACCATCAATCAAATATTGGGTTGGCCAGGCCCAACATCAAAAAGAATAGCATGCAGTCTTTATAACTCTAACAGTAGTCCTATGCGCCCTTGTTTTGATTTTAGAAAAAGCCCTATACCACAGTCCAATTTAGGATTGAACTGCTATGATACCATAAATGTCGCCTTTGTTACATTAGTGACCCAACAAAAAAAATGTAATAAAATCCTTTAAAACATTTAATAAGGCATAAAAACTCCAATAAAATTTTCACGAATTATATGTCTGAAAATATCTCAATAATTTAATAATAAACATGGGTAAGATAATCATTACATAAATAATTTGATTTGACTCAAAACCTGGGCGTCTACTAATAATAATCAAATCATAAAATAAAATAATATAGTTTCAGCCACAAATGGCTCCTTATTGAACATAGTACTAACCATATATAATAAATAGCTAAACTCAAGTACTAAGTCTTCAAGTCTCCTCAATCTCACTGACGACGTCCTCGTGCTTTGAAAACAATACTTTTAATGAGATTTATAATCCCAGTGACTAAAAACAATTTAATAAAAAGGTTCGCAAAATAGTGTTGTTCTCAGCCGGCGCGGTAATCGAAAAATCAACCATGATACCCGCCAAAATTAGATATATAATAATCCCTTTAAAATAAGCAAAAATTGTTCCAAATCACATATAATTAAAAGGATAACTCAGCAGTCAAAACATTCACATATCAAGCTTTTAATCATGTCAATCATGCATACTATATGCAATACAACTCCATGAAAACGACTCGGTGATTCCCAGAATCACTTGACTTGACTCTTTGGTTCCCAGAACCGGTGTGAATTCCAGATCCACTAAGGTCTATGAGCTCATATCCATGCAATGGCGTCCCACTGCCTTCCCCATCCCAGATGGAGGTATTTCATATATCACATCCCAGATGTGGATATTTTCAATAATTTGATATCCTATCCCAGATGGTGATATCTCTCATCCTATTCCCGGAATAGAATGTATACCGTCATCCCTACCCGGAAGGTGATGACCAACTCATGCATAATGTAATATGTCATCTCAGATGACCACTAAATGGGTTCTCAGACTCCATGTATCACTAACAATGATATAATGCCATGCCGATGCACCACTGTAACTTCATATAACGTAAAAGAGCATGTCATAGCAACACTATAATATCATATAGCACAACAGAGCATGTCACAACAAAATTATAACTTCATATAATGTAAAAGAGCATGTCACGACAACACTATAACATCATATAACACAACAGAGCATGTCACAACAGAACGATAAAATCATATAACAAAACAGAGCATGTCACGGCAACACTATCACATCGTATAACATAACAAAGCATGTCACGACAATACTATAACATCATATAACATATAAAGACACATCAATCAACCATAAAATCGTACCAATTTCATATATAATCACATAATTCATAGTAATAATCACTTAATTTTATATTAATTTTATTTTTATACAAAACCCCCAATTTAGAAAATAAGATTTGATCAACTATTGGTTCTTGCATTCAAAACTCTCCAAAAATCATAATTTAAATTAAAAACTCAGTTTCCCCAAATAGTTTACACCATTGAAGGTTGAGAAAAGGTTGTTTTTACTCACCTCTTGAAGACCTCCAAATGGCTCTAAGCGTTTCCTACTACGAATCCTAACGTTTGCCAAGAGTTATCCTCATCTTCCTTTTCCTAGACTCCCTCTTCCACAACTGTCTCTTCTTAATCCTAGAATTTAGTCTCTTCTTAGCCGTTTGAGTTTCTAGGTTTAATTAGGGTTCAAAAACGCACCCTAAGAGTATTAAGATTCTATTTATAGAGCCCCCAATAGCCCAAAACGTGTAAAAGCACGCTAAGCCCGCTTACTCTGCATATGGTACTGTATTCCGCACATATCTTGAGTTATAGACATTCAAAAATGATATATTTTATATCGTTGGAATGATTAAAGAATTGTCTACAACTTTTATGAAGACTACAAAATCTGAAACGAACATTTAGATGGTCAAAACGGGGATACTATTTAAAAAAATGGTTCTGGCACTGGAACATGAATAGTGTGTACCAATTTGGTTGAGCTACAAGAATCCAATTTGGACGAATTTGGTATCTATGGAAAGCTAAGAGATAGAGCTATATTTCTTATGCAGATCTCGAATTCAAACAAGTTCAACTTGGTCACGAAATATCCATCTGAAGTTAGGTATCTAGTCATAGGAAGTCTATTATGCGAAATTGGGCCTAAAACACTCAAACTATCTATTTAACCTTTTTTGAGCCACTTACGAGATTTTAAGCACTTCCAAATTGAAATATAATAATTCTAATAATTTAATTCCTATCAAATTAACTAGTAGTCAATTTTTGGGATGTTTCATAGATCATCGTGGAAGTTGGTATGATCTCTTACCACTGATTGAATTTACATACAATAACAGTTTCCATGCAAGTATAGGAATGACTCCCTATGAGGTTTTATATGGGTGAAAGTGCCAGACACCGTTGTGTTGGTACCAAGATGGAGAAAGTATGATTCTTGGTCCCGAAATCATGCAACAAACGACGGAGAAAGTTAAACAAATCCGTGAGAGGATGAAAGCAACTCAAAGCAGGCAGAAGAGTTACTCAGATCGGAGAAGACGACCTCTCGAATTTCATGAAGGTGAACACGTATCTATGAGAGTCACACCCACAACTGGGGTAGGTAGAGTGCTAAAGTCCAGAAAACTCACTCCGAAATTCATTGGACCTTACCAAATTCTTTGCCGTATTGGTCCAGTAGCTTATGAAATTGCTTTACCACTTTTTCTTTCAAATATTCATGATGTATTCCATGTCTCACAACATAGGAAGTATATTCCTGATCCATCGCATATAATCGAACTTGATGAAGTACAATTAAAAGGAAACTTGTATTATGAGGCATCACCTGTACGAATCAAAGATAGAATGATTAAGCAACTCAGGGATAAACAAATCTCTTTAGTCAAGGTTGTTTAGAATGATACAACTGGAGAAGCAACATGGGAGACTGAGGATAAGATCAAATTACAATATCCTGAACATTTTTCAGGTACGTAATTTCGAGGACGGATATTTTTTAGTGGGGTAGTAATGTAACACCCTAATTTTCATCGTTTTCTTATATATGTTGTTATAGTTAAATATGGATATTTTATCTGTGTAACATCCCTGGCTGCTCTATGGATTGACGACTGTCCCCACAGACCAACACGGGTCTTTTCAGCGTGCTTTGTCCTCACTCACACGCTTCCTGAAAAACTTCCCAGGAGGTCACCCATCCCAGAATTGCTCCAAGTCAAGCACGCTTAACTGTGGAGTTCTTAAGTGATGGGCTTCCGAAAAGAAGATGCATCTTGTTAGTATAGGTAGTACCAATAAACTCATATAAGCCTTCCTCAACTGTATAGTCCCATACCTACACAGTCTCAGGATCCCTCTCATTCGGGTGTGTAATCGGTTCATTCATGTGTCCCTCCGCCTGGAAGCCTGCCAGGAGCCGCTCCTTGTCCGTGCCTTCTTGCACCGGCGATCACTCCCCGCCCTCATCGGCACCCGGGTGTTACATGAAAACTCATCTATTATAATTAATTAACTATCATATATATATATATATATATATATATATATATATATATATATATATATATATATATATATATATATATTGTATTGTGGTATTGGTAACGAGGAACCAAGGTGTAAATGAATGATTATGTGATTAGTAAATGTACGAGGAATACATGTTGTCTTTATGTCTGACCATCCTTTGATTTTGATAGATTCAGAGAACACGATTTTGTTATGATAATTGTTTTTATTTCGTGTCGTTCAGCACATTGAGTAAGACTTTGTGTATCCGATCGGTCAACGAACTCGACCGGTATATAAATGTGACCGTCGGAGAAGGGGACTCTAGTGAAAGAACCCCGGAGTTTGGAGGGTAGTTACGGAGTGATCAAGGTCACTTGCCGGTCAGCGGATCCGACCGGGGTACAAATGTGACCGTCGGAGTGGGAGACTTTAGTGAACAACTCCAAACGGAACCAAGCGTCTTACTCAATGGTTAGATGATTGTAATGCAACTTAAGAGTTGCAATGATGATATGGTTTTAGTACATGATAAAGTATGACATGACATATATATTTATTCATATATGGGTTTTATCTGATTGTGTTTGTACACCCTCACTGAGTTATAGGACTCACCCCTGCCCTTTTGTTCCAGCTTCAGGTACTCCACGAGGGGATCCATCTCAGGGAGCCCATGCACGAGAGTAGTATGGGCAGTTGCTGCAGCTTGGTTATTCCTTTGGTTTTGTTTAGTCATATGAGATACCACTGCCTTTGTTTAAAAATTGGAACTAATTCCTTTTGGCTATAAACTATTTCTTTTCATTTAAACTCTTGATGCAAACTCAGGGCCACATTGGTTTATTATTTTGGAATGATCATTTACTCTGATATTTTCGTTGGTACCATATAATTACCCATGTTGCGATGTGACTTATACGTGTTTGATAGGCCTTGGGAATGGGACATCGGGGTCTCATTCTGGTCTGTCAGAAACGTCTAAGTCGGGTCCTGACAATCTGAAACCTAGAAAAATGATTTTGGCTAAAACAAAATCATTTCTAAAATCTATCCAATAGAATGAAGTTGCAGTTAAATTTTAGGTTTGAAAGTCAGACGAAAACCGGTCTGTGTTCTCACTGTCAGTAGAATTTACTGATCGGAGAACCTAATTTTGACTCGCGAACAAAAAATCAATGACTTTTACTCTGATCTCAAGTGATATGAGTCATTTCAAAATTTTTGAAATAATTAACGAAAGCACGAAGAGGAAATTTGAGATGGGTAAATAACAAAACGAGATGTAGTGCTTAAATAATGTGGAGCAGAGATGATAAAAGTGATTGATGGGACTCATGGAAATTAGTTACATCATAACTTTTAAGCTATGATTACACCTAATATATGTTATTATAAAGTATAAAACCTATTAATCCTTTTAATCTAACCAAACATTACCTTAAAATATCACAAATCCATGTCCCCCTCCTCTTACACTCTCTTTTTATCATCTTCTCTTTACAAACTTTGAACCAAGTGTTTTCTTTGGAGTTCAACTAAAGATTTGTCAAGTTCCTTCATCTTCATCTTCAACTTCCATTCACATATGGTAATCTCACCAACTTGAGTTTCTCTTCCTCTTGTCAATGATTATACCATTACATGTCTTAAGAATTTTGAAACCCATTTCCTATTTTCATGATCTTGTGTTGTGGTTGATTGAAATGATCAAACTTTGTGAAACTAAACTCGTCTTTGTGACCTTATTATTGTTTTTGTTGATTGAAACAAAATGAAAAGCCAAACCCTTACCCCCCCTATGATGGTCGAAACTGAGTTTGAGGGAGGGTTAGTGATTTTGCTTCATTTTTCCAATTCTAACACTTGATTCAAGCTCTGCTCCCTAGGACCTATATGATCAAGCTCTAAGAGTTTAAGTTAAACCAAAATTCCTAGCCAATTTTCTTAGTGTTGACCGAAAATTACCCCTAGGAGGATTAATAGGATTTCTTTGAATTTTAATTTGTACTCTATTGATTTGTGAAGGAATCCCTGAGTGGTGGTTACTTGAGACTGTTCTGAGGAAACGGAGGCCTGTATGATTCCTTCCAGGACAAGAAACTTGATTTTCTAAGGTAAAGGGGAGCCTGAGGAGTTCCTAGTAGTTATATACTTAATGTTATGAACTTCCTATGATGTTTGATAATATGTTGATTGACTGTGGGAACAACTACGTATATATCTAGTAGATGATGCTGAGATTTTGAAACTATGTATATATGATGAATATCTATATATATGTTGTTGTCTGTGTTGTGAATTTTGAGACTGGTTGAGACATGACGTTAGTCATGGCTTGTGAACAGAAAACTTTATTTTATTAAAATGTGTATGAACACGGGAAAGTGGAAAATAAGAAATGAGGCTGGTTTTCTTTGGAAAGAGAAAAAGAGAAAGGGCCTAGAATGCAGAGCTATAAACCTGGGCTGGATTCGGATGGTCGAGGCGTCGAGCTGGATTCAGAGTGCCGGTAAAGCCGGGCTAGTGTTCCTAGTACGAAGAACCTAGATTTTCGAGACGTCGGACTAGTGTTCGTTTGAGAAAGAAATTTAAAAGTCTTTGAGGATATCTTTAAAATTTGAAGTTGATATTAAAAGATTAATTAATATATGAAATATGTTTCTGGCAGACGTGTCGTCGAGCTACAGCTTCACATGGAGTGAACTGACAAATTAGATAGTTACAGACCAAAGGCATATTCTTGGGGTCTTTGGGTCTTTAGGGACATTCGGGCTCAAACTCAACGCAATACTTGGGGCTTTTTAACCTCTTGTCGTTGAAATCGGTTGTCCTGCACGAATGTACTCAATCAGGAACTATCCAAATATTATTTAGGTGCGAAACGCATAATCCTAGAACAATTGGGGAAATGACCCAGTAGAGAGGTCACCCAATGCGAAACAATTGTGATGTAGGAAATATCGCGGCCTATCATGCTCGAAGAAGGGAATTAGAATTTCCAGAGATTTGTGATAAGAAAGTGGATATTGAAGTGTTAAAACTTAATTTTCGGAATATTCATTTTGGTTATAATTCTTCGTTGCGATAATATTCGATTTAGAGTCTTTTGTTTGAGATAAACATAACTATTGCTATATGATTTTTTATATTGTTTTTCTTTTAATGTTATTGAAATGTTAAGTATATGACTGCTATGTTTATACTCATATATTGATAATTCACCTTTACATTATTTTTATCTACTGTGGAAACATTATATTATATGTTTAGATGGATCCCCTGCATCACATGATACCATCGGGCTTCCTGACCCATACGTTTGAGTTCCGCGATGAGGCTGGCGCATGGGTCATCCACCTCAGGGCCCGCAGTGCGTTGGACACGGGGCCACTACAATCGACGAAGGGGACAAAGGAGGGTATCATCTCGATCACTCAGCAGGTGAAGACCGTGGAGGTTCTTCTACCTCCCATCTAGACATTTCTTAGACACTTGGTAGAGTCTGGGAATAACAACCATCAGTTCTCCCATCGTTCTCCCATCGTTATTTACGGCGGAGAGAAGGGGGATGATGACATCTTGGTCGCCGAGACACTTCCTGAGGCAGATATCAACTAGGAGGAGCTTGTAGAGGAGGAGCCTGAGGGCGAGGTACCGAAGTACGATATCCTCTCGACGAGGAAATGGAGCCTGTGGAGGCTGATGCTGAGGGAGGATTTTCGCCAGACCCATCGGGTCCTGGGGATGATCATGGAGGTATCCCTAATTGAGATACCTAGAGGGCCATAGGGTGTTGATAGCTTAGTTCTTTTGGGTAGTACTAACTCCACGGGGTTCTGTATATCTGGCTGATGAGAGCCAAGTTTTTGTTTAGTGGCTTTCGCAGATGAGAGCCAAGTTTTTGTTTTATGTCTGTATGTATGACTTATGTCTTTATATATTTCTCAACCTACCGTAGAACTCTGATATGATGACCCCTGGTTATAAGGGTTTTGATAGAAATGATGCATAGTTCTACATATGGATGTTTATGGCTCGGAGAGTCTTTCTTTCGAATGTAAATATAAATATATTAGCAGTTATTTTGTCTGGGATGTTGAATTTATAGAGGAGACTCTGTCGAATTTTTTTTTTATAAACTTTTTGAGTCTTCAAAATACCCAAGATCGTAAGTATTTTCTGAAAGTAACTAGCATTAAGCGATGATTCTTTTTCAACGTTAAGTTGTGATAAAAGAGAAAACCATGTAATGCCAAGGGAGGTGTTACATAAAGCATCAAATACTCTTTCTTTATGAAGCTTTGTATAACACCCCGTTTTTACTGTTCTTACTGCTTTTACGGTTTTTACCGTTTTGTTGTTTTTGTTGTTTTTACTGTTTTTCAATTATCGGTAGAATTTTAATTGTTCGTAATTTTTATATTGGATCTAGAAAATGATTTTTAATAAAAATAAAATCATAGTTATACTCTACCTTATGGTAGAAGTTTATGGTAAAAATTTGGGTTTAAAATTCAAACAAAACCCGGTCTGCATTTTCACTGATAGTAAGATTTTACTGGTCAGAAAACTTAATTTTGACCCGTGAACAAAACCATTTAGGTTTATATTTTATTTCCAACCATAGTAGTTATTTTAAAAATTTTCAAAATAAATAGGTTATTATGAGTTATTCGGGCGAATACTCGACGATCGGGGATCGACGGAATCGAGAACGGAGGTACAGAGACAAAACCCGACCCCGGACCGATAGGAACAATGACTCATTTGTGATGACTCAAGGGGGTGTGTCATAGGGGTTAGTCACCATGCAATAAATGCATGTAATGATGACTTAAGTGTGAAATGTCTAAAATGCCCTTAAGCTTGCATTGTAATTTCAAGTGTGCCATGACATCATTTTACCTATTTAACCCTTGGAAACCCATGGCCATCACTCATTAAGAAGGCCATATTCACTTCATTTCCTCCATTTTGGCTTATGTTCTTACACTTTAATACAAAAACTCCAAATTTCCTTACACTTGATTTACAAAAGAAGTATAAGTTGTGGTTGGTTTCTTCAAATTCCAAAGGTAGATCCTTGTGATTCATGATCATATCTTCCTTTCCTTTCACAACTTTTCTTCAAATCTCAAGTTTTTACAAATTTCAAATTCCTAGATCTAGAACTTCAAAAATCTCTAGAAAATCATAGAAAAATCCTTTTAATGTGATTCCAATTTCTATGATCTTCATATGACTTCTATTTTCATTATCCAAAAGCTTGAAAATTTTGGATATTTCGAGCTTTTTTTTTAGAGTTGACCGGACCATGCTCAAAATGGGTTTGGTAGTTTTTATTCATTTTTAACTTGTTGTTTTGTTGATGATTCATGGCTAGCTTTTGGTGTTTCAAACCTTGAGTTCTAGGTGAACATCATCCTCTTGTTTCAAGTGACCAACAAAGGTATGGGGGAGATTACCATCATCCTACCTTAGGGTAGACATGTTGATGGTTTACTTAGTGTTATTTAGTGTAAATGGTCTTCTAAATTATAAGTATATAATTTGTGTAATTTATTGATTTATATGTGTGTGATCCTCTTTGAGGGATTGATTGATGTTTGTGTTTGTGGTAGAATTAATATTGATGTTGAATATGATTATATGATGCATGACTACATGAGAAAATTATATAAATCACTTTTTTAGGCCATTCGGCCTTGGCTGTTTAAAAGGGTTCCATGATGTGTTAAATTGTTTGAATAATTTTTATGAGAAGCAAATGAATATATAATAATATAGAAATTGGTTTGGATTGATTTGGATGTGTATGTTGAAAGTTATGAATTATTGAGTCCTTAGGGACTAAATTGCAATTTCTGAGAATTTCAGTGGCTGCACTGAGATTCATGTTATTGTATGTTAAGATTGTAGTTCTTGATGAGAAAAAACCATAGAAATTGGTTTGGTGTTAATTGGATTAATACATAAAAAGTTATAAGCTTTTTTGTAAACAAGGACCTTTTTGCAATTATTGAAAAATATTTGGGGCAGAAAAGTGATTTCTGGAAAATTTGACGGCAACTGAAAAATATTTCTAAAGAAGTTGGTTTGGTGTGATTTGGAGTTATAAATAAAAAGTTATAAGGTTTTAAGTGAAAAGGACTATTTTGTAATTAATGAAAGTTTAGGGACTAAAATGCAATTTTCGTAAATAAATATAATTGGACAGTTATAAACTGTTTTTCATGCTTATACAGGCTGCTTCTAGGGTGAGCAACCTTCACAAGTTGCTCACCATGAGTGAGCCCTTTTTTGAAAGGAAAAAAATTATTTTTGAGTCCCTGCATTATTTTAATTAAAAAAATTACCCATTCCCTTTTCTCTGCCTCCATGTCTCCGCCCCCTCCCCCACCCCCACCACCACCATCACCAGCACCCTTTCTCGACCAGTTTGGTCCTGCTACCACGCAAACAGTTTCGTCGCTCCCAAATACCCAGAACCGTCGTGCATCTCCCAAACGCAGATCTGAATTCTTCTATTTGTTTTTAAGAAAAATGCAGAACTATTTTTGTTTCTCTTTCAAATAAAATCTGCCATGGAAGAAGGAGCTATCCACCATTCAAGTTCCCGACCACCATCCCTCATGGTCGCGTCTTTGTCCATGGTGGCAACCACCACCATCAACATCATACTCTGCCACGACCTTGAAGAGAAACCCCATTGATCACTACTCCGAGTGCGACATACAACCTCGAAGATCAGCTCCGCCACGACATCGAGCGCCACTCCGGTCCTTCCCTCCCTCTCCGTCGTGACCTCCTCCAATCCTATTACAAGCCCGACCCGACAAACTCGGTTCTGTTAACATCTCGTGGCGGCGAAAACAGAAACAAGGAGGTGAAGGGAGGTCAGATCTACATGGTAATCGACTCCCATACTCCGACCCGACAAACCCAGTTCCGGGCACGCGGTGACCCAAGACGAACCCTTGTGGAGCGTGTTTGCTTCGAAGATAACCATCACCATCATTCGCAAGCCCTCTGTGCGTGGGATCGATTCTGCCACATCTGCCATATCTACCATGGTGAGTGTTCTTGTGCTTATGTCTTATTAAAGGGAGATGAAAACTATTGGTGGTGGTTGTTGCAGCGGCGGAGGTAACCAGAGGGGGAGAGGTCGAAGGAGGACCGGCGGTGGGGGAGTTGGAGGGGTGGGGAAGGAGGAGAGAAGGAGTGAGAGAGAAAATGACTGAAAAATAATTTATTTTTTTCAAAAGAGGGCTCTCTCATGGTGAGAGACTTGGGTACATCTCTCACCCTAGAATTTGCCTGCTTATGCAACTGTTCTAAAACTCCAAAATGAGTTTTGGACTATTAGAGTGAAAAATCGTTGAAAAATGATTTATACGATTTACAAAATTAACGACGTTCGGTCAAATTTTAGGAATTTTGTATAAATGATGTAAAATCAGTGTTTCAACTTTTTCCCATGAGTAAAATAACTTAGGAGAATAAGACATTTGAGGTGAAGAACCATATCTTTAAAAGTTGGGCTTTTTAAGCCTAAATTAAGTAAAAAACGGCAAAACCGTTGTTTAACGTTTTAAAGATTTTTGAGGAAATGTTTTGAAGAAATTGATACCTAAGTATCTTTGAGGGATATTACTCTTGAAAATGGATTGGATTTTATCTAAAGGTTTTGGTTCTAAGCCAAAAGGATTTTTGTCTTTCAAGACGAGATTTTACTGTAAAATGTAAAAATCTAAGTCAAGAATGACTTAGTGAAAATATGAACGTAATAATTTATGACGTGGGGTGGAACACGACCTTATGTCATAAAGTTTGGATAATTTATTATCCATATCCTACAAAATTTAATGGACTCAGAATGATTTGTTTTATAGAAAGCCAAAGAAAAAGGTTCAACTAGAAAAGTACATAGGAATAAATAATTGGACCTATGTTCCAATCTCATAATGTGCTAGGTTTCGTAATCAAGTATTCTAAGAAAACTTTGCACAAAGATGAAAGGTCACTTGAGAACTTTAGCTTGATGATTAAGTACCGGTGATTCGGACTTAAGGACATCTTGCATCTGTTACAGTACGTTGAAAGGATTTTGATGGAATCAAACTATGTCATCCGATGGACAGACGAGAAGAATGCATTTCCGGTAAAGTTTGCCTAAACACATAGTGAAACTATGTTCTGTAAGGCCGTTGTGCCTAGGAGATCGAGCTAACACTTTAACACGGGTGGGAATTTCGTAGTGACGATCTATTGATGCTTGGGGGTGTCGGGGTATGAAATACTCATATAGGCCCAGTTGGTTTCTCTTCTGTGGCATGGTGATCTTGCAATACACCGACATACTCTACTAGACACTATGTATTTTCTGGTAGTGTAGGATGTTCCCGAAAAAGCCAATGTGCACGTTGATGACTCTGGACGCATTCTATTGCCCAAGACTGGCGTAGTCCGGAACAATCCTCAGAACCCCTCTCTCCGACTGTTTGTTAAAACCATGGTATAGGGGATCAGAGGTCATTCCTCGATTCTTAGATGTCTCTTATATAGGAAAAGCGTGCCTTGTGATTATGTTGTTGTGAAACATTATTATTTCTGTTGTCATGGATGATATAACTGTTTATTGATATTTGTGCGTACCTGTGTGTCGTATCACTGCATGTCTGTGTTAAGTGTAAGATGAATGGAAATCTCACCTCATTATTTTTGTATTGCCTATGTCGGCTGGCTATATGCCTTATGTATTCTTTTGAGAAGATTGAGACGTCAAGATGTCGCTTGGCTGACGCGTCATAGAGATTGAGGTTCGAGCTTGTGAATGCTATGGTGGAATTTCTATAGGAAGTCTTCCAGACTGTTGATGGTTCTTAGATCTTGTTTTTCCTTTTGGAAGAGGAAAGGGCTTAGTTTGAGAGTTACTATTGTAGTAACTCCAGTAGTGTCTTATGTGATGACGTCGGTAATGGACTCAAATAGAGTTTCCATTAGATTTTGCCATTTGGGTTTGTCCTTCTCACGGTGTTTGAGAAAGGATGGTCTTTTCTATTTTAGTTTGGCTAGCTGGGTATGTTTGGGAGTTAATGTTACTGTTATGGAGCTGCGACTCCAAGTCTCTTATATTTTAGGAGCTGTGTCTCCATATCTTTAGTCTGTATCTGTATACTGTTATGATTTCTGTCTATGAGTCGGGTTGGGTATTATGTAAAGATTTTCAAACTCATGACCCTAATTGTGATAATGGAATATTTTATTATCCATTCATTCAAAACAAAGTAGTTATATTTATGACTAACGAAAAAGAAAAAAAAATACGCCATTTTTTTAGAGCCAATATTTAATTAAACTACTTTTCGGCCTTAAAATGTCACTTACGATGTAGTGCCCGAGAAGGGTGTTACACTTTGTATTTCATTCTTGTTTCCTCTTTTTCTTTAGGTTAAAGTAATACTTTGGTCGCTATACATGACACGAATTCTCGATTTGGTCCTTATACATAAAAAATTATTAAAATGGTCCCTATCCGTACAAAAAGTCCCCATTTGGTCCCTGCCGTACAAAATTTTAGGGACTGATTTAATAATTTTTTTCTCTTATAGGGACCAAATAAGTAATATATAGGGAACAAATGGAGACTTTTTGTACGTATAGGAACCATTTTAATAATTATTTTTTATGTATAGGGATCAAATCGAGTATTCATGTCACGTATAGGGACCAAAATATTATTTTAACCTTTTCTTTATCAACATAAATGTTCCAAAGTGTTATACTTATACCTATATTTTGAGGTGTAAATTTCGTACCTTCTAAATTTCTTATATTAATTAACTTCCTTATAATGCCACTGGATAGTACTGCCTACTACTAGCATGTGGTGTAAATTTTGCGTTTCTTAAACTGTGAATTCACAGACTGTGTTGAGTACTATGTGCTCCTAACAAGCTTTGTTAAGAAAAAACAAAATTTGTTTAAGTAGCATATGAGCATTGCTTATTTGGGAAAGCTTACTATGTTGAGTATAATATTATTTATAGATGCTGGTATGTTGTGGTTTCATTTATGATCTCACATTTTGGAAGGGAAATTTAGGATCAGTGTGAGAGGCAATTTGCTTGGCATGATGCTTTGAAGAGATCAATTTAGATGGATCTTTGTGGCCTATTGTTAACCTTTAGAAATAAAGGTTATCTAGCTTATTTTGAGTCTTTAATCTAGTTAATAAGGAATAAATTAGAATATATTTTATGTTTAAAGTCAATTAATTTCATGTTATGTTAGGAGGCAATATAGAGTCTGTAAAGAGTAGTTTTAATGGTGTTTTTGAGTTGTGGGTAATAACAGGAACTTAAGAGCTGAATTCAAAGGAGCTGGTAGCAATGCTTTGGAATACTGCAACCCTAGCTGAGAGTCAGAAGCCAACTAAAGAAGGACCAAGACTAATAGAAGCTGGCTTTTGAAGAAAGGGGACCCAAGAGATCTTCTCACCACTCATGTGGATGAATTATGACAAATTGCCTTCTCATTTGGGCCAGAGAATGAATTAATGGAAATATTCTTTATAGGGCCCAAAGGGACAAGTTTTGTCTTATTGTTACTATATGGTCTCCTTAGGTAGGACACCACACGAGTAAAGGGTTTTTACCCTAAGGAAGTCAATATAAATAGATGTTTTGCATGCTGACAGAGGCAGACTTGCTTTTAGAGACTCTTAACTTACCACAAAAATTACAAGCCAATTGTGAAGCTTAGCCAAGAAGGGAAAAGAAGAAGCTGAGAGATTGCTTTATCACCAATTAGAAGATAAGCTAATCATAATGAGACCGAGAGGAGATTTATGTGTCAAGGGTATTGAGATAAAACCATAGGGTTAATACGGATAGAGATATACCGTAGGAGCTTTATGCAACTTCAATAGAGAATCATAGATCTTAATGAATTTCTTGATAAATAATCATCATAGAGATATAGTTGATTAGGGATCAAGGAGTGTGTTCTACCGTACTCGTGAGAGACATTAGAATAAATTAGGATTCTTGGTTGACATTAGAAGTTCATTAGAAATTAGGAAGAATTGATATAATTGAATCAAACCAATTGGGATAAGTATTTGTTGTCTATGGGGGATGTGTATTCATAGCGTTGGTGAAATTGGATCCCTAGGATTTTCTTAAATTGTTGGTTCCTTGTTTAGTTATGATTTTTAGTTAATTAATTCAAAAATCCAAAATAATATTTATTTTAGTTTCTTTTCATAATTTTTATCTTAATTAAAATCCTCAAATTCATTCAGTCTAAATAATTGTTAAATTTGTGAAGTGGTACTTGGTCACCCAATCCCTGAGTTTGATACTCGGTTTCTCACCGTTTTATTATTAATTGCTTCGATCTGGTACACTTGCCGGAGCCCATCAGCAGCCATGCACCACAATGCTGCAGCATCATTACCCTGATAATTTTGAACCTTGTCTTTTATTTCGTTTTTATGTTTGTGTCTTGATTGTCTTGTTTGTGTCCATGTTTAGTTGTTCTGTTAGGAGTCCTTTGTAATGGTTGGGATGTCTATCTTATTTTCAATGACCAATTAGCAATTTTTCCAACCAATTCCCTAACTTAAACTTTTAGATAACTCCTAGGAGCAATCTAAAGTTTGGCGGAGGGATTGGAATTGGTTGTACTGTTTTGAAATATTTAATGTAAAGTAGCAATAGTAGCTGTTGGTGTCTTTGATCTTGCTTTGTGGAAATCCCTTGTGTTAATAATAATAATAATAAAATAATAAACTTGTCTTTGAGGAGGGGTGTGGAATTTGGCACTCATTGCACAATACCCCAGAGAGCCTGGGAAGATGAGAAAACTCTAGAAGGAAGAGATGCCTGATTCTCTGAGCACTAATCTAACCAAAATATTCAAAGAACAAGTGACTGAAAGTGCTAACCATATGATAGCAATCTGAGGAAAGAGTGAAATAATAAACCTGAGAGTTCCACTCATGTGTGTGTTCTTCTATAAGGTTTGACTTGTTTCTGATTAGTTTTAAATGTCATTACTGTGCACATTTTTTACTTGAGGCATTTTTAATTTGTTTTTCACTATCCCAGTTTAGCTTAAATGACCTACCTAAAAGTGAAAACCTTGTTTTGAAGCCCCTTGAGCCTAAAGCATGTTATTCTGTGACAAAGCCAATGTACAAGCCTATAAACTGGAAAAAAAAAACAACAACTACCCCATGTTAGGTGGAGCCAATTATGCTTTTCACAAGAAGATGTCCTGATATAAGTTTGGGGGTGCTGCCTGGAAAGTAATATGATGTGAATAAAAGGACTGCTAAATAAGGCAGTTACAGTTTCTTCAATTCAATTATTCAAAAAAAAAGGGGGGCAGCATCCTATAATGTGAAAATCTGGAATCAATTGCAGGAATGAAACATCAAGGAAATGTGGATCAAATAGAAAAGTAAAGCACCTTTGTCTCCACCTGGTCAAAGCCTCTCCCCAAAATTTTCTTCGACCCCTACCATAGCCACATTACAGCCAAATAAAAGTCCTCTGGCAGTGCGTAGTTTAATTTGATCATGTATTACTTAGTTAGAAGCTTGTCAAGCTTATAATAGAAGAAGCATGTGAAGTGATGATAGAGTGAAACCAAATTCTGGGAGATTTTGAGAGCTAGAGTTGCAAATATGAATCTGAATGAGAGCTGCTCTTTATTCCTAGACTGAAATGCTTGAACTATGGTTGGCTCTTTAATTCATTTTGTTTGATGAAAAGAGGCTGAAAGGTTATTTCAGGT
Source organism: Sophora flavescens (assembly GCA_030762895.1). Classification (NCBI taxonomy): domain Eukaryota; kingdom Viridiplantae; phylum Streptophyta; class Magnoliopsida; order Fabales; family Fabaceae; genus Sophora; species Sophora flavescens. The sequence goes on from CM061069.1 coordinate 61,171,743, forward strand.
GATGAAGACCGATCGGAACTCTAAGTTGACTCAAATTTCAAAGATCACTCTGGATCACACACTCACTGATTAGGCCGAGTTACACTCATCTCCTTAAGAGGCAGGAAAAAGAAAGTTTTGAGGAAGTAAGGAACAAAGGGATTTGATGCAAGGTTGAGATTATAACAAAAATAGATGATGCTTGTTTCTGTCTTGTGCTGATTGTGACATGTTGTTTTTCTATCTTTGAATCCTTTGCCATTACTTGAGGACAAGTAACAGTTCAAGTTTGGGGGTGTGTTAACCTTTAGAAATAAAGATTATCTAGCCTATTCCGAGTCTTTAATCTAATTAATAAGGAATAAATTAAGAATAGATTTTATGTTCAAAGTCAATTAATTTCATGTTATGCTTGGAGGCAATATAGAGTCTGTAAATAGCAAGTTTAATGGTGTTTTTGAGCTGTGTGTAATAACAGGAACTTAAGAGCTGAATTGAAAGGAGCTGGTAGCAATACTTTGGAATGCTGCAGCCCTAGCTGAGAGTCAGAAGTCAACTAAAGAAGGACCAAGACTAATAGAAGCTGGCTTTTGAAGAAGAGGGACCCAAGAGATCTTATCACCACTCGTGTGGATGAATTAGGACAAATTTCCTTGTCATTTGTACCTTTTCATTTGGGCCAAGGAATGCATTAATGGAAATATTCTTTATAGGGCCCAATGGGACAAGTTTTGTCTTATTGTTACTTTATGGTCTCCTTAGGTGGGACACCACACCAGTAAATGGTTTTTACCCTAAGGAAGTCAATATAAATAGATGTTTTGCATGCAGCCAGAGGCAGACTTGCTTTTAGAGACTTTTAACTTACCACAAAAATTACAAGTCAATTATTAAGCTTAGCCAAGAAGGGAAAAGAGGAAGCTGGGAGAATTGGGAGCCAAGCTTGGAAAAGCGTGGTGACTTAGTCTTCAGCATTTAACCTTCTCTTTTAGTGACACTTCCAGCTTGTAATGGATCTATCATTTACCTTATTTCATAATATGTTTTTATTCATTTTCATTTCCATCATGAGCTAAATTTGTTGAGTTAGGAATGTGATGATCTTATAATGAATGTGATGAAATACATGTGAAATTTGTTTGCAGTAATTTAACCAAGTGATTTGCATGTTAAGTGATGGAAAATGAGAGTGATCAACTTATTTAAACAGCCCCAGTTTATTAATGTTGGAAGACATTAATAAATGGAACCCTTGAGTTAATATGAGTTGAGTATTTAATTGAGAAATTATTTCACCTTGAATTGAATAGGAATATTCATTCAAGCTCATAGGTTAGCTGATACATTTTAATTGTAGATAAACGTAATTAATTTGGGCTTTGGAATAAGGAACATTTAATGAAACTTGTCTTAAAAAGTGTTGAAAAACACATCAGCTTTTCTTCTCTGGAACCATTGCTGCAGCATTTGAGTGTTAGACTCAATGACTTAGAGATTTTGATATATGACAAATACAACTTAATGTGTATGCAAGTGTTTTAGGGTTAAATTGCAAAGACAGGTATCAAGCAGTGATCAACAAGTTCATTAAGCAAATTCAAGGAAAATATTCATGGAAGAACTTGAAGGAATTAAGGAGCTGCATGTAGAAATCAAAAGAGCAAAGTGACCTACATCCAGATGATGAGGTAAATGATTCTAACCTTGATGAATTACCTTCTTATGATGAATTGCAGAATGCTTTTGAAGAACTTCATAAATAATCCATTAGACTTGCTAGATTGCTAATTAAGTCTAAGAAAACCATCACATGCCTAGAAGAGAAAAATTCTGCTTTAAACAAAGAGCTAGATGAATTAAAAACAAAATTGTGCTGTAAAAGAAAGATTGGCTCCTGTTTTGGAACAACCTATATGTGATAATCGTCCTAAGTTGGAGAAACATATAAATCATTTGAATGGTGATCTATCTAGAATTACTAGAGATAAAGAAATCTTGAATGCATCTAGCTGTACATTGACTAAAGAGGTTGAAAAACTGAAAAATGACTTAGCCAAGTTCAGAAATGGTAGCGATAACTTGAATGCTTTATTAGGACAGCAAAAGTGTGTTTATGATAAGGCTGGAATAAGCTATAAACCGAAGATACATGAGAAATCTTTCAAGAAAGTTTTTGCTGCACCTAAGACATCAAACACACCATTTGTTGAATGCAATTTTTGTGCTAAATAAGGTCACATAGCTTCTACATGTTAATACAGAAAATCAGCATACAATAAATCTAAGTATATATGGGTTCCAAAAGGAACTATTGCTGCAACTAACCATGAAGGACCCAAACTGACTTGGGTACCTATAGCAAAAACATGAAATTCTGTTTTGTAGGTGTGGTGGAAGGTAAAGAGCAAATATTGGAATCATGACATAGAGCCTTCACCAAACACAAAATGGGTAACAGTAAAGAAATAATATTGATTGAATATGTTCTCTAATTATCATTATTAATGTGTGATTGTGAATCTTTGTGTTGACTTATATATCATTGTATAATATGTCTACATTGTTCTATCAAAGTTATTTGATCTATCTTGGAATAATCATATGACTTTTGTTTCACAAATTGAATCTAAGAAAATTAATGAAGCCTTAAATGATTTGTTTTGCTTGCTATGAAACAATTAACTTTGAACATAGATGATGCTATAATTGATGAACATTGGATGATGGCTATGCAAGATGAGTTAAACCAGTTTGAAAGAAACCAAGTTAGGAAACTAGTGCCTAAACCCAAGAACTGTCAAGTAATAGGTACAAAATGGGCTTTTAGGAATAAACTAGATGAAAATGGTATAATTGTAAGAAACAAGGCTAGATTGGTAGCCAAAGGGTATAACCAAGAAGAATGCATAGATTATGATGAAACATATGCACCAGTAGCAAGATTAGAAGCTATAAGAATGCTACTTGCTTATGCTTGCATAATGGGATTTAAATTATATCAAATGGATGTTAAGAGTGCTTTCTTAAATGAATTTATACAAGAGGAAGTGTATGTTGGTCAAGCACTATATGGCTTAAAGCAAGCTCCTAGAGCTTGGTATGAAAGGTTAAGTAATTTTCTCATTGAAAAAGGATTTAAAAGAGGTAAAGTTGACACAACTTTGTTCACTAAGAAAAGGCACACAACATTTTACTTGTACAAATATATGTGGATGATATAATGTTGGGTGCCACTAATGAGCATTTGTACAATGAGTTTGCAAGTCTTATGCAGGGTGAGTTTGAAATGTCAATGATGGGGGAGCTGAACATTTTCCTTGGACTGTAAATAAAGCAAACTGAAAATGGAATCTTTGTTAGCCAAACCAAGTACTGCAATGAGTTGATCAAGAAGTTTGGCATGGAAAAAGCTAAGGAGATGGCTACTCCAATGAGTACCTCCTGTTATCTGGACAAAGATGAGCAAGGTAAACCTATTGATGTTTCTAAATTCAGAGGTATGATAGGCTCGCTACTTTATTTTACTGCTAGTAGGCCATATATCATGTTTAGTGTATGCATGTGTGCTAGGTATCAAGCAAATCCAAAAGAATCACACTTAACAGCAGTTAAAAGGATAATTAAGTATCTGTTGGAACAAAAGACATGGGATTATGGTATCCCAAGGGAGCTACATGTACTTTAATTAGCTATTCAGACTCTGATTTTGCTGGTTGTAAACTAGATAGAAAGAGTAATAGTAGAACTTGCCATTTACTAGGAAACTCATTAGTATCATGGTTCAGTAAGAAACAATCTAGTGTGGCTTTATCCACTGCAGAGGCTGAATATGTAGCAACTGGTAGCTGTTGTGCACAGGTTTTATGGATGAAACAATAATTAGTTGATTATGGTGTGAAACTAAACCAAGTTCCTATTAGATGTGACAATACAAGTGCAATTAACCTAACTAAGAATCCCATAATGCACTCTAGAACTAAACACATAGAAATCAGACATCATTTCATTAGAGATCATATTCAAAGCAGAGAAATTGAGATTGAATATGTTGATACAACCAAACAACTTGCTGATATTTTTCCCAAGCCCTTGAACAAGGAAAACTTCTTTTTCATTAGAAGAGAATTGGGCATAATTGATCAATCCTATTTCTAATCTCTAAAGAAATTGTTTATATGACTGTATCTTTGTGTAAATATGCTCTGATTCTTGTATGATTTGATTTGGAATATCTATGAATGATTAGAAGAGAGTTTTGGAATATCTATGCGAATTGGACGCATCTTTTTTATTTGCCCCTGCACCTATCCCTCTATCATGAACAAATTTATATGCTATGTTCGAATGTTTAAGTGCTTGTCGTCTCTATTGCTTCGAATGTTTCTTTTCTTTACCTTTTTTATAATGCCAAAAGGGGGATGAAAAGGTATGATATAGAGAAAGGGGAAAATAACAAATTATACATGCATATGTTGAGGGGGAGCTTAAAAGCTTACATGATTAATGGGGAGTAAATCAAATTCTGCTATGTTAATAATTTTTGCTCTGATATACTTTTGCTCTGACTGCTCTGATACCATGATATAAATCTGTCAAAAACACTTAGTGTTTGCTACACTCATACTCTGATCTTATAATTTGTTAAAAGATTTGGCATAATCAAAAAGGGGGAGTTTGCTAGACTCAATGACCTAGAGATTTTGATATATGACAAATACAACTTAATGTGTATGCAAGTGTTTTAGTGTTAAATTGCAAAGACAAGTATCAAGAAGTGATCAACAAGTTCATTAAGCAAATTCAAGGAAAATATTCAAGGAAGAACTTGAAGGAATCAAGGAGCTGCATGTAGAAATCAAAAGAGCAAAGTCAAGATCAAAGTATCATCAAGACCAAGCTTAACAGAGAATTTTAGATTTAAGTCTTAGATGATTTGCAGGAGAAAGAAATATCTTAGTCACAAAATAGCTCAATCACTAGTGCAATAAGTGCTTTTTACGTCAGTTAAAATTGATTTTATACGTCAGAATATTGTCTGACGTAAATACAGCTGACATTGATAGTTAATATTTTAACGTCAGTTGTTTAAACAACTGATGTTAAATTTAAAACTATTAACGTCAGTTCTTTAACACAACTGACATTAATGTTGTTCAAACTAACATCAGTTCTGTTAAAGAACTGACGTTACAGGTTTTATTTTTAACATCAGTTTCCTAATACAACTGACGTTAATAGTGTACTGTATATTTTATAAAATACTATTAACGTCAGTTGTTTGATACAACTGACGTTAATAGATTTTTTTTAAAAAATTCAGTTTTAAAATATCACTCCCCTCAGCTATCTCTGCATTCAGTAAATATCCCAGTAACACAGAATATCACACACATTACAGAATTGCAAACACTACCCTTAAATTTCAATATTAACTAAAAGAAAAGAAATATACAAAGGAACAATGGGGGGACTTAAAACCAAAACTCATGTATAGAAAAAACATAACTATCTACAAGTATATATATATAAATTTTAGTCTCCAATGTCTAAAAACAAAACTACCAATCTAAGTATATATATATATATATATATATATATATATATATATATATATGTTATTAATTAGTTTCTAAAGTCTAACAAAAAAACTATTCATCTAAGTATTGCGGAGGTATCTTGTCAATTCCTTTTTCAGCCGCATACTTGAAGAAGAATTCTGCCAAGCGCATCCTCAAGTCTCTAAACTCATCTTTTTGAAGAGGCAATTGGTTGTTAAATGCCTACACACGTTCAAATAATAATAATAACATTAACGCAAGTCATCACCAAAACTATAATATATAATTTAACAAGTTGTTTAAATATTACCTTCTTCCATCCATCCGTAATAGATGCGGAGACTATGTTCAGCATATGAAGCATCACATAATAGCCGCACGACCACCCGTCAGGTTGAAATCGAGACTACAAACAAAATTAATTTCAATGTCAGTTAAATATACATATAAATTAGTAATTATAATATTAATTATTTGATAAATAAACTACCAAACCTTGAGGATGATTCAATCAGGATTTCCTTTAGCCTTAGAAGTCCTACTTCTCCCGTTGGCGCAACTTATGCTACTCGCCTTCAGCGCGCTATCATAAACAAATAATTATGTCAATTAACAAATTCATATATCATGTGTGTAATAAACTAAAAACAACTGATATTAAAACTTAAATTAAATTGAAGATTTGTTACTTACGTATTTACAGCTTCCACCACCTCCTGTGGCGGGTTTTGGTGGAGAGAGCAGAAGAATATGACAGTATGCCTAGACAGGTGAAGTACGAGCAACTGCCAATGATTATTCATAGAGTAGGGAGCCAGATATAATTCTTTCCGATTATCTCCCATCAAGTTCCCTATGTATTTACTTAATTCATCGCCAACAAAGAATTGAGGCATAAGGATTGACGGATCTAAGAAGTCATAAACTGATTTGGAGCCCTTATCAAGCTGAAGACGGTGGAGATACCTAAGATATGAAAAGGTGTGGATGTTAATTACATAATATATATATTGAAATTAAAATAAATTATTAAATGGAAAAATACCAAAAATAAATAAGTTATAAAATTAAAATTAACTTACGTGCACCAGAGACTCAAAACCGTGCTGGCCATCCACACGTTATCTCAGCAGGCGTGCCCGAGATCTTCACCACAGAAGGAAAATATCCTCTTTTGATTTGGGCGTGCCACCCATCCATCGTGCTCCAATGGACATTCAAAAATCTCAAAGGCATAATCCTCACCAAGTGAGAACAAACGAGTGACAGGTGACTGCGACACCGACGTCGACTTGGCCTTCAATTTAGAAAAAATAAAATAGATAAGTTGTTGATAATTAAAAAAAAACACAAGTAATTATTTGACTAATTTGGACATTAATAATGAATACATACCTTTGTTACCATTTCAAGCTCACGGCATTTGAAGTCCAACTCAAGCTCATGCCTTTGCATTTCCAACTCAAGCTCACGGCGTTGGACTTCCAACTCCCGCTCCCTAGCTGCCAAGTCATCGTCCTCCACATGTGCCCTACTATAACTCTCTTTTGTGCTCACATGTGAAGGGTTGGGATGTCCTGCGTAGCAGGCCATGAACTATGAATACTACTCATGTTACCATAAGGATTCATTCCATCCGTAGCAAGTCAAAGCCTTAGGTTTCTTGGCTCATTGGCGAAATCCGGAAACATAGTATCAATATTCTTCCATTGCATAGAATCAGCAGGATGACGAACCTTTCCATCACGTTTCCTCTCATCATTATGCCATCTAATATTCTTCGCATCTTTCGCATTGGCAAACAATCGCTTGAACCTTGGAATTATTGGAAGATACCACAACACCTTCGCAGGAGGACCCTTTTTTCTCACATCTTCAAGATCATCATCATCATCACCACCCTTCACTTTGTATCGTGATAACCCACATTTGGGGCAATCGTGATTGTCTTCATGAACACCGGTGTACAATATGCAATCATTGGGGCATGCGTGTATCTTCTTATACTCCATACCCATCGGACACAATACCTTCTTGGCCTCATAGTTACGGTCAGGCAATGTGTTGTCCTCCGGAAGCAAGTCTTTCAAAACTTCAAGCAATTCCGTGAAGCTTTTATCGGTCCAACCATTTCTCGCCTTCACACAAACCAATTTTAGCACCACCGACAACCGTGTATGAGTAGTACACCCTGGATATAAAGGCTTATCCGCATCACCGCACAACCTATCATACACATGAGCTCGATGAAAAGATTCTTGTCCAATATCACGGATCATGTCCTCTACTCGATCATCCTCCATATCTACGTCAACGTCCTCACTTTGGGAGACACTTGTCGTACTACTCAACAACACATCACCATGCCATATCCATCTTGTATAACTCAAGCAAATCCCTTCACAAATCAAATGAGTACGTATATCCTTCACCGTACATTTCCTCGTATTCAAACACTTGACACAAGGACAACAGAACATTCCATTACTATTAGGAACATTCCTTTGAGTAAATTCTATAAATTCTCCCACCCCCTTCAAATACTCAGCACTAGTGCGCTTACAAACCATCCAACTACGATCCGTAACTAGATAGGTTCTTTAGATATACAAAACTTATATCCAATATAAGGACAGTACGGGAGATTGAAAACTAGTTTTTGAAATCCTACTTGAAAACTAGTTTTTGAAATCCCCTCAACCATGTATATCTTATTTGACTAACTGCCTAAAACAAAATTTCCACGGTAATCTCACATCATTCTTCTCATCAAGCAGGCAACAACACATATTAGTACTATTGCTATATCTAGTACTATAACCACTCAGCCATATGAATCGATCAAGAGAGCATGATATATACAAGCAAGGCGTTTAAAAATTATTTCAAATTTACACCATTTTCAGGTTTCTTAAGACAGAAAAGAAATAAGCAGATGAAGATAAATTAACAAAACAGAATTCCAATAAGCAATATATTGTTGATGTCACATGCTACAAGCAACTCTAAATTTCTTCCCATTTTGAAATAGGTCATGATAGCAGAAGAAAAACAAGAGAAAACACAAAACCCACGACCAGAAATAGAGACATTCCAAACAAGTCAAACTCACAGTTTCAAGTTTCAACTACAGAGACTACAGTTTCAACATACACTCAAAACCAAAAATAAAAAAATGTGCCCTAAAGACTCACCAGAAATAGGTGCTCGCGTGGTGGTGGGGAGGGGAGCTCGAGTGGTGGCCAACGTTCGATGTGGTTACTGGGAGCAGATGGACAAGGAGAGTTAGTGCGCGGGAAGGGTAAAGGGAGATTTCAAGTTATTGCAAAGAATGAGCGGGAAAGACAGAGTTAGGGTTAAGAGTGTACCTCACGGTGGTGGCGAAGAAGCCCTCGCGGTGGAGAGGAGCTCGCGATTAGGGCAGAGTGAGAGTGAGAGTGAGAGTGAGCGTAATGAAAAGAGAAGAGCAGAGACGTACAGAGCGAAGTGAAAAAGGCGTGCGGGTGTAATCGTTATAATAAAAAATAAAACAACAGTTTACGTCAGTTGTTTAATACAACTGACGTTAGAAGTCATTTTTAACATCAGTTGTCTTAAACAACTGACGTTAAAAGTCATTGTTTAACGTCAGTTGTATTAAACAACTGACGTTAAAAATAAATATTTTTTATTTTAAAAACACTTTTAACGCCAGTTGTTGAAGACAACTGACATTAAAAGTGTATAAGTTTCTGCAAAAACATTCATTCCTTTGACTACTGTGCTACTTACCCATGCACCTTGTAACTTAATCCTCTTAATGAACATTAAGTTTATAGATCAGTTTTGAAGAAAATCAGGTAGTCTCTCTTCTCTATATAAAGTACCATTCTTTTGTATCAGTCTGTAATACACCCTCTTCTTTTCCTCTATATTTCGTGCGTTTTCTATTCCTTCACAATATGGCTCTATCATATTTGAGACTTTTTTTTATTTCTTACTATACCTAGACTTAAAGGTTTCTGTCTTAATGGTCAAAAAACTTGAGGTTGAGTAAATCACATAACATGGATGGTAAGGTTGAGTGAATCACATAATGCGATTACCTCACTTTATTTCATCCCCTTCATCCCTTTCACTCCGCTTTGGCAGCAAGTGATTGTAGATTCAGATGGAGCATCAAGGACTTCAAATGAGGGAGGGGATGCATCCATTGGAGTTTCTGAGGATAGGACTGAGAAGAAAATGACGTTGAAGCAGAAACTTTTTTATATTTTAGGGCTATGTTGCAAAAAAATTTTATCTTTTAATCATGTAATTGTAACTTATGAATCGCTTCAATGAGATACGATTTGATTATACATATAACTTGTTTTATGTTAAGTGTTTATTTATTTTAATTTGCACAAGAATTTGTTTACTAATTCAAGCTAATTAATTAAGATTAAAAATAAACTTGTTTAAAAAAAAGATTAGAAATAAACTGCACTATATATGGAGTGATATGCGTTAAGAGTGACAACAGGGAGATGACAACGAAAGAAAGATAGGAATGAGTTTCAGATAGGAATATAGGATTATTTACGTCAGTTATTTATTTAACTGAAGTAAAAAATCACACTTTTAACGTCAGTTGTATAAACAACTGACGTTAAAAGGGTTAATAATTCTTGCAAATCACTTTTAACGTCAGTTCATTACACAACTGATGCAAATAGTGATTTAATATTTACAAAACTGCCACCGCCTCATTTTTAACGTCAAACATATGGTCAACTGGCTCAAAACGTTCCCGTATATTACATTATTTCCACTAGTGAATTAAAAAGATGCATGAAGAAAATCAATTTGCATAACCTGCATTAAAAGGAATAAGTTTTTGTTAATGAAAATGATTTTTGGAAATAAGAAGCGCTCGTCCAACACAAGTAATAGAAGCGCTCGTCCAACACAAGTGATAGAAGCGCTCATCCAACACAAGTGACAGAAGCACTCATCCACTAAAGTGACAGAAGCGCTCGTCCACTAAAGTGATACAAGCGCTCGTCCACTAAAGTGACAGAAGTGCTCGTCCACTAAAGTGATATAAGCGCTCGTCCATTAAAGTGACAAAAACGTTCATCCACTGAAGTGATAGAAGCGCTCGTCCAATAAAGTGACAGAAGTGCTCGTCCACTAAAGTGACAGAAGTGCTCGTCCACACAAGTGATAGAAGTGCTCGTCCACACAAGTCTTTGGACTTGCTAAGTCCTTAATGAGAAGCTCAGTCCAATGTCGTGGCATATAGAGCTCGTCTACTATGTTACGCTCAACCAGTTAAAGGAGTATCCGTCCAATGACGTGGCATCTGGAGCTCGTCTATTATCAACTACGAGCCTTGAGGATTGAAGATGACGCCGATGTAGAATCTTATTTCAAGAACCAGAATCAAGAAAACAGATTCTGTTATCAGATCCAAATCTGTTTTAATTAATCCCAACGACTATAACTTGTTTTCTATATAAAGAGGGATCAAAGGAACACTTTCAACGATATCATATCAATACAACATATCAAAACAGATCAGAAATTTTATGAAATCAATTTGAGAAATCAATTGTGAAAATCATTCATCATCTTTCTTGAGCTTATTGTGAAAAGAGTATTTCATTCTCATAAGTGCTTCAATTTGTATATCTGACTATTGAGAATTAGGAATCAATTTTTCATTCTATTTGATTGTAAAGAGAGAGGGAGTCTCTCTGTGTGATTAGGGTGAGGTATCCCTAAGGAAGAACATTGAGGCTCTTCACAAGAGCGTGGTACCTCGAGGTGAAGGAGTGCTCTGTTGTGTAAAGGTTTTTCAAGCTACCTGGCTAAAGCTTGTTGTGTTAGTGCGTGAAAACCCACAGGTGGAGTGGGGACTGGATGTAGGTCACAGTGGTGGTGACTGAACCAGGATAAATCTGGTTGTGTGGTATCTCTAAACTCAAACTCTTTAATTTCTGTCTTGCGCATATAATTGTGATCTTGATGTTCTAAGTTTTCAATTGATATCAGTTCTTGATCTGCATAATCAGTATTGAATCTTGCATCATATACTGAAACCGAAACCTGCAAGTTTGTCCTTGATTGTTAATGCTTGTATCTGAAACTTGCATAACTTTTTCTTAATCTTTAAAGGTTTAATTTGTTTCTGTATTTTGTTATTATTGAGTTTTGAACCTGAACCTATCCTGTGATCTATTAATTATGAATCAATCTTTCTTATCCTCATCACCTTCTATTCAAGATTTTATATAAACCCTTCATTGATTTTGTAAAAGATCCTGTGGCCACAAATCTAAAAAGTAAAGTTTTGTGAAAAGTTTTTAAGAGGGAAATATTTTAAGAAGACTCAATTCACCCCCCCCCCCCCCCTTGAGTCGTCGAAGCCAAAACAACATTGAGAGCATGTTTGACATCACAGGATTTATAAGTGATTCTATTCCTAGCTAATTTCCATTAAACAACCACACACCTTACAAGTCACTTAATTTTACCTTTATTAAGTCATCTATAATTTACTAAAAGTTTAAATATTCTATTTACTTTTGCTATTTGTCTTGTGAATTTAATTGCACCCAAAGTTTCCTAACTTGATTAACCACTTTAAAACTTTAGAAATTACCCTACAATCCTCGTGGGAACGATCTTTTATCATTATATTACTTGTTTGATGGTGTATACTTGCACATTGCACATTTTGCGCAACAAGTTTTTGGCACCGTTGCCAAGGAATGAATGGTGCTAATTTTTGTAAGTTTTTAAGCTAGTTAATCTAGTTGGTTGTGTTTTTAATTTTTCTGGTTGCGCTATTCTCCAACAGTAGGTCCTTGTTACTGTATGCATGGAAAAGGTGCACCTGAATTTCAACTAGATCTTGAGATTGAAAGGACAGCTAGAAGACTAAGGAAGCAAAGCAGAGAAAACAAAGATTGAGCTCAACATTCAGACTTAGGCTTCATGACTAACTTACTCAATGGAGAAGAGGATCAACCTGATATGATTGAAATAGCAAATGATAAGGATAGATCTTTCAGGGAGTATGTTGTGTTTGACCCTCAAACGATGAACAATGGAATTGTGAGGCCTGAGATTACAACTCAGCATTTTGAATTCAAGCCAATGATGTTTCAGATGTTGCAAACTGTTGGGCAATTTGGTGGTTCACCAACTGAAGATCCTCACTTGCACTTGAGACAGTTCCTTGAAGTGGCTAGCAATTTCAAAAACCCTGGTGTAAGTGAATATTCTTTCAAGCTCACATTGTTCCCCTATTCACTGAAGGATAGAGCCAAGGCTTGGTTGAACTCCTTGGAGCCTAATTCCATCACTACATGGAATAGGTTAGCTGAAAAATTCATGACAAAGTATTTTCCCCCAATAAAAAATTGCAAGATGAGGAATGACATAACCTCATTCAGGAAACTTGATGATGAGCCCCTATATGAAGCTTGGGAGAGATTTAAAGATCTTCTAAGAAAGTGCCCACATCATGGGATACCCTTCTGCATTCAAATAGAAACATTCTACAATGGGTTAACTCCAGCTACAAGAGTAATGCTTGATGCCTCATCTGGAGGAGCTTTGTTGACCAAATCCTATAATGAATGCCATGAACTAATTGGAAGTATAGCTGCAAGCAGTTACCAATGGCCCACAGCAAGAGTAAATGCTCCAAAAGGTACAGGGGGAATGCATGAAGTAAGTGAGGTCACTGTAGTTTCAACACAATTATCAGCAATTTCTTATATGCTGAAAAACCTCACCCCTACACACAATCCTGCAACTTCCCAACCTTCTACAGCAGAGCAGATTATGATGGAAACGGGTAGTGTAACACCCCGATTTTCTATTTCTTATTAATCCGTGCTTAAGTGTGTGCTTACCAGTAATTGATTTTAAAGTTTTAGAGATTATTTTGATAGACTAAAATCATTTTCATAAATTAGTCTATCTTAGGAAGCTCTAGTAAAAATTTCAGTTGAAAATTCAGACGAATCCCGGTCTGCGTTTTCTCTATCAGTACAAGTTTACTGATCAGAAAATGAAATTTTTACTTGTGAACGAAACGATTAGGCTTCTAATTACGATTGCTAATGTTTCCACTATTTTAAAATTTTTCGTTAAAAAATTTTATTTTATTGATTTTTCGGGTGTGATTTTCATTAGAAATACGATCGATTCGGTATAGATATTTAACCGGAACGAAAAAAAAGTCATGGGAAATAACTTTATCAGATTTTGGAGTATTGGGGGAGGAAAATCTGATTTTTTTGTAAGATGAATAGTAATTTCATGACACAAAATCATAATTATCATAATAAATTATTATATTTCAAAATTTATATTAAAAATACTTTTAAAAATAAAAAAAAATTTATTTTTTTCTCTCCCTTTTCTGCTGCACCAGTGCCCCCTCCCCTCTCTTTTCTATAAATACAACCCTCATCCTCCTCATTTCATTTTACTTCTTCTTACTCGCTTAAAAACTCACTCAAAAACTCGCTCAAAACTTCATTTTCTTGTTTATGTTCTTGAGAGAAAGTTCAAGTATTTACTTTCAAGCTTTCATTTTCTGCAGCTATTAGGTATAATCTCCAGCCTATATTCTACACTATTTTAATGTGTTCATCTTATTCATGCATGTTGAGTTTGAATCTTGCAAAGTTCATTCCTTTTTGTTTTAAAATCATTTTCTTTCAACTTCTACTACTTCTTTCTACCTTCATCAACCTTTGCATGTTGGAATGAACCCTCCTATGACCATTTTAATGGGGTTGGCTGAAACCCTAAGGAGGAGAAGTTGTAATTTTTCAATATATTTTTCACATGCATGTTAGTTTTACTATGATTTATGCTTATAGTTTTAACTTGTAATCAATAAGAAATCATCTTCCTTTACATGCAAAAGATTTTACCACTTCTTGCTCATCTTTATTCTCATTTTAAATGGCTTGCATGTGAAGAGAAAATCATCCTCCTTATGATCATGGTGTGACCGAAACACCAAGAGGGAGAAAGGATGAGTTTTTGCTAAAATCTCACATGCATGGCTTTAAATCTTTGGTTCATGAATTTTTTTTAACTAAAGCATTTTTTTGAGACTATGTATACCTTCTTGTAATGGTTCTATGGCCAAAAATCTAAAATATTTAAGTTAGTGAGGCCTAATTTTTAATCACTTGGAAGGTGGCATGGTTAATACACTAAGTTCTTTACATTAGTAGCTTAACAATGGTGCTTGAAAAATTTTAGTGTTCCTAGCCTTGTTGGCTTATGATAGCCGAAACTCACTTGATGAGTTGATGAGGCTTGTTCAAATTTTTTTAAGCTAAATGATGCTTAGAACACTATAAAGTTTGCATGCATGAAATTAAATTGATGAAAAATAATATGTTCCACCATTTCTTGGGAAGGCCGAAACCTATGGTTCATGAGGCCAAGATTATAAAATTTTATTTTCAAGTTTTAAACTTTTATTTTACCTCCTTGATGCTTAAGGATCATAGATCCAAAAGTTTGTGAAAATTTAAAATTTATAGCACGATTTTTTGTAAGTATGGCCGAATGCATGCATCAAATCAGGGTGATTTTATAAAAATTTTACTTATGTTAAACACTTATTTCTGTATAGATTTGCAATCGTAATGCGAACCGAGTCGTTCCTCTTTAAAAACCACAACCGAGTTTCATTACCATTTTACTCTGAGGTAAGGGAAGAAAGCCTGAAGGATATTAAAAATTACGATGATCATGTGTTACCTGTATTTACTTGATGTGTTGGTTGAATGCTTGTTATAATGCTTGGTTTGATGAGTGATTTGATTTAGTTGATATGCTTATTTTATTTGATTTACATGATTTAAATGTTTATGTTAATTATAAAATGTTTATTATGATATGGATATGCGATTTATTGATGTAATTGTTTGGTTGATGCATATAAGCCTAACCTTGAGTTAGAGCTCAAAATAATAAGTTAAGATGAAAATCTTAACAAGATAATGAAAGAAGTTTACAAATAAATAATGTTTTAAAAAAAAAGAAAAAAAAAGTTTTGTTTGAAAAAGAGAAGAAAGTTAAGGTTATATTTCTAAATTTTGTAACATTAGAAATTTTATGAAAAAAGCATATTTTGATTTATTGAATTAAAAGAATTTTTTTTTAAGGAAGATTAATTTGATTTTATTGAAAAGAATGAATTTATTTAAAATCAAGGTGATTTTTGAAAAATGAATTTCAAATAAATTTTTTTACTAATGTTGAAAAGTGGACCTAGTAACCGAGACGTCGGGCTACTAGTGTAATTAAACACGTTGATCTATGATCCGTGTCACATTGTTGCGGACTGTGTCCTTATACGTTGTTGTAGACGGCGTGTCCTACATACATTATACAAACGTGATAAACGCAGTAAAGGTGTAAAGTTGTTTTCCACTACCACAAAGTCTTAGACTGGTGCATCAGTTTAAGACTCTCGTGATTGGACACTCGGACTCAAATGTCCTGTGTTTACAAATTTTAATACATTGAAAAGTTATGGAGGTCATGAGCCTTTGAGCTTCGACAAGGAAAGAATTATACACAAAGAAAAGCCTCGATAATAAAATGTTTTTCATGCATTTGGCAGACGTGCCCAAAGTTATTTTGTGTGAGTACCTTGAAGAGCAGGATATATCATGCTACGTTGTATTATTGTGCCTTGACGGACAATGAAATCCATATGCCTTGATTACTATGCCTTGAGTTGGATAATATGCTATAGATATCCACGCACGTTGCACATTATGCCAAGAGTTTTGGGCAGTGTAGTGGACTATCACGTTGTGCCTTTTATGGTAAAGATTTCGGGCCTGATTAGCTCATTTTAAACAAAGTGAAGTTGGGGTCTCCGGAGATTAGGATAGAAGGTGAATTATAGAAGTGTCATGGTTTTCAAAAAGCAATGACTATCTCTTGCTACGTACTGCTTAAAATGATATCTTGTTATTTGTCTATGTTTTTGTGTGTGTTTTGGGTGCATATAGTTGTCATAATTATCCATATATTGGTATCTTACCCTTGCATTTTCCTTCATGTATATATATGTATGTATCCTGTTATGTTGAGACTAGATGGACCTAGCTCTGCCTCTCGTGCGCTCCCGGGTGCCGACGATCATGTTTGAGGATGCCAACAACCCTGGGGCTTGGGTAATTGTTGGACGAAATCTAGGCAAGTATACCCAGTAGTACAAGTAATACGGTGGTGAGACCGATATCGTTCCCACGAGGATTGGATGTCAATTACCAATTCACAAATTCGGCAACTATCTAGACTAAGAAGAGATTTCAAAACAAACAAACAAAAGGAATAAAATCTTTTTGGATTTTTGTCAAACACTTGGAATGCAGAAAGATGGATTCTTCAAATGGATGAAAGATGTTGGGATCAGACTTCACTAAACCTTAGCCTCATGCAATTATCAAGAACACCAATCCAGTTTATGCATTCAAATATTAAAATCAACCCACGAAATTACGCAAGCCCTGATTCCTCAGATGACAAGAGCCTAAATCCACTAATAGACCCTAATTCCTTAGGTGACCTAGATTATTGAATTTGCATTAAGATTAAGGATTACGCGATTACTAATAAACCAAACCCCATTCCTAGATGCGAGGTTTACTAGGTGAATAATTCCATATCAAGAATTGATAAGAACATCCCCATTGCAAATCAAATCTTAAAATCAGTTTATGGGTAGCTAAACCACAAAAAGCATTAAGCGACGGAATTAAACACTAATAGAGAGGCATAAACTCAGATTAATACAATCAAGGCAAATACATGATATTCAGTTAAGTTACATCTAATCCCAACAAAAAGGGATTTAGCTACTCATAGAGAAAAAGCTAAAACCAGAAAATTAGGGACAATGGAGAGAAGAAGAAACTCCATTGAAGCTCTCCACAGCCGTCACAGCAGCCTCTAGGGTCCAAGGTCTGGCCTAGGTTCCAAGTCTCTGTAAAAGTCTGGTCTAAGGTGAAAAGTCCCCAGAGAAGATCTCCCTTCTGTCTGTTATGCGCTCCTATTTATAGAGTGGCCACGCGTCACGGCCGTGATGGCCATCACGGCCAGGCCATGACGTGTTCTGCCTTGGTCGCGCTTTCAAATTTTGGAGCATCACGGCCATGACACTCATCACGACCAGGCCGTGATCGCTTCTGTCTTCACCCAATGGTCTGTCACGGTCGTGATGGGCATCAAGGCTAGGCCGTGATAGCTTCTGACTTTTGCCTTCTGCTCTGCTTGATCATGGTCGTGATGGTCATCACGGCCAATCTGTGATGGGCTGTGTTTGGCTCATATTCTTCACCTTTTTAGCTCTATTTCATCCAAGCTCCATCATGGCTGATTTTGATCATTTTTTCATTGATTTCTGCGAAACAACACCACAAGACCGCCTTACCCGTTCCAAGGTAAAAACTAACAAAAATCAACTAATTATGCCTAAACTATATGAAAAATGCATGTAAAAACGTACATGAAATATGATGAGAAATCACACTATCAGTAATTCATCCGGGGAATCACATGGCCGAGTACACTGGCCCGATTTGCACTTTAGAAGGAACACAGGAGGGAGGTCCAGAGAGGAGGATTCTTACCGTGGAGACCATCCAGATATCACGTCCGCCAGCTTGGTTGTATGTACAGCCCCTAGCAGACCTAGGACAGCTAGTGTTGAATCCACCACCTCTGAATGTGGCGCCAGCTTCACCCATTGAGGAGGATCCGGAGGAATTCATGGATGAGGAACCTCAGTATCATCCTATGAGCAGTGATGATTATGATGATGCACCTTGCGAGGGAGCCGGGGTGGAAATATCCTTTTCAGATACTTCTTCTGGAAATGAGGGAGACTTTCGTGGTCTCCCAAATAGGTATCACTAGTTGTCTTGACTAGCTTAGGAAGTCTAGTTTTATTTTGGAGTAGTGATGTTGGATGGATCTTGTCAGTCGCATGCTTTATTTTGGCTCTTTAAACTCTAGTGCAATGTAGTGTTTTGTTTAAGAAACTTGGATGTACACTCAAGGAAACTTCTGTCAATGCACCTGTCACTAAGAAGGTGTTTGTTATCAATGTGAATATTTATGTATGTTTTTCTATGAATGTAAGTTGATCTTTTAATTCCATGTCTTAAGTTGAGTTTTACATAATAATGAATTACTAATTAAATATTGACATTTCGAAAGAAATTGACATGTCTTCTAATAACGTTAATATTTGTAAAAAGGGTTAATTAATGTAATGCCCGGGTGAGGGTGTTACAGGTAGAGCCACAGTGAATGCAATCTCTTGTGTGTATTGTGGAGAAGGCCATCTGTTTGAAGAATGCCCCAATAACCCAGCCTCAGTGAATTAGGTTGGTAATTTCAACAGAAACTTCAACCCTTACTCCAACACTTATAATGTGGGATGGGATCAACACCCAAATTTTTCTTGGAGCAATACTCAGTCAGCACCTGGAGGCTCCAGTAATGCTAATAAACCAACTCAGCCACCAGGATTTCCTGCTCAACAACAACCACAGCAGCAACCCCAAGGCTCAAAATAGGACACTTCACTTGAAGCCATACTGAAAGCATTTATGACCGAAACTCAAACTCAGTTTCAAAATCAAGGAGCAGTCATGAGGAACTTAGAAACTCAGATGGGACAATTAGTCACAGCTATGAACTCAAGGCCAGCAGGAACCTTGCCTAGCACAACCGAAAGTCCTATTGACAAGGGCAAAGAGCAATGCAAAGTGATAAGTCTTAGAAGTTGAAAGTAATTACCAGGACCTGAGTAGAAGATTGATGAAGCTATAGATGCCCCAATGAAGACAACTTCTCCTAGAGTTGATAAAGAGCAGTCAGAGACAGAAAAAGAGAATATTGAGCAAGATGTTCCAAAACTGACACAGGACAGACCTCCTCCACCATTTCCTCACAGATTGAAGAAAGCAAATCAGGACAAACGATTTGGCAAGTTTATGGAGATACTGAAACAGCTGCACATTAATGTTCCCTTGGTTGAAGCTCTACAACAAATACTTAATTATGCTAAGTATATGAAAGATATGCTGTCAAAGAGGAAGAGGCTAGGTGAATTTGAAACAGTGGCTATGACAAAAGAGTGCAGTGTAATGTTGCAAAACAAGGTGCCCCAAAAAATGAAGGATCCTGGCAGCTTCACTATTCCATGTTCCATAGGAGGCTCTTACAAAGGAAAGGCTTTATGTGATGCCTAAGTCTATTTTCAAGCAGCTGGGAATAGGAGATGCAAGGCCAACCACTGTCACACTGCAGCTGGCAGATAGATCTATAGCCTATCCATAAGGGAAAATTGAAGTTGTGCTTATAAAGGTTGACAAGTTTGTATTCCCTGTGGACTTCATTGTTCTGGACTTTGAAGCTGACGAAGAAGTTCCTATCATCCTAGGAAGACCCTTTCTATCAATAGGGAGAACTCTGATTGATGTGCAAAAAGGAGAGTTAACTATGAGGGTGAATGACCAAGAAGTGAGGCTCAATGTGTTGAATGCTTTAAAGTATCTTGATGAAACAGTAGAAGAGTGTTCTTTGGTCCAACATTTGGATTCTTTGGTGAACAAGCAGCTAATTAAAGATCACAACTATTTGGCAAAGGAGTTATGCATGCTCTCTGATGAGGAAGAAGCTGCTATAAAGGATGCTGAGATGAGCAGTGAGCAGAAACCTAATCCCAGCTGGTTCAGGAAATATGAACCTTTGGGAGTGCAGCCCACTGATGTTAAGGAGAATGTTCCATCAATTGTGAAACCCCCTACTTTGGAATTGAAGCAGCTCCCTCCACATCTCAAATATGTGTATTTGGTTGAAAGCAATTTGTTACCGGTTATCATCTCTGCCAGGTTAACTTTATTTCAAGAGTTACACTTGATAGATGTACTCAAGAAACATACTAAAGCTATTGGGTGGCAGATAACAGACATCAAAGGAATTAGCCCCATATTGTGCATGCATAAGACTCTTTTAGAAGATGATGCCAAAAACAGTATTGAAGGTCAAAGGAGATTAAACCCCATCATGAAGGAAGTTGTGAAAAAGGAGATTATCAAATGGTTGGATGCAGGCATTATATATCCAATCTCAGATAGTGTATGGGTTAGTCCAATTCAATGTGTGCCCAAGAAAGGAGGAGTCACTGTTGTCACAAATGAAAAGAATGAAATAATTCCCACAAGAACAGTTACAGGATGGAGAATTTGCATGGACTACAGAAAGCTAAACAAGGCCACTAGAAAGGACCATTTTCCACTCCCTTTTATAGATCAGATGATGGACCGGTTGGCAGGAAAGGAGTTTTATTACTTTTTGGATGGATATTCAGGCTACAATCAAATAGCTAAAGCCCCTGATGATCAACAAAAGACTACTTTCACATGCCCCTATGGTACTTTTACCTTCAGAAGGATGTCATTTGGGTTGTGTAATGCCCCTACCACATTCCAAAGATGTATGATGGCTATTTTTTCAGACTTGATAGATAAATCTATGGAGGTTTTCATGGATGATTTTTCAGTGTTTGGAGAATCATTCCAGGATTTCCTGAACAACTTGGAGCAGATCTTAGACAGATGTGAAGAAACTAACCTAGTTCTGAACTGGGATAAATGCCATTTCATGGTACAAAAGGGCATTGTCCTAGGACACAAGATATCTAAGAAAGGAATAGAGGTTGATAAAGCCAAGGTTGAGGTCATTGAAAAACTACCTCCACCCAAAAATGTGAAAGGAATGAGAAGCTTTTTGGGGCATGCAGGATTTTATAGAAGATTTATTAAAGATTTTTCAAAAATCTCCAAACCTCTGTGTCAGTTGCTGCAGCATGATACAACATTCGAATTTGATGAAAGTTGTTTAAGGGCATTTGAAACTCTGAAGCAGGCTCTAATCACTGCACCTGTTATTGTGGCTCCTGACTGGGAAAAACCTTTTGAGTTGATGTGTGATGCAAGTGACTATGCAATAGGGGCTGTGCTTGGGAAGAGGCAAGGAAAGGTCTTTCACTCCATCTACTATGCAAGCAAAACTTTAATTGATTCTCAGCTGAATTATTCCACCACAGCGAAGGAATTGCTAGCAGTAGTATTTTCGTTTGAAAAGTTCAGATCATACTTAGTGGGAACCAAAGTCATTGTTTATACAGATCATGCAGCCATCAAGTACTTAATTGCCAAGAAGGATGCAAAGCCTAGACTGATAAGATGCGTGCTTTTGATGCAAGAGTTTGATTTACAAATCAGGGATAAAAATGGAGTGGAAAATCAAGTGGCTGATCACTTATCTAGGCTGCAACTAGAAGGTGAATTGGGGCACAATCACATTTTGTAAGATGCCTTCCCTGATGAAAAGTTGTTGTCTATACAAGAAGTTTCCTTCCCTTGGTATGCTGATTTGGCAAATTTTTTGGCAAGTAAAATTATTCCCACTGACCTGAACTATCAACAAAGGAAGAAATTTCTCCACACTGTGAGGCAGTACCTGTGGGATGACCCCATCCTATGCAAGATCTGTCCAGATCAAATATTGAGAAAATGTGCAACAGAGGAGGAGCAAAAAGGCGTCCTCCAACACTGCCATAACTCACTATTTGGAGGACACTATGGAGGCATGAGGACTGCAGCTAAAGTCCTCCAAACAGGTTATTTTTGGCCCTCCTTGTTTAAGGATGCACACACTTATATGCACTTAATTGTGATAGATGCCAAAGAGTGGGGAATTTGTCCAACAAAAATGAAATGCTCCTAACTAACATTTTGGAAGTTGAATTATTTGATGTCTGGGGCATAGACTTTATGGGACCTTTTCCTCCCTCTTTTGGCAATCAATATGTGTTAGTAGCTGTTGATTATGTGTCAAAATGGGTGGAGGCAATGGCTACATCTTCTAATGACTCTAAGGTGGTTACCAAATTCTTACATAAAAATATTTTCACAAGATTTGTCACACCTAGTGCTCTAATTAGTGATGAAGGCACTCAGTTTTGCAACAAAATTATGACCAACTTACTTGCTAAGTATGGCATAAAACATAAAATAGCCACTGCCTATCACCCTCAATCTAATGGCCAAGCTGAAGTTTCTAACAGGGAAATTAAGAGGATACTTGAGAAAATGGTGAATCCTTCAAGAAAAGATTGGTCTATACACTTGGATGATGCTCTATGGGCCTATAGAACAGCTTTCAAAACTCCCCTGGGAATGTCCCCTTACAGATTAGTGTTTGGCAAAGCCTGGCATCTCCCCATTGAGCTAGACCATAAGGCGTATTGGGCCTTACAAAAATTAAATTTGGACTTGTCTCAAGCTGCTAAGGCAAGATTTTTGCAGCTAAATGAGTCAGAGGAATTGAGGTGGTTTTCATATGAAAATGCTGAGAGCTACAAAGCCAAAACAAAAATGTGGCATGACAAGAGAATCACGAAGAGAGAGCTCAAAGTGGGGGAGAAAGTGTTGTTGTTTAATTCTAGGCTTAAATTATTCCCATGGAAATTAAAAACAAGATGGTCAGGCCCATTCACTATTGTCCAAGTGCATGACCATGGAGCTGTGGACCTCAAGGATGATTCAAGTGGCAAGATTTTCAAAGTAAATGGGCAAAGAGTGAAGCAATACTTAGGTGAAAATGTGGCTAGGATGAAAGCCACTATCTCCCTAAGTGACACGTAGCATTTGGCTTCAAAGTCAGGCTGAGGACTCTTAAACCAAGCGCTACTGGGAGGCAGCCTAGAGTTTAATTTTCTTGTTTTGATAATTTAGATTATTTTATTTTTGGTAATCTGTTATTTTTAGTTAGTGTGGTGCAGTGTTAGCAGGGTAAAAGAGTTCTCAGGATTTGGGGGTGAGTTGCTAATGGCCCAAGGTTCACGGGCTTATTGGGCTGCCACTGGAGAAGAAAAAGCCCAAATTCCATGGGTCGGAGCTAGGTGCAACGGTCAATTACAATTTCACGGGAGAAATTAGACACATTCAAAACAAATATTCCCTCATTAAATGCAATTCTAACATTTGCTTCTCTCCCACGTAACCCCCACCTGCAACCACCTTTACTCTCTGCCACTTCCCCATAAACCACCCCACTCTCCCAATAACATCTCTTCCTTACCTCTTTATAACCGTACACCCACACTAACATTCCACACTTTTCTCTGACCACTCATCCCTTCTCTACAACCCTAAAAAAAGAATTTCCTTTCACCTACCCTTACCTCTTCACATTCCCAGAGGTGCTGCAATGGTGAGGCAAAAGACAATGGGAGTCAAGGGCAGGAACCCAGTGGTGATGTCTGACTCTGAGTCTGACACACCTAAGTTTTCAAGGATGCTGAAGCTAAGGCTCGATTTGACAAGGAAATCAAAGAAAGGCAACTTCATTTGGAGTTAGGTTTTGCTATCAAGAAGGAGCCCAACTATGGCCTTACCCCTGAAGTAGCTCAAATTATTACTCTCAACAACTGGAAGAAATTTGCAGCTCATCCGAGAACCCCTGTTGTCCCTTTGGTCCGAGAGTTCTATGCCAACATCACCTCAACTGACCTGAGCCACTCAATGGTGAGAGAAATCAAGGTGAGTTTTTCGGCTAAGTCTATTAATCTAAGGTGGGGATGGGAAACTGAAGAAGATGAATATCAAGATTTACTGAAGAACATTTCTAAGGTGAAGCTTAACACCATGATGAAAGAGCTGACTGTGGAAGGCACCACATGGCTTGATGAAGCAGGAGACATTACCTGGAAGATTGCTAGGCTAGCACTGAAACCTTTGGCCAAGGTTTGGCATCATTTTGTGAGCCACAGACTTTTACCAACCACTCATCTAGAAACTATGGACAAAGATAGATTGGTACTAGTGAGCTGATTCTAAGTGACTAGAAGATAAATGTGGGGCTGATCATTGAGAAGCAAATCTCTGAGTGTGCATTTAAGGGAAACAACAGGTTGTTCTTCTCATCTGTCATCACCGAGCTGTGCATCATAAATGGAGTGGAAGTATTCGAAGGGGAAGAAATTAGGGTGAATAAGCGCATTCTGAATGTCAAAGCCATTAACATATTTGCTGCTTCCAAGCCTCAGAACTAGCAAGCTCAACCCTTAAGAGACAATGAAGAATTTGAGAAGAAAGTTGATCAGTTAACTGAGATGGTGAAATATCAAATGCACCAGCAGAGACAGTACTATGATTTTGCTAACAATATGTATCAATGGCAGAGAAAGATCAGTAGAATTGATCATCCCAATTTGATGGTCACCCCACATCCATTTCCCAAGGAATTACTAGCCCCTTTTTCCTTTTGAAAGGACAACTCAACCTTCCACTCCAACTCCTGAACCTACCCCACCCACTGCTGAACCTGAAAATGAAGAAGACTCAATGGATTGGTGCCCCCCTCCACCCTTTCAAGTTCAAAACACTGTCACATCAAAGAAAGGCAAGGAGCCTCAGTAGCCTAAACACATTAAGAAAACCAAAAAAGGTGCAGCTGGGAGTAGTGGGGTGACATTTTCTGAGCAAGAAACTCATTCTGCCACTCAGTCTCATAAACATGTGAAGAAGACCAAGGCTAAAGTAACACAAGCAAGCCCTATTTCTGAAGAGCAACCTGCCCCCATTTCTGAAGATAAAGAAATGGCTATCACCAAGGAAGTCTAAGGAACTGGCAAAAGAACTCTGCAGCAGATGGTGAACTTTGAGAATAGGAGGCTCAGCTCTCGTTTGAAGAAGATTAGACAAAGCAACTGATAAGCCTCTGACTTATTTAGTTTTAGAACTAGTAAGACCATGGTTTTTGTGCTAATTATTCGAGTTTAATCTCGTTTTCGCCCAAATTTGGATTTAATTGTCCTCAAGCAACATTTTGAGTCCCTTAAGTAGTTTTTAGGATATTTTAGTTAATTTTGAGTCAAATAAAGCATTTAATGTTATTTTGTATTTTCAGGTTAAAAGTGAAGCTCAAGAGAACTTGGAGAATTGAAGAAACAAACTAAAAGAAGAATTTCAAGGTCTCACCCCGCGAGCCAAAGCTGGTGCTGAGTAAGGAATTGGGATCTTTCAAGCTCGTCTCGCGAGCAAGTTTTCGTCTAGCGAATATTAAAATCTGCTTGCAGCCAGATTCACGTGAAGTAAATGGTGCAGGAGCCCACATAATAGTTTTGAGTCCAAATCAAATTGGATGTGGATAAAAATTGCATTAAAAGAACCAGATTGAAATATCTTACATTTGAATAGTGGTGCATGTGAGAGATTGATTTTCAAATGGAATTATTGGAAAAGCCACATTTGAAGCAAATCTGCCAAGGGCTCACAAGAAAATATACAATCTTAGTCCCCTGTCAATTAATATAAGAACTCACGTAATGTGAATTACAAAGGCAATATTGCCTTTTTGAAAATGAACCAGACCATGGACTTGTAGTGGGGGCCATGGCCAAAGTGAAATAAAAATCAAATTGGAATAGTTACTTATGGGTTTGGTCAACATCAATTGATTTTTGCATGTGGGCCCATGATCTAATAGAAAAGGAATTCAATGTGATATGGGTTTTGGCAAATTACAGCGTGAAGCAAATTGTGGCAGGGGCCCACGAAGATAAAAGAGGAATTGCAACCGCAAATAAAAGATACGGATTACGGGCCAGTAGGAACAGCGAGAAATATGCGGGATTAGTGTTGAATTTGTGATTGATAACATACCTGATGGAAATTCTAATTGAATTAAAATAAGGAGACTTGCAATATATAATGGTGCAGCTGACTCAAAAAACACGGAACGAGGCTGGATTAGCGCAAGTCAGTGAGAACAGAAGAGGAACACAGCACCGCAGGAGCAACACAGTGAAGTTTTTTTCATAGTTATTTTTGTTCTTATTCTTTCTTTTACTATGAATAGTAGCTAAATCTCTTTTTTTAAGATGACGATATAACCGCATTATGACGATTTGATGATTTTATTTCAGTTTTCTTAATTTCTTTTTCTCCTTCTTTTGTGTTTTATTCTCTATTCTTAATGTTTCTAATTACTTGATCATCAATTAGATGATAAGCTAATCATAATAAGACCGAGAGGAGATTTATGTGTCAAGGGTATTGAGATAAAACCATAGGGTTAATACGGATAGAGATATACCGTAGGAGCTTTATGCAACTTCAATAGAGAGTCATAGATCTTAATGAATTTCTTGATAAATAATCATCATAGAGATATAGTTGATTAGGGATCAAGGAGTGTGTTCTAGCATACTCGGGAGAGACATTAGAATAAATTAGGATTCTTGGTTGACATTAGAAGCTGATTAGAAATTAGGAAGAATTGATATAATTGAATCAAACCAATTGGGATAAGTATTTCTTGTCTATGAGGGATGCGTATTCATAACGTTGGTGAAGTTGGATCCCTAGGATTTTCTTTAACTGTTTGTTCCTTGTTTAATTTTTGATTTTTAGTTAATTAATTCAAAAATCCAAAAAAATATTTATTTTAGTTTCTTTTCGTAATTTTATCTTAATTAAAATCCTCAAATTCATCCTGTCTAAATAATTGTTAAATTTGTGAAGTGGTACTTTGTCACCCAATCCTTGAGTTCGATATTCGATTTCTCACCGTTTTATTAATACTTACTTCAATTCGGTACACTTGCCGGAGCCCATCAGCAGCCATGGACCACAATGCTACAGCATCATTACCTTGATAATTCTGAACCTTGTCTTTTATTTCGTTTTTATGTTTGTGTCTTGATTGTCTTGTTTGTGTCCATGTTTAGTTGTTCTCTTAGGAGTCCTTTGTAATGGTTGGGATGTCTATCTTATTTTGAATGTCTAGTTAGCAATTTTGCCAACCAATTCCCTAACTTAAACTTTTTGATAACTCCGAGGAGCAATCTAAAGTTTGGGGGAGAGATTGGAATTGGTTGTGCTGTTTTGAAATATTTAATGAAAAGTAGCAATAGCTGCTGTTGGTGTCTTTAATCTTACTTTGTGGAAATCCCTTGTATTAATAATAATAATAATAATAATAATAATAATAATAATAATAATAATAATAAAATGATAAACTTGTCTTTGAGGAGGGGTGTGGAATTTGGCACTCATTGAACAACACCCCAGAGAGCTTGGGAAGATGAGAAAACTATAGAGGGAAGAGATGCCTGATTCTCTGAGCACTAATCCAACCAAAATATTCAAAGAACAAGTGACTGGAAGTGCTAACCATAGGATAGCAATCTGAGGAAAGAGAGAAATAATAAACCTGAGAGATTTTGAGCCTCAGCAGTTATTGTATTTGAGAGTTCCACTCATGTGTGTTCTTCTATAAGGTTTGACTTGTTTCTGATTAGTTTTACATGTCATTATTGTGCACATTTTTACTTGAGGCATTTTTAATTTGTTTTTCACTATCCCTGTTTAGCTTAAATGACCTACCTGAAAGTGAAAACCTTGTTTTGAAGCCCCTTGAGCCTAAAGCACGTTCTTCTGTGACAAAGCTAATGTACAAGCCTATAAACTGGAAAAACAACAACTACCCCATGCTAGGTGGAGCCAATTGTGATTTTCACAAGAAGATGTCCTGATATAAGTTTGGGGGTGCTTCCTGGAAAGTAACATGATGTGAATAAAAGGACTGCCAAACAAGGTAGTTATAGTTTCTTAAATTCAATTATTCGAAGAAAAAAAAAAGGGGGCAGCATCCTATAATGTGAAAATCTGGAATCAATTGCAGGAATGAAATATCAAGGAAATGTGGATCAAATAGAAAAGAAAAGCACCTTTGTCTCCACCTGGTCAAAGCCTCTCCCCAAAATTTTCTTCCACCCCTACCTTAGCCACATTACAGCCAAATAAAAGTCCTCTGGCAGTGCCTAGTTTTTATCAAGTATTACTTAGTTAGAAGCTTGTCAAGCTTATAATAGAAGAAGCATGTGAAGTGATGATAGAGTGAAACCAGATTCTGGGAGATTTTGAGAGCTACAGTTGCAAATATGAATCTGAATGAGAGCTGCTCTTTATTCCTAGACTGAAATGCTTGAACTATGGTTGGCTCTTTAATTCATTTTGTTTGATGAAAAGAGGCTGAAAAGGTGATTTCAGGTGATGAAGGCTGATCGGAACTCTAAGTTGACTGAAATTTCAAAGATCACTCTGGATCACACACTCACTGATTAGGCTGAGTTACACTCATCTTCTTAAGAGGCGGGAAAAAGAAAGTTTTGAGGAAGTAAGGAACAAAGGGATTTGATGCAAGGTTGAGATTATAACAAAAATAGCTGATGCTTGTTTCTGTCTTGTGCTGATTGTGACATGCTGTTTTTCTATCTTTGAATCCTTTGCCATTACTTGAGGACAAGTAACAGTTCAAGTTTGGGGGTGTGTTAACCTTTAGAAATAAAGGTTATCTAGCCTATTCCGAGTCTTTAATCTAATTAATAAGGAATAAATTAGGATAGATTTTATGTTTAAAGTCAATTAATTTCATGTTATGTTTGGAGGCAATATAGAGTCTGTAAATAGCAGGTTTAATGGTGTTTTTGAGCTATGTGTAATAACAGGAACTTAAGAGCTGAATTGAAAGGAGCTGGTAGCAATGCTTTGGTATGCTGCAGCCCTGGCTGAGAGTCAGAAGTCAACTAAAGAAGGACCAAGACTAATAGAAGCTGGCTTTTGAAGAAGAGGGACTCAAGAGATCTTCTCACCACTCACCACTACAAAAAAAATAGGTTATTTAGCGACCGAAAATAGTGACCGAATTTGTTGGTTGCTGTTTGCGACCGAAATGGTGACCGATTGTAGGATCTACATGAAACCTAGTTATAGTTGATACTGCGACCGAAATAGCGACCGAAATAGAGCATAGCAGAGTTATCGGTCGCTAAATAAAGGAAAGTAAAAGTCAAAACTTGCTGACTTTTTAGCGACCGAAATGGCGACCGAGTTAAATGCAACGGTTAAATTTTAATTATATTTACGACCGATATTTATTCGGTCTCTAAACGACGGGTAAAAAAATTTAAATAGAGCATGTTAGCGACCGATATTAAATCGGTCGCTAAATTAATGAATTCAAATTTCAAATTAACCCAGTTAGCGACCGATATTAGTGACCGAATTAAAAAACCCTAAAACACACGCGGCCTCCCACTTCCCCCTCATTTTTCCTTTTCCCTCTTGTTTCTTCCCTTCCCTGCTGCTCAACTCCTCTCTTTGTTCGACAGCTCCTCCGGCGAGGCCACCACGAGCGACCCCCACCAAGAACCAACACGTGCCACCCCTCCTTGCCCCCCATTTCCCTTTCCCTCTTCTCTCCCTCTCTTCTCTGTTACCCCCACCCCCCACCACTGCGAGCCCAGGTATCCCTTTCCCTTTATCCCCCTGTCTCTCTCTATCTCTTTTCCCCTCTATTGCTCTATTTTTTTAATTTGCTTTGAATTTTCTTTTGCCTCCCTGCAGAGCCACCACCACCACCTGAGAGCCACCGTGCACCACCGGTCCACCACCACCTCCGGTAAGTTCCCTCTCTCTGCTCTCTGCCCTCTGCTCTCTGTTTTCTGGCTCTTTGAAGGCTCTGTTTTGTTTGGATTTTTGGAGCAAAAATTGCAACTTGTTTCTTTTATTTTTATTTTCACAAATCCATTACCATGTAAATCTGTAATGGTAAATAGTACACCATATGTCAGTAATATGGGTGCACTTTTTAGAGAATGCATGAGTTGTATTGGTACTGTGATGAATATAACAAACTTGTGAATCTAGACAGTAGCATTGACTGTGTGTTTGAATACTGGATTTTCAACATGGATTATTGTGTTACCTTCATATGGTTTGTTGTGTCAATCTGTTGTTATATCTCTTTTCTGTCATCATTTGTTTTTCATCTTAGGTTCATTTAATTATTCCTAATATTTATTCATGCTTCAAAATAAATTGATATGTATAACAGCAGTGTATCATGAAAGTGGAAATTTTGAATGGTTTTAATATAGGTGTAAGGTTCATTTAAATTGCTTTGTGTGGGTGCCCATGGTTCCTGACAACGAAAATGAAGAGTGATGCTGGAAAGTTTTTTATGTTGGTAGCACTATTTTAAAGAGCAATGTTGGATACCCTTAAATAGCAATTTGTTTCAAAATATGTTATATGATACCCTTTTAACCTACTTTAAGATTATGCTTGGTTGATGAAGCTTAATTTTTTATCTTTGTCACATGAAGGCCTAACAGCCATGAGCCATGATCTTTTATTTATTTATTTATATGAATGCTCTGGTTTGATCAATTTCTTGTTTTACTTTGTATGTATATGTGTGTGTACTGCTTGGCTTATCTGTCATACAGTATTTGTTACATTCTGTTATTATTTACCCATCTAGCATACAAGCTATAATTTACAAGTGAGCATAAGAGAAGCTCATTTTAGTTACTCTGTGCAATGAGTTTGTGCTGTAAACTTTTAATAGGATCAGTGGGTTTATATGTTGTTTCTCAATAGGATTTGTGTGCTGATAATTTAATGTTTATGCATGTGTTTGCCAATATGTGTTGTTTGTTAGTGGAGAGTAGAGCTCAATAGGATGTGATCCAGTCCGAAAGGTTGGATGCTGGTTATGTGCTGATAATTTAGAAGTTATGCATGTGTTTGACAATTATGTGTTACTTGTTAGTGGAGAGCAGAGTTCAATGGGATGTTTGCTACAATATTTTATCTAAGTTTGTATTGATTTACGTTGCAATATATAAGCTCAACTATATTTATAGGTTAATGGTTTTATTTTCTGTTAGAGTTAATTATTAATTTACGAAAGCCTTAGTTTCCTGTTTGAGATTCAATATTAATGAGCATGCGTACCTTCTCAGGGTACGCATGCTCATTGTATTGAATCTTGAATTGTCCAAGTGGGACGGTTTGGGAAAAAACCTTTTTCACACTCGTACAATAGTCATTTCAATGTTCAAATGCCTTATATACTTGTTGAAATCTCGGTCTGATGCATTTCCTTTTGTTCTCCTGGTGCATACTTGATCGCGGTGATTCTCACCGTGCTCGAGTCGTGTACTTGGAGACCGATGGGAAATGCTGTCGAAATTTTGTCAAGTATAAGGTATTTGAATACGGGAATAACTATTATTAGCCGAGTGTGGTAAAGGTTTCTTCTCGAATGGGATAGGTTCATACCTTGTCATAAGAACGAGATTGATGGAGTTATTGGAATGCACCGTAATATATAAGTGTTATTGTAGGATTGGTCAAGCTATTTAATTGCCAGCAATGGATATTCCGGAGAATCGGAAATGGATGTATCATAGGTTGGATCGGAATAAATGTCTTAGGGAAGAGTATAGAGTTGGAGTGGGTGAGTTTATAGAGTTTGTTGTTAGCCAGGAGAGATTTATACGGCTGGGCGGTGATCATTTGAGATGTCCTTGCAAAAGATGCAAGTGTCAATCTTTCAAAAGCATGGATGGAGTTGTAGCCGATCTGTATGAGAAGGGCTTCATGCCTAATTACTATTGGTGGAGTAACCATGGTGAGACGTTGCCTGATTTAAACCCGATTGTGTTTGAAGGTTCGTACTATGGAAGTGGTGACCAGAGGGAAGAATTGAATCCATACGAGCAGATGATAATGGACCATGCTGGACCATCGGTTGGTGTTGTACTAGAAGAAGATGGGGGAGAAGATGGTGGAATGGGTTCCCAATACATAGAGGAGAATTCAAATCCCGAAGCTCAAAGATTCTATGATATGCTGAGTGCTGCACGATCTCCATTGTGGGAAGGATGTCGGGAGTACACGGAGTTGTCGATGTGCATGGAATGGTTGAGTATCAAATCTGACTACAATATGCAAGAAGGCTGTTTTAATTGCCTCACCAGGTCAGTGTCCAAGGCGTTGCCAGAAGACAATCAGATTCCTACTAGTTTTTATCATACTAAGAAGTCTGTGGAAAATTTGGGTCTGGGGTGTTTGAAAATTGATTGTTGCCCGAATGGATGTATGTTGTACTATAAGGATGATTCAGTGGAAAGCATAACATGTTGTCGATTTTGTGGTGCGGATCGGTATAAGACAACCACTAGGATGGGCATTGAGAAGAAGAGGTCGCTAAAAAAAATGCGGTACTTTCCACTCGTGCCAAGACTTACAAGATTGTACTCTTCGATGGCCACTGCAGCTCACATGAGGTGGCATAGTGAGCATGATAGGGAGCAAGATGTCTTGTGTCATCCATCTGATGGAGAAGCTTGGAAGCATTTTGATAGGGTTCATATGGCATTTTCGCAGGACCCTCGGAACGTCCGATTGGGGTTATCTACTGATGGATTTAATCCTTTCGGGCAGTCTGGAAAAGAATACTCTTGTTGGCCGGTTATCCTGACTCCTTACAATCTTCCCCCGGGGATATGCATGAAGCGGGAGTTTATGTTCCTAACAGTCATAATTCCGGGTCCGTCTAATCCAAAAGGTAAGATTGATGTGTACTTGCAGCCGCTGATAGATGAGTTGACGATGCTGTGGAATGATGGTGTGTTGACAATATGACGTATCTTTGAGGCAGAATTTCATGATGAAAGCAGCTTTGATGTGGACGATCAACGACTTTCCCGCCTATGGGATGATGTCGGGTTGGATGACCGCGGGGAAGCTTGGATGCCCAATATGTATGGAGCGATCGAAGGCATTCACGCTTAAAAACAGTCGAAAGATCTCATATTTTGATTGTCATCGTCAATTCCTTCCAGAAGATCATCCTTATAGGCGGGACAAGAATGCATTCAAGAAGCGTTGTGATGAGAGTGAGGGTGAATTTAGTGACGGAGATTCTACTTATGTAATTTATTTATGTCATAATTCATTGTGTAAATGTCATTCTACTTAGGTAATTTATTTTTGTATTATTTACACTGTTGTGTAATCATCTTTTCATTTTTTTACACAGATGGCAGATTCCTCTAGAGGTAGGGGTCGTCGTGGTAGTCGTGGCAGAGGTCGTGCTGTGAGAGTCCCTTCGCCGGCTGACCCACAGCCTTCAGATCGAGACCACCCTACCAGCTTCTCTATGGTCGGGACACCTCAGGGTGATGGAGTTGCACCCCCTACCCAGCCTCATGTGGTCAGGACATAGGATGCACCTTCATCATGCACACCTATGACAGGACCATCATCATCATCGGGACAGGAGAGTCGTGGTCCATCCGACAGGAGGATTCTTCTTATCCCCAGGGGGATAACGAGTAAGCTAATTTAATTTTCTAATATATATAAAGTATTGTTAATTTCTATTTACTTGTTTTTTTTTATTTATAACATTTATTAATGCTCTAATTTTGTTGCAGCTTTCTGCCCGCGAAGGGCCCTTCTGATTCGATATCGAAGATCCTGCGATGCAAGTTTGATGGTACATGGCCTACATGGAAGGCCATCCCAGGGGGCCATAGGGATCAGTTGTTTTAAGAGTTTAAGGTAACAATTTATTAAGTTATTTAAATTAAATTTACATTATATATATATATATATATATATATATATATATATATATATATGCACACACGAATTTCCTAACAACTGTAAGTTGCAGAAATAGTATAGGTGGGACGTAGCTTTAGAGGGTCTCGTCAGGGACATATTTGAGCATAAAGGCTCACTGGTCATGAAGAATCTGACGAACAAGCTGAGGAAGGGTAAGAATAAGGGGAAGTGGGTGGATCCTGAGATCAGGAGGCAGCTGGACCAGTACTGGGCTACTGAGAAGTTCCAGGAGATCTAGGCCACAGCTCGGCGTAATCGAGCTTCCGATGGTGGCGCATGTGCTTGGACCGGCGGGTCTAAATCAGCCGCCGCCCACTACGACGAGCTGGTAATACATTAAACTTTTGACTTATTATACTATTTAATTAGTTTTCATTTTTAATTATTCTTATGAATTTAAGATTATATTTTTCTGTGCAGAAAGCACAGAAACAGCGGGCCCCCACTGCTATGGAGTTGGTGGAGAGGACGAAGAAGTTGAAGTCGGGGACATGGGTCAACGACAAGGCCCGTAACTATGCTGTAAGCAAAAAAACAATTTAGTGTTAACTTGTAATTTATTATAAATGATTTGTTAATATTGATTATAATTTTAACTAAATCTCTTCAACTATACTTTGTAGGTGGGCTTCAACGAGAAGAAGGACGATGCCATATCACGTGCCTCACAGTCACAAGATGAGGCCTTGACTGGTGATGGGCCCAGCTCTCCTATCTCCGTCGACGATAATGCCATTTATTTGGAGGTCGTCGGGGGCCGGAACAAGAAGGGGCACGTGTATGGCCTCGGACACCTGGGAGGCGAGTTTATCGCTTCATCATCCGGCACGCCTGCTCCTTCCAACGCCGATACCGTCCCTCAGGAGTGATAGTGTGATTTCACATCATATTTCTTGTACATTTTTGCATGCATTTTCATATAGTTTAGGCATGATTAGTTTGATTTTTATTAGTTTTTACCTTGGAACGGGTGAGGCGGTTTCTTGGTGTTGTTTTGCAGGAATTTAAGGAAAATGCTCAGAATTAGCCATGATGGAGCTTGGATGAAATAGAGCTTGAAAAAGTGAATAAAATGAGCCAAGCAGAGCCCATCACGGCCTGGCCGTGATGACCATCACGGCCATGATCAAGAAAACTGAGAAGATTGAAGGCAAAAGTCAGAATCTGTCACGGCCTAGCCGTGATGACCATCACGGCCGTGACAGGCCAGGCAGAACTGATCACGGCCTAGCCGTGATGAGGCTCACGGCCGTGATGCTTCGAATTTGAATGCCCATTCTAGAACACGTCACGGCCTGGTCGTGATGACCATCACGGCCGTGACGTGCGGCCTCTCTATAAATAGAGCGCAGAACAGACAAAAAAAGATTATGGAGATTTTTTGGGGGGTCTCTGACACAGATCCATTAGACAACTTTTAACCTAAAGGATTCTTGGAGGCTGCGAAAAGGGTTCCAACCCTAGAAGGGAGCTGCTGAGAGGGGCTGCTGGACTACTGTGGGAAGCTGCCATGGAGTTCTTCTTTTCCCTTTTCTCTATTGGTTTTACTTTGGCTTTCTCTGTAACCATGAGTAGCTAAATCCCTTTTTGGTTGGGATTAGATGTAACTAAACTAAACTTCATGTATTTGTCTTGACTAATTAATCTGTGTTTATGTTTCTCTATTAGTGATTGATTTCCATGCTTAATGCCTGTTGTGGCTAGCACCCCCATGACTTGATTAGTGTTTTGGTATGCAATTGGAAAATTCGTATTAGAACCAGAACTGAAATTAATCACCTAGTAACCCTTGCGTCTAGGAATGGAGTTTGGTTTACTAGTAATCGCGTAATCCCTAATCTTAATGCAAATTCATTAATCTAGGCCACCTAAGGAATTAGGGTCTATTAGTGGATTTAGGCTCTTGTCATCTGAGGAATCAAGGCTTGAGTAATCTAGTGGATTGATTTTAATATTTGAAGCATGAATGGGAGGTATCTAGTCCTGGTAGTACATGAGGCAGAGGTTTGGTGAAGTTTAATCCCAACATATTCTTTTTGCATTCCAAGTATTTGACAAAAATACAAAAAGATTTTATTCCTTTTGTTTTGTTTGTTTTGAATTCTCTTCATAGTCTAGATAGTTGCTGAACTTGTGAACTGTTAATTGACATCCAATCCTCGTGGGAACGATATCGGTCTCACCACCGTATTACTTGTACGACTAGGTATACTTGCCTAGATTTCGTCTCAACAAGGAGCAATTCAACCAAATGCAGGACACCATCACGCAGCTGAACGCGGAGCTTCGGGATAAGAGCGAGAGAGAGCAGCAGATGGTGAATCAGATTGCACAGTTGACTCAGGCACACCAAAGAATGATGCGAGATGAGCATCGAGCGAGGCCGGATTAATCGCAGCTGGTGTTGGAGTAGATAGGGATCCAGACTCCAGTAGCTCAGGGTGATGCTCTGACGGTTGTGCCGCCTGCTGTCGCTCCTCCAGTTCCACCGCCAGCTACTGATGCTGCTACTACAGAGGACGATCAGATAGCAGACGTTGGTGGTACGGACGCTGAGGTTGATTGGATTCCTCCACCTCCCCCTCATCATGACTGATTTTTTTTTCTTTCATATTTTTGTCTTTAAACGATTCTTGTACGACACTTTGGATTATTTTATATATATATATATATATATATATATTCATTATTTCTGATGATTGTATATTTCATTAGTAATTTGGTGTGTTTTATTAGTAATTTTGCTAAACTTTAAAGAAAAACAGAAAAAAATTAGTATTTTAAAAATTAAATTTTTTAAAAAAATTAATAAAAACCAGTTTAGCGACCGAATTAGAAACCAATAATTCGGTCGCTAAACTTTAATTAACATTAACAAATTGTGGTCTAGCGATCGAAAATCCGTCGCTAATATAGGTTAACAGTAACCAACATTGGCGACCGAACTAGCAACCGATTATCGGTCGCTAAAAATGGTTACCCAAACAATGCGACCAATCGTGTAGCGACCTTTTTTTATTATTTAGCTACCGAAATTACGGTCGTCATTTAGCGACCGAATTATTATTTCGGTCTATAAAAGGTTAGCGACCAGGTTATCAGCCACCACCATGAATCGGTTGCTAATTCGGTCGCTAAATTAAATAGCGACCGAATTAGAAAGTTTAGCGACCGAATATTCCGGTCGCTAAACAGTTGTTTTTTTGTAGTGCACGTGGATGAATTAGGACAAATTGCCTTGTCATTTGTACCTTTTCATTTGGGCCAGGGAATGAATTAATGGAAATATTCTTTATAGGGCCCAATGAGACAAGTTTTGTCTTATTGTTACTTTATGGTCTCCTTAGGTGGGACACCACACGAGTAAATGGTTTTTACCCCTAAGGAAGTCTATATAAATAGATGTTTTGCACACAGCCAAAGGCAGACTTGCTTTTAGAGACTCTTAACTTACCACAAAAATTACAAGCCAATTGTGAAGCTTAGCCAAGAAGGGAAAAGAGGAAGCTGGGAGAATTGGGAGCCAAGCTTGGAAAGGCGTGGTGACTTAGTCTTCAGCTTTTAACCTTCTCTTTTAGTGAAACTTCCAGCTTGTAATGGATCTATCATTTACCTTATTTCATAATATGTTTTTATTCATTTTCATTTCCATCATGAGCTAAATTTCTTGAGCTAGGAATGTGATGATCTTATATTGAATGTGATGAAATACATGTGAAATTTGTTTGCAGTAATTTAACCAAGTGATTTGCATGTTAAGTGATGGAAAATGAGAGTGATCGACTTCTTTAAATCGCCCAAGTTTATTAATGTTGGAAGACATTAATAAATGGAACCCTTGAGTTAATATGAGTTGAGTATTTAATTGAGAAATTATTTCACCTTGAATTGAATAGGAATATTCATTCAAGCTCATAGGTTAGCTGAGACATTTTAATTGCATATAAGCGTAATTAATTTGGGCTTAGGAATAAGGAACATTTAATGAAACTTGTCTTAAAAAGTGTTGGAAAACACATCAGCTCTTCTTCTCTGGAATCATTGCTGCAACATTTGGGAGCATGTTTGACATCACAGGATTTATAAATGATTGTATTCCTAGCTAATTTTCATTAAACAACCACACACCTTACAAGTCACTTAATTTTACCTTTATTAAGTCATCTATAATTTGCTAAAAGTTAAAATATTCTATTTACTTTTGTTATCTTGTGAATTTAATTACACTCAAAGTTTCCTAACTTGATTAACCACTTTAAAACTTTAGATATATTACCCTACAATCCTCGTGGGAACGATCTTTTATCATTATATTACTTGTTTGATCGTCAACATTTCACATTTTGCGCAGCACCTATATTTCATGGAGATTCGTA
The DNA here is from genome assembly GCA_030762895.1 of Sophora flavescens. Classification (NCBI taxonomy): domain Eukaryota; kingdom Viridiplantae; phylum Streptophyta; class Magnoliopsida; order Fabales; family Fabaceae; genus Sophora; species Sophora flavescens. The sequence continues at coordinate 61,210,245 of CM061069.1, forward strand.
CTTCATAAGGTCAATTATGATTTTGGTTTTAACTCAAAATGTGGCAGTCATGTTTTCTAGCTTCTATTTATTTTTTTACCTTTCAATCCCTTGATGTCTTCAAACACGCAAACTCCACATTTTCGTTCTTAGGGTTTACAGAAATTTGGATGCATGTCCTTCTTTTCTATTTTCACCACCACATCACTCTTGTAATTATTGCTTCTTTTGTAGTCATTTTCAAGGTATGATACTGACTGCAATGGAAAAGTAACCTTTGATGACTTGTTGAGGGCTTTGAGCGAGAGAGAGGTCACACACTCAACAACTCTGATTCAATTAAATATTTGTTATGCGCAATTGTTCGATATTTCTGTATATATTTGTAGTTGAAAATATATAAATGGGATTGGGATCGAATTGGCATTTTATTGGAGGATATCAGTTTTGTTGATATCGCGTTACTTCACATTTCATTTGCTAAAGCTAATTAAGGATGATGTGATCTTCATATAACGCCTCTGATCGATGGATTCTGTTTCCTTTGTAGCTATGTACAGGAAGTTCTGACACAGGTTCTTGAGGAAGCAGGCTATAATTAACAAGGATTCTTTATTAGCCTTCTGACTTCATGAAGGATTGAAGGTACAGAAACAAATAATATCTAGCATGACTTGCTGGAAAGGAATTCCTAAATTTAGTTTAGATAAACATGTTAATAAGCAAGTGGCAACTAAGGGATAGTGCAATGAGTCCTTTATTTTACTACTATTGTTTTTTCTCCTTCATATCTAGTATGATTGTAATCATTTATTTTAAAGGCATGGAAATTTTTTGCCTGAATAGTTGCCTAAAGCCAGTCATGTATGCAAGTTAGGGCTTCAACAGGGTTTTGAGGAAGGAAATTGACTAAAAAAATATTGATGAATAGATGATGTCCAATGAGTCTATTTTGCAGTGGCAAGGACTTCTTGGCAAAACATGGTGCACATAGCTGCTTTGGGTGGAATGATAGAAGCCCCTCCGCTGATGGAATCACTTCTGCTGCAAGACGAGCTTGGTTGTAGCTCACTGTCCTAGTCTGTAGTCCTCTTGTTTTTTTTGGTTTCTTTCTCATCCTTACCAGAAAAATGTATTTGTAGTTATCATTCCTTAATAAATCTGTTTATATTTAAATGTTTATTTAGCTTGAATAACTTATTTATTGGAACAAAATTAATACTAGAATTCATAATAATAAAAAAATAAATTTTATTCAATAAATATTAATTGCTTTTAGTGACAGATAGTGAAAGTTGGTAAAAGTCATATACTTTTACCCACAGCCATCTTGACTTCTCCTGTTGTGTTTTCTACCTACAGGAAAGAAGTGTAGGTACAAATCAAAAACTTATAGTGACAGTCAACTGAACTTTGGTCGACGGACAAAAATTGTTGGTAGTCACTCATTATAATGGACGTATGGCCGCTCCGTCCGACGATCAATGTAAGATAGACATTTACCTACATATGATTATCAACTAGTGAAAGATTTTGTCTGCTACTAAAAGTCAAATTTCTTGTAGTGGCCTGAAGAACTTGTACGTTTTGGGATGTAACTTGATCTACACGAATCCAAATGGGATGCAATTGGTGTCTATGGAAAGCTAAAAAATAGAGCTATAATTCTTATGAAGACATTCAATCCAATAGATGTTGTTTTCAATTTGCAAAATCTAATTGAAGTTGGATATCTGGTCCGAGAAGGCCCTGATTTTGGGATGTTACGGGTTACATGGATCAAATGTCGTTATTATGTCTTATTGTAAATCATGTCTATAGACAAAGTATTTTTTAATGGTTTTGCCTATAATTTTTCTCGATTTCCCTCTACCTCTAGCGAATGGATTTCCTTCTATCTCATCTAATATCTTTATTATACTTAAATCAATTGCAACCATGTGTGTTGGCCCAAGTATACCGGATTTGAGGGACCAAACTTGACAATAAAAATTGAGGGATAAAAACCAAATGACCCATATTTGTAGAGAATAAAAAATTCATTAAGCATTTTGTTTTTTATTGGTTGTAGAAACTTTCAACTTTGATGCAATTTTCACCCTTTTCCAAATGCCTAAAGAAAGAATCGCTCATATATATATATATATATATATATATATATATATATATATATATATATATAACAACTTCAGTATATGAATTGTAACAAGTACAACTCATACAAATTTAAAGAATGAAGTTTGTACTTAGCAATGACATTTGAAAACCTTTGCAATCTATTCATATGATACATACTAAAGTTTATTTGTTCATGTGGCAGATGGATCATCAATTAGTTAGGTTATGCATGGAACTTAGTTAGTTATGTGATCCTTTTGTATGTCCAGTTAGTTACAACCGAATTAGTTATGGTTGTTAAGTCCAGTAACTGTTTTGTAACTTGTAAAGCTGGAGAATAGAGGGATATAAATTCATAGCGTGCTGCTGTTTTCTGAGGGTAAAAAAAAAAAAGATAGCAGAAAAATTCAGAGAGAGAGGGAGTGTTTCATTGAGATCAAGAAAGGTGTACAAGTGAGGATTGAGAGAGTTTAGTTTCATCCCTGAAAGTCTTGTAACCAGTTTCTTTTGATCTAGTGAGAAGAAAGTATTGCCTAAGTGTGGATGTAGGAGCAACTTGCTCTGAACCACGATAACATATTGTTGTTAATCTTTTCTTTCGTATACTTTCTGCATGATCGCGTTTCTTGCATTCTGCATCTTGCACTATCATTTTTACCATTTCCGTCAAGAAACACATCTTCCGTCAAGAAGCATTTCTGTCAAGAAGCATTTCTGTCGGAAGAAGCATTTCTGTCAAAGCAGAGGAATTCCACGTTGGGCACATCAGCTGGTTGCGATTTCTGTCAGAAGACGATTTCCGTCAAGAAACGTTTTCTGTCAAGAAAGCATTTCCGTCAAGATGTGTCTCAGTCGACAAAGCTCTTTCTGTCGACAGCAGCAAGTCTGCGTTCTTGAACATAACAACTGGTATCTAGAGCTTTGTTGAATCGGGGCTGCTTCCGCGATGGGCACTGCAAAGTTCGATTTGGAGAAGTTCAATAGGGAGAATGACTTCAGCTTGTGGAGGATCAAGATGATGGCCCTTCTTGTCCATCAAGGACTCGAGGAAGCCTTGGGAGGAATCAACAGACTTCCTGAAACACTTTCAGAGAAAGAAAAGAAAGACTTGATCAACAAGGCTCATAGCTTGATCATTCTTTCTTTGGGAGATGAAGTTCTTCGCGAGATTGCAGATGAGTCCACTGATGCAGGTGTTTGGCTCAAGCTTGAAAGCCTATACATGACTAAGTCATTGACAAACAAACTCTATTTGAAGAAGAAACTCCATCAGCTGAAAATGGAGGAAGCATCATCAATCAAAGAACATGTCTCTCAATTCACCAAGGCAATTCTTGATTTAAAGAATCTTGATGTAAAGATTGATGATGAAGACCAAGCTGTGATGTTGCTGTGCTCCCTTCCTCCCTCCTATGAGAACTTGGTTGACACAATGATGTTTGGTAAAGAAAGTCTCACCCTAGAAGAAGTGAAAGCCACTCTTAATTCTCGAGAAATGAAGAAGAGAATTACTTATGATAAAGGTGAAGGTGGAGATGCAGAAGGGCTGTTTGTCAGAGGCAGAACTGATAACAGAGAAACAAAGGGCAAGAATAGGAGGAATCGCTCCAAATCCAAAGGAAAGAAAGAGTGTTACTACTGCCATAAGGAGGGACATTTCAGAAAGAACTGTCCTGAGAGGAAAAGGAAGAGTAATGGCAAGCAAAACTCAAATGATATGGCTGTGGTAGCAGATGGTTATGAAAGCTCGGATGTGTTGGCAGTGACTGAAGATTCTTGCAGTGAGGAGTGGATTCTTGACTCAGGGTGTTCATACCACATGACCCCTAATCAAGAATGGTTTGAATCCTACAAAAGGATCGATGCAGGAAAGGTGCTAATGGGGAACAATGCTGCTTGCAAAGTAGCTGGAATTGGCAATGTCAGGATCAAATTCAGTGATGGATCAGCAAAATTGCTCACAGATGTCAGACATGTACCCGAGCTGAAGAGAAATCTCCTTTCTCTTGGCATGCTGGATCAAGCAGGATGTACATTCAAAGGATAAGGTGGTGTTCTGAAGATATGCAGAGGCTCAATGGTCATGATGAAGGGAACCAGAAAGAATGGCTTGTACAGATTGCAAGGTGCAACTATATCAAATCCTTCTAGTTTGATTTCTGCATCAAAATTGAATTCCACACAGCTATGGCACCTCAGACTAGCTCATGTCAGTGAAAGAGGCTTGGAAGAACTGTATAAGCAGGGTCTAATAGGAAATGGAGACTTTGAAAGGTTAGAATTCTGTGAACACTGTCTTTATGGCAAACAGAAAAGAGTCAAGTTTTCTTCTGCCATACACACAACTAAAGCCTCGGTTGATTATGTCCATTATGATATATGGGGGCCAGCAAGGGTTCCCTCATTAGGTGGTGCTAGATATTTCATAACATTCATAGATGATTGGTCTAGAAAAGTGTGGGTGTATTTGTTGAAACACAAGAATCAAGCATTCAAGTGTTTTAAACAATGGAAAGCACTTGTTGAGAATCAAACAGGAAGGAAGGTTAAGGTACTTAGAACTGACAATGGACTTGAATATCTAAGTGAAGAGTTCACTGAGTTTTGCAAGGATAATGGGATAACCAGGCACAAAACGGTAAGACTAACTCCTCAACAAAATGGTCTTGCTGAGAGAATGAATAGGACCATTTTGGAGAGGGTTAGGTGCATGTTGTCCAATGCCAACCTAAGCAAGGTGTTTTGGGGAGAGGCAGTTCACACTGCATGCTATCTAATCAATAGGTCTCCTTCAGCTGCTATTGATTTCAAGACACCAGAAGAGTTGTGGACAGGAAGAGCACCAACCTATGACAACCTGAGAATATTTGGATATACAGCCTATATTCATGTAAATGAAGGGAAATTGGAGCCTAGATCAAAGAAGGGAATCTTCTTGGGATATCCTGATGGTGTAAAGGGTTACAAGGTGTGGTTAACCAAACTAGGTGGAGGAAAGGCTGTGATCAGCAAAGATGTTGTCTTCAAGGAAGATCGCATGCTTGAGGATGCAGGCCAGAAAGCTGAGCTGTCTAAGGAACCAGATGAACCCGACAACAAGGTTCAATTGGAGGTGGAGCATGGTACTGCAGATACAACAGATGACAGTACTCAGCCACCTACTGAAATTGATGAACAACATGCAGCAGCAGAATCATCCTATAATCTGGTCAGAGACAGGGCTAGAAGGCAGATCAAACCATCTCAAAGGCTCGGCTATGCAGACCTCATTGCTTATGCACTGAGTGTAGAAATTGAGGATCAGGTAATTGATCCTATTAACTACAAGGAGGCAATGGAAAGTTCAGATAAAGAGCACTGGAAAACTGCCATGACTGATGAGATAAACTCCCTTATGAAAAATAGCACCTGGGAACTTGTGGAAAAACCTGCAAATCTCAAAATTGTAGGTTGCAAGTGGATTTTTAAGAAAAAACCAGAAATTCCAGGGGTTGAAGGAAGTAGATACAAGGCTAGACTCGTTGCAAAAGGCTTCACACAAAGGGAAGGAATTGATTACAATGAGATTTTCCCCCCGGTTGTGAAACACACAAGCATTAGAGTCATTCTTGCTCTAGTTGCAGTCTACAACTTGGAACTTGAGCAAATGGATGTGAAGACGGCCTTCTTACATGGTCAGCTGGATGAAAGGATATACATGAAACAACCTGAAGGGTATGAAGTAGAAGGAAAGGAAAAAATGGTATGCCTGCTGAAAAAGTCCTTGTATGGACTGAAACAGTCACCAAGACAATGGTACAAAAGATTTGACACTTTTGTAGTGACAAATGGCTACAACAGAAGTTCTTTCGATTGCCGTGCCTACTTCAAGAAAGCCAGCTCAGGTCACTACATATATCTCCTACTCTATGTTGATGACATGCTCATTGCAAGTAAGGATCTAGAGGCAATCACCAAGCTTAAGGGTCTGCTAAGTTCTGAATTCGAGATGAAGGACTTAGGTGCAGCGAGAAAGATCTTGGGGATGGAAATCCTGAGAAAGAGAGATGAAAGACTTCTCTTCTTGCATCAGTCAGGGTATGCTGAAAAGGTACTTAGAAGGTTCAATATGCAAGATGCCAAGGCAGTTTCGACTCCCATAGCTGGTCATTTCAAGCTATCAATTGAACAATCTCCCAAAACTGATGAAGACCAGCAGTACATGGATAGCATCCCTTACTCCAATGCCATAGGGAGTTTGATGTATGCTATGGTATGTTCAAGGCCTGATCTTGCCTATGCTGCCAGCATGGTCAGCAGATTCATGGGGAATCCAGGGAAGGAGCATTGGCAGGCATTCAAGTGGATTCTTAGATACTTGAAAGGGACAAAATCTGTTGGACTGATATTTGGTAAATCAAAATCAGAAAACAGCAATGCAGCAGGATATGTGGATGCTGATTTTGCAGGGGATATTGACAGAAGAAGGTCTCTAACAGGATATCTGTTCACTCTCTATGGAAATGTGGTAAGTTGGAAGGCAAATTTGCAATCAATAGTTGCCTTATCTACCACTGAATCTGAGTATATTGCTTTGACTGAAGCCATAAAGGAAGAAATATGGCTTAAAGGCTTTGTAAAAGAACTGGAAGGGAGGGAAATTCCTATGACAATATGGTGTGATAGACAAAGTGCTATACATCTCTCAAAGAACCAAATGTTCCATGAGAGGACAAAGCACATTGACATCAGAATGCACTACATTCGTGACATCATTGCAAATGGCATAGTTGAAGTGAAAAAGGTTGCTACTGAAGACAATATGGTTGATAAGTTAACCAAGGTAGTTCCAAGGGCCAAATTCCAGCACTGCATGAATTTGGCGAGTATTGGAACCTGTGATAAATGAGTCTCTTTAAGGAGACTGGATGCATACCTAGCTGGTACTTGAATTGAAGATCCAAGGTGGAGAATTGTGGCAGATGGATCATCAATTAGTTAGGTTATGCATGGAACTTAGTTAGTTATGTGATCCTTTTGTATGTCCAGTTAGTTACAACCGAATTAGTTATGGTTGTTAAGTCCAGTAACTGTTTTGTAACTTGTAAAGCTGGAGAATAGAGGGATATAAATTCATAGCTGTGCTGTTGTTTTCTGAGAGTAAAAAAAAAAAAAAGATAGCATAAAAATTCAGAGAGAGAGGGAGTGTTTCATTGAGATCAAGAAAGGTGTACAAGTGAGGATTGAGAGAGTTTAGTTTCATCCCTGAAAGTCTTGTAACCAGTTTCTTTTGATCTAGTGAGAAGAAAGTCTTGCCTCAGTGTGGATGTAGGAGCAACTTGCTCTGAACCACGATAACATACTGTTGTTAATCTTTTCTTTCGTATACTTTCTGCATAATCGCGTTTCTTGCATTCTGCATCTTGCACTATCATTTTTACCATTTCCGTTAAGAAACAAATCTTCCGTCAATAAGCATTTCTGTCAAGAAGCATTTCTGTCGGAAGAAGCATTTCTGTCAAAGCAGAGGAATTCCGCGTTGGGCACATCAGCTGGTTGCGATTTCTGTCAGAAGACGATTTCCGTCAAGAAACGTTTTCTGTCAAGAAAGCATTTCCGTCAAGAAGCGTCTCAGTCGACAAAGCTCTTTCTGTCGACAGCAGCAAGTCTGCGTTCTTGAACATAACATTTCATGATATTTAAATTTATTTAAATGCTACAAAATTCATTTAATAAATGATTATGCTTACCTAAAGCATCAAGAAAGTTGAATATTAAAATTAATCTCTTAAATAAAAAATCTTGCTAATCAATCTCCTGAGAGCATTGGTTAAGGAATCCAAAGATAGAATAATTTTATTGAAAGCTATAATTTTTATATTTTTAAAGTGTTGAATACATCACTTTCCAATGCAAACTTTCTATTTTTAATTCCTCAACCAATGCCCTAAATACACTGGTTAGCATTTTTGAATAAAAAATAAAGATGTGGTTGATTTAATATTCTGCATGAGCATTTCAACCCATTAAATAATAAATAATCAAAATTTAAAGGATCAATTTCTACACTCATGAATTTAGAGTTGTATGTAGTGTTGTTAAACTTGGTTAAACCCGACTAGTCCGACCAATTTTGACCCAGTATCTGACCATCAAACCAGTTCGAGTTGCATAATTGCTCACTTATACCATCAACCTAGAGAGAACCAGCCCGACCGGTTTATTTAAAAAATAAAATCGATGTCTCACGCGTTTTATTTAATCGAACCAATTTTGACCCAGTATCTGACCATCAAACCAGTTCGAGTTGCATAATTGCTCACTTATACCATCAACCTAGAGAGAACCAGCCGGACCGGTTTATTTAAAAAATAAAAACGATGTCTCGCGCGTTTTATTTAATCGACCCAGAGTATAGATAGATAGATAGATAGATAGATAGATAGATAGATAGATAGATAGATAGATAGATAGATAGATAGATAGATAGATAGATAGATAGATAGATAGATAGATAGATAGATAGATAGATAGATAGATAGACACACAGATACATATTGTGAACATCTAATTTTGTCCGGATTTTTTTTTTCAATCAATGTTTTGAAAAAAAAGGAGACAAGACTGATAACAAAAAAAAGAAAAAAAAAACATTGCAAAGAATGTTTTTATTCTTGGCCCATTACATCATCAAATGGAGCCCATTTTCGTTTTTGTTCCAAGTTATCTTTTAGGCCCATTGTCCGAGCCCAAATAAAAATTTGCTTTATTATTAATCTGATTTGTTATTAAAATAAAATTACAAAAAAAAAAATCAGAGGAAGGGCGTTTCTTCTTGCCTCCTGATATCATTTCTCATCCTTGCTCCTTATCCTCCCATTTCAAGTATGAATCAACTTTGTTTTCTTGGCTTTCTTTTGTTTTCTTTTAATTTTTTTCCATAAACATTGACGTACTATCACTGCACATAGAGCAGTCATACAGGGTAGTGGTGGGAGCACCACACCATGGCACCACAATCTGTCCAACTTTCGTCCTCACCTCTTAGAGAAAGGAACAGATTTTTGTTTTTTTTGTCATCCTATATATACACACACTTCACTGTTAAGGGGGAAACGAAAATTGGCTCCTTCACTTTCTGTTTCTGCTCTCAAAAAAGGGAGGAGGCATCAACACAAAGTGAAAAATAATAATAACCAGAACAAAGATTCAAAAAACCTCACTTCCTTCATCATGAATTACACAATCTTTACCTTCACCTTCCTCTTCCATCTTAACCATCTTCACCTTCATCTTTAAACTAGCTTCAGAACCGCCCTTATCAAAGGCTTCCTCTCCATCCCTTCCATACCAATAATATCTCCCTTTCAATCTCAACAATGCACAAAACTCCATTTCCACCATCATTCCAGAACAGTCAAAAGACATAAAAAGAAAGAAAATAGAGGATCTTGTCATCCCCCCTCACCACCTAAGGCCACATGCAGATCCGCCTCCGAGGATCGTTGCTCCGCCTCGGGTCTGCACCACCACAGCCCAGAATCGACCCCTGCTTCTCCTCCATCTTGGTCGACACCATCGGTTTCTGCTTCCAAAGTGGTCGTGCGTCGCTGCAGAGCAAGCCACCGCGACCCGACCCCAGCTCCGCTCAACTCGTAGCCGCCACACCGCCCCACCTCAGCCCAGATCCGCCGTCTCGACGCCGTGAACTCACTGGCCCCAGTCAGTATCGCGACCTCCGCCGTCCGCCTTGCCAGCCGCTGGGAGGACCGCCGCCGGGAGCCCCTGTCACACCCTCACACATCCTCCTCTGCTCTCCTCTGTTTGGTAACTGGGGAAGATGAAACTTCCCTCACTCTTTGCTTAGTTTTTTCTTTTGTTTTTGTCTATTATTTGACTGGGTTTCTGATGAGGTTGTGGGCTTGTTTTATTTACTGGCAGTTGTTGGGCTTAGATCAGTAGGTGTATTCTTAGTTTCCTCTTTGTTTGCTTATTGGGCTAGCTGCTAGGTCCTCTTTACTTCCTTTATTTTAAAAATAAAATGTTTCTTAAAAAAAAAAAGTGAAGTTGGGCTCTTTCTTGCTTCGGGTCCAACCATGTAAAAAGAAAGGATTAGGAGCCATGTGTTTGTGCTTAAAATGTGAAGCATAATCTCTTTCTGTTTCTCTTTTTTTTTATTTTATAAAATTTTAGGTAAAAGGTTAAAAAATGTAAAATCCCTTTCTTTAACAAAAAACAAATCAAAAAAATCGAATCTTTATCAAATTTAAAATCAACCAACCAATCAAATATTTTCAAAAGAACTATGTGGCTTTGAGTTTCCCATCGCACCCGGAAATACGTAGTAGCAAGATAAATCATCTTGTCAAGCCAAAACTAAATTTCCTTTTTTTTGTATCCCCTTTTTATGTTAAAATAATTAATCAAAAATTAAATTTTTCTATTTTTAGGGATGCTCTATGGACACGGTGCCATGTTCAGTCCCTTAGATTTGAGGTTGCCCTGTGGACTCATGTGCCATGTTCAACCTCATTTAATTTTTATAAACAATAAATTTAAAAGTATAAAAACTAATAAAAATCTAAAATATTTAAAATTAAAAATAACACTTTCTTGTAAATAATTTTTGGGCAAAATAAATATTTAAAAGGTTATTAAAATGTTTTTGCACAATTAACTTGAGGTATCGTTTTTTTAAACGGGCGATGTGGGGTGCTAATACCTTCCCTACTCGTAACCGACTCCCGGACTCATCTCTCTTTTTTATACTAGTTTACCTTTAAATAATTGGGTTTTCTAAGATTTCCCAATAAAAATTGTAGTGGTGACTTGTTGTGACTCCGGCAAGTGTACCGGGTCGTCGCAAGTAATAAAAACACGGTAAGAATTTACCGAGGTCGAACACAAGGATTGGGCTACCAATTCTACCTATTCGCGAGAAATCCGATACGTTGGTCAAGTCGCAGAAAAGTTGTTGAGAGAGAGAAAGAGATTAAGGTCGCAATTCAAATAAGAAATTGAATTAAGCTAAGGTGATTAAATTCAGAAATTAAAATATCTAGGGTTTCAATTCCACCTACCCAATCATGCATAGTACCCAAATGATTATGTATTCCTCCCTAGGTTCAATTACAATGTCAACCGGGACCTCCAATTTCTCCTAAATTCACAGCCGTGCGCAATAGGACGTATTCAACGATTAGGATTACTTACTCACCAAGTCTCATAATCCTAATCCTCGAATTCTGTTAATTCTTGTTCCCTACGTGGCTGCACTAATCTCCTACCCACTGTCGTGCAATATTCAATTAGTGATCCCAATTCAAGTTCTAAAACGCGAATCGCCGGTCGGCCTTAACACGTTTAACTAGTTAATCACGCTAGCATATGATCAACACAATAATATCAGAATTGGAAAACATTTATTGAGAGAATGGGATAAACACATACATCATATGAACACTACACGGCCATGGGTGGCTTCATCGATCCCCTAGACGAGGGGATTAGCTCCTCATGTCCGTAACAACGACGCATGTATAATCGGAAATCATCCTAAGAATAAGAAATAAGAGAAGAGAAGGGGAGACGCAGCTCCAGAATAAGGGTTACAAAGATCTCTCAAAATTCTGATGCCAAAAAGTTCTCCAATTCTGTTCTGATCTGCTCTATTTATAAGGAGGCCACGCGTCACGGCCGTGATGGCCATCACGGCCAGGCCGTGACGCATTCTGGATTGGGTGCGCTTTCAAATCTTGAACATCACGACCGTGAGCCTCATCACGGCTAGGCCGTGATCAATTCTGCCTGGCCTGTCACGGCCGTGATGTGTGTCACGGCCATGCCGTGATAGCTTCTGTCTCCACCATCTGTTCTGTCACGGCCGTGAGAGGTGTCACGACTAGGCCGTGACAGATTCTGACTTTTGCCCCTTCTGCTCTGCTTGATCATGGCCGTGATGGGCTCTGTCTGGCTCATATTCTTCACTTTTAAAGCTCCATCTTCATCCAGACTCATCATGGTTGATCTTGAGCATTTCATCCTTGATTCACGGAGCTTCACTTCTAACCTGAAACACTAAAAAGACACAAAAAGCGTAATTCTATTCAAAATAGACTAAAAACTACTAAAAATGCCTAAAACGAGTCAAAGTCCGGCTTAGGAACAAAACAAGGCAAATTTGGGCGAAAACGAGATTGAACTGGAATAAATTGGCACATAAACCCTAGTTCATCTAGTCATAAAACTAGATAAGCCAGAGGGTTATCATGACTCCTCTGTTTTTTATCGCTTTTTTCGCGACTCCCGGACGGGACGGTCGTGACAGCTGGCGACTCCACTGGGGAACTTTTGAGAGTCAGGCCTATCATAGTTGGTTGTGCAATTTTTTTATTTTTTTTATTTTTTATTTATTTTTATTTTTTTTAACAGCTTTGAAAATATTTGTTTTACCCTTTTTGTTTTATTTCTTTTTTAACGCTTTCATAACTGCTTTTGTATATTCTTGCAACCTTAGGGTAGAGAACTTTTGTATTTATGTTGTTTGTTCCTTTTGCAGGTTTGGGGTAGTTTTATTTTAGTAGGTTTTTGTGAAGGTTTGTGTGCTCCCATCACACACATCACTATCACAACTTGCACACACTTTTGGCTCTATACCCGAGCTTGCTCAAAACTCAAGGATTAGGCGGTGTCTCGACATTGTCATTGAAGAGGTCTCGTACCTCCCTGATATTTGTTGATTCACCACTCAGGTTGTACCCGATATCATGGGATGGTCATATTGAGAGGGTTCATCCCTACTTGTGACTAGATTCATGAATCGGATCCTTATCTTTCGGGATAGGGGCAATCTGGGAACCATGGCTTTTAGAAGTCTAGACCCTACCTAATTTTCACTGATAAAGCAAACTTAGTAGCCAACCTGTTTAGAGTCATTACCTCAGGTTTGTCCAACCCTAAGTTTTACCCAATTTAGGACAAAGGGAGCATACTCTTTCTCTCTCCATTTTTTTTCCTGGCATCATAAACATAAATTGCCATGCACATACATATTTATATTGAAGTTTTCTAAAAAAGAAAAAAAGGGGGCGACACATCGTCGCTCCAAGCCCGAATGATATGTTCGAATATTATTGCATTTCTAATAAGTGGCGTGTCATAGTGAAGGTAGTGCATTGACAGCATACCCGACATAGGGTTCCCAACCCTACCGGGGCTCATACAACATGAAGCATGTAGGGCATTTTTTCATGTGTTTCATTTCTAATTTTTTCTTTATTTGTGTTTCTTGACAGGAAGACCTTAGTATTAATCTTATAGCAAAGAATGGAAGGACCTAGCATCAGAAAGAGTACTAGCAATGCAAGCAGTTCCAAGAAGAGCATCAAGATCGACGTGACACTTAATGATGCTCAGAGCTTATGGGAAATTAGTCAACAAATGTCAGAAAAGGCATGTTCGAACTTTAACAACAAGTACGGGAGGATACTAGATCTATTACGTATTCCGGTGGATGCCCCTGCTCTAAGTGCATTCGCTCAGTATTGGAACTCAACTTTGAGATGTTTTGAATTGCCTGACCTAGATGTAACTCCCACCATAAAGGAGTATGCTTACATGCTGAGATTGCCTATCCAAAAGGAATCACGTGTCTATTTGTATTATGGACAATATGTGGCAGATGGGAAGATAGCAAGTCTGTTGGAACTTAAACCGGAACAATTGGATAAAGTGGAAAAAGGAAACACTACGGGCTTGAAGAGGCGATTCTTGGAAGGTTACCTTAGGGAGTTGGCTCAACAACAACGATGGGTTCTTTTTAATAGGTTGTTGGCTCTCCTTATCTACCGACTGGTGCTTTTTCCCTTTATTCCGGATGTGATTGATCGATCAGTCATGGACGTCTTCTACAGAGTTGAGGAATATGGGGTGAATTTAGTCCCTGCTATCTTAGCTGAAACTTTTCTCTCACTACAAGTTTGTTATCAGAATCGACAAGGAAAGTTGCGATGTTGTGCACCAATGTTATATGTTTGGATTATGACTCACTTATATGCTGGTAACAAAATTGACAGAACAGATGATCCATTAAAAGGATTCATTCGCATGCCTCTAAAGTCACACAAGCTATATGAATGGAAACAAGAGTTTGATCAAGTCGACTCAAGTTCATTTAGATGGATGTGCCCATGGTATAATGGAGATTCAGTTATATTCAGTTGTGGAAGTTTCCCGAACGTCCCATTGATGGGACCCAGAGGATGTGTGTCATATTCACCCGCTCTAGTAATGTGTCAACTCAGGTGGACACAAGATGAGCCCCCAAAAGAGATGCTTGGCGGAGTGTATTTCCTATATCAAGAATGTGAAAGCATCAAGAGTCAGACAATGGCAATAAGGTCAGCATGGGACAATATTCACATAAAAGGGCGTGATGAGTTAGGAAGGCGGATCATAGCTCGAACAAAAAGATACGAAGCATGGAGAGAGGCAAGAAGGGGTTGTCCTTCAAAACCGGGACCTCCACCCGATCTTTGAAAACAATCCTCTTACAGAAGATCAAATGCTGAAAAAAATTTGAAGTTTTAAAAGCTCAGATGGTGGTTTTGGATGAAAAGAACCAAGTTGCAGAAATAACTATTGTCAAACTCCAAAGCCAGGTGCAAAAACTGAATTTACAGATCGAGAATTTGAGAAATGAGTATGCCGATTCCTACGAAACCCCAAGTCCCACGAAAAGGGCAAGAAAGGAAAAAGAAGCAGTGATTCAAGAGTTGCAAGCAAAGGTGGAGTGTCAAGAAAACACACTAGCCAGAATTCTGAATAAGAAAGAAGAGCTTGAGTGGGACGTAGGGATTCATGTCGAAACAATACAAATATTAAAGGAGAGAGTTGAATCTCTACAAGAATCCTTGACCCAAACTGAACTTTACTCTGATCGACGATGGAACGAAGCTGCCAGATATCGTCAATTATTAGCAGAAGCTAATGAAAAGGAAAATTGGCTCAGGACCAAAATGCAAGAAAATGAAAGAGGAGAAGCTCAACATCACACAGAATGGGTAAAGGGATGGAAATTGGTTGTAAGGGATGTGATCTATGAAAAAGAAGCATGGAGAAGGAAATATGAAGACATGATTGGTAGAATTCAATATCATACTTCCCAGTTGGTGGAGCGATTTGAAGAAGTATCAATTCAGGTTTACAAGAACCTTTTCCTCCAGATACCACCAGAGGTGACTGAGTTCTTCAAGCATTTTGGGAAGCTTGCAAAGGGATTCAGGAAAAAGAAGATGAAGCTCTTGACATAGTATTTTGCGGTCCCCGAAGATGGATTTAGAAATATGAAAACTCTCGACGTATTGTTTTTCTATTTGATCAAAGACTCATGTTTGTATTGCAATATTCATCTAATGAAATGGAAGTTTTCATCATTTTTTTGTGGAATGCTCTCTCTTTTTCTAGATGATATCTGTCGAGGAGTGAATTCTCCCTTAGATACTTCAACAACTATATTTTTACCCTAAAAAAGATGTGTTTTCTGCGTAAAAATATGGGTATCGTCAAACAATAACATTGCTAGTACAGATGTGGTCAATCGAGGAGTGAATTCTCCCTTGGACTTGAGATCAACTGCAGTCAAGCTAGAGGGAATTATACCACTAGATTTGATTGCAGGATGAGTATTCTTGCTATAAG
Source organism: Sophora flavescens (assembly GCA_030762895.1). Classification (NCBI taxonomy): domain Eukaryota; kingdom Viridiplantae; phylum Streptophyta; class Magnoliopsida; order Fabales; family Fabaceae; genus Sophora; species Sophora flavescens. The sequence continues at coordinate 61,226,019 of CM061069.1, forward strand.
TGTATACGACGGTCTTCCTGTCAAAAATGGAGTTTAATTGGTTTCTGCTCTTTCTTTTGATTTTATTCATTTATTCTTTCTTTTATTAAATAAAACAGTGTAGTTTTGAACGATTGCTCCAAGACACCCTTATCGCACTCGATCACAAACAAGAGCCATGGAGGAAGAACTAGAAGAAGTCCAAGAGATCAGGGATGAAGTCAGTCAAATCAAGGATCAGATGACTAAGATGATGGAGATCCTACAAGCAATGCAGAAGGAAAAGAACACAGAGGGGAACCCTCCAGCCTCAAACGAAGGACATCCGGCCACACCTCTTATACCGCCTGGTTTTGCTCAGGTTCCTATTCAAGGCTACAACCAACCAGGGGCCATGATGCCTCTCCCTATTTATCCAAGCAACCAAACTCATTTTTCATTTGACCCGAACAACCCCCCATACGGCTTACCTCATGGATTTGTTCCACCAACTACCCCAACCCACAAGATGGCATCCAAAACTTTGAACGTATTACTCAGACACAATCCCCCACCGATGCTGTCGAGATGCCACAAACACAAATTGTGAACCCTACAGATGGTAACACCCCGACAGTGACACTTTCTGCCCATCCAAAAAATCCTCAATATACCTTACACTATGGACCCCAGGGGACTCAAATGATGCCAAACTCGGATCCTCCTACATGCCATACCCCTTCCCTCAGAATATGTAGGGTGAAACTCCAGTGAATCAGTCGAGAGGGAATTCTCAATCTAAAGAAAAACTGGAAGTGTTAGAGGAGAGATTGCGGGCCATTGAAGGGGCAAACAGTTATGGTCTTCGGGATGCCTCGGAGCTTTGCCTGGTGCTAAATGTTGTAATCCCACCAAAGTTTAAGGTACCCGATTTTGACAAATATCGGGGGACCACTTGTCCAAAAAACCATTTGAACATGTATGTAAGGAAGATGGCATCGTACGCTCAAGATGATAAGATCTTGATTCACTTCTTCCAAGACAGTTTAACTGGGGCAGCTTCAAATTGGTACACGCATCTCGAACGGGCCCACGTCCGATCCTTCAAAGATCTAGTAGATGCATTCCTAAAGCAATACAACTACAACATTGACATGGCTCCCGATAGGATGCAACTCCAAAATATGGCAAAGAGAGACACAGACTTTCAAGGAGTATGCACAACGATGGAGGGAACTGGCTGCTCAGGTGGAGCCTCCATTGGCCGAGAAAGAAATTGTGGCAATGTTCATCGATACACTCCAGTCGCCTTTCTATGATAGAATGATTGGAAGCGTGTCATCGAACTTTTCTGACATGATCATTATTGGTGAAAGAATCGAAAGTGGAATGAGGACTGGCAAAATCACTGAGACTTCATTGGCAAATGGCCCAAAGAAAACCCCATTTGTGAAAAAGAAGGAGGGAGAAACACATGCAGTAACCTTTGAACAAAAGAAACTGAACCAATTTAAACCAAACCAAATACTCGTCTTCCAAGCCCAATACGCCTCATACTACCAACCACCTCCATATCACCAAGCCAACCAGCCATACATCGCTGCCACCTCACAATTTCCAAATCCTCAACAGATGGCTCCTTACCGGCCATCAAACACTTTCCAACATCAAACCTTTCCCACCATATCGCCCCAACAAAACCTAAATGCAAATCAAAGGAAACAACCTTACAACCCAGAAAAGAAGCCCATGCAGTTTGACCCTATACCTATGACTTACACGAAGCTATTGCACAGCCTTATTGAAAAATCTTTGTTGGTCCCGGTCCCGACCAAGGCGGTGCAACCCCCGTACCCAAAATGGTTTGATCCAAACATCAAGTGTGACTATCATGGGGGAGTGATAGGTCATTCAACTGAAAATTGCAAGACCTTAAAGTATAAAGTGCAAGATCTGATCAATGCAAATGTGCTAAGTTTCCAACGAGACACTCTCGATGCAGGAGGTTCTGGAGTCCATGCCGTAGAGGACACTTTGGAACATGACTTTTGAATCTTGTGTAGAGTAATTCATTAATGCTAATCCTTTAACTCTGCCCCAGGCTTTAGGAAGTTTTTAATAATGGGCTTACTTGTTTCCATTTCAATATGAATAAATGAATGCATTGAGATTCCTTCCTTTCCTTTATCTTCTGATTTTACCTTCATCCTTCTTCTTTTTTTCTTGAAAGTTATCAATAAAGAAGATCTGAAGGTGATTCTCTTTAAAAATAAATAAAATAATAAGTGCTAGAATCTCATCGTATGATCCTGATCACCTCATTAACCATGCTGGTTCGGACAACTATGGAAAGCTTCCTCATGAGATCAACCGAAGATGATTGAGGCAATCAAAGGAAATCTTTTTTGATTGAAGCTAGACTCCATGATTTGAAAAAGAAAAAAAGAAAAAAAAAAAGAAATTAAAAGGGAAATCAAGAAAGAGCGCCCGATTATGCTTTTTGCAAGTATTATCATTTTGTCTTTCATTTAAAATTTATGAAAATTAACAATCAAAATTTGAAATGAAGAATGGCCATCTTTCTATATCTTTCACATACTTGTACTATCCCTTGTTACTCCGTTTGATCTTGAAATTCTTTCAAAGAACCCGGGACAAGGATCACCCCTAAGCAAGGGGCAAGCATGAAAGAATCGGTGATTATGAAGCAAAAAAGGGGAGGGGGGGGGGGGAGAAATAAAAAGGAAAGTTAGAGGAAAACAAGTGTTCTTAGAAATCGAAAAGATCATGGATCCTCGATCCTATTCAACCTTAAAACATTTGTTTGAGCCTTATATCCTTTCCTTCACGACTCTCAACCATTGACCGCGTTACGAGCCTAAAAAGTCCACTCTGATCAATGAAAGATTGTTATCATTTTCATTAACTTTAATTGTGAGACAAAATGTATGTGCTTTTTCAATGCATCGCTCTCGGAAAAAGGAAAAGAAAAGAAAAAACAAAGAGCAAATGAAAAAACATAAAAACAAAAAAAAAGGGGAGGCTCGCTGGGTTGAAAACCTGCAAGGGCGACCTAGGCAAAATTAGAGCGACCCGGTAGGTTGAAAGATTGAAAGAGCAACCTACACAAAAGTTAGCGTCAAACAGATTCCTCAAAGCAACAATTGGGGCAGTTTGAATTTAAAGGCAAATCATGTCCTCGGAAGGAGATTAAAGCAGTACTCGAGATCATACGAGTGTCTCTTGAAGAAATGCAAACTGCAAACTGGGGCAGTTTGAAGGCGAGTCATGAAATGCTCTCAATACATGAAGACTGGAACAAACCATGTTCTTGAAAGCTGATTAAAGCGGTGCTTGAGACTATACGCATGAGAAGCTAGCACTTATCATCTTAAAAGAGTATCACCTGAAGAAAAATGTGAACTCCATCCCGTCATTGTTTCCTTCCTTCTAACAACCTTTCAATTCTTTTGCTTATATCCTTACCACTTTCCACATATTGTTACTCCCTGTCCATCCTCTATCATTTACATTCCCCTCTTTCTACCATAGACTGAATTTGCATTCTTTAATACATACTGAAAGGTGAAGCAAGTATCAATAATGATATTATTTAGAGTTTCTCTCAGGATGCAAAGGTCATGGAAAGTACATCAATCTCCTGACAAAGGGCAATGTTGGAAAAGAAAGAGAAATCAAGCAGTCTCATCCATCGGGATAATCATTATAAATAGGCATATTTGTGACAAGGGGCAAAGCATCGGTTGGGAAAGAAAATGACAATCCGGATCAATGAGTGACATTCCAGTTCTTCCTTAAATTTGGCTGTGATCGAAGCTTCAAGGGGCTAAAAATCAAAGAATGATTTGCGAAAAATGATCAAAGTTCATTATCAATCACTGAAAGAATCTTTTACATCATGCATTATGTCATGCATCAAAATCAACATCATTGCATCACATTTAGGCATAGGTCCCATAAGCTCCCATTTTACTGGCTTTTACGGGCTTAGAGCCCATAAGATTTGCTTTTGTTAGCTTTAGCAGACATAGGGTCTCTAAGCTTTCGTCCGTTTTAATGGGCATAGGGCCCATAGGCGTTGTTTTTTGTTAGTCTTAGCAGACATAGGGTCTCTAAGCTTTCGTTTGCTTTAACGGGCACAAGGCCCCTAAGCTTTGCTTTTGTTAGCTTTAGCAGACATAGGGTCTCTAAGCTTTCGTCCATTTTACTAGGCATAGGACCCGGAAGCTTTTTTTTTGTTAGCTTTAGCGGACATAGGGTCTCTAAGCTTTCTTTTGTTACCTTTAGTTTTAGCAGGCACAAGGCCTTATAAGCTTCGTTATGTTTTTGTTCAGCTCTGACGGGCACAGGGCTCATAAGCTGTGTCTTTATTAGCTTTAGTAGGCATAGGACCTCATGAGCTTCGTGTTTGTTTTTGTTTAGCTTTAACGGGCACAGGGCTCATAAGCTATACCTTTATTGGCTCCTATAGGCATAGGACCACATAAGCTTTTTACCTTTTGCTGTCAAGCTTCGGTGGATAACCGACTCCACAAGTTTTTTTACCTTTCCTTTCAAGCTTCAGCGGATGACTGACTCCGCAAGCTTTTAACCTTTTAATTTCAAGCTTCAGCGGATGTCCGACTCTGCAAGCTTTTAACCTTTCTCATCAGGCTTCAGTGGATAACCGACTCCGCAAGCTTTCTATATTTGGCAAGTATCATACCCCATAAGATCTTTGACTTCAAGCTTCAATGGATACCCGACTCCGCATGCTTTTTACCTTTCTTGTCAAGCTTCAGTGGATAACCGACTCCACAAGCTTTTTATCCTTTTGCTGTCAAGCTTCCGTGGATAACCGACTCCGCAAGCTTTTAATCATTTTTTCTTTCAAGCTTCAGTGGATAACTGACTCCACAAGCTTTTTACCTTTCTTGTCAAGCTTCAGTGGATAACCTACTCCACAAGCTTTTTATCCTTTTGTTGTCAAGCTTCAGCGGATAACCGACTCCACAAGCTTTTTACCTTTTCTGTCAAGCTTCAGTGGATAACCGACTCCACAATCTTTTTACATTTTTTGTCAAGCTTCAGTGGATAACCGACTTGATGAGTGTGATTTCACCTCATCTTCCATGTACATTTCTGCATGCATTTGCATATAGTTAGGCCATTTTAGTGTTTATTTTGTTTAGTTTTTCCTTTGGAACGGATAAGGTGGTATTGTGTGTTGTTTTGCAGATATTCATGATTAATTGCCCAAGAATTAACAAGTATGAAGCTTGGATGACTTAGAGCTTTGAAAGACAAGAAATTGAGCCAAGCAGAGAGTATCACGGCCTAGCCGTGATGGCCCTCACGGCCGTGAGGGAGCAGTAGCTGAAGAAAGAATTGAGCCAAAAGTCAGAAGCTGTCACGGCCTAGCCGTGATGGCTATCACGGCCGTGACGTGTCAGGTGTGCCGGATCTCCAAAAGTCGAGAGACGATCACGGCCTAGCCGTGATGGATATTACGGCCGTGATAAATCGGTTGGAAAAGTCGAGACTATCACGGCCTAGCCGTGATGTCTATCACGGCCGTGACTTGTTTGTTGGAAAAGTCGAGAAAGGATCACGGCCCTAGCCGTGATGAGTATCACGACCGTGATGAATCAGTAAATGAAGCGGTGCCAAGTCGAAACCATCACGGCCTGGCCGTGATGGCTATCACGCGGCCGTGACCGCCACGAGTACTAGAAAAACGAAAGCGAGAAGAAGATTCATTCAGAGAGAAAACCCTAAAGAAAAATCCTCTGCTGCTGGTGGCTGTGGGCATCATTCCATGGAGCTCTCCCCTTTGTTCATCTCTGTAATTATTCCTTTTGTTTTACTTTCAATTATGTGTAGCTAAACTCCCCTTTTGTTGGGGTTAGACTATTGCTATCTGAACTTGGTTGTAATATGACTTGAGATTAATACAGTTTCCTTCTTCTTTATGAGTATATAATTCTATGCTTAATGCTTTCCTAGGCTTGATCATCTTAGGAATGATTAGTTGCTTTAATAGACAATTGAAAGGTTGATGTTAAAGTATGCTCATGAATTATATGCCAAGTAGTCCAAGAATCTAGACATAGGTGTTGGCTACTTGCAATCTTATGAATCTTGTCTTAATGCAATTTCTCTTATTAATCCACCTAAGACATTAGGGTTTAATTTGGGATTTTAGGCTCAATGCACCTAAGACATTAGGCTTGAGTATATTAGAAAAGATTCGATTGTCATAAGGGGAGTTGGAACTGTGTTAGTTATCATTTCATAACAATCAAGGGAGGATTAGCTTAGTTTAACCCCAGCAATTCTATCTCATTGTTATTCATCTCTCTGTTTTCACGTTAACTGTTTGAGAAAAATCCAAAAAGAACAAAAATATTTTCTTCTTGTTTGTTTGCTAGATGTTAGAACAACCTTCAATCCAAAATCCGATCGCCTAGATAGTAGTCAAATTTGCGAAGTGGTAATTGTCCACGATCCCTGAGAACGATATCCGGTCTCACCGTTTTTATTACTTGCAACGAACCGGTACACTTGCCGAGTCCGTGTCACGACTCCACAAGCTATTTACACTTTTGCTGTCAAGCTTCAGCGGATAACCGACTCTGCATGCTTTTAATCCTTTTGCTCTCAAGCTTCAGCGGACAACCGACTCCATAAGCTTTTCACCTTTCCTTTAAAGCTTCAAATGGATAACCAACTCCGTAAGCTGTTAACCTCTCTGTCAAGCTTCGGCGGTACCGCAGTGCCCGTAAGCTCTACTTGTTCAAGCTTCAACGGACAAACGACCCCGCAAGCTTTTTATCTTTTTGTTCGAGCTTCTACGGGCAGTCCATCCCTAAAGTTTTTTATTATGCATCTGTTTACTTGTTAGTGAACTCCGGCCAAAATTGGAGTTCATGTCTTTACTCGTTTCTTATAACGATAATAGGTTAACTACGGTTACACCTACTATCTAATAAGAAACAAGTAAAGAGGGACAGCTGTGAACACCTAATTTTACCCGGATTTTTTTTTTCAATCAATGTTTTGAAAAAAAAGGAGACAAGATTGATAACAAAAAAAAGAAAAAAAAAACTTTGCAAAGAATGTTTTTATTCTTGGCCCATTACATCATCAAATGGAGCCCATTTTCGTTTTTGTTCCAAGTTATATTTTAGGCCCATTATCCGAGCCCAAATAAAAATTTGCTTTATTATGAATCTGATTTGTTATTAAAATAAAATTACAAAAAAAAAAAAATAAGAGGAAGGACGTTTCTTCTTGCCTCCTGATATCATTTCTCATCCTTGCTCCTTATCCTCCCATTTCAAGTATGAATCAGCTTTGTTTTCTTGGCTTTCTTTTGTTTTCTTTTCCTTTTTTTCCATAAACAATGACGTACTACCACTGCACATATAGCAGTCATACAGGGTAGTGGTGGGAGCACCACACCATGGCACCACAATCTGTCCAATTTTCGTCCTCACCTCTCAGAGAAAGGAACAGATTTTTTTTTTTTTTGTCATCCTATATATACACACACTTCACTGTTAAAGGAGGGGGGAACGAAAATTGGCTCCTTGATCAGCCACTGGCTCATCTAGTTTTATGGCTAGTATGACCGTGGTTTTGTGCTAATTATATAGCATTTTCGCCCAAATTAGACTTTATTGTCTTTAAGCAACATTTTGAGTCTCTAAAGTATTTTTAGGTTAATTTAGTTGATTTAGAGTCAAATAAAGCACTTATTCTATTTCTTGCTTTCAGGTCAATAAAGTGAAGCAGTTCCGGATCTTTCGCCCATGAAGGTATTCACCACGCGAACCGAGCGTGGCTCGTGCCGAGAAAATGCAATCCTCTCTGTCTCGCCCCGCGAAACATGACTCGCCTCGCGAGTAATCCAACCCTGGAAGACCAGAAGCCATCACGGCTTAACCATGTTGAAGGTCACGGGCGTTACAGTTTGGAATTTGAAGAGTCTCGCCTCACGAATGATAAGCTCGCCTCGCGAGAGAACCAAAAGCTGAAGACTGTTCATATTATTCGCCTCGCGAAGGTGTGCTCACCTCGCGAGATATCTGAATCCAGAACTTGTATTTAAGTCTTCTAGGCAGAACTGATCAGTCTCTCTGTCCTCTCTTCTTTTCTCCTTTTCTTTTCTCTACACAGTTGCGGTTGCAACAGTAGAATTAGGTTTAGTTTTGTTTTTCTTTTGTAATGGAGAACTAGTCTCCTTGGATTAATCTACTGCGATTGGTTTCCATTATCACTTGAGGTTCTGTAATTCCTGTTTTGTATGCTTTTTCCTTTTCAATGCTATGCTATATATTTCTGTTTGCTTAATTCAGGAGTGTATAGTGTTGTGTTGATTTATTTCGATGATGTTATGTTCCTATATTTAATCACGTTTGCTTAATTCGCGTGTGTTCAATTCGTGTTCGCTTAGTTCACGAAGGGCTTAACCCCATTTGCTTAATTCGGGAATAGGGACATATATCCGTAGTAGTGATTTCGCTTGTTAATTGTTGCTACAACCGAAAGGGGATTAGAATCTGCTTAGGGCTTGGAATTTACATGAACCAGTGATAGTGGGAAACCGAGAACAGTAGGTTAATCGTCCTTAGTTTATTTGATAATCCTTTCAACTGCTTTGTTTTTATTGTTCTGTTTTTACATTGTTTTCTGTTTTTTTTTCTTTATTTTATTTTAAACCCAAACCCCCCAAAATCTAACTTTTTTTGTTAACAACAACCTAAGAGTCCTTGTGAGACGATACTCGAGTTGTCGCTCCCTATCTACATTATTTTTTGTAGATCGCTCGCTTTTTGGCGCGTGGCGACAGCGCGACCAAAAATTGGTGCCGTTGCCGGGGATTCTTGTTGTTATTAACAGAAAATTACATTAAAAAAAGTAATAAAAAAAATCTATTTGCTGAATTAGTTTTGGCTGTTTTGTCTGAGTGTGAATCTACCCATGGATAATTACATGTATGGTTATATGCCTAATGTTAATTATGAACCACCATGCATATATTATCCTAACTCTCCTGGTTTAATATATCGGTTGCTAAGGTTTAGTGGTTTTGCAGGTGAGAATCCGCAGGAGCATCTGAGGGAATTCCAGATTGCTTGTTCTACAATGCTGCCACCTGAAGGAATGACAGAAGACCACATCAAGATGAGAGCCTTCCCATTCTCACTAGAAGGTGTTGCGAAGGATTGGTTCTATTGTCTCGAGCCGAATTCCATATTAACCTAGTTTGATTTGAAGGAAGTCTTCTTGTTGAGATACTTTCCTGCTTTCAGAGTTGCATCAATCAGGCACCACATTCCTGGCCTCTCCACTGATGAGTACCACCCCAGCTGGGGAAACCATCCAAATCCTTAGTATGGGGACTCACAACTGATGTTACCACTGGCACCACCACAGAACCCCCGCCCCCCCCCCCCCCAAGCGACCACCTCTGCACCTTCCGGACCTTCACTCGAGGACCTGTTCAAGCAAATGGCTGCACAGATAACTGCACAAATGGAAGGAATGATACAACAAATGGCCGAGCAAAATCAACGGATGTCAGAACAAAATCTTGAATCCCAACAGAGGATAGAAGCTGATTCTCAGAAGTTGGCCATTCAAATTGATCACATTGTCTCCACCTCGGCTACACTGCAAACTCCACACCCCCTTGAAGAACATACAGATTCACAGATAGTTGTTCTTGACGACACTTCTGATGATAATTTTGATAATGTTTCTGTTGATGAACTGTGTGTTGAGTCTCCAGATATTCATACCTTTCCTGATTCTATCTATTATACTTCATGTCCTGATTGTACTGACACTGCTTTGTGTGTAGCATGTTTTGAAAGGTATGAAGAGCAAAACATCCATATGGAACAGGAGACATATGAGGTTGAGGGCCCTGTTCGGCCAGGAAACATAGAAAAGGAGGATCAGGAGGACATATGCTTCCCTGTGGATGATGAAGAACCTTTGGAAGTAGATGATTCAATTAATTCAAATGCATATGTTGAGAGTGATGGGATGGATGAACTATGTGCTGAATTTCCAGACATTCAGGCTTTTACTGATTCAGTTTAATTTATTGTACCATATGTACTGACTCTACTAACACTAACCTTTGTGTGGTGTGTGCTGATATTTCTGCAGGTTTAGCAGGTGATGGATTTGTTAGCACAGTGAATGAAAATTGTGCAGAAACTGAAGCAGCACCAGTAACACTCTCTACCTGTTTGCCACCTCCCACTGTGGAACCACAAGCAATGGAGTTCAAGCCTCTAGATTTTGCACCATGGCCAGTCCAAGGGGTTGAATCCCAATTCTATTGGGAGGACTTTGTTGAAAAAGAGGTCAACTGTGACCCAAGAAGGAGTGAGAAGTCCGCCGCACTCGACGGAGTTACCATAACTGTCAAGCACTCACTCCCATATCAAGGCTGCAAGTTAAGGGACCATGGAACAAGCTTCCATCCCTTGTCTATCACGTGGGCCTTATGCTGCATGCCATGGGATCCGGGAGGATCATATCGTAATTTGAGCGTCCCGTGGCCACTATATCACAGACAGTGGGATCCTGGTGGAACCACCTCCATGAGTTTTCTCTAAACATTTTCCTTTTTAATTATGCTTGCTTTATTTCTGTTTTATTTTCAATAAAGCTCCTGAATAATTTGAGAAGATCAGGAGTATTTGTGTGTTGAGTCTTGTGTCGGCAAGCTTGATTGGATTTTAGTTGAATTTGCATAGATTAATTGCATGTTATGTGTTGACTGTTTTCCCCCTAGGATTTGAATTTTTTGAAAAATGATCCCCATGTGATTGAAAACTGAACTTTGAGATATTTTGTTGTGATGGCATGATTTATGATAAGTTTGGGGTGATAGGATGCACACACTAGGTATAGAATCTCTGTCAAATAATTTGCAAAATTGTCCAGGTGAGGATTTGAGCCTCCAGCATGTTTTTAAACTATGTGAGAATCATTTTTGAATTGCACTTTCCCGAATTTGCTTGAATCTCTTCATGGTTTGCATGTTTTTGTGTTTGCATCAAATGATTTAGGCATTTTCTTTGTAAATAACTACTTAGCCTAAAAATAACCTTCCTTAATGCATGTTTCCTAGTTAGCTCCATTGAGCCTAATTAGCCTGTTGTTCTTGATAACCTTATGTTATGAGCCAAAATCTGAAAAACCATGTCAACCCAATCTTAGGATTAGGAGAGCATGGAAGCCTAGCAAGAGAAGGGTTGCAAGAAACTAAGTTTGGGGTGGCTACAATGATGTGACATGTCATTCTGGGATTGAGAAAAAAAATAAAAATATAATAAAAAGGTTGGAGCCAAAGGCCAAAAATCAAAAGAAAAAAAAAAAAGAAAAGCAGAAAAAAATAAAAAAATAAAAAGAAAAAATAAAAAGTGAAAAAGAAAAAAAAGATTATCTAAAGAAGAAAATGGCTGTAGTCACCTAAGCATAAAGAAAAATGAAGAAAGGAATTGGAGTGGAAATTTCAAAGTGTATCAAGTGTTTCATGCTCTCTTAGTTCCTAGGGACTTCAGCCTAGTACCTTTGTATATCCTACCCTTAGCCAGGCCCCATTATAACCCATAAAAGACCTTTTGATGTTGCATGCATGTTTTCCGTGGGAACCATTTGGAGATGAAAATCAAATTTATGGGAAGTGCTTCTGAAAGGTGAATTGAGTGAAATGTTGTTAGCCTAGACAAACTGAGAGATTGAGTGAACACTAAATGCCCTTGTGAGGAAGGCAGTTGTTTGAATTTGGTGATCTCCCTTTTGTGTGTAACTTGGATCCCCTGCTTAAATTAATGATTGTTTGAATGATGAAATTCTCAAATGTTTAGAGTGACTGCATGTGGGGATTACTTTGTTTGAGAGGGGGGAACATTGAAGGAAAAATTATTTTGATGAATTGCTTGAAAGTTGTGCAAAGTTGATTGAATATTTTAAGCTTGCCATGTCTTGAGTCTTTTTGAGTTTTTGGGTTTTAGTTTGCTTGGGGACAAGCAAAGTTTAAGTTTGGGGTATTTCGATCAGCCGCTGGCTCATCTAGTTTTATGGCTAGTATGACCGTGGTTTTGTGCTAATTATATATCATTTTCGCCCAAATTAGACTTGATTGTCTTTAAGCAACATTTTGAGTGAAATGTTGTTAGCCTAGACAAACTGAGAGATTGAGTGAACACTAAATGCCCTTGTGAGGAAGGCAGTTGTTTGAATTTGGTGATCTCCCTTTTGTGTGTAACTTGGATCCCCTGCTTAAATTAATGATTGTTTGAATGATGAAATTCTCAAATGTTTAGAGTGAATGCATGTGGGGATTACTTTGTTTGAGAGGGGGGAACATTGAAGGAAAAATTATTTTGATGAATTGCTTGAAAGTTGTGCAAAGTTGATTGAATATTTTAAGCTTGCCATGTCTTGAGTCTTTTTGAGTTTTTGGGTTTTAGTTTGCTTGGGGACAAGCAAAGTTTAAGTTTGGGGTATTTCGATCAGCCGCTGGCTCATCTAGTTTTATGGCTAGTATGACCGTGGTTTTGTGCTAATTATATATCATTTTCGCCCAAATTAGACTTGATTGTCTTTAAGCAACATTTTGAGTCTCTAAAGTATTTTTAGGTTAATTTAGTTGATTTAGAGTCAAATAAAGCACTTATGTTATTTCTTGTTTTCAGGTTAATAAAGTGAAGCGATTACGGATCTTTCGCCCGTGAGAAGGTATTCGCCCACGAACCGAAGCGTGGTGTGCCGAGAAAATGCAATCCTCTCTATCTCGCCCCGCGAAACATGACTCGCCTCGTGAGTAATCCAACCCTGGAAGACCAGAAGCCATCACGACTTAACCATGTTGAAGGTCACGGGCGTTACAGTTTGGAATTTGAAGAGTCTCGCCTCGCGAATGATAAGCTCGCCTCGCGAGAGAACCAAAAGCTGAAGACTGTTCATATTATTCGCCTCGCGAAGGTGTGCTCGCCTCGCGAGATATCTGAATCCAGAACTTGTATTTAAGTCTTCTAGGCAGAACTGATCAGTCTCTCTTTCCTCTCTTCTTTTCTCCTTTTCTTTTCTCTACACAGTTGCGGTTGCAACAGTAGAATTAGGTTTAGTTTTGTTTTTCTTTTGTAATGGAGAACTAGTCTCCTTGGATTAATCTACTGCGTTTTGTTTCCATTATCATTTGAGGTTCTGTAATTCCTGTTTTGTATGCTTTTTCCTTTTCAATGCTATGCTATATATTTCCGTTTGCTTAATTCAGGAGTGTATAGTGTTGTGTTGATTTATTTCGGTGATGTTATGTTCCTATATTTAATCGCGTTTGCTTAATTCACGTGTGTTCAATTCGTGTTCGCTTAGTTCACGAAGGGCTTAACCCCGTTTGCTTAATTCAGGAATAGGGACATATATCCGTAGTAGTGATTTCACTTGTTAATTGTTGCTACAACCGAAAGGGGATTATAATCTGCTTAGGGCTTGGAATTTACATGAACCAATGATAGTGGGAAACCGAGAATAGTATGTTAATCGTCCTTAGTTTATTTGATAATCCTTTCAACTGCTTTGTTTTTATTGTTCCGTTTTTGCATTGTTTTTTGTTTTGTTTCTTTATTTTATTTTAAACCCAAACCCCCCAAAATCTAACTTTTTCTGTTAACAACAACCTAAGAGTCCTTGTGAGACGATACTCGAGTTGTCGCTCCCTATCTACATTATTTTTTATAGATCGCTCGTTTTTTGACGCGTGACGATAACGCGACCACTCCTCCACTTTCTGTTTCTGCTCTCAAAAAAGGGAGGAGGCATCAACACAAAATCATCAACACAAAATGAAAAAAAATAATAATAACCAGAACAAAGATTCAAAAAACCTCACTTCCTTCCTCATGAATTACACAATCTTTACCTTCACCTTCCTCTTCCATCTTAACCATCTTCATCTTCATCTTTAAACCAGCTTCCGAACCGCCCTTATCAAAGGCTTCCTCTCCATCCCTTCCATACCAATAATAGCTCCCCTTCAATCTCAACAATGCACAAAACTACATTTCCACCGTCATTCCAGAACAGTCAAAAGACATAAAAAGAAAGAAAAGAGAGGATCTTGTCCTACCCCCTCACCACCTACGGCCACACGCAGATCCGCCTCCAAGGATCGTTGCTCAGCCTCGGGTCTGCACCACCACAGCCCAGAATCGACCCCTGCTTCTCCTCCATCTTGGCCGACACCATCGGTTTCTGCTTCCACTGTGGTCGTGCGTCGCTGTAGAGCAAGCCACCGCGACCCGACCCCAGACACCGCCCCACATCAGCCCAGATCCGTCGTCTCGACGCCGTGAACTCGTCGCCCCAGCCAGTATCGCGACCTCCGCCGTCCGCCTTGCCATCAAGCTCATTGCTTTAATGCTATTCGCAATGGAATGTTTGTACAAATGATTATTCAACTTCAAGTATGGTGACTTGTTTGGTTTGACTGAAATTCTAAAACATAAAAACAGATTGAGTGTGAGTGATCTGTGATTTGTGACTGTGACTGAAAATTATGAAATTTGTGGGATTAGATATTTGTGGATATGTGATTTGTGAATTGTGAGTGCTGCTGTGAACTGACTATGGACAAGTTAAATTGTGTTAGCTCATGTTATGAATTTTTTTATATGTACCGAGTCAATCGGTACAATCATTGACTGGTTCGACCGTGATCCGTTAAGTAACTCAGTGTCCAGACCGAGACGATGATTCAGACGAGTTTTATTACATTGATTGTGTGATATGTTATTCACCCATTCTTGTTTACTCCAACCAAAATTGTAGTGAAAAGGAGAATGAGTTGCGTGTTGAGAACGTTGTCGAAGAAGCAGGAGGTGGATTCTATCATCAAAGACACCATTGATAAGGTCCTCGTCCTCCGCTTTGGTCGTGCCTCCGATTCTGTTTGTCTCCAACTTGATCAAATTGTATGCTTTGCTTTTCATTCATCTTCTCTTTCAATTTCATACTTTTGTCTTCAAAATCAAATTTTTATTTGAAACCCATCAACTTATTGTTTTCATTTGTGTCATATTGTTGGTTGTTGATGGATGCAGCTTTCTAAAGCAGCAAGGGATGTGTCCAAGTTTGCAACTGTGGCACTGGTTGATGTTGACTCTCAGGACATTCAAGTCTATGTCAAATACTTCGACATCACTTTCATACCATCTACCGTTTTTTTCTTCAATGCCCATCACATGAAAATGGATTCTGGGTATGAATCAATGCTGCTGTGTGTGAATGTTATGAATCATTCCTGATTGATATATTATATGCATTGATAAATGTCACAATAGATGGTATGTTTGTATTTACTACTAGTTTTGTCTGTAGGAGTTGTATTCTTGTTCACATGAAAATCTTAGAATAAGAATAAGAACTGGTTCGATAGAAGGTTTTGAAATTGGAAATGATCTTTTCTCTCAAAGTTTCATATCACTGTTTTACTTTGATCTATGTTCAGAAACTTTGACCCTTGCCGGGGTGGGGTTGTACAGGGGAGAGGGGGTTGCTGATTACAGATATTTGTTGTTTTGTGAATGTTTTTCGAAGTTAGGTTTTGAGGTTCCCTTGATCTAAATGGCCTTTCCAAAAATTTGGTTTTTTGACATGATAAAATAGCGATGTTTGATCCACATAGCCAACCCAACGTAGTGAGAAACGGCTTTTGTTGTTGTTGCTGTTGTTGTATGCATATCTTATGTTCAGACTTATATCAAGAAATTTATACAGTTCTCAATTTTTGACATTTTGTTCTATTGCAGGACTGCGGATCATTCTAAATGGATTGGTGCTTTTCACAGAAAGCAAGATTTCATAGATGTTGTAGATGTACATATCCTTATTCATTGCATGTCATTAGCCCAACAATGTTATTCATATGGAGCTTTCATCTATGATCTAATCAGTGTGATTATAAAATGTTTTAACTTTATCACCACCACTGTCTAATAACTTATATTTTTTTTAATTGATCATTATGATTTTACTGTTAATGTGGTAATAGATGATGCCAAAATTATGAATTAAAAGCATAAATATCTGATGCCTTGTATGTTGATTATAAAACAGCAACAAGGAGAAATCAGGGGATTTAATAAGTCAATGCAATCAACTTAAAGAAATGATTAATCTCAATTTACTCTGTATCAAGTAAAGATACTCGGGCTTCTTGTTGATGATGTCTTTATTGGAGCAGTAGAACAGTTAGTAGTTTCGGTGTACAATTAGCCTCAATTTTCTCTGTATCAAGTAGATGTGCCAAGGCTTCTTGTTCTGGATGTATATAGGAGCAGTCAAATATTTATTAGTTCCTATTAAAATTTGCCAAGAAGAAAAAATTTGGGTGAATCTTCTGTTTCTGTTTTAATTATATCATTTGGAAATTCTCAAAACAAGTAACAATATTACAAGTTTAAGGTGGATATGGGGAAATGTGTGTTTCCTCCACCTATTTATTATTATGATTCATGAAATTGTTTAATTCCTGCAGGCAATATTTAGAGGAGCAATGAAGGGAAAACTTATTGTGAATTGCCCTATTCCACCTGAACGAATACCAAAGTACCAGTTACTGTACAAGGATGTCTAAAAGTGAAACTCATCCCTTCCTTGCCATGATCAACTAGTAGATGTTATGTTAGTACTCCAATGATAGAACTGGATTATTTTTCTTATTGCTTATTATCTTTGTTATTGCTCTTTTTCTTCCCTTTTTCCCAGCATGTGCTGACTAAAACAATTTAAGCCCTTGCGCATATTGGACCCTTCTGCACATTCTGTTGGTTCATATATCACAAGCTCATATTTTTACTTTTGATTTGTCTGCGAACACAAGTTGGTCAATGGTGTTAATCTATTTTATCTGTTGTTTATATTTTTTCAAGATGTTCTTATAATGTTCTATTTAAGGTTTCAGATTCAGTATGCTGTGTGGTATTTCTCTCTTATTGTTAGTTTCTCAAATCTAAAGTTGGTTCAATTTTTGATGCATAATTTTGTTTCTTAAAGTTTGTGTGACACTTAGCATTTGTAATAGGATATACAAGCTTGTGGAATGCAAGAGAATTCATCACCGCATAGCAGCAGAATGGTGTGGATAAGCGTGTATGCTTTTAAAGCAAATTCAAAGTGAATGAGTTGGGCTTAATTTACTAATAGATGCCTAGGCTCGGTAAAGTCACCAGGTATCTAAACTCAGTTTTAATTGAATAATGTTTTCTACACATTGCTTTGGGAGCACATTTCTCAAATAAGGGGTGTGTAGCATAATGAGGTATGGTCAATTACAAGCAGATGGTAAAAATTGTACAAATACAAAATGATCGTGTATATAATTATGTATGTAGCATTGTTGGTTCTAATTTTGTATACACGATTTCAGTTTTATAAGTTTTTTGAAACGCATCAGCAATTGGCTAGAGTTGTGTATCTCAGCCCTTAAAATCATTGCACAAGCTTTCCTAAGAACTAGAAATAGGATAATCGGCTTGTGAAATGCTACAATTATTGATAGAAAATTACATCTTACAAAATATCTAAACTCCTCACCATTAGTCAAACTGATTCAACTTGTTTAAACATAAATAAAACACCTTTCATTGAGAATGGTTAAAACGAGTGTGATGCGTGGTTGATAAAATTTTCAAAAATTCAATTACAACTTTGGCAGTATTGGAAGCTGCAAGAGGCCCAAATATTTGAATGGGATTTGCTCCTTTCTGTTCTCCTGCTAAATCTGATAGGCCTCTAATGACAATCACTGGGAAAGCATTGGACAAGCTAGTCTGCAAAACCCAATACTACCAATTAGAAAGAAAGATAAAAAAAAGGGTTTGCATAGTTGGTTTATTATTTATATAATAAAAACATAGGTAAAGAATTAAAAAGATAAGAAAATTTACCATTACTACTGCCGAACTCTCCATATCGTGTGAGGTAACTTGAAAAGTATGGTACAAAAAGTTCCTATAAGCTGCATTGTCAATAAAAACGTTGGCTGTTGAGCCCCGAAGACCAATCACTACCTTGGGCTGTTGTGAGAAGCAAAAGCTGGAGTTGACACAACGATCTAGTTGTATGCCCTAAAAAATAAATTGGGTTCATTTCATTTTACTTCTTTGTTATTTTACTAAGAAAAGTGGGAAAACGTACTACAACTATACAACTCTTGAAAGAGTTTCATTATTGTATTACCGGATTTGATACTAGTACCATACTGAAATCTGGGTACAGTATATCCATCTTACCTTTACATATTCAACCCCGCTCATAAAAATATGGTGTTATGCCGAGGCTCAAATGCTATGAAAAAACATTATTGCTCGTGAAATTTGTCGCATTGCAAATGGCATTTTATCAAAAGAAAAGGAAGAATTAGCTGTTTCTGCAGGATCTGGATTCCCTCCATCAGTTTCCCCTCCATCATCCCTCCATCATCTTTTTTCTCTCTTAACTCCATTCTCTCTCTTCATTGTTTATTATTTTCTCTCTGATGATCCAAAACTCCCTCCCTTATATTTTTTGCTGGACTGCCTCCATCGAGTGGGTCCTATACTCCCATGCGCCTCCGTGTTACGGATAGCCCTCAACCAATTATTTTATAATGGGCCCTAATTTGAAAAGCAATAACTGGCCACCACGTTTTTTGTATGGCCATTGTTTGTCATGATTTAAATTGGGGTGAACCGGATATCCTTTGGTCGGTAGCCTGAAATTAATCCGTCGAGGTACTGAGATTCATTTAAGGGGTTGACTTCTTTCAATAAATCTTTTTCCGTACACATAAGTCAAGAATCGAATCCTATCCACATGCTTAAGGGGATCGATTATCTACTAATCATGTCACAACTATGTTGGTGATTTAAATGGGGGTACTACCGAAGAATAATAATCTTTAACTATAATAGTATAAATTTCTTCACAATTTCTTAATATTCTATTTATATGAATCCGAAAATAAAACAAATCAAACTATTCTCTCTTCCCTTGTATCTTACTCTAATTAATTATATTACATTTTTTTCGATACTCTTTAAATTTTTTTTTTCCAAGCTAAAAATTTGTTTTGATATGATCTTTAAATAACACCCTTGAATTTGTTTATTTCACATCTCTGCAAAGGAACAAGAGGCATTACACGTTATGGATTTTGAGAAAGTCAACTGAAAATTTGATGGAAATTTTAGTTTCATACTGAGGCTACCATCTCTGTCGTATGCTGACATTTCTGTTCTCTCAATACCAATCCAATATATGAAATGAATGGCTATGTTGAAATTACCAAAGTAGGAGTGGCAATGATTGAAAAATCTAAATATCATAAAAGTGACTAACCTTTAAATTTCCAGCAAGTTTTAGCCACTGATGAGTGGTATTTAACCAGACCACACGTTGAGGTGTGTTGGGTTCCCCAGATTCTGAGTAAAATTGTTCGGTGCTATAGCCAATACGTCCTAACAAATTGTTCCCCTCTCCTTTTGGAACATTGTAGTTTCCAAAATCCAATTGAGCAAAGTCACCAGTACCAACTGTCCCATTTGGTTTCTGTCACAAAAGGGTAGAAAGAAAATTAAGTATATGTGTTGCTGTAAGCAAAAACTGCAACCATTTTTCAAACTAAGATAAGGACAGAAGAAAAATATAATAATCTTATACCAGCCAATCCCATAGTCCAGTGTCAACAAATTGTTTAGGGATGGTAACATCTCCAATGGACATAGAACTATTAGCATTTCCAGCAATGCCAAAATGGATAATTCCAGTTATATCAAACAGATCAAGCATCTGCTGTGTGGCTGCTGCTGCATTCACCTAATTGAACCAAAACCAACCCTTATGATTTTGAGATGAATAAATCGACTATTCGACACTCTCTTATTAATAATTTTTTCGACGCACTTTAAATTATTCAGTAGAATTCATGTGAGACCCGCTAAATAGATATTGGACCCATGATCTTTAATTAGTAAGTCTCGCATGAACTTTAACTAATAATAAAGATTGAGAATGTTGAAAAAAAATGTGTTGTTAGTGTTTGTCATTCATTTCTAACAATACTTGCGTACCATTCCAACCCCGCATCTCACGTAGATAACTTTCTTGTTATAGACCTTTCCTACCCTGAATCTTTTTCCTGCAACAACCATTTTCTTCTCAGAATTAAAAAGAAATAAAAAAAAAAACTAAGTAAACATGAGTTCGCAGAAAACTGAGCTAGTAACTCACCTGCTAGATCAACAAATGGGTGTGTGGGATGAGATTTAAAGGCTCCATTGGCGAAGAATGCATTCTCTTCCGGTGGATAGACTGTGATTAGACCAGTATATGGCCCCAAGAGGTTTATTTTGTTGACTATGCTGATTGACTTTCTCTTCTTTGATGACACTGCAGATGCAGGAGAATTTGGTCCAGAAATAATGATAACCAGCAACAAGCAGAATTTCATGAATCCTGTAGCCATGGTTGATGAGTACTTCTCAGCTCAAAGTCAAACAACTTACTTAATCTCTAGACACACACACACAGATATATATATATATATATATATATATATATAGTGCCAGCACCCTCGTTATAATCGTGTAACCATAAAATAAAGTGAAAATATTTTTTTACACTGAATACTAAGCCTGTCCTTGATTTTCTAACGTTCTGATAGGCAAGTTTCGTAACATTTTTCATGCGACAATATATTTATGAGAGCTGCCAGGGTACCTCAAAGAATCGACTGACTTGAAACAATTGGTTTTTTAACCAAGATGACTTCAATGCATTTAATGAAGTCATTCATATCTGATTTATTATTTAGTACATACAATTTTTTTTCTTTTGCATTCTAGTCCTTCAGTAATTTTTTTTAACCTCAGTTAATTTAATATAACAATTAATTGAAAATGTAAAAGAAGAACAAGAATAATAATCATCTAAAATTCAAAGTTTCTTAATTAATCTTAAAGGTCTCTTATGCCTAACGTAAGAGTTTCATTTTGACTATGAACCCTAAACCATGCTGTAGATTTGTTACAAGCAACCCAATCAACCGTATCTTCTTCTTCCCTTCCCTCTCTATTCAAATCCCCAATCGACTCTTCCCCTTCCCTCTCTATTCAGATCCCCAATCGACTCTTCTTCCCTTCCCTCTCTCTATGATCAGATCCACAATCGACTCTGGCTTTGGTAGTTCGATTCAGGTTTGGTGTCATCTTCGTTGTTGGTTCCTTGTCCACTCAAGCATTTTCTTGAAGTTGCATCAAATTAGAACAAAATGGCTACTCCTCCAATGGCTACTCACATAATAACATCAAAACAAAAAATATGAACACCAGAACAAGAAAATAACACCAGAATCATAAACAAAACTTGACTACTCCCAAACTTAATCACACAAAATCAATCACAGAAGTCACAACAATCAAACTAAATGAACAATTTTTTTTTTTTAAATTATGTGGATCTTCTTCAGATTTACTTCAGATCTGTCTTCAACTTTGATTCAGAACCTCCAGATCTGTCGGTGGATCTGTTCAGACGAGGGTGTGACACGGCGACGGCTGAAGCGTCGAGGATGGCGGATCTGTGCACAGTTGCATGTCAGAGGTAAGAACGAAGAACGATGCAAGGACAGACCAGGGGATAACTAACGTGCTTGGAAGAGACTTTTCCGGTGACCACCCTGCCTTTGCCTTTTCCAAACCAGAAGAGGAGGAGGGAGGGGGACGACGACGGTGTGATTCACGGATCTCGGCAGATTCGATTGAGGTTCGTGCGGTGGCTGTGAAGTTTCAGGTCTGGCGTCTCCCAACACAGCTCCGCCTCCTCCGCCACCGTCGCCATTCACAGCCTCCTTACTACCATCAGCTTATTAACCTTCTCTATTTTGTTTTCCTTTAATATTTTAAATAATAAAAATTTTAGACTTAAAAGGTTAAAATTTTATTTATTTGCTAGGGGACTAATCTGCAAAAATCAAAAGTTTCCTGGTTGAAAACATCAATGTTTGACTTGACTGCATTAAATATATAACTACTCATCTATTGGTCCAAAAACAACTTTTCCAAATCAGTTGATTCTTTGAGGGTACCATAGAAATTCCCTTTATGGTACTGGTGGAATCTTCGTCCTGGTTGATGATCTGTTAATTGGGTCTCTAATTTGAAATGCAAAATCAGTAGGGCCACGAAGGACAAAGTTGTGAGAGATTTTCAAAATTTACAAAATATTAAAGGCATTCGATGGTCAAGTAAATATATAACACACTGTTAACTTAGCACAAGTTGTCGTGCAGCCCATCGGTTGTGACACTTGCAATATTCCATGGTGGTGCGAGTTCGATTCCCGCTGCAATTGTTTTTGAGTTTTAAAATGACCGTTTTATTTTAAACGTTAGATGTGCAAAACTGCAACTGTGCGGAATCAAACCCGGGTACGCAAAGGCAAGGGACACGTCCACTGACCGCTAGGTCAACGGATGTCTTGTGTTAGTTGAAGAGCGTTAATACTATTTAGCTATTGTATTTGACCGATAATGGAATTTTTCAAGAGTTATTTTCTTTCACCAAGTGACATGAGCTGGTCTATAAATAGAACCATCTGCATGCAGTGAATATACACGAAAAACTCAGAATTTCTCAACCATTCTTCACTCAAAATCACCTTCTTTTCTCCCTTATGCGCAAGGAGAGTTAAGGAGACTATTGTTCTGTAAACTGCCATTGACGATACGATTGGTTTAGGGTGTGCAAACCAAACCAAGGTTCTCCATTGTATCCTGAAGGGGATTCGCCGGTTACACCTGTTGCATCCGATCTACGAGGAGAGATTGGTGGGGGCGAATCGAACCTAAAGCCTTGTGTCCTCACACGCCTTGGAGATTGCGCATTTTCTTTTATATTCTATTCTTTGTTGCAGAACCAGACCCCATTTTCTAACAATCTTTAGGGTCGATTTTCATTTTATAAAATGGTTTGCAACAATGAATGAGATGACATTTGACATTATCAAAGTGGAGAGGTTCAAGGGTGGAAACTTCGTTCGTTGGGAGAAAGAGATGCATGATGGTTTTACAACAAGGAGAAATGAGTACTCATATGCTTCATAGAAAATATGTTTTATATGTGACCATGGTGAAAGGTACACAATTACCTTTCATGGCTATGTTATACTTGGTATTCTAAATACATGTGTGTACATTGCTAAAGGCATCCTTTGTGTATGTTAAAATTAACATGTGGTAATAGAGCCTTAGATACATGATTTAGAATAAAATCAAGTATGTGAATTTTGATTAACATGAATATGTTTGGTTTATGATGCATGTATGTTTGTTACTCTATTTTAATAGAAATGTCTACGATATAAAGTATTATATCAAGTGCATGCATTAATGGATTTGATCCATGTAAGAAGTAATTATTTTTAGAGTAGACAATCTTATATCATGAGTCCATGATTTTGTGAATATGAGATGATGATTGTTTCTTGATTTTGTAGAGGATAGAAATGTTTTGAATTGTTTTGATATGATCTTTAAATAACACCCTTCAATTTGTTTATTTCACATCTCTGCAAAGGAACAAGAGGCATTACACGTTATGGATTTTGAGAAAGTCAGCAGAAAATTTGATGGAAATTTTAGTTTCATATTGAGGCTACCATCTCTTTCGTATGCTGACATTTCTGTTCTCTCAATACCAATCCAATATATGAAATGAATGGCTAACATGTTGAAATTACCAAAGCTGAAGTGGCAATGATTGAAAAATCTAAATATCATAAAAGTGACTAACCTTTAAATTTCCAGCAAGTTTTAGCCACTGATGAGTGGTATTTAACCAGACCACACGTTGAGGTGTGTTGGGTTCCCCAGATTCTGAGTAAAATTGTTCGGTGCTATAGCCAATACGTCCTAACAAATTGTTCCCCTCTCCTTTTGGAACATTGTAGTTTCCAAAATCCAATTGAGCAAAGTCACCAGTACCAACTGTCCCATTTGGTTTCTGTCACAAAAGGGTAGAAAGAAAATCAAGTATATGTGTTGTTGTAAGCAAAAACTGCAACCATTTTTCAAACTAAGATAATGACAGAAGAAAAATATAATAATCTTATACCAGCCAATCCCATAGTCCAGTGTCAACAAATTGTTTAGGGATGGTAACATCTCCAATGGACATAGAACTATTAGCATTTCCAGCAATGCCAAAATGGATAATTCCAGTTATATCAAACAGATCAAGCATCTGCTGTGTGGCTGCTGCTGCATTCACCTAATTGAACCAAAACCAACCCTTATGATTTTGAGATGAATAAATTGACACTCTCTTATTAATAATTTTTTCGACGCTCTTTTAATGATTCAATGGAATTCATGTGAGACTCGTTAAATAGATATTAGACCCATGATCTTTAATTTGTAAGTCTCGCATGAACTTTAACTAATAATAAAGACTGAGAGTGTTGAAAAAAATGTGTTATTAGTGTTTGTCATTCATATTTAATAATACTTGCGTACCATTCCAACCCCGCATCTCACGTAGATAATTTTCTTGTTATAGACCTTTCCTACCCTGAATCTTCTTCCTGCAACAACCATTTTCTTCTCAGAATTAAAAAGAAATTAAAAAAAACTAAGTAAACATGAGTTCGTAGAAAACGGAGCTAGTAACTTACTCACCTGCTAGATCAACAAATGGGTGTGTGGGATGAGATTTAAAGGCTCCATTGGCGAAGAATGCATTCTCTTCTGGTGGATAGACTGTGATTAGACCAGTATATGGCCCAAGGAGGTTTATTTTGTTGACTATGCTGATTGACTTTCTCTTCTTTGATGGCACTGCAGATGCAGGAGAATTTAGTACAGAAATAATGATAACCAGCAACAAGCAGAATTTCATGAATCTTGTAGCCATGGTCGATGAGCACTTCTCAGCTCAAAGTCAAACAACTCACTCTCTCTCTCTCTCTCTCTCTCTCTCTATATATATATATATATATATATATATAAAATTTGAAATGCAAAATCAGTAGGGCCACGAAGGACAAAGTTGTAGAAAACTAAGGATTATTTGGCAGGTGGCATGAAGGAGTAACTATATCCCTCATGGATGAGAGAGTTAAAATGACAATCGGATATATTGATAAAAAATTGAATGGCTGAGATTTGGTTACTTGAATTACTGGTTACCTCATTTAACAAGTTAAAGTAATGGATATGGATATACGGTATAACTAGAAAAGAAGGTGGTTGTCTTCTTCAGCTATTAGTGTTGGTTTTGAGGTGGTGGGGCAAATGGAACGACATGTTATGTTTGTTTGAAAAAGAGATATGTTGTTCTGAGGCTTACACGAGACTGAGTGAGATCAGCTTTACAGTGTTCTGTTAAACAAGAGTCAACGACAATTCAATGGATCGCTTATTCACCTATGATTCCCGGTTACTTTGACTCCTTCAACCATGAGGGACATAATCATGTTAGAAGCCACCTTATTTGATAAAGTTAAAATATTTTGAAATGAATACAACCTTTTAATAACAAGACACGTTGAAAATATGAAACTTAATTGCTTTTTAGTTTTTATTGTCATTTGAACTGCTAAGACAACCTTTTGTTTAGCAAGTAAAGAACAAAGTAAAAAAAAAAATAGACTAAGGGTCCCTTTGATTTGCTCGAAAGAATATGATAGAGAGAATAATACAATGCAAATAGTTGAGTCATAGCATAACCTTTTGTCTTGTATAATTTGTTGTTTTGGCTTCAGCGACTCGTCGCCCGAGGGGGTAAGAAAGATTGATTCAGAATTAATTCAGAATAGATTCGTGTTCAAGACTCAGTAATAACGAAATACAGAAACTGATTAATCCTTTAAAGATTATGAACAGGTTATGCAAGTTTCAGATACAAGCATTAACAATCAAGAACAAACTTGTAGGTTTCAGTTTCAGTATATGATCAGTTTTATCAATCAAGAATGGTTTTGATCAACTCAGTTTTGAACGCAGATAACACAATCTTGATTACAATCAGTCTAAGGTTTCAATACAATTTATACAGATCAAGAACAAAAATTATATTGAACTTTAAACATCAAAGATCACATGTTCTTGAACATAAACAGAAAGTAAAAGAGTTTGAGTTTAGAGATACCACACAACCAGATTTATCCTCTAGTTCAGTCACCACCACTGTGACCTACATCCAGTCCCCACTCCACCTGTGTGTTTTCACACACTAACACACAAGCTTTAGCCATGTAGCTTGAAAAACCTTTACACCACAGAGCACTCCTTCACCTCGAGATACCACACTCTTGTCAAGAGCCTCAATGTTCTTCCTTAGGGATACCTCACCCTAATCACTCATAGAGACTCCCTCTCTCTTTACAATCGAAAAGTAAAACAAAAATTGATTCCTAACTCTCAATAGTCTGATATACAAATTGAAGCACTTATGAGAATGAAACACTCTTTTCACAATAAGCTCAAGCAAGAAGATGAATGATTTCCACAATTGATTTCGTATAAAATTTCTGATCTGGTTGTGATTTTTATTCAATTGTTAAAGTGTTCATTTGATCCCTCTTTATATAGAAAACAAGTTATAGTCATTGGGATCAATCAAAACAGATTTGAGTCTGATAACAGAATCTGTTTTCTTGATTCTGGTTCTTCAAATAAGATTCTTCATCGGTTCTTATAGAATACGCGTCCATAAAATAAGCGCGTCCATCTAGCCATTTTGAATTTAAGATTTTATATCGGACGAGCTAGTAGACGAGCTCCATATGCCACATCATTGGACGGATACTTGATAAGCCTCTGGCTCATCTAGTTTTATGGCTAGTATGACCAGGGTTTTGTGCAAATTATATCCTATTTTCACCCAAATTAGATTAGATTGTCCTCAAGCAAGGTTTTGAGTCTCTAGAGTAGTTTTAGGTTAAATTATCCAGATTTGAGTTAAATAATACACTTATAGTTATTTCTTTGTTTTCAGGTTAAGTGAAAGTCAAGAGAATAAGGAAACAGGGGATTCACCTCGCGAACCTCTCTTCGCCTCGCGACCCCGAAGCTGACTGTTCCAAGAAAATGCAAGGTCTCTGGTTCGCCCCGCGAAGACGATCTCGCCCCGCGAGTAACCCAAGCCTGAAAAGTCAGAGACGATCACGGTTGCCCGTGTTAAAGGTCACGGCTGTGGCAGTTTTGAAGTTGAAGAGATTCGCCTCGCGAGCATACATTCGCCTCGCGAGTCTGGAAGTCAGAAAGCATCACAGTTGGCCCCTGATATTCATAACGGGCGTAATAAGAAGACTCTTCAGTGACTCGCCTCGCGAAGGTGTGTTCGCCTCGCGAGAATACCAAAGGTTGCAGACTGTTCACAGGATTCGCGTCGCGAGAGAGGCTCCGCCTCGCGAATAGACTTAATTTCTGATTAGTATAAATAGCTGTTCTGAACAGTTTGAGAGGACTTTTGCTTCTCCATTTTTATGTTTACATTTTTCTCTGTGTGTTTTCGTTTTTGTTATGGAGAACTAAGTTTCTAGGATTGATCTATTGTAATTGATTTCCATATACTTGAGATTCTTGTATTTCCTGTTTTGTATGTTTTTTTTCCCTCTTCAATGCCATGCTTTATATTTCTGTTTGCTTAATTCAGGAGTATATTGTATTGTGTTGATTTAATTCCGGTGATATCATGTTCCTATAATTAATCGCATCTGCTTAATTTGCGTGTGTACGTTTCGTGTTCGCTTAGTTCACGAAGGGCTTAACCCCGTTTGCTTAATTCGGGAATAGGGACATGTATCTGTAGTAGTGGTTTCGCTTGTAAATTATTGCTACAACCGGGAGGGGATTAAAATCTGCTTAGGGCTTGGAAATTGCATGAACCTATGATAGTTGTGAAATCGAGAGCAATAGATTAATCTGTTTTTGGCCATTTGATAACCTCTTTGAACTGTCTTGTTTTATTGCTCTGTTTTCATTATTTTGTTTTCTTTGATTGCATCTCAATCCAAACCCGCCCCCCCCAAAAAAACTTATTTTTGTGGAAAATAATACTTTAAGAGTCCTTGAGAACGACATCCGAGTTGTCGTCCTAAACTACAGTTTTAAAACCCGCTCGTCCTTTTTGGCGCTTGCGCGACAGCGCGACCAAAAATTGGCGCCGTTGCCGGGGACTCTGATTTGTTATTTTTCGCATTTTGATCTTTGATTTTTTATTTTATTTTCTTTCTTTTATTTTCTGTTTTTGTTTTGAATTGGTCTGGCTACTAGGTCGAATTGCCCTGAACTGTGTGATTTTGACCCGGAAATTGAAAGAACACTGCACACACTCCGTAGAGAATTTCGGGCCAGCACTAGTAGTGATTCCAATTTCAAAACTGGTTTTGAAAACATGGGAGACCAGAGGACATTAAGACAGCTTGCTGCCCCTGATGTCAACTATAATGGATTGTGTATTTCATATCCTGGTGCTGATACTCCTTTTGAACTGAAATCTGGTTTTATTTACTTGTTGCCCAAGTTTAATGGTCTTGCAGGTGAGGATCCACACAAGCACTTGAAGGAATTCCAAGTTGTATGCTCCACAACCTCGAGATCAGAGGGAGTCACTGAGGATAGTATCAAGCTGAAGGCTTTTCCGTTTTCACTCCAGGGAGCTGCAAAAGATTGGTTGCTGTATCTTGAGCCCAACTCCATCACCACTTGGAATGATTTGAAGAGGGTATTCCTAGAAAGATATTTTCCTGCTTCAAGAGCTGCTTCAATAAGGAAAGAGATATGTGGCATCAGGCAAGGGAATGAATCGCTAGCTGAATATTGGGAAAGGTTCAAGCATTTGGTGTCCAGTTGCCCCCAAAGATCGATATCTCGAAGGCTCTCCTGATCCAATACTTTTATGAAGGACTACTGCCTATGGATAGGAATCTTTTGGATGCTGCTAGTGGGGGAGCATTAGTTGATAAGACCCCAGCTGCTGCCAAGCAACTCATTGAGAATATGTCATTGAATTCCCAGCAGTTCACTACTAGAAGAAATTCAGTTGAAACAAGAGGCGTGAATGAGATTCATAGGTCATTTTCCAACCAGGCCGCCATTGAGAATAGATTGGATGAGCTGACTTCTTTTGTAAGGCAATTGGCAATAGACAGAGTTCAGCCTGCAAAGTTATGTAGCATCTGCAATTCACCTGAGCACCCACATGATCCATGCCCCATCCAGAGGGAAGAGTTTGTCAGTGAAGTATCTCAAGCTTATGCAGTTAATCCATATAGTCAAGGAAACAATCGGAATCGGTGACAAAGACTCCGGACCTCTCTACCAATAGGTACCATCCCAACCGGGGAATCATCCTAATCTGCGGTATGGGAACTCATCCCAACAACAACCGATGGCACCTCAGAATCCTCCTCAAGTGACCACCTCTGCACCTTCTGGACCTTCATTGGAGGACATGTTCAAGCAATTGACTTCACAAATGAATGCACAAATGACTACACTTTTCCAAAGAAGAATGGGACAGTTCCAGGCACAAACAAGTGCTAGCATTCAAGATTTGAGGACACAGATTGGACAGATGGTCACAGACATAAATAACATAAAGCAAGCTCAAAGAACAACCCAGCTGCCAGCACAACCAGTGATAAATCCTAATGCCTCCAACCCTAATGTGAGTGCCATATCTCTGAGATCTGGAAAAGTTGTTGAGGCCACCTCTGAAAAAGATGAAGCAACTGTTGGGGTAACTCCTGAGCCTATTGTTGAGGTTGAAGTTGAGAAGGTATACAGACCACCAATCCCATTCCCACACAGATTACAGAAAAATTTGAAGAGTGGTGGTGAAGACAAGGAGAAGGAAATTCTTGATGTGTTAAGAAAGGTAGGTGTTAATATCCCACTGTTGGATGTGATCAAGCAAGTGCCCAAGTATGCAAAATTTCTCAAGGACCTATGCACCAACAAGAGGAAGATGAAGAATAATGAGAGGGTTGATTTGGGAAGAAATGTCTCGACTCTTATCCGATCTAGGCTCCGCACTGTGAAAAGAGTTCTTTGTTATAGCCCCTACTCGGGCATTACCACGAAGTGCAAGGATCCGGCGTATTTACTATTCCATGCACTATTGGGGATAGGAAGTTTGAAAATTTCATGCTTTGGATTTGGGAGCCTCTATCAATGTCATGCCTACCTCCATCTTTAACAACCTTGATCTTGGTCCCTTGAAGTATACTGGTCTCACCATTCAGGTTGGCCAACGTAACCGAAGTGCCCGCCCCATGGGAATGGTGGAAGATGTGCTAGTGCAAGTTGATGATCTGATCTTCCCAGCTGACTTCTACATCCTGGACATGGCAGGAGAGACACATTCCAGTAAATCACCAATCATCCTGGGCCGACCATTCATGAAGACAGCTAAGACTAACATTGATGTTGATGAGGGGACCATGTCTATGAAGTTTGGGGATATAGTTGCAAAGTTTAACATATTTGATGCTATGAAACATCCAGTGGAAGAGCACTCTGTATTCCACATAGAGCTGCTTTCTGAGGCTATTGAGGACACCCATGAGGACTTGCTTTCTAATTTTCCATTTATTTCTGGCTTTGATGATATTTCTGCATGTCCTGATTGTACTAACGCTAACCATTGTGTGGTTTGTGCTGAGATTGCTGCATGTTTAGCAGGTGATAAATTTGTCGGTGCGAGTGGGTGAGAAACGTGCGTGAAGATGAAGCAAACACGGAGGCCCTCCCTACCTATCTGCCACCTCCCCCTGCGAAGCCACCAGAGGAAATGGATTTTGCACCATGGATAGTTCAAGGGATTGAAGCCAAATTCTATTGGGAGGACTTTGTTGATGAAGCGGTCGTCTTTGACCCAAGAGGAGGTGATGAGTCCTCCGCATTGAGCAAGGTCGCCATCATTGTCAAGTGTTTACTCATATATCAAGGATGCAAGTTATGGGACCATGGAATGAACTCTACCTCTTTGACCTTAGACTACAAGAAATGGGATCCAGGTGGCAGCTCCCGCATACACTGCACTTGATCAGGGAGTACTCTTTTCCGTTCCCTCACTCTGATTGTATAGTTCTGTTGTTCATTGGGGACAATGCATGTTTTAAGTGTAGGGGAGGGAACTAGTTGTAGTTTTTCCTTTTCTTTGAATAAAACTCCTGAATAATTTGAGAAGCTCATGAGTATTTGTGTGTTGAGTCTTTTGTTGGCAAGTTTGATGGATTTTGATTGATGTTGCACAGATTGCTTGCATGATTGATATGTGATGATTCCCTCTAGGCTTAAAAAAAAAAAAATTGAGTTTTTGAAAAGTGATTCCCATGTGATTGAAAACTGAACTTTGAGATTTTGTTATGATGGCATGATTTATGATAAGTTTGGGGTGATAGGAAGCACACACTAGGGATGTAATCTCTGTCAAACAATTTGCATGAATGTCCAGGTGAGGTTTTGAGCCTCCAACATTTTTTTTGACTGTGTGAATATCACTTTTCAAGTTGCACTTTCCTGAATTTGATTGAATCTCTTTTTGGCTTGCATGATTATATGTGTGTGGCAAATGATTTAGGCATTTTCTTTGTAAATAGCTACTTAGCCTAAAAATAACCAATTCCTAATGCATGTTCCCTAGTTAGCCCCATTGAGCCTATTAGCCTGTTAATTCTTGATAACCTAATGTTATAAGCCCAAAAATCTGGAAAACCATGTTAACCTGATCTTAGGATTAGGAGAGCATGTAATCTTAGAATGGGTGCAAGAAACTAAGTTTGGGGTGGCTGCAAGGTGTAATATGTTGTTGGGATTGAAAAAAAATATACAATAAAAAAGTTGGAGCCCAAGGCTTGTAGAAAAAAAAAAAGAGAAAAAAATAGAAAAGAGAAGTGTAAAAATGATAAAAATAAAAGAGGCTGGAGTCACCCAAAGCATAAAGGAAAATGAAGAAAGGAACTTGAGTAGAAATTCAAAGTGTAAATAATGTTCATGCTCTCTTAGTTCCTAGGGTCTTCAGCCTAGTACCTTTGTATATCCTACCCTTAGCCAGGCCCCATTACAACCCATAAAAGACCTTTTGATGTTGCTTGCATGTTTTCTGTGGGAACCATTTTTTGAGATGAAAATGAAATTTTTGGGAAGTGTTCTTGAAAGTGAAATTGAGTGCAATGTTAATAGCCTGACACAAACTGAGTGATTGAGTGAACAAATAATGCCCTTGTGAGGAAGGCAGTTGTTTGGATTTGGTGATCTCCCTCTTGTGTGTGACTTAGATCCCTTGCTTAGATTTCTGATTGCCTGAATGATGAAATTCTCAATTGTTTGGAATGAATGAATGTGGGGATTGCTTTGCTTGAAAAAGGGGGGGACATTAAAGAAAACTGTTTTGATGTATTGCTTGAATTCGTGCAAGGTTGATTGAATCTTTTAAGCTTGCCAGATTTTGAGTCTTTTTGATTTTTGAGTCTTAGTTTCCTTGGGGACAAGCAAAGTTTAAGTTTGGGGTATTTTGATAAGCCTCTGGCTCATCTAGTTTTATGGCTAGTATGACTAGGGTTTTGTGCAAATTATATCCTATTTTCATCCAAATTAGATTAGATTGTCCTCAAGCAAGGTTTTGAGTCTCTAGAGTAGTTTTAGGTTAAATTATCCAGATTTGAGTTAAATAATACACTTATAGTTATTTCTTTGTTTTCAGGTTAAGTGAAAGTCAAGAGAATAAGGAAACAGGGGATTCGCCTCGCGAACCTCTCTTCACCTCGCGACCCCGAAGCTGACTGTTCCAAGAAAATGCAAGGTCTCTGGTTCGCCCCGCGAAGACGATCTCGCCCCGCGAGTAACCCAAGCCTGAAAAGTCAGAGACGATCACGGCTTGCCCGTGTTAAAGGTCACGACTGTGGCAGTTTTGAAGTTGAAGAGATTCGCCTCGCGAGCATACATTCGCCTCGCGAGTCTGGAAGTCAGAAAGCATCACAGTTGGCCCCTGATATTCATAACGGGCGTAATAAGAAGACTCTTCAGTGACTCGCCTCGCGAAGGTGTGTTCGCCTCGCGAGAATACCAAAGGTTGCGATCATTCCACAGGATTCGCGTCGCGAGAGAGGCTTCGCCTCGCGAATAGACTTAATTTCTGATTAGTATAAATAGCTGTTCTGAACAGTTTGAGAGGACTTTTGCTTCTCCATTTTTCTGTTTACATTTTTCTCTGTGTTTTCGTTTTTGTTATGGAGAACTAAGTTTCTAGGATTGATCTATTGTAATTGATTTCCATATACTTGAGGTTCTTGTATTTCCTGTTTTGTATGTTTTTTTTCCCTCTTCAATGCCATGCTTTATATTTCTGTTTGCTTAATTCAGGAGTATATTGTATTGTGTTGATTTAATTCCGGTGATATCATGTTCCTATAATTAATCGCATCTGCTTAATTTGCGTGTGTACGTTTCGTGTTCGCTTAGTTCACGAAGGGCTTAACCCCGTTTGCTTAATTCGGGAATAGGGACATGTATCTGTAGTAGTGGTTTCGCTTGTAAATTATTGCTACAACCGGGAGGGGATTAAAATCTGCTTAGGGCTTGGAAATTGCATGAACCTATGATAGTTGGGAAATCAAGAGCAATAGATTAATCTGTTTTTGGCCATTTGATAACCTCTTTGAACTGTCTTGTTTTATTGCTCTGTTTTCATTATTTTGTTTTCTTTGATTGCATCTCAATCCAACCCCCCCCCCCCCCCCTCCCCCCAAAAAAAACTTATTTTTGTGGAAAATAATACTTTAAGAGTCCTTGAGAACGACATCCGAGTTGTCGCCCTAAACTACAGTTTTAAAACCCGCTCGTCCTTTTTGGCGTGTGCGCGACAGCGCGACCAATACTCCTTTAGGATTTAGCAAGTCCAAAGGCTTGAGTGGACGAGCGCTTCTGTCACTTTAGTGGGCAAGCACTTCTGTCACTTTAGTGGATGAGCGCTTGTATCACTTTCACTACTAGAAAACTTGAATTTTCATATGGAATTTTCGGACGGAAATGTTTCCGTATGAAATTTTATGAACATTTCGGACGGATTTGAGACGAATGTAATTTTCAATGAGATTCCGTCTCAAATCCGTCTCTACTTTATCTCAAACTTTCGTGCCAATAACGCGCCAAAATATTTCCCACAGATTTCGCACGGATCGGTTTCATTTTTTTTATTTATCTTGGGTCTTTTCAATCATCCGTCTGAAATCTGTCCGAAAATTTGAGAGAGATTTCACACGGATTTGTTATTTTTTATATTTTTCTTGATTTATCTTACATCCGTCTGAAATCTGTCCGAAAATTTGAGAGAGATTTCACACGGATTTGTTATTTTTTATATTTTTCTTGATTTATCTTACATCCGTCTGAAATCTGTCCGAAAATTTGAGACAAATTTCACACAGATTTGTTATTTTTTATATTTTTCTTGAAAAAGATTAAATAATTTATCTTACATCCGTCTGAAATCCGTCTTAAAATTTGAAACAGATTTCACACGGATTTGTTATTTTTTATATTTTTCTTGAAAAAATTAAATAATTTATCTTACAAATTAAATATGATTAAAATATTTGATCTTAATAAATTTAAAAGTAAACAAGATTTATGAAAAAAAATAAAAAAAATATTTAGACTAATAAAATGTAAAATGTAAAATTAAATTCAAAAATTAAATTTTAGAAATTAAATTGTTGTAAAAATTTATAACAATAGACTAATATACAATAACAAAAAATAGGCAACATGATCACGGCGCCATAAATTTTTCACTGGGGGGCGAGGGAATTTTCAGCCAAATTTCTCACTTCCCTCCTTGTAAAAAATCTTCGGTTAAAGTAATACTTTAGTCCCTATACGTGACATGAATTCTCGATTTGGTTCCTATACATAAAAAAATTATTAAAATGGTCCCTATACGTACAAAAAATCTCCATTTGGTCCCTATACATTACCCGTTTGGTCCCTATACGAGCAAAACATAATTAAATCTGTCCCTAAAGTTTTGTACGGCAGAGACCAAATGGGGACTTTTTGTACATATAATGACCATTTTAATAATTTTTTATGTATAGGAACCAAATCGAGAATTTGTGTCACGTGTAACACCCTAGTTTTTACACATATGATTAATTATTTTATTTAGATGTGTATGTATATTTTGTTATATGTAACATCCCAGTTTTCATATAGATGTTTAATTATTTTATTGGAGTAATTAATTATCTGGATGTTTAAGTTTGTTTATTTTTATGTTGTTTAGTTTGAATAATTATATTTACTCATTTAAAATTATTTTATTGATTACGTTAGCAATGTGCTACTGCAGTGTATACACGCTTGCAGGGCAATAATATTATGTAATTGTTACTATTATTATCTGCTTAGAAAAATGTATTAAATAATTTGATTAAAAGGAATTTATTTTCAGATTTTATTCTAATTAATTTTAGATTTGAAAATAAATTAGTTTAATGTTAATTGGAGATTAATTTTGGATCACTGATTTTATTGGTTGACCATTTCAATCATCAATCTTTACTCCAATTTAAATTTTAAAAGTATATATTTGTTACTAGTTGATTTTAGGTCTAATGTTAATATATTTCTTTTACTAAATTTAATTTCAACCCTACATTTTACCTACTACCCAAAATAAAAGAAAACAAAAGAAATGTCCCCCTCCTCTCTGGTCACGCACAAAACGCCCCACATTCTTTGTTTCTTTTTATTTTTTTCCTTCTTCAACAACTGAGCAAACCCATCTTCTTCTCACCTCTCTCCCTAACTTCAACTCCTTCTTCCTTCACCCTAATTACTTTTGTTCCCTCTCATTCTCTCTCAATTTCTATGAAATGTAAACCCTCGTCCACTGAAGCACCTCCATCGTCACTGAGTAGGTAACCCTCTTTTTCTTCTTTTTATTTTCTGACTTTCTTTCTACCTTCAAAACGTTTCCCTCTCCTGAGGACCTGGTAACCGTTTCCGAACCAGAAGGCGCAGCCTCTGACATTGTGATTCTAACTTGGCAATTTTTTTTACACTCTCTAAGTGCGCTATGATCTGCCTCAGCTTGAGTCAGTTGTCTTTTCAGATCTTCAATCCATTTTTCTTTCTCAAAAATGGATCTATTAAGATGCAAATTTTGATTCTCAGTTTTTTCAAGCCTTTTATTGGTCTCAGATAACTGCTCCTCCAAAACCCTCCCTACTCTGTTTTAACATTTTTCTTCTTCGCAGAACGACGCACAGCGGAACGGCGGCCAACACAGTGAGCGGACTCCTATCTCTTGCTTCGATTGATTGTTGTGTCTCAGTATCTTTGCCCAGCTCTCGTTTGGACTTTCAGGTCAGGTATATT
Organism: Sophora flavescens; assembly: GCA_030762895.1. Classification (NCBI taxonomy): domain Eukaryota; kingdom Viridiplantae; phylum Streptophyta; class Magnoliopsida; order Fabales; family Fabaceae; genus Sophora; species Sophora flavescens. The sequence goes on from CM061069.1 coordinate 61,262,434, forward strand.
TACATCATTCTCTTCTAATACTTTCCTTTGTTCTTTCAATGCCCATACATAGTTTAAGTAAAGATATAGAAGACATGCTAGCTGAAAGAGACAATAATATTACTCTATTATGGACAAATCATGTATATTTGCACCCCAAATATGCAAACTCTGATATCTTTAATATCACTTCAGAATACAACATTTTTAATAAAAGTTGAATATCTCTTGTACCCACCATTACCATAAAAAATGAATTGAAAAATTCATCTGTCAGATGATATCATAACTTATTGAGAAACTGTGAACAACTCTAATAATTGTGATCAAGAAAAATCATACGTGCTGAGTTGAGGCATATGAAGTAGCATTAAGCATATGAAGAAAAATCATCCCTACTAAGTTGAATCATACCTGCGCAAAGAGGTTTGGCCATTGGAACTTTTTTGGCAAAGCATTCACACCAACCTTACATCTAATGTTCCTTTTGATTTTATCATTGCTAAAATCACTTTGATAACTAAAATTCTTGCTCAATTCCATGTTCAGAAATCACAGACAACTGGTGATGGGTAATGCTTCTGATCTAATTAACTGAATTATTTGAATCAGGCTTAGCATACCATAACTTTAGGCAAATGCTTCATTCCCTCAGAAAAATGAACTTGAAACAGTGTATAACACACTGTTTGCAACATTCCCCGTTTGTATAGAAATTTCTTCTGACACTTTACTAAAATATCTAAAACTCTGCTTACCAAAATCCATGTGGTAGGACATTTTCAGCCATCCTCCATGAATTCATGCTTGTTTCAAAATTGATGGAACTAATGGCTTCAACCAAAGTTTCAGGCTTCCCATTATCTTACAAGTATGAATTAATGGGTCATCATGAATTAATTAAATATTTACACGTGATTAACCATATAATGAACTGAATTAACCAAATATTTATACAGATTAATCAAGGCGTTTGATATTAACTTTTGGTGTCATTACTGGTTACTCTTTTACTTTTTTCTTTGACAAATGCTAATTTGACACAGTTTTTAGACATCAATACGGCGACATCGTATATGCCGCACTGTAGCTGCACTATGCGGCACTGTAGCAAGTCTTTTTTAAAAAAAAAATATTTTTTTTTATAAATAAATTTTTTGGTTAACTATGTGTAAATATCTGTTGAATCGGGTACAAATATCTGGTGAATTCAATTCATTATCCGGTGATGAGTTTTTTTGAGAAATAATTTTTTTGGTTAAGTATGTGCAAATATATGGTGAATCAGGTATAAATATCTGGTGAATTCAGTTCATTATCTGGTGAATAGGTGTTTTTGAGAAATACATTTTTTGGTTAAGTATGTGTAAATATATGGTGAATCAGGTATAAATATATGGTGAATTCAGTTCATTATCTGGCGAATGCTTTTTTTTTATAAATAAATTTTTTGGTTAAGTATGTGTAAATATCTGGTGAATGAGTTTTTTTGAGAAATAAATTTTTTAGTTAAGAAAGTGCAAATAACTGATGAATCATGTACAAATATCTGGTGAATCATGTACAAATATCTGATGAATTCAGTTCATTATCTGGTGAATGAGTTTTTTTGAGAAATAAAATTTTTATTTTTTTTAAAAAAGTCAAAATTTAAAAAAAAAAAAAAAAGTGGTGCTACCGAGTGTAGCATGATGTCGTATTGATGTCGGAATATTGCGTAAAATTAGCACGACTCTTTTTCTTTTTAATAAAAAAGGGGCAATACAGGGAGATGGTCGGATGGGATAGCGTATGCACAGAACCTCCACCCGCTGCCGACCGCCACCGCGCCCCGCTACTCTTTGCCGCGATCCGTTGTCCGATATTCGCCGTAATCGCCGTTCTTGTCGTCGGTTTCGCTCCGTTTTGGTCCATCTTCGCCTCCCTCACGGAATCACGGTAGGTAACCCCTTTCTCCTTTCTGGTGTCTTCTTTATTTTTTCACATTGAAATTATTTGGTGGGGCCGGTCAATTGAGGTCAAGCTCATTGCTTTAATGCTATTCGCAATGGAATGTTTGTACAAATGATTATTCAACTTCAAGTATGGTGACTTGTTTGGTTTGACTGAAATTCTAAAACATAAAAACAGATTGAGTGTGAGTGATCTGTGATTTGTGACTGTGACTGAAAATTATGAAATTTGTGGGATTAGATATTTGTGGATATGTGATTTGTGAATTGTGAGTGCTGCTGTGAACTGACTGTGGACAAGTTAAATTATGTTAGCTCATGTTATGAATTTTTTTATATGTACCGAGTCAATCGGTACAATCATTGACTCACTGGTTCGACCGAGACGATGATTCAGACGAGTTTTATTACATTGATTGTGTGATATGTTATTCACCCATTCTTGTTTACTCCAACCAAAATTGTAGTGAAAAGGAGAATGAGTTACGTGTTGAGAACGTTGTCGAAGAAGCAGGAGGTGGATTCTATCATCACAGACACCATTGATAAGGTCCTCGTCCTCCGCTTTGGTCGTGCCTCCGATTCTGTTTGTCTCCAACTTGATCAAATTGTATGCTTTGCTTTTCATTCATCTTCTCTTTCAATTTCATACTTTTGTCTTCAAAATCAAATTTTTATTTGAAACCCATCAACTTATTGTTTTCATTTGTGTCATATTGTTGGTTGTTGATGGATGCAGCTTTCTAAAGCAGCAAGGGATGTGTCCAAGTTTACAACTGTGGCACTGGTTGATGTTGACTCTCAGGACATTCAAGTCTATGTCAAATACTTTGACATCACTTTCATACCATCTACCGTTTTTTTCTTCAATGCCCATCACATGAAAATGGATTCTGGGTATGAATCAATGCTGCTGTGTGTGAATGTTATGAATCATTCCTGATTGATATATTATATGCATTGATAAATGTCACAATAGATGGTATGTTTGTATTTAGTACTAGTTTGGTCTGTAGGAGTTGTATTCTTGTTCACATGAAAAGCTTAGAATAAGAATAAGAACTGGTAAGATAGAAGGTTTTGAAATTGGAAATGATCTTTTCTCGCAAAGTTTCATATCACTGTTTTACTTTGATCTATGTTCAGAAACTTTGACCCTTGCCGGGGTGGGGTTGTACAGGGGAGAGGGGGTTGCTGATTACAGATATTTGTTGTTTTGTGAATGTTTTTCGAAGTTAGGTTTTGAGGTTCCCTTGATCTAAATGGCCTTTCCAAAAATTTGGTTTTTTGACATGATAAAACAGCGATGTTTGATCCACATAGCCAACCCAACGTAGTGAGAAACGGCTTTTGTTGTTGTTGCTGTTGTTGTATGCATATCTTATGTTCAGACTTATATCAAGAAATTTATACAGTTCTCAATTTTTGACATTTTGTTCTATTGCAGGACTGCGGATCATTCTAAATGGATTGGTGCTTTTCACAGAAAGCAAGATTTCATAGATGTTGTAGATGTACATATCCTTATTCATTGCATGTCATTAGCCCAACAATGTTATTCATATGGAGCTTTCATCTATGATCTAATCAGTGTGATTATAAAATGTTTTAACTTTATCACCACCACTGTCTAATAACTTATATTTTTTTTAATTGATCATTATGATTTTACTGTTAATGTGGTAATAGATGATGCCAAAATTATGAATTAAAAGCATAAATATCTGATGCCTTGTATGTTGATTATAAAACAGCAACAAGGAGAAATCAGGGGATTTAATAAGTCAATGCAATCAACTTAAAGAAATGATTAATCTCAATTTACTCTGTATCAAGTAAAGATACTCGGGCTTCTTGTTGATGATGTCTTTATTGGAGCAGTAGAACAGTTAGTAGTTTCGGTGTACAATTAGCCTCAATTTTCTCTGTATCAAGTAGATGTGCCAAGGCTTCTTGTTCTGGATGTATATAGGAGCAGTCAAATATTTATTAGTTCCTATTAAAATTTGCCAAGAAGAAAAAAATTTGGGTGAATCTTCTGTTTCTGTTTTAATTATATCATTTGGAAATTCTCAAAACAAGTAACAATATTACAAGTTTAAGGTGGATATGGGGAAATGTGTGTTTCCTCCACCTATTTATTATTATGATTCATGAAATTGTTTAATTCCTGCAGGCAATATTTAGAGGAGCAATGAAGGGAAAACTTATTGTGAATTGCCCTATTCCACCTGAACGAATACCAAAGTACCAGTTACTGTACAAGGATGTCTAAAAGTGAAACTCATCCCTTCCTTGCCATGATCAACTAGTAGATGTTATGTTAGTACTCCAATGATAGAACTGGATTATTTTTCTTATTGCTTATTATCTTTGTTATTGCTCTTTTTCTTCCCTTTTTCCCAGCATGTGCTGACTAAAACAATTTAAGCCCTTGCGCATATTGGACCCTTCTGCACATTCTGTTGGTTCATATATCACAAGCTCATATTTTTACTTTTGATTTGTCTGCGAACACAAGTTGGTCAATGGTGTTAATCTATTTTATCTGTTGTTTATATTTTTTCAAGATGTTCTTATAATGTTCTATTTAAGGTTTCAGATTCAGTATGCTGTGTGGTATTTCTCTCTTATTGTTAGTTTCTCAAATCTAAAGTTGGTTCAATTTTTGATGCATAATTTTGTTTCTTAAAGTTTGTGTGACACTTAGCATTTGTAATAGGATATACTAGCTTGTGGAATGCAAGAGAATTCATCACCGCATAGCAGCAGAATGGTGTGGATAAGCGTGTATGCTTTTAAAGCAAATTCAAAGTGAATGAGTTGGGCTTAATTTACTAATAGATGCCTAGGCTCGGTAAAGTCACCAGGTATCTAAACTCAGTTTTAATTGAATAATGTTTTCTACACATTGCTTTGGGAGCACATTTCTCAAATAAGGGGTGTGTAGCATAATGAGGTATGGTCAATTACAAGCAGATGGTAAAAATTGTACAAATACAAAATGATCGTGTATATAATTATGTATGTAGCATTGTTGGTTCTAATTTTGTATACACGATTTCAGTTTTATAAGTTTTTTGAAACGCATCAGCAATTGGCTAGAGTTGTGTATCTCAGCCCTTAAAATCATTGCACAAGCTTTCCTAAGAACTAGAAATAGGATAATCGGCTTGGGAAATGCTAGCAATTATTGATAGAAAATTACATCTTACAAAATATCTAAACTCCTCACCATTAGTCAAACTGATTCAACTTGTTTAAACATAAATAAAACACCTTTCATTGAGAATGGTTAAAACGAGTGTGATGCGTGGTTGATAAAATTTTCAAAAATTCAATGACAACTTTGGCAGTATTGGAAGCTGCAAGAGGCCCAAATATTTGAATGGGATTTGCTCCTTTCTGTTCTCCTGCTAAATCTGATAGGCCTCTAATGACAATCACTGGGAAAGCATTGGACAAGCTAGTCTGCAAAACCCAATACTACCAATTAGAAAGAAAGATAAAAAAAAGGGTTTGCATAGTTGGTTTATTATTTATATAATAAAAACATAGGTAAATAATTAAAAAGATAAGAAAATTTACCATTACTACTGCCGAACTCTCCATATCGTGTGAGGTAACTTGAAAAGTATGGTACAAAAATTTCCTATAAGCTGCATTGTCAATAAAAACGTTGGCTGTTGAGCCCCGAAGACCAATCACTACCTTGGGCTGTTGTGAGAAGCAAAAGCTGGAGTTGACACAACGATCTAGTTGTATGCCCTAAAAAATAAATTGGGTTCATTTCATTTTACTTCTTTGTTATTTTACTAAGAAAAGTGGGAAAACGTACTACAACTATACAACTCTTGAAAGAGTTTCATTATTGTATTACCGGATTTGATACTAGTACCATACTGAAATCTGGGTACAGTATATCCATCTTACCTTTACATATTCAACCCCGCTCATAAAAATATGGTGTTATGCCGAGGCTCAAATGCTATGAAAAAACATTATTGCTCGTGAAATTTGTCGCATTGCAAATGGCATTTTATCAAAAGAAAAGGAAGAATTAGCTGTTTCGGCAGGATCTGGATTCCCTCCATCAGTTTTCCCTCCATCATCCCTCCATCATCTTTTTTCTCTCTTAACTCCATTCTCTCTCTTCATTATTTATTATTTTCTCTCTGATGATCCAAAACTCTCCCCCTTATTTTTTTTGCTGGACTGCCTCCATCGAGTGGGTCCTATACTCCCATGCGCCTCCGTGTTACGGATAGCCCTCAACCAATTATTTTATAATGGGCCCTAATTTGAAAAGCAATAACTGGCCACCACGTTTTTTGTATGGCCATTGTTTGTCATGATTTAAATTGGGGCATTTTTTGGGTGAACCGGATATCCTTCGGTCGCTAGCCTGAAATTAATCCGTCGAGGTACTGAGATTCATTTAAGGGGTTGACTTCTTTCAATAAATCTTTTTCCGTACACATAAGTCAAGAATCGAATCCTATCCACATGCTTAAGGGGATCGATTATCTACTAATCATGTCACAACTATGTTGGTGATTTAAATGGGGTACTACCGAAGAATAATAATCTTTAACTATAATAGTATAAATTTCTTCACAATTTCTTAATATTCTATTTATATGAATCCGAAAATAAAACAAATCAAACTATTCTCTCTTCCCTTGTATCTTACTCTAATTAATTATATTACATTTTTTTCGATACTCTTTAAATTTTTTTTTTCCAAGCTAAAAATTTGTTTTGATATGATCTTTAAATAACACCCTTGAATTTGTTTATTTCACATCTCTGCAAAGGAACAAGAGGCATTACACGTTATGGATTTTGAGAAAGTCAACTGAAAATTTGATGGAAATTTTAGTTTCATACTGAGGCTACCATCTCTGTCGTATGCTGACATTTCTGTTCTCTCAATACCAATCCAATATATGAAATGAATGGCTATGTTGAAATTACCAAAGTAGGAGTGGCAATGATTGAAAAATCTAAATATCATAAAAGTGACTAACCTTTAAATTTCCAGCAAGTTTTAGCCACTGATGAGTGGTATTTAACCAGACCACACGTTGAGGTGTGTTGGGTTCCCCAGATTCTGAGTAAAATTGTTCGGTGCTATAGCCAATACGTCCTAACAAATTGTTCCCCTCACCTTTTGGAACATTGTAGTTTCCAAAATCCAATTGAGCAAAGTCACCAGTACCAACTATCCCATTTGGTTTCTGTCACAAAAGGGTAGAAAGAAAATTAAGTATATGTGTTGCTGTAAGCAAAAACTGCAACCATTTTTCAAACTAAGATAAGGACAGAAGAAAAATATAATAATCTTATACCAGCCAATCCCATAGTCCAGTGTCAACAAATTGTTTAGGGATGGTAACATCTCCAATGGACATAGAACTATTAGCATTTCCAGCAATGCCAAAATGGATAATTCCAGTTATATCAAACAGATCAAGCATCTGCTGTGTGGCTGCTGCTGCATTCACCTAATTGAACCAAAACCAACCCTTATGATTTTGAGATGAATAAATCGACTATTCGACACTCTCTTATTAATAATTTTTTCGACGCACTTTTAATTATTCAGTAGAATTCATGTGAGACCCGCTAAATAGATATTAGACCCATGATCTTTAATTAGTAAGTCTCGCATGAACTTTAACTAATAATAAAGATTGAGAATGTTGAAAAAAATGTGTTGTTAGTGTTTGTCATTCATATCTAACAATACTTGCGTACCATTCCAACCCCGCATCTCACGTAGATAACTTTCTTGTTATAGACCTTTCCTACCCTGAATCTTCTTCCTGCAACAACCATTTTCTTCTCAGAATTAAAAAGAAATAAAAAAAAAACTAAGTAAACATGAGTTCGCAGAAAACTGAGCTATAGTAACTCACCTGCTAGATCAACAAATGGGTGTGTGGGATGAGATTTAAAGGCTCCATTGGCGAAGAATGCATTCTCTTCCGGTGGATAGACTGTGATTAGACCAGTATATGGCCCCAAGAGGTTTATTTTGTTGACTATGCTGATTGACTTTCTCTTCTTTGATGACACTGCAGATGCAGGAGAATTTGGTCCAGAAATAATGATAACCAGCAACAAGCAGAATTTCATGAATCCTGTAGCCATGGTTGATGAGTACTTCTCAGCTCAAAGTCAAACAACTTACTTAATCTCTAGACACACGCACGCACACACATATATATATATATATATATATATATATATATATATATATATTGCCAGCACCCTCGTTATAATCGTGTAACCATAAAATAAAGCGAAAATATTTTTTTACACTAAATACTAAGCCTGTCCTTGATTTTCTAACGTTCTGATAGGCAAGTTTCGTAACAATTTTCATGCGACAATATATTTATGAGAGCTGCCAGGGTACCCTCAAAGAATCGTGACTTGAAACAATTGGTTTTTTAACCAAGATGACTTCAATGCATTTAATGAAGTCATTCATATCTGATTTATTATTTAGTACATACAATTTTTTTCTTTTGCATTCTAGTCCTTCAGTAATTTTTTTTAACCTCAGTTAATTTAATATAACAATTAATTGAAAATGTAAAAGAAGAACAAGAATAATAATCATCTAAAATTCAAAGTTTCTTAATTAATCTTAAAGGTCTCTTATGCCTAACGTAAGAGTTTCATTTTGACTATGAACCCTAAACCATGCTATAGATTTGTTACAAGCAACCCAATCAACCGTATCTTCTTCTTCCCTTCCCTCTCTATTCAGATCCCCAATCGACTCTTCCCCTTCCCTCTCTATTCAGATCCCCAATCGACTCTTCTTCCCTTCCCTCTCTCTATGATCAGATCCACAATCGACTCTGGCTTTGGTAGTTCGATTCAGGTTTGGTGTCATCTTCGTTGTTGGTTCCTTGTCCACTCAAGCATTTTCTTGAAGTTGCATCAAATTAGAACAAAATGGCTACTCCTCCAATGGCTACTCACATAATAACATCAAAACAAAAATATGAACACCAGAACAAGAAAATAACACCAGAATCATAAACAAAACTTGACTACTCCCAAACTTAATCACACAAAATCAATCACAGAAGTCACAACAATCAAACTAAATGAACAATTTTTTTTTTAAAAATTATGTGGATCTTCTTCAGATTTACTTCAGATCTGTCTTCAACTTTGCTTCAGAACCTCCAGATCTGTCGGTGGATCTGCTCAGACGAGGGTGTGACTCGACGACAGCTGAAGCGTCGAGGATGGCGGATCTGTGCACAGTTGCATGTCAGAGGTAAGAACGAAGAACGATGCAAGGACAGACCAGGGGAGAACTGACGTGCTTGGAAGAGACTTTTCCGGTGACCACCCTGCCTTTGCCTTTTCCAAACCAGAAGAGGAGGAGGGAGGGGGACGACGGCGGTGTGATTCACGGATCTCGGCAGATTCGGTTGAGGTTCGTGCGGTGGCTGTGAAGTTGCAGGTCTGGCGTCTCCCAACACAGCTCCGCCTCCTCCGCCACCGTCGCCATTCACAGCCTCCTTACTACCATCAGCTTATTAACCTTCTCTATTTTGTTTTCCTTTAATATTTTAAATAATAAAAATTTTAGACTTAAAAGGTTAAAATTTTATTTATTTGCTAGGGGACTAATCTGCAAAAATCAAAAGTTTCCTGGTTGAAAACATCAATGTTTGACTTGACTGCATTAAATATATAACTACTCATCTATTGGTCCAAAAACAACTTTTCCAAATCAGTTGATTCTTTGAGGGTACCATAGAAATTCCCTTTATTGTACTGGTGGAATCTTCGTCCTGGTTGATGATCTGTTAATTGGGTCTCTAATTTGAAATGCAAAATCAGTAGGGCCACGAAGGACAAAGTTGTGAGAGATTTTCAAAATTTACAAAATATTAAAGGCATTCGACGGTCAAGTAAATATATAACACACTGTTAACTTAGCACAAGTTGTCGTGCAGCCCATCGGTTGTGACACTTGCAATATTCCATGGTGGTGCGAGTTCGATTCCCGCTGCAGTTGTTTTTGAGTTTTAAAATGACCGTTTTATTTTAAACGTTAGATGTGCAAAACTGCAGCTGTGCGGAATCAAACCCGGGTACGCAAAGGCAATGGACACGTCCACTGACCGCTAGGTCAACGGATGTCTTGTGTTAGTTGAAGAGCGTTAATACTATTTAGCTATTGTATTTGACCGATAATGGAATTTTTCAAGAGTTATTTTCTTTCACCAAGTGACATGAGCTGGTCTATAAATAGAACCATCTGCATGCAGTGAATATACACGAAAAACTCAGAATTTCTCAACCATTCTTCACTCCAAATCACCTTCTTTTCTCCCTTATGCGCAAAGAGAGTTAAGGAGACTATTGTTCTGTAAACTGCCATTGACGATACGATTGGTTTAGGGTGTGCAAACCAAACCAAGGTTCTCCATTGTATCCTGAAGGGGATTCGCCGGTTACACCTGTTGCATCCGATCTACGAGGAGAGATTGGTGGGGGCGAATCGAACCTAAAGCCTTGTGTCCTCACACGCCTTGGAGATTGCGCATTTTCTTTTGTATTCTATTCTTTGTTGCAGAACCAGACCCCATTTTCTAACAATCTTTAGGGTCGATTTTCATTTTATAAAATGGTTTGCAACAATGAATGAGATGACATTTGACATTATCAAAGTGGAGAGGTTCAAGGGTGGAAACTTCGTTCGTTGGGAGAAAGAGATGCATGATCGTTTTACAACAAGGAGAAATGAGTACTCATATGCTTCATAGAAAATATGTTTTATATGTGACCATGGTGAAAGGTACACAATTACTTTTCATGGCTATGTTATACTTGGTATTCTAAATACATGTGTGTACATTGCTAAAGGCATCCTTTGTTTATGTTAAAATTAACATGTGGTAATAGAGCCTTAGATACATGATTTAGAATAAAATCAAGTATGTGAATTTTGATTAACATGAATATGTTTGGTTTATGATGCATGTATGTTTGTTACTCTATTTTAATAGAAATGTCTACGATATAAAGTATTATATCAAGTGCATGCATTAATGGATTTGATCCATGTAAGAAGTAATTATTTTTAGAGTAGACAATCTTATATCATGAGTGCATGATTTTGTGAATATGAGATGATGATTGTTTCTTGATTTTGTAGAGGATAGAAATGTTTTGAATTGTTTTGATATGATCTTTAAATAACACCCTTGAATTTGTTTATTTCACATCTCTGCAAAGGAACAACAGGCATTACACATTATGGATTTTGAGAAAGTGAACAGAAATTTTGATGGAAATTTTAGTTTCATACTGAGGCTACCATCTCTGTCGTATGCTGACATTTTTGTTCTCTCAATACCAATCCAATATATGAAATGAATGGCTAACATGTTGAAATTACCAAAGCAGAAGTGACAATGATTGAAAAATCTAAATATCATAAAAGTGACTGACCTTTAAATTTCCAGCAAGTTTTAGCCACTGATGAGTGGTATTTAACCACACCACACGTTGAGGTGTGTTGGGTTCCCCATATTCTGAGTAAAATTGTTCGGTGCTATAGCCAATACGTCCTAACAAATTGTTCCCCTCTCGTTTTGGAACATTGTAGTTTCCAAAATCCAATTGAGCAAAGTCACCAGGACCAACTGTCCCATTTGGTTTCTGTCACAAAAGGGTGGAAAGAAAATCAAGTATATGTGTTGTTGTAAGCAAAAACTGCAACCATTTTTCAAACTAAGATAAGGACAGAAGAAAAATATAATAATCTTATACCAGCCAATCCCATAGTCCAGTGTCAACAAATTGTTTAGGGATGGTAACATCTCCAATGGACATAGAACTATTAGCATTTCCAGCAATGCCAAAATGGATAATTCCAGTTATATCAAACAGATCAAGCATCTGCTGTGTGGCTGCTGCTGCATTCACCTAATTGAACCAAAACCAACCCTTATGATTTTGAGATGAATAAATTGACACTCTCTTATTAATAATTTTTTCGACGCTCTTTTAATGATTCAATGGAATTCATGTGAGACCCGTTAAATAGATATTAGACCATGATCTTTAATTTGTAAGTCTCGCATGAACTTTAACTAATAATAAAGACTGAGAGTGTTGGAAAAAATGTGTTATTAGTGTTTGTCATTCATATATAATAATACTTGCGTGCCATTCCAACCCCGCATCTCACGTAGATAACTTTCTTGTTATAGACCTTTCCTACCCTGAATCTTCTTCCTGCAACAACCATTTTCTTCTCAGAATTAAAAAGAAATAAAAAAAAAAACTAAGTAAACATGAGTTCGCAGAAAACTGAGCTAGTAACTCACCTGCTAGATCAACAAATGGGTGTGTGGGATGAGATTTAAAGGCTCCATTGGCGAAGAATGCATTCTCTTCTGGTGGATAGACTGTGATTAGACCAGTATATGGCCCAAGGAGGTTTATTTTGTTGACTATGCTGATTGACTTTCTCTTCTTTGATGGCACTGCAGATGCAGGAGAATTTAGTGCAGAAATAATGATAACCAGCAACAAGCAGAATTTCATGAATCTTGTAGCCATGGTCCACGAAGGACAAAGTTGTAGAAAACTAAGGATTATTTGGCAGGTGGCATGAAGGAGTAACTATATCCCTCATGGATGAGAGAGTTAAAATGACAATCGGATATATTGATAAAAAATTGAATGGCTGAGATTTGGTTACTTGAATTACTGGTTACCTCATTTAACAAGTGACAAACGCATTTTCCAACGTCCTTCTCACTTTCTGATCAAGAGGGTGCTTTTATGGTGGTATTCTTCCTTTTCAGATTCACCATTTCTTCTCTTATAATACATTATTTTAAGTTTTAAGACCATTTTATAGATAGAACCAGTTTGAGTATTTTTTTTTATAAATTAATTGTTTGGTAAGACTGAATCCATTGAAGGATTTCTTTGTAAAAGAATTACAGTGAAGTCTCACCCCTTCTCTCCCTGTCACCACCACCCTCACCCCACCTCCATTACAGCCGCCACCTGCACCGTCGCTGGCGACCATCGTCGAGGCTGTGAGATCCACGGAGCCAGTGAGGCAGTACCTAAACGAAGACACAACTGCCTCAACGCCCACCCCGGATCGGTTCGGGTTGTTTGGGAGTACTCCACCATGCTGTTCCTGGTTGAGGGACGGAGACCCATGACTGCTCGTGACCTGCTCGCAACCTCGTTGCAGTGGAGAACGAACAACATCCGCCATGGTCATAACCAGGCGCTATTATGCAAATCCATGCTGTAGATTCATGCGCCGGAAGCTGCCGCCATCCTTGTCGTCGTCGCCTCTGGAACCTACTTTTCTTGGCTTCTGAGAATATCCATATCCATTACTTGCAGAAGTGGCGTGGCAGCGAAAGGTGCTCGGAGGTGCTCTTGTTATGGTGGCGGAGCTCCGTGGTTCTGGGGCTTCGATGGTCTGCGGTTTTCGTCGGAGTCCATCGACGCCATCACATGTTGAAAAGAGCTAGCGGGGAGAAAATATGTTTTCACTGAGAAATAACAGTTAAAGTAATGGATATGGATATACGGTATAACTAGAAAAGAAGGTGGTTGTCTTCTTCAGCTATCAGTGTTGGTTTTGAGTTAGGGTGGTAAAATGATCTGTTTGTTCACCATGCATTCAGTTTATTCATGGCAAAATCAATACAATCCATCCATTCATAACAAAACAATATAAATGGATTGGATGAATTTGATTATTTTTTTAGTGGATGGTTTACGATCCATCCAATATTTTTTAAAATCCATTGAACCAACAATCAAAAATATAATGGATCAACTTTTATCCCTTCCAAAACCAATTTATTTTTTTCATATTATTTTTCACCAAATAAAAGAAACCTCTATTTGTAATAGAAAAAAACTCCGTCTAATTTTCTCTTCCGTTCCCTATTATTTTTTCTTCACTATTTTTTATTTTATTTATCTGCTTTTTTTTTTCTTTTTTTATTACATTAAGTATTAACTAATTAATTGTTCTCAAGTACCAGTTGTAATCCACGTTATCGTACGTTTTCTTTTTTCGTTGTCTTTTTTTTTACTAAGAAACTTTTAAAAAAAGTATTAACTAGTTGAAAGCACATAAAGTCGTTACAAGTTTCGTAAAACAATGTGATGAAACGTTGTGTCAAAACAACCTCCGTAGATGCACATAATCAATAACTCCCATATAATAATAGAAAAATGGTCGTGATACAAAATGGTAAGATAGAGTAAAGATAGAGAGAGTAGGAAAAAAAGGGAGAGAGAGAAAGGGTAGAGAGAGGAAGAAAGTGAAGAGCGAGGGTGAGATAGAGATAATATTTTAATTTTTTTACAAATTATTTTATTTTTAAAAATATTTTATGGATGGATAAAAGAGATATAATTTTTTTTTAATTTCTTGAAATAAATTTTAGTGGATGGATTCGATATCCATCCATGAAAAATTGTTAATGGATGGATCAGATGGATTTTATTTAATGGATCATGGATGGATTTGATTTTTTTAATAAATTTTTAATGAATTACAATGAATTAATAGATTGTTTTTAATCCATCCGTTAAGATCCTAATAAAAATTTATTCGATCCATTCATTTGCCACCCTTAGTTTTGAGGTGGTGGGGCAAATGGAGAGACATGTTATGTTTGTTTGAAAAAGAGATATGTTGTTCTGAGGCTTACACGAGACTAAGTGAGATCAGCTTTACAGTGTTCTGTTAAACAAGAGTCAACGACAATTCAATGGATCGCTTATTCACCTATGATTCTCGGTTACTTTTGCTCCTTCACCCATGAGGGATCTAATTATTCCTCATGTTAGAAGCCACCTTATTTAATAAAGTTTAAATATTTTGAAATGAATACAACCTTTTAATAACAAGACACGTTGAAAATATGGAAGTTAATTGTTTTTTAGTTTTTATTGTCATTTGAACTACTAAGACAACCTTAGCAAGTAAAGAACAGAGTAAAAAAAAAATTAGACTAAGGGTCCCTTTGATTTGCTTGAAAGAATATGACGGAGAAAATAATACATGACAAATAGTTGAGTCATAGCATAACCTTTTGTCTTGTATAATGTGTTGTTTTGGCTTCAACGACTCGTTTGGGGGGTTGGGGGTTGAATTGAGTTTTCTTAAAATATTTACACAAAACTTTTCAAATAAGAGTTGCGGATTTGTGGCCTCATGATCTTTTACAAAATCAATGAAGGGTTTATATTAAATCTTGAATAGAATGTGATGAGGATAAGAAAGATTGATTCAGAATTAATTCAGAATAGGTTCGGGTTCAAGACTCAGTAATAACGAAATACAGAAACTGATTACACCTTTAAAGATTATGAACAAGTTTCGCAAGTTTCAGATACAAGCATTAACAATCAAGAACAAACTTGCAGGTTTCAGTTTTAGTATATGATCAGTTTTAGCAATCAAGAATGATTTTGATCAACTCAGTTTTGAACGCAGATAACACAGTCTTGATTACAATCAGTCTCAGGTTTCAATACAGTTTATACAGATCAAGAACAGAAATTATATTGAACTTTAAACATCAAAGATCACAGGTTCTTGAACATAAACATAAAGTAAAAGAGTTTGAGTTTAGAGATACCACACAACCAGATTTATCTTGGTTCAGTCACCACCACTGTGACCTACATCCAGTCCCCACTCCACCTGCGGGTTTTCACACACTAATACACAAGCTTTAGCCAGGTAGCTTGAAAAACCTTTACACCACAGAGCACTCCTTCACCTCGAGATACCACACTCTTGTCAAGAGCCTCAATGTTCTTCCTTAGGGATACCTCACCCTAATCACTCATAGAGACTCTCTCTCTCTTTACAATCGAAAATTAAAACAAAAATTGATTCCTAACTCTCAATAATCAGATATACAAATTGAAGCACTTATGAGAATGAAACACTCTTTTCACAATAAGCTCAAGCAAGAAGATGAATGATTTTCACAATTGATTTCGTATAAAATTTCTGATCTGGTTTTGATTTTTATTCAATTGTTAAAGTGTTCCTTTGATCCCTCTTTATATAGAAAACAAGTTATAGTCATTGGGATCAATCAAAACAGATTTGAGTCTGATAACAGAATTTGTTTTCTTGATTCTGTTTCTTGAAATAAGATTCTTCATCGGTTCTTATAGAATTCGTGTCCGTAAAATAAGCGCGTCCATCTAGCCATTTTGAATTTAAGATTTTATATCAGACGAGCTAGTAGACAAGCTCCATATGCCACGTCATTGGACGGATACTCCTTTAGGATTTAGCAAGTCCAAAGGCTTGAGTGGACGAGCGTTTCTGTCACTTTAGTGGATGAGCACTTCTGTCACTTTAGTGGATGAGCGCTTGTATCACTTTAGTGGACGAGCACTTCTGTCACTTCAGTGGATGAGCGCTTGTATCACTTTAGTGGACGAGCACTTCTGTTACTTTAGTGTTGGACGGGCACTTCTATTACTTCAGTGTTGGTCGAGCGCTTCGATTCAAAAAATCTTATTTCCAAAAATCATTTTCATTAACGAAAAACTTATTCCTTTTAATGCAGATTATGAAAATTGATTTTCTTTTATGCATCTTTTCAAATGAGCTATTTGTGAATTAGAGATTTCATCTCTTACAGATCATCTAAGACTTAAATCTAATTTCTCCTTTAAGCTCTTGTCTTGATGATTCCTTGATCTTTGTCTTTGCTCTTTGATTCCTTCAAGTTCTTCCTTGAATATTCTCCTTTAATTGCTCACTGAACTTGTTGATTACTGCTTGATACCTGTCTTTGCAACTTGACACTAAAACACTTGCATATACATTAAGTTGTATTTGTCATATATCAAAATCTCTAAGTCATTGAGTCTAACATAATGTTTGGTAGTCGATGTACAACACAAGCAATCTTGTGTTGTGTGACACCCTCTACCCCGCATACGCATAAAGCATTAAAGATAAAAGAATTAAGATAAAACATGCATCATTTATTAAAGTTCAAAACCAAAAATGGATAGAGAACATCACATTGTATCAAACACGGAAAATAAAACATAACATAAAACTAAACCCAAACCCTGATGTCACATAAGAGCTGGTATAACCAATCCGAAAATATCCTCGGATACAAACTGAAACAAAACTAAACTAACAACATAAAACTGGAAATCCTAACTACGAGTCGCGACTCCTCAGAGTCACTCCTCAACTGGCTGCTCGCCGTCCTCTGCATAAAGATACATGCCATAACAAAACATAACAAATGGAGTAAGAAACATGAATATGAATATAATGGCAAGGAATCAGTTAGCAAGTCGAGCATACATTAAACAAACATGTTATAACAACGGCAATAAACATAACAGTTATAATTATACAATGCGTATGCAATGCAATGCAAATATGTTCCACTACTCCATTATGCAATTGGATCCATTCTACCTCAGGAAGTCAACTTCGGAGTTACATATCCATATTGGCCAATAAGAACCAATGCCGGGGCAGTTCACCTCACCATGGGTGGACCCCTAAGATAGCCAACGCACCTTACTCTCGGATGCGGCACCGCGAGGGCGCGCGATTCACCTAACTCTCGGATGAATCACCGTGGATAGTCATATCGCCATACTCTCGGACGACCTCCCCTATGTTGAACATCCCCCACTAACATCTCCGATGTGTGAATGCATTCTCAACACAACACACAAATACAACCACCACCTCCGCTTGGGCCACTAGGCTACCCAAGTTTTATCACCATCAACACCTCGACTACTCGGCTATCTAGGATTATCGTATCGTTTCGTATTCATTCATTAAACACTCTAGTCGTTCTGCACTAGAGATTACCACCTTAACCATCAAGCATCAAGTACCCCTTGCCCACTAGGATACCAAGGTACCATATCATCATTAATTAACACTCTAGCCATTAAGCACTAGAGATTACCACCTTGGCCATCATGCATCAAGGCCCCCTTGGCCACTAGGCAAGGTACATTATCTTTCCACTTGCCTTTTGTCTTCAAGTTCATTGAGTGTCTTATTAAATCTTTTAAGGCATTTGGGGTGAAACAAGGGTTTCAGCACTGTTCTGGTTTCTGTTCTTCATAGGTGAGCACGGGCATGCTCACCCTTCAGCACGGGCGTGCTGAGCTCACAGTCAAGCACGATCATGCTGACTGTTGAGCACGGGCGTGCTCAAGTGCGCGCCCTACTGATTTGGGCAAAAGGGTCACAGACCCTTTGCCAATTTCTTGGGACTGTTCATAGATTCAAACCTATTGACTTTTACTAATCCATTGCATGTTGATAAGCCTCTGGCTCATCTAGTTTTATAGCTAGTATGACCAGGGTTTTGTGCAAATTATATCGTATTTTCACCCAAATTAGATTAGATTGTCCTCAAGCAAGGTTTTGAGTCTCTAGAGTAGTTTTAAGTTAATTTAGCTAGTTTTAAGTCAAAATAATACACTTATGCTTATTTCCTTGTTTTCAGGTTAAGTAGAAGTTGAGAAAATAAAGAACAGGGGATTCGCCCTGAAAAGCCATGCTCGCCTCGCGACCCCGAAGCCTGACTGTTCCAAGAAATTGCTAAGTCTCTGGGTCGCCTCGCGAAGAAGGTCTCGCCCCGCGAGTCTTCCAAATCTGAAAAAGTCAGAAACGATCACGGCTTGCCCGTGTTGAAGGTCATGGCCGTGGCAGTTTTGAAGCTGAAGAGTCTCGCCTCGCGAGCATCCCTTCGCCTCGCGAATATGAAAAAGTCAAAGAGCATCACGGTTAGGCCCTGATGGCCATAACGGGCGTAAGGAGGAAACTCTTCATATCCTCGCCTCGCGAGAATGCCAAGGGTTGCTGACAGTTCATGAAATTCGCCTCGCGAATGTTTGTTCGCCTCGCGAGCCTTCTGAATTCTGAATTTGTATAAAAGGCTGTTCTGAACATTTTGTAAAGACTTTTGCTCCTCCAACTTTCTGATAAACATTTTTCTTTGTGATTTCGTTATTGCCATGGAGCACTAAGTCCTAGGATTAGTCTACTGTTCGAGGATCCTATATACTTGAGGTTATGTAAATCTCTATTTTATTTACTTTTCCCTCTTCAATACCATACTTTGTATTTCTGTTTGCTTAATTCAGGAGTATACTGTATTGTATTGATTTATCTATGGTGATATCATGTTCCTATAATTAATCGCATCTGCTTAATTTGCGTGTGTACATTTCATGTTCGCTTAGTTCACGAAGGGCTTAATCCCGTTTGCTTAATTCGGGAATAGGGACATGTATCTGTGGTAGTAGTTTCGCTTGTAAATTGCTACTACAACCGGGAGGGATAAGAATCGCTTAGGGCTTGGGTTTACATTAACCAAGGATAGTTGGGAATTCTTGATGATGATTAATCGTTGTTTGATAATTGATAATCCCTTTTCAACTGCCTTGTTTTTGATTGCTCTGTTTTGTTTGTTTCTTAATTGCATTCCCATCCAAACCCCCCCCAAAACTGATTTTTGGTGAAAGATAATATTCTCGGGAGTCCTTGAGAGACGACATCCGAGTTGTCGCATTATACTACACTTTTAAACCCGCTCGTCCTTTTTGGCGCGTCTTGCGACAGCCGCGACCAAAAGTTGGCGCCGTTCTTGGGGACTACGAGTTGTTAATTTTCTCAATTTGTGATTATTATATTTCCTTTTCTAACTTTTATTTTCTGCTTCTGTTTTGAATTGGTCTGGCTACTAGGTCTCATTGCCCTGAATTGTGTGATTTTGACCCGGAAATTGAAAGAACATTGCACACACTCCGTAGGGAATTTCGGGCTAGCACTAGTAGTAATTCCAATTTTAAAACTGCTTTTGAAAACATGGGAGACCAGAGGACATTAAGGCAGCTTGCTGCCCCTGATGTCAACTATAATGGATTATGTATTTCTTATCCTGGTGCTGACACCCCTTTTGAACTAAAATCTGGTTTTATTCACCTGTTGCCCAAGTTTAATGGTCTTGCAGGTGAGGATCCACACAAGCACTTGAAAGAATTCCAAGTTGTATGCTCCACAACCTCGAGAGCAGAGGGAGTCACTGAGGACAGTATCAAGCTAAAGGCTTTTCCATTTTCACTCCAAGGAGCTGCAAAGGATTGGCTATTGTACCTTGAGCCTAACTCCATCACAACTTGGAATGATTTGAAGAGGGTGTTTCTAGAAAGGTATTTTCCTGCTTCAAGAGCTGCTTCAATAAGGAAAGAGATATGTGGCATAAGGCAAGGGAACGAGTCACTAGTGAATCTTCGGGAAAGGTTCAAACATTTGGTCTCTAGTTGCCCCCAAAGATCAAATTTCGAGCAACTCCTGATCCAATACTTTTATGAAGGATTGTTGCCTATGGATAGGAATCATTGGATCTTGCTAGTGGGGAGCATTAGTTGATAAGACCCCAGCTGCTGCTAAGCAACTTATTGAGAACATGTCGTTGAATTCCCAGCAGTTTTCTACAAGAAGGAATTCAGTTGAGCCAAGAGGCGTGCATGAGATTCATAGTTCATCTTCTAACCAGGCCACCCTTGAGAATAGATTGGATGAGCTGACCTCCTTTGTGAGACAATTGGCAATAGACAAGGTTCAGCCGGCAAAGTTATGTAGCATGTGCAATGCACCTGAGCATCCATTTGATCAATGCCCAATCCAGAGAGAAGAATTTGTCAGTGAAGTACCTCAGGCTTATGCAGTGAACCCCTATACTCAAGGAGGCGGTCGAGAATCGGTACAAGCATTCCGGACCTCTCTACTAATAGGTACCATCCTAGCTGGAGAAATCACCCTAATCTGCGGTATGGGAACTCTTCCCAACAACATAGATGGCACCTCGGGAATCATCCTCCGGTGACCACTTCGCACCTTCGGACCATCATTAGAAGACTTGGTAAAGCAAATGGCTGCATCTAGTGTACAGTTTCAGCAGAGGACAGATGCTAGTATTCAAGATTTGAGGACTCGATTGGACAGTTGGCTACATCCATGAATAGTATACAACAAGGTCAAGGGACAAACCAGCTGCCTGCCTGACGGTGATAAATCCTAATGCCTCCAACCCTAATGTGAGTGTCATCTCTCCGAGATCCGGAAAGGTTGTTGAGGCCACTTCTGAAAGGATGAAGAAATTGTTAAGGCTACTCCCGAGCCTCACCGACGAGGCTACTCCCGAGCCGGTGGATGAAGTTGAAACGAGAGAGTGTATAGACCACCCATTCCATTCCCACACGAGAATTCAGAAAAATTTGAAGATGGGTGGTGAGAATAAAGAGAAGGAGATTCTTGATGTTTTCGAGAAAAGTAGTCATTAATATTCCATCGTTGGATGTTATCAAGCAAGTGCCCAGGATATGCTAAATTTCGAAGGACCTATGCACTAACAAGAGGAAGATGAAGACTAATGAGAGGGTTGACTTGGGAATGAATGTCTCAAAGACTTATCCAGTCAAAGATAGAGAGAGTTGCTTCTATAGGCCCTAATCAAGTACTTGCCACAAAAGTGCAAGGATCCAGGCACCTTCACTATCCCATGCACTATTGGGGATAAGAAGTTTGAGAACTGTATGTTGGACTTGGGAGCATCAATCAATGTCATGCCTACCTCCATCTTTAATAACCTTGATCCGGGGCCATTGCGAGATATCTGGTCTTACCATTCGGTTGGCTAATAGGACCGATGCTCGACCCATGGGGATGGTAGAGGATGTCCTAGTGCAAGTTGATGATTTGATATTTCCTGCAGACTTCTATATCCTAGACATGGCGGAGAGACTCGATCCAAAGAGATCACCCATAATCTTGGGGAGACCGTTCATGATGACATCCAAGACCAAGATTGATGTTTATGATGGGACTATGTCGATGGAGTTTGGTGGTATTGTGGCCAAATTCAAGATTTTTGATGCTATGAAGCACCCAGTAGAGGAGCACTCTGTATTCCACTTAGAGTTGCTGTCTGAACTCATTGAGGACACTCATGATGACCTTATTTCTGATTTTCCTGTTATTTCTGGTTTTAATGATGTATATACTTGTACTAACTGCACTAACACTAACCCATGTTCTGTTTGTTCTGAGTTTTTGGATTTAACATTGCAGGGTGAGGATGATAGTGAAAGTGATAATAAGAGTGAAGCTGTTTACTCAGCAAAAGTCCTTGACCCTATGGCTGCTCCCAATGCTCCATCTGTTGAGCAGCCGCCTCCTTTGGAACTCAAACCACTTCCTGAGAACTTAAAGTATGCCTACTTGGGGAGGGATGCAACACTGCCAGTCATCATTTCCTCCAGCCTCAACTCTGATTAGGAAGACAAGCTTTTAGAAGTTCTGAGGAAGAACAAGAAGGCCATTGGGTGGACATTGGCCGATATTCCAGGAATTAGCCCCTCCAGATGCATGCACAGAATTTTACTGGAGGATGGGGCTAAGCCAGTCAGGAGCAGGCCCAAAGGCGACTTAACCCACTGATTCTGGATGTGGTAAAGAAAGAGGTGACCAAGCTTCTACAGGCGGGTATTATTTATCCCATCTCCGATAGTTCTTGGGTAAGTCCAGGTTCAAGTTGTACCAAAGAAATCTGGTTTAACAAGTAGTTAGGAATGAAAATAATGAACTTGTGCCTACCGAGTCCAGAATAGCCGGAGAGTTTGTATAGACTATAGGAAGCTAAACCAGGCCACCCGAAAGGATCATTTTCCTTTGCCGTTCATAGATCGGATGCTAGATCGGTGGCTGGTCGATCCCATTATTGTTTTCTAGATGGCTTTTCCGGGTATTTCCGATTCATATTGCCCCCGAGGATCAAGAAAAGACCACCTTCACGTGCCCCTTGATGACGTTTGCTTATAGGAGGATGCCATATGGCCACTGTAAAGCTACTCGCACCATACAAATATGCATGCTTGTTATTTTCTCAGATTTTATTTAAAAATTAATAGAGGTGTTTATGGAAGATTTTACTTATTATGGCTCATCTTTTGATTATTGATTGCATAGTCTAGATCTAGTTCTTGAGAGATGCATTGATACTGATTTGATTCTCGAATTATGAGAAATGTCATTTCATGGTAGAACAAGGGATAGTATTGGGTCATGTAATTTCCAAAGAGGGTATTTCTGTGGATCCTGCAAAAATAAATGTAATTGCTTCATTGCCTTACCCATCGTGCGTACGCGAGATACGTTCCTTTCTTGGACATGCAGGTTTCTACAGGCGCTTTATAAAGGACTTCAGCAAGATAGCACTGCCATTGTCAAATCTGCTGAAAAATGATGCCCTGTTCCAGTTTGATGAAAAGTGCAAAGAGTCATTTGACCATCTGAAGAAGGCGTTGACTTCTACCCCTGTCATCCAGCCCCCCCGTGACCGACACTACCTTTTGAACTGATGTGTGATGCCTCAGAATTTTGCTTTGTGGGGGCAGTTCTGGCACAAAGGGTGGGCAAGGTTGCCCATGTAATTCACTATGCTTCTAGGACCCTAGATGCCGCACAGGAAAATTACACCACCACTGAGAAAGAGCTGCTAGCTATTGTATTTGCACTTGACAAGTTTAGGTCTTATTTGCTAGGTTCTAGGGTAACTGTTTTTACTGACCATGCCGCTTTGAAATATCTCTTGAAGAAGCCGAGCTAAGCCAAGACCGATCGGTGGATGCTTTTGCTTGAGGAATTCAATGTGGAGATAAAGGATAAAAGTGGAGCTGAAAATCCGGTAGCGGATCATTTGAGTAGGATAGCGAGGGATGAGGATACATTTCCCATCCAAGATGATTTCCCGATGAGAGATTGTTACATATGTATGGGGTAACCCCCTGGTTTGCTTGACATTGTAAATTTTCTAGTTCTTTGGTGTTGTTCCCGCAGGTACAAGTAGACAAAAGTTCCACAAGCTGAAGAGCGATGCAAAGTATTATGTGTGGGATGACCCCTATCTGTGGAAGTTTTGCAGTGACCAAGTCATTCGGAGGTGTGTACCCGATCATGAGAAGGAGTCCATCCTGCATTTCTCACATGCATCTCCAGTTGGAGGACATTTTGGACCTCAAAGGACAGCAAGAAAAGTCCTGGACTCCGGGTTCTACTGGCCCACGATTTTCAGGGATTCATATGAGGTATACAAGAACTGTAAAGAATGTCAAATAACAGGCCCTGCAATCACTCGTAGGAGTGAGATGCCTCAGCAGCCAACGCTTTATTGTGAGGTCTTTGATGTGTGGGGGATGGACTTCATGGGTCCTTTTCCTCCTTCTTTCGGTTTTGTATATATTTTGTTGGCTGTAGATTATGTTTCAAAGTGGGTGGAAGCAATCCCCACTAGGACTAACGATGCTCAGATTGTTTCAAAATTTGTTAGGTCCAACATCTTTTGCAGGTTTGGTATACCCAAGGCCATCATCAGTGACCAGGGCACACATTTTTGCAACAGAACCTTGGAGGCCTTACTCAGAAAATATGGGGTTGTACATAGAGTGTCTACTGCTTACCACCCCCAAACCAATGGCCAGGCAGAAATATCCAACAGAGAGATTAAGCAAATCCTGGAGAAGATGGTGCAGCCAAACGAGAAGGGAATGGAGCCGCCGTCCTGGAAGACGCACTTGTGGGCCCAGAGGACTGCTTTTAAGACACCTATAGGGATGTCCCCCTTCCGGCTAGTTTTTGGCAAGGCATGCCACCTACCGGTGGAGGTTGAGCATAGAGCATATTGGGCAGTAAAGTGTTGCAACTTGGACATGAAGAAATCTGGTGTTGAAAGAAAGCTGCAGTTGCAGCAACTTGAGGAGCTTAGGCTTGAAGCCTATGAGAGCTCCAAGATTTATAAAGAAAAGACAAAAAAATTTCATGATAGAATGATTGTTAGGAAGGAATTTTTTGTGGGTCAGAAAGTCTTATTGTTTAATTCCCGCCTGAGATTGATGGCTGGGAAGCTTAGGTCTAAATGGGATGGCCCTTTTGTTGTGACTAATGTGTTTCCTTATGGTGCAGTGGAAATTCAAAGTACAGGTACACACAAGACTTTCAAGGTTAACGGGCAAAGGTTGAAGCCGTTCCATGGTGTGGATGCTGCTGACCCTGCGGATGCTAATGTTGAGGAGCTATCTTTGGATGCTCCAACCTACACTGATGCTTGATCAGGGAGTTTCTTTTCCTTTCCCTCACTCTGATTGTATAATTTTGTTGTTCATTGAGGACAATGCCTGTTTTAAGTGTGGGGGAGGGAACTAGTTGTAGTTTTTCTTTTCTTTGAATAAAGCTCCTGAATAATTTGAGAAGCTCAGGAGCATTTGGGTGTTGAGTCTTTTGATTGGCAAGTTTGTTAGATTTTGATTGATGTTGCACAGATTGCTTGCATGATTGATATGTAATGATTCCCCCTAGGCTGAAAAATCTTTGTTTTTGAAAAGTGATTCCCATGTGAAATTGAAAACTGAACTTTGGGATTTTGTTATGATAGCATGATGAATGATAAGTTGGGGTGATAGGAAGCACACACTAGGGATAGTATCTCTTTCAAACAATTTGCATGAATGTCCAGGTGAGGTTTTGAGCCTCCAACATGTTTTAAATTGTGTGAAAATCACTTTCAAGTTGCACTTCCCTGGATTTGATTGAATCTCTTTTTGGTTTGCATGATTATATGTGTGTAGCAAGTGATTTAGGCAGTTTCTTTGTAAATAGCTACTTGGCCTGAATAAACTAATTCCTATTGCATGTTCCCTAGTTAGCCCTTTTGAGCCTATTAGCCTATTAGTTCTTGATAACCTAATGTTATAAGCCCAAAAATCTGGAAAACCATGTTAACCCGATCTTAGGATTAGGAGAGCATGTAATCTTAGAATGGGTGCAAGAACTAAAGTTTGGGGTGGCTGCAAGGTGTAACATGTTGTTGGGATGAAAAAAAAAAAAAAAAGAAGAAAAAGAAAAGAAAAAAAAAAAGAGTTGGAACCAAAAAGCTTGTGAAAGAAAAAAAAAGGGTACAAATGTTGAAAAAAAAAAATACAAAAATGCCAAAAAGAAATAAAAAGAGCTGTAGCCACCCAGAAATGTAAAGAAAAAAAAATTAAAGAAAGGAGCTTGAGTGAATTTCTATGTGTAAATATAGTTCATGCTCTCTTAGTTCCTAGGGTCTTCAGCTTAGTTCCTTTTGTATATCCTACCCTTAGCCAGGCCCCATTACAACCCAATAAAGACCTTCTGATGTTGCTTGCATGTTCTCTGTGGGAACCATTTTGAGATGAAAAGCAAATTTTTGGGAAGTGTACTTGAAAAGTGAAACTGAGTGCAAATTGTTAGCCTGACATAAACTGAGTGACTGAGTGAACAAATAATGACCTTGTGAGGAAGGCAGTTGTTTGGATTTGGTGATCTCCCTTTTGTGTGTAACTTAGATCCCCTGCTTAGATTTCTGATTGTTTTCATGATGAAACTCTCAAATGTTTAGAATAAATGAATTTGGGGATTGCTCTGTTTGAAAAGGGGGAAACAATGAAGAAAAACTGTTTTTGATGTATTGCTTGAGTGTGTGCAATGTTGATTGAATCTTTTGAGCTTGCCAGGTCTTGAGTCTTTTTGATTTTTGAGTCTTAGTTTGCTTGGGGACAAGCAAAGTTTAAGTTTGGGGTATTTTGATAAGCCTCTGGCTCATCTAGTTTTATAGCTAGTATGACCAGGGTTTTGTGCAAATTATATCGTATTTTCACCCAAATTAGATTAGATTGTCCTCAAGCAAGGTTTTGAGTCTCTAGAGTAGTTTTAAGTTAATTTAGCTAGTTTTAAGTCAAAATAATACACTTATGCTTATTTCCTTGTTTTCAGGTTAAGTAGAAGTTGAGAAAATAAAGAACAGGGGATTCGCCCCGCGAAAGCCATGCTCGCCTCGCGACCCCGAAGCCTGACTGTTCCAAGAAATTGCTAAGTCTCTGGGTCGCCTCGCGAAGAAGGTCTCGCCCCGCGAGTCTTCCAAATCTGAAAAAGTCAGAAACGATCACGGCTTGCCCGTGTTGAAGGTCATGGCCGTGGCAGTTTTGAAGCTGAAGAGTCTCGCCTCGCGAGCATCCCTTCGCCTCGCGAATATGAAAAAGTCAGAGAGCATCACGGTTAGGCCCTGATGGCCATAACGGGCGTAAGGAGGAAACTCTTCATATCCTCGCCTCGCGAGAGACACTTCGCCTCGCGAGAATGCCAAGGGTTGCTGACAGTTCATGAAATTCGCCTCGCGAATGTTTGTTCGCCTCGCGAGCCTTCTGAATTCTGAATTTGTATAAAAGGCTGTTCTGAACATTTTGTAAAGACTTTTGCTCCTCCAACTTTCTGATAAACATTTTTATTTGTGATTTCGTTATTGCCATGGAGCACTAAGTCCTAGGATTAGTCTACTGTTCGAGGATCCTATATACTTGAGGTTATGTAAATCTCTATTTTATTTACTTTTCCCTCTTCAATACCATACTTTGTATTTCTGTTTGCTTAATTCAGGAGTATACTGTATTGTATTGATTTATCTCTGGTGATATCATGTTCCTATAATTAATCGCATCTGCTTAATTTGCGTGTGTACATTTCGTGTTCGCTTAGTTCACGAAGGGCTTAATCCCGTTTGCTTAATTCGGGAATAGGGACATGTATCTGTGGTAGTAGTTTCGCTTGTAAATTGCTACTACAACCGGGAGGGGATAAGAATCTGCTTAGGGCTTGGGTTTACATTAACCAAGGATAGTTGGGAATTCTTGACAGTAGATTAATCGTTGTTTGATAATTGATAATCCCTTTTCAACTGCCTTGTTTTTGATTGCTCTGTTTTGTTTTTTTCTTAATTGCATTCCAATCCAAACCCCCCCCCCCCCCCAAAACTGATTTTTGGTGAAAGATAATATTCTCAGAGTCCTTGAGAGACGACATCCGAGTTGTCGCATTATACTACACTTTTAAACCCGCTCGTCCTTTTTGGCGCGTGCGCGACAGCGCGACCACATGTCAATTTCATTAATCTTGGTTAAACATCCATATCGTACAATTAAGGGAAATTAATCCTTTAATCCCAGTTTCATTTAATTGTCCCTAATCACTCATAGATTAATCCCTAGGGTCTAAGACTAAACTGTTTGGCATAAACCTCACACTCGGTACTATCATTCAGATTTATGATCAAAGGAGAACAACCTATCTTAACATTATTAACAAATTTAATGTATTATAACGTTCACGACATATATCCATCAACCAATAACATCATGATATCATCATTATAATAATACACTCATACATCATCAATTCAACATGTTATGGCAAACAACATTATCATCAATAACAATCATGCCAACATCATCATAAACAGTTTAACATCCAATAGAAATTAGACATATAGGCATACAAACATGTTATTAAACATAAAGGGTTATGGGAACCCTTCGTCTTACGCTACCCCTAAGCCTACATACTCATAATATTCCTTCTCCCAGGGTATGAAGAATTCCTGTTAAACTGAAGACGATCCTAAACTGGTTCCCTCGAATGGCTCGACGAACATTCCCAAGCCTTGGCCAACACAGAAGGGTTAACCAATTAGTTCCCAATTCATGAAAAAGAAAAGGAAACAGAAGAGGGGAGGACCATTACCTTTTCTAATTGGCACTAATGAGTGATTGTACTCTCTCAACTACGAACGGAACAACAAACAATGATTGGGTTTAAAGGGGAAGAATGAGAGAGGCTGCCGTCAAACTGTGGGTTGTCTAAAGTGCCAATTTGGAGGGTTTCACTCGTAACCCTCGCTGCTAGCAATCTATATATAGACTCTTAGCAGTGAATAGAAGCGATCCATCATTTTTCTTGACATTATACATGTTCTTATCAAAAGAAACAGCATATCCACTATCACATAATTGACTTATACTTAGCAGATTATGTTTAAGACCATTAACCAAGAGAACATTGTCAATGGAGGAAACATATACCAGTGATCTTCCCTTTCTGGTTTCCTCCAAATGTGACCCAGCCACCATCTTTGGCTCTAAGTTCTTGGAACATACACCTTTCTCCTGTCATGTGTCGTGAGAACCCACTGTCCAAGTACCAAGATGTTTGTTTCTTTCCTGTTGTTAAGAAAATCTGCAACAGGGATTATCTTATCTTTAGGTACCCAAAATGACTTGGGTCCTTTCTTGTTAGTAATCACTTGACGAGACTGCTTTCCATGCTTATTATGTATGCATCTAGATGTAGTATGCCCATTCTTTCCACACACTTTGCAAAAGGTGTTGGACGAGCCAGACTTGGTTTTAGCATGTTTAGCTTGAGCTTTTGAAGCTCTATGCTGTGTATGTGGTGTTGACTTTTGGTGAGATGCTTCTTGCTTCTCTTTGTCATAACCAATGCCAGATTTATCATGTGGTGACCTAGAGTACCTTAAAATGAGACTAAGTTTATCTGAGCCACCTACAAGCTTTGACAGAGAGTCTGTCAGATATGTCACATCTTGTTTCAGTTTTGTAATTTCACAAGAAACATCAGGCACACACTCCATTTTGTCATCTAGACTGACATTCACTGATTTTAGTATGTCATTTTCATCTTTAAGGTTTTGTTTCTCAATGCAAACCCTATCATATTCTCTAGACAGTCTAGAAAATTTCTTTTTGAGACTCATATACTCTCGAGACAATATGGACGACTCATACAACAATTCATCGAAAGCATTTTGAAGAGTGGACGGGTCAGAGTCCATTACCTCAGCATCAGTGTATTCACTTTCTGATGCAGTGTCTGCCATGAGACAGATGTTTGCCTCTTCCTCAGCATCATCTTCTTCATTTGATGAAGATAGATCCAGATCCTCCCACGTAGCCATTAAACCTTTCTTATTTTTGAAGAATTTATTTTTATCCTTCAGCTTAGGACAATCGGCTTTAAAATGGCCAAGCTTCTTGTATTCAAAACACAAGGGTGGACCTTTTTCCTTGGAGTCTGACTTCTCCTTAGAAAACTTTTTGTTAAATTGCTTCCTTCTGAAACCACCTTTCTTTCTCCACATATGTTGAATTTTTATGGAGATGAAAGATAGTTCATCCTCATCTGACCCTTCATCACTGTCTGAAGGTCCAGTATCATCTGATGATTCAGCAACTTTGAGGACTTTTGATGAACTTGCTTTCTTTGCCTTTAGGGCAATAGATTTTCCTTTTCTAGAACTTTCTTCTTCATTTAGTTCAAGTTCATGAACTTTGAGTGATCCAAGGAGCTCTTCTAGAGAAAGTATTCAAGTTTTTAGCTTCCTGAATAGCAATAACTTTGGGTCTCTATTGTTTGGATAAGCTTCTCAGAATTTTCCTGACATGGTCTCTATTTTCATAGACTTTACCAAGAGATCTGAGACTATTGGTGATAGTTTGGAATCTACCAAACATTTGATCTATTGTTTCATGTTCACCCATCTTGCATCTTGAATAGCTTATACTGGTGAACCAGCATACGTATTTTTTATTCTTTCACTTGTGAGGAACCTTCATGAGCTAAGGCAAGCGTATCCCAGATTTCTTTGGCAGTGTTGCAATTGTGAACCTTGTCATGTTCAGACCTAGTGATGAAACACATCAAATAATGTTTAGCTTTGAGATTAAGTTAATGTTTTACCTTTTGATCTGCAGTCCAATCTGCTATAGCAACAGTAGCTCCATTTTCATTTCTGGGCTCAGTATAACCAGTTTCAATGAGCTCCCAGATTTCTAGACTTTGTGCATCCAAAAATGCCATCATCCTCTTCTTCCGGTAGTCATAGTCAGTTCCATCGAAGATAGGAGGTCTGTTGATAGCTTGTCCTTCGGTATCCATGGTTGTTGGATCGTACTCCCTCAACACTTGTTAGATGCTCAACCCTTTCGAGGCTGAGCTCTAATACCAACTGAAGTTGACACAGGCAAACACTAGAAGGGGGGTTGAATTGTGTTTATTAATAATTTTTCTAAAACAACCTTTTAAAACTGTTTTTCTCACACAAGGATATTTAAAGCAGATGCACACATTGAAAATGAACTTTTGAAACTTAATAAAAACAATATCAAAACATCACAGTCAGTATAAATAAATAAAGCTGTAAGAGTTTAAGGATAGAATATTCACACAGATGATTTTATCCCGGTTCACTCTCTTCCAACCAAGAGCTACGTCCAGTCCCTTCGACTTGAAGGTTTTATCCACTATTTCACCAAATAGACTACAACCAAGTATTCAACGCCTCTCCAGGCTACAAGTATTCCTTTCTTACCAAGCCTCTTCAGGATCTAACTCTAACAGAGAGATTTTAACTAAAGATCTTCTTAACTCACTATGTGTGAGGATATGAAAGTTTAAGATCTGTTGAATATTTTCACAATATTCAAACCAAAGATTACAGACTTTTGCTTTTGAAAGAATGAAAGGAATGAGAGCTTGTTCTCGTAAATATTGGATTGACAAAAGTTGTTCTTCAGTGCCTGAGGTCTTCTATTTATAGTGACCTTCTTCTTCTCTTGAAAAGCTTCAATGGTCATTTTGAATTTCCCATTTAGAGATAGCATTGAATGCAAAATATCCATTGTGACTGATGGCTTGATCGTGGCCATGCTGAAATATACTCTTGATTATCAGGGTAGCACAAAATGGAGGCTCACTGCTTTGAGCATTTACAGCAGAAAACATTTTTTTTCTTTGTGTAACTTCCAGCTTTTTCCAGCCATAAAGTTGTCAACATACAGATCGTTTTGTATTTCCTCATTGTACTTTGTTGCTTTTTGTATTTCCTCGATGGTACTATTTTTTCTCACAAGGAAACAAAGCATTAAACAGATAAAACAAATGAGAAGAACAAAAAATTCTTTTGAAATAAATATTAATCATTTGAAATAAATTCATTGTGGATTGGATTGCATTTATTCATTTTAGAAGAACATACAAGTGATGGAAACTCGTCTAACAAAAAAAACTCCGTCTACTTATTTGTATGTGAAACTAAGTCTATTCACTCTTTCATTTTGCTCGTCCACTGACGTGGCATATATATCCTCTCGTCTACTCAAGTCTTTGGACTTGCTATATCTCAGTGAGTTATTCTGATCTCCATCTAATGACGTGGCGATAAAAGTTCGTCTACTCAAGAGAAAAGTTTTCGTCTACTTATTATTTTAATTTCTCTATCTACTTCAATTATATTAAAAGCTCTCGTCTACTTAAGTTCCAGTCTACTCAAATAAATAAATAAATAAATATTTTTACCAAACATTGAGCAGCTCGTCTATGGACGTGGATTCACAATATCAAGTCCAAGCAGATATATATATGGTAACTTCATCAAAGTTTCCATAACTTATAAAATTCAAGTAATCCTGCAAAAATAGATAACCTTGTTAGATCTCAACTAACACTTTACCAAGCAAATTTAATCATTTTGTTAACATCAAAACTTAGAGATTAATTGAATCCAAATCACTTTGGTTCCAACATCACTCGTAACCCTCACTGCTAGCAATCTATATATAGACTCTACACTGAGCACGGTCGTGCTCAACTTAGCATCACAGAGACGCGTTTACACCTGAGCACGGTCGTGCTCCCTATTAAGCACGGTCGTGCATGTGGCTCAGGTAACCACAAGACACGTGCATCAAGCACAGACGTGCTGATACGTGAGCACGAGCGTGCTCATGCGTTAGGAAGGGATTTTTAGCTTAAAAACTCCACTTAGCCCTTTTCTAAACATCCTAAACAAACAAGGTATACACAACAAGCGCTTATAAGAAAAACGGGGTGTTACATGTTGTATGTTATTTGGTATGCTTACGTACTAGATAGAACAATGTAAAATTTGCTAAAATATCCTTTATGACCAGCCTACCAAGGAAAATCTAAAAAAAAATAAAAAAATCCAAATAAGCAACTATCACAAAATAAAAGGACTAGAACATTGTGTGTGTCCTCAACCTACACATGCGACGAAGGAGACGAAGCAGGATAGCAGTGGCCGACAGTTATGATCCATGGTGACACATGCACGAAGCTCGAAGAAGATGGAGGTGAGGATGTCGATATGGTGCGGCTCGCGGTGGTCTGAGCAAGAGCGAGGTATGATGGTGGTGATGCCGTCTAGCTCACATGAAAGTCGCGATGGTGATGTTGGTGTGCTTGACTGGTGGTTCGCACGATTGACTTTGTAGTGGTGATGATGTTGGCCGGTGCTGCACATTTGGTTCGTATCTTCTATGTAGCGGCGAGACAATGACCGAAGGATGAAAACATGGGGTTGCTGGGAGAGGTGAAAAAAGTGCAACAAAGAGAGACCGGGGTGGGTGGGTGGGTGGGTGGGTGGGTGGGGGGATGGAAATGATATTTTTGACATTTCAATTGCATTGCAACTGGGACAAAAAGTTGTCTCTTGGTTTAGTGAGTAATAAGAATTTGGGTTTTGTGCTGTCTCTCATTCCTCTTTTTGTCATGTCCTCTAACCACTTTTTAAATCAAACACAGAACAACTACTTTTGTGTTGTTCTGACCCTTACTTTTTTACAAATCAAACGAACCCTAAAATACTATTATGCTCCTTTAACTTATTTTAGGTTTTATTTTGGTTTTTTAAAACTAATAAATGCTCGTGTAAAATCCCAATTTGGTCCATTAAATTGTAAAAGTGTATCAATTTAGTCCCTCGCATTTACAAAATTCCAAATTCATCCCCGAAGTTGTCAATCGTTAATCAACTTGGACCCCCGTCAGTCCCTGTTACTTAACAGTGTTAACGATGCTGATATGACATGTTATCTGTATGGGTGACACCCATGTCAACGCACAACTGGTCTCCATGTTATTGGACCTAATTGCACCATATTTCAGAGACATGCTTGAGACAAATGGATACATGGCATGAAATGGAAGAAGGTGACCACCACCCCACCCTCCTCCTGAGATCTCAAATCCATCTTCCCTTACATCTTTCCCCACCTCCTCACCACCCTCCTTTCCCATCTCATCCTCCTTTTCAATATCACCCTCCAAATCGCCCTCCCCTCCATTTCCCTCTAACCAAACACTATCTAAAGTTAGTTTAAGTAAATAATAGATATTGCTTTAGAGATCATTTTTCAAATAAGGGGTATGTAGCATAATGAGGTATGGCCAATTACAATTAGATGGTAAAAATTGTACAAATACAAAATTGTCATGTATATAATTATGTATGTAGCATCGTTGGTTCAAATTTTGTATACACGATTTCAGTTTTATGAGTTTTTGAAAAGCATTAGCAATTGGTTAGAGTTGTGTATCTCAGTCCTTAAAATCATTGCACAAGCTTTCCTAAGAATTAGAAATAGGATAATCGACTTGTGAAATGCTACAATTATTTATAGAAAATGACATCTTACAAAATATCTAAACACCACACCATTAGTCAAACTGATTCAACTTGTTTGGTTAAAACGAGTGTGATGGGTGGTTGATAAAATTTTCAAAAATTCAATGACAACTTTGGCAGTATTGGAAGCTGCAAGAGGCCCAAATATTTGAATGGGATTTGCTTCTTCCTGTTCTCCTGCTAAATCTGATAGGCCTCTAATGACAATCACTGGGAAAGCATTGGACAACCTAGTCTGCAAAACCCAATACTATCAATTAGAAAGAAAGAAAGAAAGAAAAAAACAAAAGGGTTTGCATAGTTGGTTTATTATTTATATAATAAAAACATAGGTAAAGAATTAAAAAGATAAGAAAATTTACCATTACTACTGCTGAACTCTCCATATCGTGTGAGGTAACTTGAAAAGTATGGTACAAAAAGTTCCGATAAGCTGAGTTGTCAAAAAAAAAAGCTGGAGTTGACACAACGATCTAGTTGTATGCCCTAAAAAATAAATTGGGTTCATTTCATTTTACTTATTTTACTAAGAAAAGTGGGAAACATACTACAACTATACAACTCTTGAAAGAGTTTCAATATTGTATTTCCGGAATTGATACTTAGACTCTTCCCTTGTATTTTGCTATAATTAAAAAACCTTTTTTTTAACCTGCTCTTTAGATTTTTATTTTATATTTTTCCAAACTAAAAATTGGTTTTCGTATGATCTTTAACACCCTTGAATTTGATTATTTCACATCTAAGCAAAAGAACAAGAGGCATTACACGTTATGGATTTTGAGAATGTCAACAAAATTTTTGATGAAGAATTAAGTTTCATACTGAGACTACCATATCTGTCATATGCTGACATTTCTTTTAAGGAATCAAGAAAAAGTGAAAATGTTAACAAGTGTTTTTGGTGTATTTAATATTTGAAAAAAAAATGAAATATTTAGTTTTTCTATAAAAATTTGTTTTTCTTGATTACTTAAAGAGTGCCCTAAAGACACTCATTAGTATTACCCTTCTTTTAATACCAATCCAATATATGAAATTAATGGCTAACATGTTGAAATTACCAAGGCAGAAGTGGCAATGATTGAAAAACCTTAAGGTCATAGAAGTGTCAAACCTTCAAATTTCCAGCAAGTTTTAGCCACTAATGAGTGGTATTTACCCGGACTACACTTTGAGGTGTATTGAGGTGTATTGGATATATTTGTTGAAAAACGATTTTAAAATAATTTATTTTGTTTGGATGATGTAAAAATAATTATTTTTATATAATAAATTACGAGAAAGAGTATGAAGTTATTTGTTTATGAATTGAAGGCTTAAATTTTTATTTGTTTATAATATTGGATTTTTCTTATAATTAGATTTATTTGTTTATAATTTTTACCGTTTGGCCTGATAGATGACTCCATTCTTATTCAAAAAAAATTGTCTCTCAATCAAATTAAACTCTCCAGAACCTTCTACTATTCTCTCGTCTCACCCTCAAAAAAATAGCAGCTCCATTTATCATTTTCTCTCAACCACTTTCACCTCACTCTCTCAAAATTTCTTTCACTAGATCTCTCCCAACACTCACCCTTCCCTGTTTCTCCCTTCATACTTCCTCTTTCTCTCTGTTTCTCCCTTCGCTCGGCTCCCTTCTCTGTTCTTTGTTCAACCCTTTCTCCCATCCATCAGTGGGAGGTCCCCTAAGGTGCGGCCGTGAGCTCTAACACAGGAGTGCCTATGAAGTTTCCGTCGTGCGTCGGAGCTGCGGCCATGCTTGGAGGTAGCGACCATGGCAATCATTCACCCCACACCCTCACACTCTCCCCCTCACCCCAGACCCGTAAACAACCTTCTCACCTCCTCCCTTGCATGGATCGGTGGCTGACGCAAGCGGTGGTTCCGGCGGTGCTGCTACGCGGCGGTTCTGGTGATGCTCCTCTCAGATCTAGGATTTTCTTGATATGCTTCTACTTGTTCTAAGGAAGCTGACACTGGTTGTGAAGAAAGAACGGAAAGAACTGGGTGGGGGCAAAAACGGAAAGAATGAAAATGGTTGTGAATCATCTAAAATAATTTGAGCAGATAGCTCACAAAGGCAGCTTATCAGAAAACAGCTGAAAACCCTACAAAACAGCTTCTTTAACATTTCAATTTTTTTCCCAAACACAATACTTAATTCACAAAACAGCTGAATGGCTCTAAAACAGCTGAAATGTTTCAAAATAAGCTGTCCCAGACATACTCTAAGAGTGTGTTTGGGAAAACCGGAAAAAAAAGATTATGCTGATAATCTGTTTTCAAATAATCGATTATTATGATAATCGATTATAATCATAATCTATTTTCGTTTGGGTATGTTTACTGAAAAGCTATTTTAAGATAATCTATTTTGTTTGGGTGATGTAAAAATAATCACTTGTTGATAGTAAATTACCAAAAAGGGTATGAAGCCATTTGTTTAAAATATTTGTTTTTCTTTTAACAATAGATTTTTTAATATCTTGTCTTCAAAATTATTTATTATAAAAATATCATTGTTTATTTATTTTTTTGTTACATGTTTATTGTTTTTTGCGGTTTACTTTACTAATCTTTTCTGGAAACTGAAGTCAGTCATATTCATCAGTCACCCTCCCCCTCACAAAACACTCTAACCCCCACCCTCACACTCTCCCCCTCACCCCAAACCCGTAAACCCACCCTCACACTCTTCCTTGCATGTATCGGTGGCTGACTCGGGCGTTAGAAGGTGGTGGTTCCGGCGGTGCTGGTACACGATGGTTCCAATCCCTCACTCTCCCCCTCACTGTCATCCCAAACCCGTAAGATTGAAGAGGGAAACGAAAACATATGTATATTCATGGATTTTTTTCATTTTCATTTTTTTTTAGATCTGTATGTTCATGGATTTTTTCAGATTTTTCCAGATCTGTATATTCATTTTTTTTTCCGATTTTTCATTTTCATTTTTTTTCCACATCTGTATATTCCTGGATTTTTTCATATTTTTCCAGATCTGTATATTCATTTTTTTCTTCCATTTCTGATATTTGATGAGCCCTCATCATTCCATTTCTACATTTCGGTTGTTCTTCTTGCTTCCCTCGCTTTTCTGTTGCAAAAACTACCCCGCGAAAATGTTTGCTATAGGTGGGAATCGTTGGGAGCTGAGGACAATACGGGAAACTGTTAGAGCATGTGAACATAACAGCGTTTTATCACCCAAAACAGTCCAGTCCATGAGCTTATAACAAAACAACGTTTTCCAACCCTAAACAGCTTTTTAGAAATTTAATTTTTTTACCCAAACATGAGTCCGTGATTACAAAATAGCTTATTTTTCTAGAAACAGCTGAAATGTCTCAATTTTAGCTGTTCCCAAACATGCTCTAAGTAGCAAAGAACCAAATTCTCTATAATATTATGGTGTTGTTAAGCAGTGTCATAACGACATTACTTAAAAAATTAAAAGGAGGTAAGTATGTATTAGAAAACTAAATATTACAATTTATCAAATAAAATAAAATAAATAAATATGATACTTGTCAATATATTAAATACATCATTTCTAATACAAATTTATTTATTTATTCTTTAACAAGTATCCTTAAGATATTGATTACCATTTGTCTTAAAAAAAATGAATAAGGGCTCATTTTGGTAAATGTTTAATTAAGCGTTTATTTAATAAATTTTTTTTCAAACAAACTAAAAGGAACTTATGCCTTATAGAAAGATCATAAATTATTTTTATAAGTTGTTTCCATAAATTTATTTACATAAATTATTTTTTTAAATCCAAATAAGTTTACTGCAAGCTCTTCGAAAGATTCCCTAACCCGAGGACAAGGCGAAGGGCAATGAAGTGTAAACATCAATTGATGAACAAGTTATCAAAATTCATATTTGACATTTTGAGATAACTTTGGCAAAATGATTTATAACAATTTAAATAATTATTGATAACACAAACTAAAATTTGATAAATTTTATGTCAACTCATTTGTCATGATCACCATAGGTTTTACATTCCAAGTATAATTTTATCCCAGTTATGTCAACTCGAATGTATAACTACTCTGTTTAAAATTAATTATAATCATAAATGAAGGGTTTTAACCACATGCATTTAATGTATTTACAAAATACTCATTTGATGTAAATTTAAAATCACCATTTGATGTCTGATAAAAAAAAACACCATTTGATACTAGTCATAATCCAGAATCTTAGTCATTAGAAAAAATGTCACTACAATATTATTGAGATTTAGTAAAAATTATCAACAAAATGTTACTATTTGCATTAGTAACATTTTGATAAGTATTATATATTAGCCATATTACTAAAAGGTTTTTAACAACATTAATTTTAACATATCATCGGCAACATTTTAAAAATGTTACTAATTAAACATTTTTGTAACATTTCACAAATGTTACTAATTTAGCTTTTTTTAGTAACATTTCAAAAATGTTACTAATTACTTTTCCATTGTTATGCGTGTCGAACCAGAGGAACCCCAATCCAGACCTATTTCAAAAGCAGGTTCAAGTGTTAGTGTTGAAGAATCTATAAGTTGATTTTGAAATAGTCTAAAAGAAAATGTGTCTACAACATCAGACCAAATTCTAAAACATAATCATCATTCACAAACTTCAATTATTTATCTAATCTAATGTGGAGTTTTTCTTGTCAGGAAAAAAAAAAAACTAATCTAATATGGAAAGTGCTAACAAACCAGTAAAATACATCCTTTATCTGCCAATGGCAGATGTCGCTAACTAAGATATAATATAGAGATAATGTAACACAAATATTTCTGGACAGAAATTGCTACTTTCTTCTGCCCAAAAAGAAACCATCTCTTCATATTTTCATGTAATGCTATCAAACAAGACAGTCCGATGCGTTGCCATCCGTTGCCTTCACTCACTTCATGCCCATTCATACAAACTAATCTTAGTCAATCAAACACTCAAATGCAAATACATCTTCTGCTAACACTCTTTTCCCAATAGGCATCCCTTATTCCTGAAGAAAAAAAAACCGGAGAGTGACGGTTTGGAAAGAGAAGACCTAGTTCCGGTGGTGCTAATTCTTCCTCTACCACTATGAACCAATCGCGTCGATGCAGTCACCACTAACAGAGGCAGTGGGCGCGGAGACAACACAAAAGGGCACAGCTGCAAAAAAAAAAAAGGACTAAATAATAATTTCAAAGTAAACCTGTTGTCCAATTTAACTGGTTACATTTTTGTATTATGCGAGAACATCTCAATGTTGCTTAAATAATTAATAAATCGGACGGCCGACACTACTGGTTTTTGTGCGAAATTAGGACTACATGGATATACCATTAAAACACATACTTCATTCTAGAATCCACCGTGTCTGATGAGCTTTTGATATAATCAACCTTGAGTAGCTTTTGTCCTCCTAACAGGCTTCTATCAAGTTTCAACATGGAAGCAATCGTGCTAGTTTTTTTTTTATAGCAAATCGTGCTCGTTACATCTATGATATGTAATAATTTCTTATGGAAATGGTCAATTAATCATTGAACAGTTCATTGCAACGAAGAATTGAAATTTGAAGATCTATCAAATATGTTGTAGTCAATCTTAAAGATGTTGTGTTCATCTCATGTGGTCTAATGATACAAATATATATATATATATATATATATATATATATATATATATATATATATATATATATATATATATATATATATATACTTCTCATATTAAAAGGAAGATTCACTGGGGTAGTTTTTCCCTCCACAATTGGGCTTAAATTTGTAATTTAATCTGTAATTTAATATCTTATAATTGTTTTAATATCTCATAAATTATTGCATTGACTCACGCATGTATTTTGGGATTGACTTCTTTCTAATTCCCACGTTTCTAAATAAAACATAAGTTAAAACATTAAATTATTAATTTAAAATTGGAATTTATCTTCTTATATTAAAAGGAAGGTTAGCTGGGGTAGTTTTTCCCTCCACAACTGGGGTTAAATCTGTAATTTAAAAACCAAAAGTTACACCTTTCTAATTGCTATGCTCATAAATAAAATTGAAAACTTGCATATCCAATTTGAAAACTTTCTAATTGTATTATATAGAACGGATTTAGAAACTTGCGTATCCAATTGTAAAAGGGTTCCAATAGCAAAAACTTTTAAGAGTAATTTACATTCAATTACATTTTAAACTATAATTTTTCTTATATTAAAAGGAAGGTTTGCTGGGGTAGTTTTTCCCTCGACAACTGGGGTTAAATCTGTAATTTAATATCTTATAATTTTTTTAATATCTCATAAATTCTTGCATTGGCTCATGCGTGTATTTTGGGATTACTTCTTTCTAATTCCCACGTTTCTAAATAAAATAATAAGTTAAAACATTAAATTATTAATTTAAAATTGGAATTTATAATTTTGAAATAGAATTGTAATTTTGTTTAAGCAAAAAATGGATTGCTAAGGCATCACAATAGAGCAAGACATCCTAACTAGGTTGGCACCCCAGGCTCTACCAATCATCTGCAGCAAACCGTAAATTCATAGATCAAATAAAAAATAAGGAATACAAAAACATGGGGGGACATCAATCAAACCCATGCGAAAGGAAACATTATTTGAATCTAAAATTGGGTAGACCCAACCTATTAAGGTAAAAGTCTATCCTAATGAAATCAGGTATCAAGTCCCACCACGAGAAACATTTAGACAACACACCATGGGAAGCTAATTTGTCAGAACAAATATTTCCTTCCCTATAAATGTGAGAGACTTTAAACTGCATAGTAGAAGTAATAATAAGATAATTCTTCCATTTATTCCTCAATCTCCAAGGAACTATCTGAGGATTTGAAAAAGCTTGAATTACTAAAGAAGAATCACTTTCCAACCAAAGTCTGTGTCAACCCCTCTCATAAGCCACCTCAATAGTACACATGGCTGCTAATAACTCTGCATGAACAACCAAGAACCGCACCACTTTTATCTCTAAAAATAGCTCCTCCTCCAGCATGACCAGGAAAACCTTTGGCTGCACCATCTGAATTAACCTTGATCCAACCACAACAAGGAGGAATCCAATCAACTTGTAAAATTTTTGGAGCTGCCCCTGGATGACCTGAAATCCCAAAGCAATTTAAAAAGGAGTGCTCTTGCATAGAAACGCCTATACTATTCTTGGACAGATTCCCTGTGGGAGAGATTGAAGCAACCACCATGCTAGTAGTGGTTTTGAAAGAAACAAGTTTATTGTCAAACCTCAACTTGTTTCTACAAAACCAAATGATCCAAAGAATGTTAATAAATGCTGCACATATGACATCTTTCATTTGCATACTCCAGCCTTTTTTTCAAGCAGAAAAAGGGTTTCCAAAGAGGAGGTATCAATAGACATTTGCAGGGACGAACCAAGCTAGAGCCAAAGGGACCTAGCAAATTGACAATTAAGGAAAAGGTGCTCTGAACTTTCAGCATCTTTATAGCATAAACTGCAAATAGACACAATCACACAACCTCTCTTATGAAGATTCTCATCCGTTGGCATTCTATTACAAATCAATCTCCAAGCTATAAAAGACTTGGATGGGGGAATAAGAGAATTCCAAATCAAGTTACACCAAGGAACAACCGGCTTGGAAGGCTTAAAATGCAAAAAAGCATCTTTTAAAGCAAGGCTGCCAACGATGGAATGCTTCCAAACAAATTGATCAGCTGCACA
The DNA here is from genome assembly GCA_030762895.1 of Sophora flavescens. Taxonomy (NCBI): domain Eukaryota; kingdom Viridiplantae; phylum Streptophyta; class Magnoliopsida; order Fabales; family Fabaceae; genus Sophora; species Sophora flavescens. Next base: position 61,304,577 of record CM061069.1, read on the forward strand.
AAATTTTGAAATAATGATTTGTCTAATATCATTCACAATTTCTGGGAAGCGAGACAGCAAAGGAGCTGAAATCATCCATTTGTTATCATGTATAATGTCTGCCACAAAGGCTTTAAGGAACTTATGCAGATGAATAGGAATATGCATAGAATCAACCAAAGGTCTACCTAACCATTTGTCCAGCCAAAAGTTGGTATTTCTTCCATCCCCATGCTGCCAAACAGAATTGGACATAACAGAATTTAGATTCACCTTGATTCGTGGCCAAATTGAAGACTTGATATACTTAATAATTGGCTTATTAAGGAGAGTAAATATTGATCTAAAGAAAACTGCCCACTCCTCATTAGAGGAAAACATTCCAAGAGAGCTTTAAAAGGGCTGCATCATTTAAAGTCCTAATAGACTTGATTCCAAGACCACCTTCCTTAGTAGGTAAGCATAAATTTTTCCAAGCAATAGTAACCACTTTCCTTTTATTGATATCACCAGCCCAAATAAAATTCCTAATGCACTTATCAAGGTGCTTAAGAAGAGAAATATGTCAAACATAGACATGGAAACTATGGAGGAGCATACTTTGGATGACAGATTTGATAAGCTCCACTCTGCCCATTATAGAAAGGAGAGAACCCTTCCAATAAGCTAGTTTAGAAGTGATCGTATCAGCAATATGTTGCAAATGAATCTTCCTAGGCTTACCTTTAAAAAGATGAACTCCCAAATAATTAAATGGAAGAGGGCCAGCTGAGAAACCAAGTAAATTAGCCAAAAATGCTGTTTTCCTAGCTGAAATACTTCCAGAGTAGAATTTGCACTTACTCGGACTAAGATTTTGACCAGAAGCTTGGCTGTAATCTTTAAACAAATTCACTAAGGCTTCAAGATTCCTTTTGGTCCCTTTGTAAAAAACCAATATGTCATCTGCATGTAAAACATGGCTTGGAGTAGAAAAGCCCTTAGGGCCCGTGATAGTATTTAAAAGACCAGATTCAACCAAAAAAAGTGATTCCCTTGCTGAGAACATCTTCTGCAATGCAAAAGAGAAGAGGAGATAAGGGGTCTCCTTGCCTGACCCCCCTTTTACAGTTAAAAAAACCCACAGGTCTGCCATTAACCAAGAAAGACAACTTGGCCGACTGCAAGATTGTCCTTATCAAGCTACAAAAGTCGTCATTGAAACCAAAGGCCACTAAAACATTAGGCAAGAAATCCCAGTCCAGCGTGTCAAAGGCTTTTTTAATGTCCAACTTAAGAGCAAGATTACCTCCAAAAGCCTTATAATCTAACAAATTTATAGCTTCTGATGCAGTGCAAATGCAATCCTGGTTATGCCTCTCTCTAATGAAACCCCTTTGCTGTTTAGAAATGATTTTAGGGGCAATGGAAGCTAGCCTATCAGCCAAAACCTTTGTTATAATTTTAAATTGGACATTGGCCAAAGCAATAGACCTAAAATCTTCTATTCTATCCGCTCCAACTATCTTAGGAATCAGAACAACAAGATTAGAGTTCAGATTTGGAAGCATCCAACCTTGAGAGAAAAATTGGAGCATCGATCTGCAGACATCAGTCCCCACAATACCCCAAAAAGCTTGATAGAAACATCCGCCAAAACCATCAGGACCCGGGGCACCATCCCTATTTAAGGCAAAAACAGCATCCTTAATTTCCTCACGAGTAGGCATCTTGCTTAACATATTATTATCATCAGAAGAAACTAAGGAAGGAACCACTGAGCTGATCAAATCATTAGGGATACAATCATTGCTAGAGGCATAAAGAGAGGAATAGTAACTCAAAACATGATTTGCTATAGCTTCATTGTCATCCAAGATCAAATCACCATTCTTTAGCACCGACATAGATTTAGTAACCTGTCTAATTTTTGTAACTCGATGGAAAAAACCTGTATTTCTGTCTCCTTGGCAATGCCAACTAACTCTAGACTTTTCCTTCCAAAATTATTCTTCAAAGGACAAAGCCTGTTGCAACTCCAACTGAGCAGCAACTTCCTGCACTAGCAAGTCGTCAGAAGCACCCGCAACATCAATTTGTTTTTGAATATTGTTAATAGCAGCAAAAGCATTTTCAACTCTTAAGTGAACATTTCCAAACACCAGCTTATTCCAATTTTTTAACTCAACTTTAACAGCCTTCAATTTTTGAGAGAGAATGTACATAGGACAACCTTGGACTGCTCTCTGCCAAACATCAGAAATTAGCCTTTTGAAATCATGATGCATCAACCACATTTTATGGAATTTGAAAGAGGAAGGAAATGATTGACTTCCATTATTAGAAACTAGCATCAAGGGAAAATGATCTGACTTGGACCTGACTAAAGTACAGCAAGCCGAGGAACTCCAAAAGTCCAGCCAACTGTCATTACAAATACTTCTATCTAGCCTCTTTTTAGTAAGAGCAAATCCTCTTCTCCCATTACTCCAAGTAAACTCAACTCCCCGAGTAATCATATGAGTTAGCTTATCCTTATCGGTAAAAGATTGAAAATCATCAGAAGAACTTCTAAGAGGCAAGTATGAACCTCTCACTTCATGAGAACCAAGAACATCAATAAAGTCTCCTACGAGACACCAAGGACCAGGATTAGATGCTTGAAGATCATGCATGTCTATCCAAAGTTGTCTTCTAACTAAATAGTTGGTACTAGCATACACTGCACTAACATAAACAGACTTCCCCTCAATTGAAACTGAAACTGAAACCTGTTGAGCAGTGTTAGAAATGACAGTAGGAGTATAATTTCCTTTACATACTCCCCAAAGATTTGACAAAAGGCCATTTTTATCATTAGCAATAAAGGACTTAAATTCAATTCCCTCCAAAAAGATAAAGGAACATCATCAGTAGGAATCCATGGTTCAGCAATAAAAACATATCAGGCTTATGAAGAAGGCAAAAATTTTTCAATACTAACCTGGTAGTAGGGTTACCAAACCCTCTACAGTTCCAAAAAATCACCTTCATTAAGCAAAATTTTGAATTCCACCCCTGGGCAGGGTACGGTTCCTTACAGCCCGCTGTTTCTGAACGGCTTTCTTTCTCATTTTCTTTTTGAGACTTGGTCAATACAACAGTGATGTCTTCATTAGGTCTTTGCTTCTCAGCATCCTGTAGATACTTACTGGGGTCAACATTCGGTTGAGGAATTGAGCTTTTTTCCTCAATATCATTATCTACATTATCACTCTAGAGAGCACCTCCAATCCTCAGATCCTTGGCTAAAACATGATTAGTGAATTGAGAAACTGGAGTCACAACAATATCAGCTAGATTTAAACCAGAGGCTACTTTAGAAACAACAACATCCTGATCTGAAGCAGGATCAGAGGAGACGATTGCTCTATAGAATCACTAGACATGGAAACATTAATATGAGAACATAAAGAGTCTTCCACCACAGTTTCACTATCAAAATCAACGTTCCTATTAGTTTGACCATTTAAATCTTTTGGAGAAATATTATCCTGGGCTGCAAGAGAATTGATATTCTGATTATCCATGCTACAACCTTCCACTGCATTCTGACCAATAAAACCAAGCAAGGGATTTGGATCAGCTAACATCTCTTGCTGCAATTGCAGAATTTGTTGGGGAGTCTTTACCACTGAAGAAATAATTTCATCTTCCACAAAAGGTTGTTGATGATCTGCCACCAAAGGCCGTTGAAGAGCATTTGATTCCTTCACCACCAAAGGTTGCTGCTGATCAACCTTCTTTTCCTGATTGGAAACTTGTTTATCAGTATGATCACTTTCCTTACTATTATCCCTCCCAACGGCTTTAGGAACATATTTCATAACAGTCGTAGGGACTGAGATAGTTAATTTTTAACTGAGATAGTTAATTTTTATGGATTTCCATCCTTTCCATTAGCATCACTCATCATCTTAGTACTCTTTCTACAGTTAGCATCAGAGTGTCCAATTGACTGATAGCTATAACAAAAAGCTGGAAAGTTTTCAAATTCCAAATACACAAAAAAGTGAAACCTTCACGTTTCACCATGATTTTCTCTCTTAATTCACTTCTAAGGTTAAGATCTACAAGAACCCTTGCAAAGTGGCCAAAGGTTCTCTTATTTGTTGCATCATCCAAAGCAATAGGGGTTCCAATACCTCCAACGATTGCAAAAATTATCCCTGCACCCCAATATTCTTGCGGAAAGCCATAAATTCTCACCCAACATTTCACATGAGTTTGCCTTTGTAAACTTGGATTAAATTCAGGAGTCCAAAGAGACATACGCAGGAAACCAGGTTTTAAACTCCATGATCCGACTGCACACACGCTCCTGAGATCCTCGGTGGAAGAAAATGAAAATTCATAATACCCTTTGCCTAAGGAAATCATGTTCCATTGACTAATGGGTTTCCAAAGAGAGGATAACTTTGCACGTAGTTCAGCAAACTTAACAGGTGCATCACCCTTAGAAAGGATCAGACGACCATGTAAATTATTCGTGCATCTCAATAAGCCTGCCTTATAATCTTCTTCAGGAATCTTAATAGCAATCGCATCGCCTTTGATACAAGGACGAGGCAATTGGCTGACAGAGACATCACACGAGTTGCTTAGGGCTTCCGTTAAAGATTTACATTGAGGAGAAGGAATAGAAGGAGAAGAAGGAGCTAGAAACCTCCATGGGCAGATCGCAGTTGAGGACGCCATGAGGAGCATGCAAACCCTAGGGGATCATGTGAAGCAAAACCCTAGCAGAGCCATCCCGACATCATATGGGTTAAGACAAGTTCACTAAGACCCTCTGAGTTTGGAAGAACTGTAATTTAAAAAAATAATTTAAAAACCAAAAGTAACACCTTCCTAATTGATATGCTCATAAATAAATTTGAAAACTTGCATATCCAATTTGAAAACTTTCTTATTGTATTGTATAGAATGAATCTTCTTATATTAAAAGGAAGGTTTGCTGGGGTAGTTTTTCGCTCCACAACTGGGGTTAAATCCATAATTTAATCTGTAATTTAATATCTTATAATTGTTTTAATATCTCATAAATTCTTGCATTGGCTCACGCATGTATTTTGGGATTGACTTCTTTCTAATTCCCACATTTCTAAATAAAACAATAAGTTAAAACATTAAATTATTAATTTAAACATGGAATTTATAATTTTGAAATAGAATTGTAATTTAAAAACCAAAATTTACACCTTTCTAATTGATATGCTCATAAATAAATTTGAAAACTTGCATATCCAATTTGAAAACTTTCTAATTGTATTGTATAGAATGAATCTTCTTATATTAAAAGGAAGGTTCTTGGCTTAGTTTTTCCCTCCGCAATTGGGGTTTAATCTGTAATTTAATATCTTATAATTGTTTTAACCTCTCATAGATTCTTGCATTGGCTCACGCATGTATTTTGGGATTGACTTCTTTCTAATTCTCACGTTTCTAAATAAAACAATAAGTTAAAACATTAAATTATAAATTTAAAATTGGAATTTATAATTTTGAAATAGAATGGTAATTTAAAAACCAAAAGTTACACCTTTCTAATTGATATGCTCATAAATAAATTTGAAAACATGCATTTCCAATTTGAAAACTTTCTAATTGTACTGTATAGAATGAATCTTCTTATATTAAAAGGAAGGTTCGTTGGGGGTAGTTTTTCCCTCCACAATTGGGGTTAAATCTGTAATTTAATATCTTATAATTGTTTTAATATCTCATAAATTCTTGCATTGGCTCACGCATGTATTTTGGTATTGACATCTTTCTAATTCACACGTTTCTAAATAAAACAATAAGTTAAAACATTAAATTATTAATTTAAAATTGGAATTTATAATTTTGAAATATAATTGTAATTTAAAAACCAAAAGTTACACCTTTCTAATTGATATGCTCATTAATAAATTTGAAAACTTGCATATCCAATTTGAAAACTTTCAAATTGTATTGTATAGTAGGAATCTTCTTATATTAAAAGGAAGGTTCACTGGGGTTATTTTTCGCTCCACAATTGGTGTTAAATCTGTAATTTAATCTGTAATTTAATATCTTATAATTGTTTTAATATCTCATAAATTCTTGCATTGGCTCACGCATGTATTTTGGGATTGACTTCTTTCTAATTCCCACGTTTCTAAATAAAACAATAAGTTAAAACATTAAATTATTAATTTAAAATGGGAATTTATTATTTAGAAATAGATTTGTAATTTAAAAACCAAAAGTTACACCTTTCTAATTGATATGCTCGGAAATAAATTTTAAAAATTGCATATCCAATTTGAAAACTTTCTAATTGTATTGTATAGAATGAATTTGGAAACTTGCGTATCCAATTGCAAAATGGTTTCAATAGCAAAAACTTTCAAGAGTAATTTACTTTCAATTACATTTTAAACTATAAATCTTCTTATATGAAAAGGAAAGTTCGCTGGGGTAGTTTTTTTCTCCATAACTGGGGTTAAATCTGTAATTTAATATGTAATTTAATATTTTATAATTGTTTTAATATCTTATAAATTCTTGCATTGACCCACACATGTATTTTGGGATTGACTTCTTTTGAATTCCCACGTTTCTAAATAAAACAATAAGTTAAAACATTAAATTATTAATTTATAATTGGAATTTATAATTTTGAAATAAAATTGTAATTTAAAAACCAAAAGTTGCACCTTTCTAATTGATATGCTCATAAATCTTCTTATTTTAAAAGGAAGGTTCGCAGGGTAGTTTTTCCCTCCACAACTGGGGTTAAATTTGCAATTTAATATCTTATAATTGTTTTAATCTCTCCTAAATTCTTGCATTGTCTCAGCATGTATTTTGGGATGGACTTCTTTCTAATTCCCACGTTTCTAAATAAAACAATAAGTTAAAACATTAAATTATTAATTTAAAATTGTAATTTATAATTTTGAAATAGAATTGTAATTTAAAATCCAAAAGTTACACCTTTCTAATTGATATGCTCATAAATAAATTTGAAAACTTGCATATCCAATTTGAAAACTTTCTAATTGTATTGTATAGAATGAATTTGGAAGCTTGCGTATCCAATTGCAAAAGTGTTCCAATAGCAAAAACTTTCAAGAGTAATTTGCTTTCAATTACATTTTAAACTATAAGTCTTCTTATACTAAAAGGAAGGTTCGCTGGGGTAGTTTTTCCCACCACAACTGGGGTTAAATCTGTAATTTTGTAACACCCCGATTTTCTACTGTTTTCTTTATCGATAAACAAATATTTGTTTATATTTTTATCTGAGATCTAGAAAATGATTTTACTTGAAACAAAATCATATTTAGACTTGATTTCATGGCGAAAGCCTATGATTAAATTTTGGGATGAAAATTAACACAAAACCTGATCTGCATTTTCACTAACAGTAAGATTTTACTGGTCAGAAAACCTAATTTTGACTCTAAAACGAAATGAAAATTTTTCTTATCACTTTTTAAGTCATATAGGCCTTTTTTAAAAAACTTTGCTCTAAAATAAAATATTATATTTTGTTCGGACGAAGTTTTGAATTAAATCGGGTGCGGAAAACCTAAATCGGGAAAATAACGGAGTCAGAATCGGAACTACGGAGACTAAACCGGACACTGGGCCATGGAGGGACACATGTCACAAGGTTGTGGTGAGTATGGTGAGTCACCACCCATGACTCACTACAAGTAATCATGATTTTCAAAAATATCTAAGATATTTTGTTAGGAAAAGACTAAAATGCCCCTAGGATTATTTAGAAACCTCAAAACTACCCTAATGTCTCACTCACTCTTCCTCCTCTCTTTTTTCTCTCACCCCCCTCCTCCTCACACTCTCTCATTTGTTCTTCATTTTAAGTTCTTAAGTGTTTTGTTGGCAAATTAGATCAAACTCTTCATCTTTTCTTCATCTTCAAGAGGTAATCTCCTAACTCTTGATCATTCTTGTCTTAGATATCCATTTATTTTGCCATGATAATCAATTTTATGTTCTTAGATCTAGAACTTTGGAAATTCCTAGAAAATCATAGAAAAATCTTTTTCATATGATTCCAATTGCTATGAACTAGTTATGATCCCTAGTATCTTCATTCATGAGCATGTGTACAAATAAAATTTCCTTCCCAATTTTCTATATGAGGCCGAAACCTCACTTGTGAGGATGGAGGAGGTTTTGTTTCAATTTCAAGCCATGATCATTAGTTATGTCATCTCTAATGCTTAAGGATCACTAATCTAAGAGCATGTGAATTTTAGAAAATCCTAGCAATTTTTTTTATTGAGGGTCGAATCCTACCCATGAAATGGGTTTGATGATTTTGCTTCATTTTCAAGTTATGGCAATTTTCCCTAGCTCTACACTACTCTAAGGTTATAGATCTAAGAGTATGTGAAAATTTGAAACCTCTAGCCTAGTTTTCTAGCTTGGGTCGAATCCATACCCTTAGGAACTTGTAGTTTTTTTTTTTCAAAAGTTTAATAAGTTATATGTTGTTTTGTGAAGGATTGTGTTAGTAGTTGTTGTTGGAGTTCGTGGAGGAAACCGGATTTGAAACCGAGACTTTGTTGAATCGGAAATTGAATCTTCAAGAGGTAAGGGGACTTTGCCCGAGGAGCTTCTATAACTATGTGTATAAATTGTTTGGTGTGTTTGTAATTAATTACTGTAGTTTGTGGTGTATGTTTTAAAATTATTGCGTAATATTCTATGATAAATGATTTATCTGTGAAAGCATGTTATAAATTACGATGTGTGAACTTATTGTTGGTTGTGAAGCATGTGATAAATTGTGTTGTATGAAATTTTTTGTTGGTTTTGTGATTGGCTGGAAGCCTGACATCGGTCAGTGCTTATTGGAAATTAAGGATAAAACGTTAATAAAATTTAAGGGAAACATTATGTTTTCGAAAATTTGTGGATTTAAATTTTAAGGTAAAAATAATAATATTTTAATAAGTTTTAATGAAAGAATAACTTAATAAATGATAGCGAGTATGTAACTGTGAAAAAATTTCACTTTCACTTTTTTTCGAAAATGATGGGAAAAAAATGGAAATAAATCTTAATTTTAAGAAAATATATTTTAAATTGTTTTAAGGTTGTTGATAAATAATTTTTCAAGAAATAAGGGTTTTTACTTGCCCAATGGCAGTATGAGGAAAATCGATCTTTTTAAGTGAGAAAAATAAATTTATATTCCAGAAATAATTTTCAAAGGGTTAATGGATTTTTAGAAAATAAAAATAAAGGATTTGAGGAAAAAATGATTTTCGTTACATTTTAAGACGAATTTCATCAGAAAAGGATTTCTAGAAAATAATTTAAGAACAACGGAAATTTTCCAACAAACTTGGATAAGTTTTTGGAGTTTTTGTTTTGGTATTTGTGTTTCACTGAATGAAAATTCTTTGGGAAAAATAAAGGAAATGATAAGAACCTAGATTGCCGAGATGTCGGGCTAGTGTTCCTAAAAGGAAATTGCACTTTGGAAGGGAAAGGAATTGGAATACCTAAGGAAGGGTAGTCGGGAGCTTTAAGCCTCGACAGAGGAAAAACAAATGACAAAGAATAGTTACGATAACAAAGGTTTTTACATGCACAGTCTGGCAAACATGCCATTTTGGGCAGACATGCCTTGGGTGTCGAGCTACAATTTCACATAGGTGAATTGGGTAAATTGGTTAGTTACGGACCAAAGATAAATTTTAGGGTCTTTGGGTCTTAGGGACATTCGGGCTTCGAAAATCCAGTGAATACTTGGGGCCTTGCAACCTCGGGTCGTAAAATTCGGTTACCCGGCACGAATATACTCAATAGGGAACTATTCCAATATTATTTTAGGTGCTCCATCGTGATATTCCCTGAACAATTGGAGCCAGACCTAAATTTAGAGGCCGACCTCATGAGATAATTGTGTTAAGGGTATCGCAGCCTAATCATTGCTCGAAGAAGGGAAGTCAGGAATCTCCGGAGAATAAAGGTCAAGACTCATAGGAATGGATATTGAAGTGTCATGCATTTTAGAAAAATCACGATTGGATGATCGGGTATGAATCCCATTGGTAGGAAATAATTATGGTATGTATACATGAATGTTTGTTTGAGTGTCGTGCATGTAGTTATCATGATGAAACTCAATATTGGTATCTCACCCTTGCTTTACTTCTTTCCATGTTGGGTTTCTACTATGCTTCTATATGTATATATATATATATATATGTATGTATGTATATATATATATATATATATATATATATATATATATATATATATATATATATATATATATATATATATAGTTCGAGTCTGAGATGAACCAAATGAGTCCGATATTATACACGGGAATACGTTTCCTGCAGTTTGACGAGGCTGATGATGGAAGTGTGTGGAGGACTAACCTGGATACTTCTCCAATCGGGGAGTTCTAGGGAGGACTTCCCAATGGTTTTTATTAAGTGCGACCAGCTATAGGATCTGTTTTGGGTTTACTTTTGGGAAGTAGTACCGCTACTATTTAAGTTTAGTTTATGTGTGTTTCATTATGCTAGGTCTTGAATAAATAATTTGTAATATAAAGGGCCATATGTAAAACTTTATTGATGCGTATATATATGTATTCAGTTGTTTGTTAATTATAAAGGTTTGGGTTGTGTCGTTTGAGGAAAAGAAAAAGGAAAAAATAATTTACAACTAATTTCAGGTAAGTTAAGAACTAGAGAAAATTATATTTTCCGAAAGCAGCCAGCGTAATTATTTTCAGTATTTTTGTTTCAACATATAGCGCCAAGGGGGTGTTACATTAGTGGTATCAGAGCTGGTCGAGTCTTTTGGGAATCCTTGGGAAATAGGTCTGTTATGTCTATGTTGTGTGATCTCTGACTTATACTTGTTTTAATTACTTCTTAGAAGTAATGCGTGGTAACGAGTAAGTTTACGTTTCAGTTTCTGGTTTTGGTTTAACTGATTGTGGCTTGTAGATCAGTTATGAAACCAGTTGTTGAACCAAAAGCTGGACGTGGACGTGGACGCGGCCGTGGAAGAGGCCGTTGAGGTGGTCGTATTGGCGATCGTGGTAATCTGGGAGAGAATCCTGAAGGATCTGGTGAGATGGAATATGCAGCACAGGCAATGGAAAATGTTGCAGCTGCTATCGCATTACAGACGGCAACTATGGCTGCCCAAAATCAACAAGAACAACTCAGAGCTGAACAAGCTACAGAGGGAAAAGGATTGACTGCTTTTTGGTGTCAGAATCCGTCACAATGTCATGGGGATGCTGATCCTGAGAAGGTTGACCTTTGGATACAAGAATTAGAGAAGATCTTCGAACTGATTCATAGCCCAGAAGGAGTCAAAGTTCAATATGCTACGTTCCTTCTCGTGGGTGATACTGAGTACTGGTGGAGGGGAGTCAGACAATTGATGGAAGCAGATCATCAGGGGATTACTTGGAATGCATTTCATAATGCGTTCCTGGACAAATACTTTCCTCAAAGTGCTAGAACTGAGAAGGAGCAAGAATTTTTGTGTCTGCAGTAGAGAGAAATGACTGTTGGGGAATACACGGCGAAGTTCGAATCGCTCGCCAAGTATTTTCATTTTTTCCAAACTCAACCGGACGAAGAATGGAAATGTGAGAAGTTTGAAGGAGGATTAAGGTTTGAAATCAAGGAGTCAGTGTTGCCACTGGAGATAAAAAAATTTCAAGCTCTGGTCGAGAAATGCAGGAAAGTGGAACAAATAAAAAGGGAAGAGATAGCAGAAGGAATGTTGGAGGACCATTTAGATCCAAGAATCAGTACCAAAACCAGAGAGGAAAATAAGCATAGGGAAAGCCTTATTTCCGACCACCCGGAAATAATCAGATTCAAAACCAGAATCAACAAACTTACCGTCCAGTCAGTTCGGCGTACAACGGTGGAGGCCAAAGGAACCAAAACCAAGGCCAGTTTCGAAAGTGTTTCAAGTGTGGGAGCGAAACTCATTTTACTGATAATTGCCGACTCCAAGGAGTGCAGTGCTTCAAATGCGGAAAGATAGGGCACATGGCCAAAGACTGTCAAACTCATAAACCTGTATCAAACACCAACAATTCTAGAACCAATAAACCGCGACAACTAAGGGAAGGGTTTACACCATGAGTGGTGTTGAGGCTTGAAATTTCGAAGATCTCATACATGGTAGTTGTGACATAGCTGGTAGTCTCTTAAGGTACTTTTGGATTCGGGTGCAACACACTCTTTTATTGCAATGGATTGTGTGAGACATCTAGAATTGCATGTTTCTTCCATGTCATATGATCTGATTGTTTCAACTCCAACTGTTGAACCTATTGTTGTGACTTCTATATATCTGAATTGTCCTATCATTATTCAGGATAGACATTTTCTTGTTAATCTCATATGTTTGCCTTTAATTCAGTTAGATGTAATTCTAGGCATGGATTGGTTATCTTCCAACCATATCCTTTTAGATTGTTCCCATAAGACCTTAGTTTTTCCTGATCCTGAGATTTCTGGATTTTTATCTACCCACCAAATGAGAACTTCTTCGAAAGAAGGAGCTCAAGAATACTTACTTCTATCTAACTTGGAAGTCGAGAAGGAAATCGACTTGAGTATGATGCCTGTAGTGAGATAATTTCTAGATGTGTTTCCTAATGATGTTCCCACTAGTGCAGAAAAGGGATTCCACATCGGTTTTCAAACTGATGTTGAAACGACTGATGTTGTTTATTGTTACTTTTCACATCGGTTTTAAAACCGATGTATAATTACACTTTTAACAGCGGTTTTCTAAATAACCGATGTGGAAAGTTCATTTTTTACATGGGTTATCATAAAACCGATGTGGAAATATCACTTTCCACATCGGTTTTAAATATAACTGATCAGTCGCTGGCTCATCTAGTTTTATAGCTAGTATGACCGTGGTTTTGTGCTAATTTTATATCATTTTCGCCCAAATTAGACTTGATTGTCTTTAAGCAGTATTTTGAGTCTCTAAAGTATTTTTAGGTTAATTTAGTTGTTTTAGAGTTAAATAAAGCACTTATGCTATTTTCTATTTTCAGGCTAATAAAAAGGAATAAATCTGGAGCTTTCGCCCCGCTAGGAGGCATTCGCCTCGCGAACCTGAAGGTGACTGTGCCAGAAAATTTGCAACCTTTCTGTGTCGCCCCGCGAATAGATGACTCGCCTCGCGAGACTGAAGACCAGAAGCCATGACTTTTCCATTCCTCGCCACGCGAGCCGTACTTCGCCTCGCGAGAAGACCAAACGCTGCAAGATTCGCCTCGCGAGACAGTGTTCGCCTCGCGAGTCCGCGGAATCCAGAAGTTGTATATAAGCCTATTTGAAGGCAGAACTGAAAGTTAGTTAGTTTTAGTAGTAGTAGTTTATCTTCTTTTCTTAGATATGTTTTGTTTTCCTTTTGTAATGGAGAGCTAGTCTCCTAGGATTAATCTACTGCGATTGGTTTCCATTACCACACTTGAGATTCTGTAATTCCTAGTTTAATTGCTTTTACCTGTTGACACCATATTATACATTTCTGTTTGTTATTTCAGGAGTGCATAGTGTTGTGTTGATTCATTTCGGTGATGTTATGTTCCTATACTTAATCGCGTTTGTTATTTCGCGTGTGTTCATCCATGTTCGTTAGTTCATGAGGGCTTAACCCCGTTTGTTATTTCGGGAATAGGAACATATATCCGTGGTAGCGATTTCATTGTAAATTGTTGCTACAACCGGGAGGGGATTAGAATCTGCTTAGGGCTTGGAAGTTACATGAACCAATGATAGTGAGAAACCGAGAACAGTAGGTTAATCGCTTTAGTTTATTTGATAATCTCTTTAACTGCTTTGTCTTTATTGCTCTACTTTTGTTTGTTTTCTTTATTTTATTTCAATCCAAACCCCCCCAGAACTAATTTTTTGTGTTAATAACAACAACCAAAGAGTCCTTGTGAGACGATACTCGAGTTGTCGCCCTAAACTACATTTTTATAAATCGCTCGTTCTTTTTGGCGCGTGCGCGACAGCGCGACCAAAATTTGGCGCTGTTGCCGGGGACTCTTGTTTGTTATTAACAGAAAATTACATTTAAAAAAAAATAAAAAAAAATCTCTTTGCTGAATTAGTTTGGCTGCTTTGTCTGGTTGTTTGCTTTCCATGGATAATTACATGTATGGGTATTTGCCTAATGTTGATTATAAGCCACCACCATGCATATATTATCCTGACTTCAGTAAACCTCCACCATGCATAAATTATCCTAATTTTGCTGGAAATTCTGAGTTTAGCAGTGGTTTTGATATATTTGGAGTGAATGAGTATTCTAGCCAACATAGTGGAGGACAGGGCGTTTTGGATGAGATAGTTGCTTTGGTGAATCAAATGGCAATAAGCCAGCAATATCAGCCTGACCCTACACTACACCAGCTCAGTCTGGAAGAATTGGTGCAACGGACGGCAGAGAACAATCAACGGACGGCAGAACAAAATCTTGAATTCCAACAGAAGTTAGCCATTCAAATTGATCACATTGTCTCCACCTCGGCTACACTGCAAACTCCACATTCCCTTGAAGAACATACATAGTCACAAACAGTTGTTCTTGACAATGCTCCCTCTGGGGATGATTTTGATAATACTTCTGTTGATGAACTGTGTGTTGAATCTCCAGATATTCACTCTTCCCCTGATTCTATCTATTATACTGCATGTGCTGATTGTACTGACACTGCTTTGTGTATAACATGTTTTGAAAGTTCATTCTTTTCAGGAAACATAGAAAATGAGGATCAGGAGGATCAGGAGGACATCTGCTTCACCGTGCTTGAGGATGATGAAGAACCTTTGGAAGTAGATGATTCAATTAACTCATATGCATGTGTTGAAAGTGGTTTAGCAGGTGATGGATTTGATAGTACAGTGAATGAAGAACATGCAGAAGTTGAAGCAGCACCAGTAACCCCAGCTACTTGTTTACCACCTCCCACTGTGGAACAACCGGTAATGGAGTTCAAGCCACTGGATCTTGCACCATGGCCAGTCCAAGGGATTGAACCCCAATTTTATTGGGAGGATTTTGTTGAGAAGGCAGTCATCTTTGACCCAAAAGGGAGTGAGAAGTCCGCCGCACTGGAAGGAGTCACCGTAACTGTCAAGCACTCACTCCCATATCAAGGCTGCAAGTTATGGAAGTATGGAATGAACTCCCACCCTTTGGCTATCACTCGGGCCTTATGTTACAAGCAATGGGATCCTGGTGGAACCACCCCCAATGAGTTTTTCTGAACCCTACTCTTTTTAATTGCTTTGCTTTACTTTATTTCTGCTTTGTTTTCAATAAAGCTCCTGAATAATTTGAGAAGCTCAGGAGTTGTGTTGAGTCTTGTGTCAGCAAGCTTATTAGTTTTGATTAATATTTGCACAGATGGATTGCATGTTATGTGTTGATTGTTTTTCCCCCTAGATTTTGAAAAATAAAATTTATCCCCACTTGAAAAATTTGAGAACTGAACTTTGAGATATTTTGTTGTGATTGCATGATTTATGATAAGTTTGGGGTGATAGGAAGCTGGTCGCGCTGTCGCCACGCGCCAAAAAGAATGAGCGTTTACAAAATAATGTAGATAGGGAAGCGACAACTCGGGTATCGTCTCTCAAGGACTCTTAGGCGTTGTCGCTATTAACAGAAAAGTCAGATTTGGGGGGTTTTGAGATTGAAAACTAAATAAAGAAAACAGAACAGAAAAACAACGCAATAAAAAGCAATTACCAAATAAGCTAAAGAACGATTAACCTACTGTTCTTGGTTTCCCACTATCATCGGTTCATATAAATCCAAGCCCTAAGCAGATTCTAATCCCCTCCCGGTTGTAGCAACAATTTACAAGCGAAACCACTACTACAGATATATGTTCCTATTCCCGAATTAAGCAAACGGGGTTAAGCCCTCATGAACTAAGCGAACATGAATGAACACACGTGAATTAAGCAAACGCGATTATATATAGGAACATAACATCACCGAAACAAAACAACACAACACTATACATTCCTGAATTAAGCAAACAGAAACATATAGCATCGTATTGAAAAGAGAAAAGTAAGTGAAAACAGGAATTACAGAACCTCAAATGTAAATGGAAACCAATCCCACTAGATTAATCAAGGAGACTAGTTCTCCATTACAGAAATAAACACAAAAGAAAAGAAGTAAACTACTGAACTACAACTACTGACTAACTAAAACTAGCCAGCCACCAGCCTAGCCTTCAGTTCTGTCTAAAACTGACTTATATACAACTTCTGGACTACGCGGACTCGTGAGGCGAGCACAAATTCGTGAGGCGAATGATGCGAACAGTCTGCAACTTTTGATCTTCTCGCGAGACGAGCATATCATTCGCGAGGCGAGACTCTTCAGATTCCAAACTGTAACGCCCGTGACCTTTCACACGGGTAAACCGTGATGCTTTCTGACTTCCAGGGCTGGATTACTCGCGAGGCGAGTCATGTTTCGCGGGGCGAGACAGAATGGTTGGCAATTTCTTGAATAGTCACCTTCTGGTTCGCGAGGCGAATGAACTTTCGCGGGGCGAAAGACTCCAGATTTATTTCCTTTTATTAACCTGAAAACAAGAAAATAGCATAAGTACTTTATTTAACTCTAAATTAGCTAAATTAACCTAAAAATACTTTATAGACTCAAAATACTGCTTAAGGACAATCAAGTCTAATTTGGGTGAAAATGATATAAAATTAGCACAAAGCCAAGGTTTTTATTAGTTATAAAACCAGCCAACCAGAGGCTCATCAAAATACCTCAAACTTAAACTTTGCTTGTCCCCAAGCAAACTAAAACTCAAAAACTTAAAAAGACTCAAGACATGGCAAGCTCAAAAGATTCAATCAACTTTCGCACAAATTTCAAGCAATTTAATAAAATATTTTTCAATGTCCCCCCCCCCCCCCCTTTCAAACAAAGCAATCCCCACAATCATTTACTCTAAACATTTGAGAATTTCATCATTCAAACAATCATTAATCTAAGAAGGGGATCCAAGTTACACACAAAAGGGAGATCACCAAATTCAAACAACTGTCTTCCTCACAAGGGAAATTTGTGTTTCACTCAATCGCTCAGTTTGTGTCAGGCTATCAACAATTCACTCAATTCACTTTTCAGAAACACTTCCCATAAATTTGATTTTCATCTCCAAAAGATTCCCACAGAAAACATGCATGCAACATCAAAAGGGCTTTTATGGGATGTAATGGGGCCTGGCTAAGGGTAGGATATACAAAGGAACTAGGCTAAGGACCCTAGGAACTAAGAGAGCATGAACATTATTTACACTTTGAAATTCCACTCAAGTTCCTTTTCTCATTTTTCTTTTTGCCTTGGGTGTCTACAGCTTTTTTTTCTAATACTTTTATTTTTAATATTTTTACAATTTTCTTTTTGTTTTCTTCTTTTTTTTTTCATTTTTTTTCCAATCCCAAATAACACATTGCACCTTGTAGCCACCCCAAACTTAGTTTCTTGCAACCACTCTCTTGCTAAAATTCCATGCTCTCCTAATCCTAAGATCGGGTTAACATGGTTTTTCAGATTTTAGGCTCATAACATTAGGTTATCAAGAATTAACAAGCTAATCAGGCTCAATGGGGCTAACTAAGGAACATGCATTAAGGGTGGTTATTTTTAGGCTAAGTAGCTATTTACAAAGAAATTGCCTAAATCATCTGAAGCAAACACATAATCATGCAAACCAAAAAGAGATTCAAGCAAATTCAGGAAAGTGCAACTTAAAAAGTGATTTCACAGTCAAAAACATGTTGGAGGCTCAAAACCTCACCTGGACATTCATGCAAATTGTTTGACAGAGATTCTATCCCTAGTGTGTGCTTCCTATCACCCCAAACTTATCATAAATCATGTCATCATAACAAAATCTCAAAGTTCAGTTTTCAATCTCATGGGGATCAAATTTTCAATTTTCAAGTCCTAGGGGGAACAGTCAAAACATATTATGCAATCAATCTATGCAAAATCAATAAAATCCAATAAACTTGCCAATACCAGACTCACACAACTCCTGAGCTTCTCAAATTATTCAGGAGCTTTATTGAAAACAAAGCAGAAATAAAGTAAGGAAAAGAAAATTAAAAGAAGCAAGGTTCAGAGAAACTCATTGGGGGTGATTCCACCAGGATCCCATTGTCTGTAACATAAGTCCCACATGATAAACAAGGGACGGAAGCTTGTTCCATGGTCCCCTAACTTGCAGCCTTTATATGGAAGTGGGTGCTTGACAGTCATGGTAACTCCGCCAAGTACGGCGGACTTCTCACTTCCTCTTGGGGCACATTTGACCTCTTTCTCAACAAAATCCTCCCAATAAAATTGGGGTTCAACCTCTTGAAATGGCCACAGTGACAAATCCAAAGGCTGGAACTCCATCAATGGTGGTTCCACAGTGGGAGGTGGCAAACAGTTAGCTAGGGTTCCTGGTGCTGCTTCAACTCCTGCACTTTCTTCATTCACTGCACTAACAAAGTTATCACCTGCTATACATGCAGAAATTTCAGCACACACCACGCAAAGGTTAGTGTTAGTAGAGTCAGTACATATATCACAATAAACTGAATCAGTAAAATTCTGAATGTCTAGACTTTCAGCACTCAATTCATCCACCCCATCACTCTCAACACATGCATTTGATTTAATTGAATCATCTACTTCCAAAGGTTCTTCATCATCCTCAAGCATAGTGAAGCAGATGTCCTCCTGATCCTCATTTTCTATGTTTCCTGAAAAGATTAAACCTACATAACAGTCTATACACAAAGCAGTGCCAGAACAATAACAATCAGCACATGCATTAGAATCAGGGGATTCAACACACAGTTCATCAATAGAAACATTATCAACATTATCATCAGAAGTGTCTTCAAGAATAACTTGTGACTCTGTATGTTCTTCAAGGGGCTGTGGAGTTAGCATTGCAGCCGAGTTGGCAACAATTTGGTTAATTAGAATGGACAACTTCTGAGATTCAGCTTGGCTCCTCTGGTATTCAAGATTACTTGCCTCCATCCTCTGTTGGAATTCAAGATTTTGTTGTGCCATCTGTTTTATCATTTCTTCCGTTTGTGCAGTTATCTGTTTGAACAGGTCCTCTAGTGAAGGTTCGGAAGGTGCAGAGGTGGTCGCTTGGGGAGGATTCTGGGGTGGTGCCAGTGGTAACATCAGTTGTGAGTCCCCATACCAAGGGTTTAGATAGGTTCCCCAGCTCGGGTGGTACTCATCAGTGCAAGGGTCAGGAATGTTGTGCCTAATTGATGCAGCTCTGAAAACAGGAGAATATCTCCTCAGGAAGGCTTCCTTCAAATCAAACCAGCTGAAGATGGAATTCGCCTCAAGATTATACAACCAATCCCTTGCAGCGCCTTCAAGTGAGAGACGGAAAGCTACCATCTTGATGTGATCTTCTTTTAGTTCTTCAGGTCTCAACATTATAGAACAAACAGCCTGGAATTTCTTCAGATGCTCCTGGAGATTTTCACCTGCAAGACCACTAAACCTTGGCAACCAGTGCCTTAAACCAGCAAAATCAGGATAAGATATGCATGGTGGTGGTTCATAGTAAACATTAGGCATATAACCATATCTGTGATTATCCATGGGGAACAAACAACCAGACAAAACAGACAAGACTAATTCAGTAATACAAAAAGTTTTTTTTTATTTATTTCCTGCTAATAACAACAACAAGAGTCCCCGGCAACGGCGCCAATTTTTGGTCGCGCTGTCGCCACGCGCCAAAAAGAATGAGCGTTTACAAAATAATGTAGATAGGGAAGTGACAACTCGGGTATCGTCTCTCAAGGACTCTTAGGCGTTGTCGTTATTAACAGAAAAGTCAGACAAAGTCAGATTTGGGGGGTTTTGAGATTGAAAACTAAATAAAGAAAACAGAACAGAAAAACAACGCAATAAAAAGCAATTACCAAATAAGCTAAAGAACGATTAACCTACTGTTCTTGGTTTCCCACTATCATCGGTTCATATAAATCCAAGCCCTAAGCAGATTCTAATCCCCTCCCGGTTGTAGCAACAATTTACAAGCGAAACCACTACTACAGATATATGTTCCTATTCCCGAATTAAGCAAACGGGGTTAAGCCCTCATGAACTAAGCGAACGTGAATGAACACACGTGAATTAAGCAAACACGATTATATATAGGAACATAACATCACCGAAACAAAACAACACAACACTATACATTCCTGAATTAAGCAAACAGAAACATATAGCATCGTATTGAAAAGAGAAAAGTAAGTGAAAACAGGAATTACAGAACCTCAAATGTAAATGGAAACCAATCCCAGTAGATTAATCAAGGAGACTAGTTCTCCATTACAGAAATAAACACAAAAGAAAAGAAGTAAACTACTGAACTACAACTACTGACTAACTAAAACTAGCCAGCCACCAGCCTAGCCTTCAGTTCTGTCTAAAACTGACTTATATACAACTTCTGGACTACGCGGACTCGCGAGGCGAGCACAAATTCGCGAGGCGAATGATGCGAACAGTCTGCAACTTTTGATCTTCTCGCGAGGTGAGCATATCATTCGCGAGGCGAGACTCTTCAGATTCCAAATTGTAACGCCCGTGACCTTTCACCTGGGTAAACCGTGATGCTTTCTGACTTCCAGGGCTGGATTACTCGCGAGGCGAGTCATGTTTCGCGGGGCGAGACAGAATGGTTGGCAATTTCTGGAACAGTCACCTTCTGGTTCGCGAGGCGAATGAACTTTCGCGGGGCGAAAGACTCCAGATTTATTTCCTTTTATTAACCTGAAAACAAGAAAATAGCATAAGTACTTTATTTAACTCTAAATTAGCTAAATTAACCTAAAAATACTTTATAGACTCAAAATACTGCTTAAGGACAATCAAGTCTAATTTGGGTGAAAATGATATAAAATTAGCACAAAGCCAAGGTTTTTATTAGTTATAAAACCAGTCAACCAGAGGCTCATCAGAAGCACACACTAGGGATAGAATCTCTGTCAAACAATTTGCAAAAATGTCCAGGTGAGGATTTGAGCCTCCAACATGTTTTTAACTGTGTGAATCACTTTCAAGTTGCATTTCCCTGAATTTGCTTGAATCTCTTTTTGGTTTGCATGATTATGTGTTTGCTTCAAATGATTTAGGCATTTTCTTTGTAAATAACTACTTAGCCTAAAAATAACCACCCCTAATGCATGTTCCTTAGTTAGCCCCATTGAGCCTGATTAGCCTGTTAATTCTTGATGACCTGATGTTATGAGCCTAAAATCTGGAAAAACCATGTTAAACCAATCTTAGGATTAGGAGAGCATGGAATCTTAACAAGAGAATGGTTGCAAGAAACTAATTTTGGGGTGGCTACAAGGATATGATGTGTTGTTTGAGATTTGAAAAAAAAAAGAAAGAAAGAAAGAAAGAAATAAAAGAAAAAAAAATTAAAAGAAAAAAAAATGTAAAAGAACAAAAATGTCAAAAAGAAAAAAAAATATATCAAGAAGGAAAAAAGGCTATAGTCACCCAAAGCATAAAGATAAATGAAGAAAGGAATCTGAGTGGAAATTCAAAGTGTAAAAAGTTTCATGCTCTCTTAGTTCCTAGGGTCTTCAGCCTAGATCCTTTGTATATCCTACCCTTAGCCAGGCCCCATTACAACCCATAAAAGACCTTCTGATGTTGCTTGCATGTTTTATGTGGGAATCATTTGGAGATGAAAATCAAATTTATGGGAAGTGCTCTTAAAAGTGAAATTGAGGGAAATGTTGTTAGCCTGACACAAACTGAGCGATTGAGTGAACACTAAATGCCCTTGTGAGGAAGGCGATTGTTTGAATTTGGTGATCTCCCTCTTGTGTGTAACTTGGATCCCCTGCTTAGATTAATGATTGTTTGAATGATGAAATTCTCAATTGTTTAGAATGAATGATTGTGGGGATTGCTTTGTTTGAAAGGGGGGAACATTGAAGAAAACTATTTTGATGTATTGCTTGAAATTTGTGCAAAGTTGATTAAATCTTTTAAGCTTGCCATGTCCTTAGTCTTTTTAAGTTTTTGAGTTGTAGTTTGCTTGGGGACAAGCAAAGTTTAAGTTTGGGGTATTTTGATCAGTCGCCGGCTCATCTAGTTTTATAGCTAGTATGACCGTGGTTTTGTGCTAATTTTATATCATTTTCGCCCAAATTAGACTTGATTGTCTTTAAGCAGTATTTTGAGTCTCTAAAGTATTTTTAGGTTAATTTAGTTGTTTTAGAGTTAAATAAAGCACTTATGCTATTTTATGTTTTCAGGCTAATAAAAAGGAATAAATCTGGAGCTTTCGCCCCGCTAGGAGGCATTCGCCTCGCGAACCTGAAGGTGACTGTGCCAGAAAATTTGAAACCTTTCTGTGTCGCCCCGCGAATAGATGACTCGCCTCGCGAGACTGAAGACCAGAAGCCATGACTTTTCCATTCCTCGCCACGCGAGCCGTACTTCGCCTCGTGAGAAGACCAAACGCTGCAAGATTCGCCTTGCGAGACAGTGTTCGCCTCGCGAGTCCGCGGAATCCAGAAGTTGTATATAAGCCTGTTTGAAGGCAGAACTGAAAGTTAGTTAGTTTTAGTAGTAGTAGTTTATCTTCTTTTCTTAGATATGTTTTGTTTTCCTTTTGTAATGGAGAGCTAGTCTCCTAGGATTAATCTACTGCGATTGGTTTCCATTACCACACTTGAGATTCTGTAATTCCTAGTTTAATTGCTTTTCCCTGTTGACACCATATTATACATTTCTGTTTGTTATTTCAGGAGTGCATAGTGTTGTGTTGATTCATTTCGGTGATGTTATGTTCCTATACTTAATCGCGTTTGTTATTTCGCGTGTGTTCATTCATGTTCGTTAGTTCATGAGGGCTTAACCCCGTTTGTTATTTCGGGAATAGGAACATATATCCGTGGTAGCAATTTCGTTGTAAATTGTTGCTACAACCGGGAGGGGATTAGAATCTGCTTAGGGCTTGGAAGTTACATGAACCAATGATAGTGGGAAACCGAGAACAGTAGGTTAATCGCTTTAGTTTATTTGATAATCTCTTTAACTGCTTTGTCTTTATTGCTCTGTTTTTGTTTGTTTTCTTTATTTTATTTCAATCCAAACCCCCCAGAACTAATTTTCTGTGTTAATAACAACAACCAAAGAGTCCTTGTGAGATGATACTCGAGTTGTCCCCCTAAACTACATTTTTATAAATCGCTCGTTCTTTTAGGCGCGTGCGCGACAGCGCGACCAATAACCGATGTGAAAAGTGAAATTTCCACATCAGTTTTTTAATAACCCATGTGAAAGGTGAACTTTCCACATCGGTTTTTGTATAACCGATGTGAAAAGTCTCATTTTTTAAAAACTCTTTTTACATTTCTATCATTCCTTTCCCCTGTTTCAGTAATCCAGATCAATACCAGCATAACATATTCTAAATATTCTCAACACAATCACTTTTGTACAACAAAAACACACTAAATTAATATATACTGAATTTATTATGAACAATACATATGTTCAATTACATTCAGACAACAAAGATAATTAGAAACCAAAAAGCTACATGATATATTATAGATTTCATATCAAAATATATATCAGTCAAAAGTACACTATAACTAGTACATGATAAGTTTTTAAACTAACTACATACAAACTATGGTTGGTACACTTCAAGAAAGAAAGTTTCCCAACGCCTCCTTATGTTATTGATGTCGGCATCAGATAATGGAGTCGGATTGTTGAATATCTGCAAGTTTAATTGGACAAAAGATTATATCTTTTAAGTAATAAACTAACATAAAACATATAACGAATCTATAACTGTTACTTCTAATATATTGTTACCAATTAACATTTACCTCGTGCCATCTTTCAATGATCCTGGAGGAGATAATTTCGACCATCCACTTCATCACATAGTATCCACATTCCCATGATCCACGTTGTATACGGAACTATGTACAAATGAAACCCAATTAGAATATGAGGAATTAAATAGAAATCAATAATTATACCCACTGCATTTGAAGCATTTGAACTAATAAATATCTTACGTTAGGAATAATCCATCTAACAGGCCGACGCCTTTCACCACTCAACATGTGGTTTGCATTAATAGAACTATCATGACAAAATAAACATTAATTAAAGTATATCTAATAGATTTCAGATAATTAAAACAACCGCATTACTGATTATAAAGTATTTTAATGCTTACGTTTCCATGATCATCTTCAGTTCATTCGCCGGCTTATTTCCCATTGAGCAGAAGAAGACCACGACATTCATCCTAGGGTACAAGTTCAACAGTTGTCAATGCTTGCTGTATTTGTGGAACAATTAGTGACTAAGTCATATATAGTTATAATTAAATAACTGGTACGTACTTATTGAGATAAGGCGCAAGGTAGAATTGATGATCGTCTCGGGCAAGTATATCACGTATGGTGGTGATCGGGCCTTCTATTGCTAGGAGAACATCACCCTCAATGAACATGGGGTCAATGAACCCATAAAGGGTGAGGTTACCCTGATCAACTAACATACGATGCAGATACCTAATATATTGAAAAAACATGTTAATTAACATAGTATTTAAAATTTAATTACTTAACTTATAAATAAAATGTACTTACGTGCACCATAATGATAGGTGTGCAGAACTAGCCATTTCTTTATCGAGTACAATCTCCATAAGTTCCTTCTTTGGGATATACAGTTCGTCACCTGGACTGGCATCATGTTCCAACCTTACCAAAGCTGCGTCATTCTCCATGGTCACAACCTGTATAGCCAGAAGTTTAAAAACATCACTAGGTGTCCCTTTGTCGATCCCCTAAACAACAAAGATATATATTTGTAATCACAGATAAGTTATTTCATTCGTAATTAATTAAATGGTCAAATGAATACCTTGGCAGGAGCAGATGTCTTTGGTCTTCTTGGATCCGACCTTTTAGGCAGAATATCATTTCCAACATCCTAAAACAAATAAAAATAAAGCATTATCTTTAAACAATAATAAATAATTTCAACTATGAATATAGAAAAACACAACTAACTGAATACCTCAAATGCAACAAGAAAGCTGACCAGTCTTCTTGGCCAGGGGATGAAGTTACCAGGTGCCTGAGCCACTGTTTGAACCTCCTCATCCGGTAATAAACGATGGTGTATGGCATTACCGAAGTTATTGTGTGCCCTCCCCAATACCACTAAGCGGCGATCATGATGATCATCAACATACAGCTCACACCTATCAGGGTCATCATCACCATCATCACCATCATCATCATTTTCAGGCTGATGAGGAGGATCACATGAGCCCTTAGTGCTCACATGGATAGAGGGTTGGACACCTGCTGTCATCTGCTGGGACATATAAGTCAATATTGCCAGCTGCTGGGCAAACTGCTCGGCCATCTCCTGTCCAAGCTCAGCCGCAATCTCCTATTTTAGTCGTGCTCTATCTGCATCAACATCCCTGTGGTATTGGTGTGAAGATGAACCATGGTATTGGCGAATGTCGATGCCCCATCCAACACCAATGACACGGCCCGGGTGGTCTGGTTTACCGATGGCAGCAACTAAGATATCATCGCGTCCTCTAGGAACAAAGGTTCCGTGGGTTACCTGCTCATCCAAGGCATCCTATAACATATAAAATATCAGGTCACATTACAATTCGGTAACAAAGTTAAAATGACAATTACAATTCAAACTATACTTACAATCTTCTCAGCTACTTGGCGGGCCTCCTCAGATGTATATTGTCATGTTTTTCTTTGCCGGGCCCTCTTCCATTTACGATGGCATGGGGGTGGAGGTGGATCAACAACTTCTGGACGATTTTCAGCGTTAGGATCCGCCTGAGATGCTGCTTCCTGAAATGCTTTCTTTTCCTCTTCCACCGTAATCTAACCAAGTTTTTTATATCCCCCACGAGACAGTAAATAGGGGTAGACATTCTTGATTTGGTTTTCCTGACCCTTTTTCCTCTTCTCCTGTTATAAATAGAAGACAATTAAATTACATAAGTAAATAAAATTAATGAAATTACATAAATTTAGAGACAAATCAAATAAGTTAACCTGAAAGCTGGGATCATGTCGGCTCTGAACAAAACGATCCCACGTCGCCTGGTCAAGAAACGGGTACACCTCAAGTGGGTTGTTTTCACATGTTGGATTGAATACATAGTATCTGCCCAGGTCGACCTTAAAAGCCCTCCAACGCTCACCAACTTACTTTATCAAACGCTTATTCATATCCATCGTATCCGGTATGTCAAAGGTGAGCTACATTAACACCAAAAGAATCAACGAATTACTGTATGATATTAATAAGATTAAAATAAATTAGATACAGACAAACACAGGACGTAAAAATATAGATACCAGAATACTCTCCCATATCTGATCCTTCACGTCCGTCGGTACATCTTTCCAATTATCAATAAGTATACTAGGCCTGCTTCTAGCAAGGGTCGCTACAAAACTGTTAAACTGCTATGCCATTGGCCCAATAGGATTGAGGTTATTATCAAAGTCTATTCTTATCCTTTGATTTGAACCACGGTTGGCAGTCAAATTCCTCATTCGTGTGGCACGTCTACCCTTTCTACCCGTAGACGGGGTCTCTGACCCGCTGCATGAATGAGGGATATCCTCAAGATCAGCCATGTATACCTATTTAAACAAAAAAAACTTGTTAGTATGTCAGGATAAATATCAAACATAACTTATAAATATCGATCAACATACGTAAACATAACTTATAAATATCAACGTCAACATATAATATGACTTTAAATATAACTCAAACTAAACTTACATTGTGGCCAATTAGTAAATTTCTCCCATAACCCTTCTTGGTGATCATTACGAGTAGCATGTACATTATCCAGTTCATTTTCCTCATTGAAATTAGGCACCCGTGTTGATAAAGAAGGAGTATCAGAAATATCAAGAGTTGAATCTTGATTTCCCTCACTACCATTATACATGTTTTTTCACTGGAGAACCACTGGCCACCTTTTGTTAGAAGGATCATGGATATAAAACACTTGTTTTTCTTGGGATGCCATGATGAAAGGCTCTGCTTTATTACCTGCCTTATTAAGGTCCACCAATTCCTAACTCATCGGTCTGCACACCATTGTTACTGTCGACCCACTGACATTTAAAAACGGGTACTCTAAACTTCGTGTGATCTACCTCCCATATCTCTTCAATGATTCCAAAGTATGAAACGGATGCCATAACAGGGTTTTTATCTTTCGAACTAGAGAAATGCATGGACTCAGCGATGACCATAACCCCACTGTTTTGCATAGTACTTTTGTCATCCTAGGACTTTGTATAGAAGGAAAACTTATTGATATCGTACCCACTCCAGCATATGACATCAAAGTTAGGCCCCTGTGCTAGCCATTTTAATGTATCAGAAGCAATACCATCCTTTGCAATTTTTTCTTTAAACCAGTTCAAGAAAGTCTTGTTATGCTTGTTCAAACACCATTTTTCATTCATTCTAGGGTAAGTTTGATTGATGATGCTTTTGTGCTCACATAAGTATGGTTCAACCTCATCAGTGTTATTCAATATATACAAATGTGCTTGAATCACTTCCTCCCGATCCATGCTCTTAACAGTGATACCTCGTGTACCCTTACCATCATATCTTCCTTCGTGACGAGACTTTGGAAGCCCTACAGGTTCCGCTTCTGACATGTAGTTTGTACAAAACTCAATAGCTTCTTCTGCAACATACCTTTCAACAATAGATGCTTAGGGATGGTGTGGATTCTTCATATATCCTTTCAAGATCCTCATGTATCGCTCAACCGGGTACATCCACCTTAAATAAATGGGGCCGCACAATCTAATCTCCCTCACTAGATGAACAATCAAATGAACCATGATGTCAAAAAATGAAGGTGGAAAATACATCTCCAATTGGCACAAGATAATGGCTGCCTCATTTTCCAAGTCATCCAACTTTTAGTGTAAATGACCTTGCTACATATAGCATTGAAGAATAAGCATAACCTAGTACTGGCATGTCTGACTTTTTTAGGCAAGATGTCACGAATGGCCACCGGTAGTAGTTGTTGCATCAAGACATGACAATCATGAGACTTTAAGCCAACTAATTTGAGATCTTTCATTGAGACAAGTCTTTTGATATTTGAAGAGTAACCCTGTGGCACTTTGACTCCCTGTAGACATTCACAAAAACTTCTTCTCTATTTTTTTTGATAAAGTATGACATGCTGGGGGCAAATAAATCTTCTTATCCCCCACTTTATGTGGAGCTAACTGCTCTCGTATACCCATCGCAACTAGATCCAGACGAGCATTCACACCATCCTTTGTCTTGCCTTGAATGTTGGGAAGCATTCTGGTTAAACCGTCACACACATTTTTCTCCACATGCATCACATCAATAAAATGTCTTACATCAAGCTTGCACCAGTATGGAAGATCAAAGAAGATCGACCTCTTCTTCCATATTTTCTTCTCGGTAGCCTTCTTCTGGGTCTTCCATAGATAACATTAGTGTTCTTCACCCTTTCATAAACTTATTCTCCAGTCAAGGCCACCGGAGCAATTTCATTCTCCGGAAGTCCATTGAAAGCTTTTCTCAATCTACGATAAGGATGATTATGTCGAAGAAATCTCCGATGCCCAAGGTAAACTGTCTTCCTTCCATGTTGCAGTTGATGGTAACATGTGCCTTATTCACATATTGGACATGCTTTATGCCCCTTAACACTATACCCACTCAGGTTCCCGTATGTTGGAAAGTCATTGATGGTGCAAAATAATTGGCACGCAATCTGAATGTCTCACGGCAATACCCGTCATCACATCAATGCCTTCATCCCACAACATTCTCAATTCTTCAATCAAGGGACTCGGATAAATATCAATATCATTTCCTTGTTGTTTAGGACCCGAAATCATCATACTTAACATAATGTATTTGCGTTTCATGCACAACCAAGGAGACAGGTTGTAAATTACCAGGAGAACAGGCCATGAACTATCAATACTACTTAAGTTTCCATATGGATTCATTCCATCGGTAGCAAGTCCAAGCCTGAGGTTTCTGGGCTCATTGCCAAAATCCAGAAACAAACAATCAATTCTCTTCCATTGCAAAGAATCGGCCGGATGGCGAAGCTGTCCATCACACTTCCTCTCATCTGCATGCCATCTAATGTTCTTTGCATCATTTACATTAGCAAACACTCGATTGAATTGCGGAATCACGGGAAGATACCATAACACCTTTGCATGAGGACCTTTGGTGACCACATCACAACTAGAATCACCATCCTTCACTTTGTAGCGTGATACCCCACACCTGGGGCACTCGTGCATCTCTTCAAACTCTTTCATGTACAATATGCAATCATTGGGGCAAGCGTGTATTTTCTTATACTCCATACCCATCGGACACAATATATTCTTCGCCTCATAGTTTCGAGATGGCAATGTGTTACCTTCTGGAAGCATGTCTTTCAACAACTTAAGCAATTCAGTAAAGCTTTTATTGCTCCACCCATTTCTCGTCTTCACATTGAACAATCTTAACACCGCTGACAACCGTGTGAAATTAGTGCATCCTGGATACAAAGCCACTTCCGCACCACTGCACAAAGTATCATACACATATGCGTCCCAAAAAGACTCTTGCCCAACATCACGGATCATGTCCTCTAGTACATCGTCCATATCCACGTCATCAACTTCCTCTCTATCCGACACCCTCGGCCTATCTAACGATTCACCATGACATATCCATGCTGTATAACTCCAGCAAATCCCCTCACAAATAAGATAATCACGTATCTCCTCAGCTTCTAGTTGTCTCTCATTCAAACAGTTAACACAAGGACAATAAAACATTCCGTTACCACTATCAGGAGCATTTGTTTTTGCAAACTGTAGAAAATCTTCCACTCCATTCTCATACTCATCACTTGTCCGTCTAGCATTCATCCAACCGCGATCCATGACTAAAACGAATAACTTTGTACTTAGTCCAACATATTCATCAACCACTTCTTATGACAGGGTATGGACCTATCCCATTCGAGAAGAAACTTTTTCAATATTCGGTTAACAGTTAGTCCTTAACTCTCATGCTCATACTCAATGAAATTTCGACAGCATTTCCCTTCGGTCTCCGACGTACACGACTTGAACGCGATGACATCCACCACGATAAAGTATGCACCCGGTGAACGAAAGGAAATCTATCAATCCGAACTTTCATCAAGTATATAACATTAGAATCAATGATTAACTATTTTAACTAAATGAAGAAAATAAAATTTCCCAAACTGTCCAACTTTGGACAATTCAAGATCCAATACAATGAGCGGTACATTAAGCACGTACACGTGTGCTCATTAGTATTTCATCTCAAATGGGAAAGTAAGGCTTTACTAATTAATTAACATTAAGAAAAATAATAAAACACTCCAATCCCCAAGTACAATGCAAACAAAAACCAAACGAGAAAAATGGAGAGGAGAAAGCTTACCGGGTGTGGGAAGAACACTTAGCCGGAAATCGTAATGAATAATGAATATTGTGCTTAATATTCTGCTCGGAACTTGTACCGTAATAGTTTCAATAACAGCAAGTGTACCTATACAAAAAGAGAAGCACTTTGTGAATATTTTCATAACAAGACCATAATAACAAGTTCACAACAACAATTATGTAGCTTGATCAGTATAGGAGCATAAATACAGAAGAACTTTGACAGAGATAAATCACACACATACATATAAGAAATAGCTGAGCTTATAGTAGAAAATCCAAGTTGATGAACACATATAAGGCTGTATACACATATAAATGATTGGTAGAATGATAAATGAAATCTGGAGCTCAAAATTTGATGGGGAAGAAGATCAAAATGAAGTATGGAATGGTTGAGTTAGGTGTGTCAGTATTGCTCTCACTCTCATGCATTTAAATCTATAACTCTTGAAAAACAAATCGGAATTGTAAGTTTTAGTCTCTTGATATTTAACATGGCAGGCAAGCAAAACATATATACTGATCAATCCTATCCTACCTAAACCTAACATAAAACCAATCCAACTTAATCGGCTAACATTTTTATTACTTTCAGACACTTAATGAGGCAAAACTTATCTTATAAATCTCAACCAGATAAATGACAGCAAGCTAAACATAACTGAAAAATTCTCACACTAGATCATTATCCATCATCCTCAATTATAAGAAGACCTTTTAAAATTATATTGATAACTATCAAAGACAACTCCTTTTTATATTATATCATACTCGATCAATGGGATTATAGCTGCATTGTGTAGGTAATTCTGGAGACACAACACTGCGACCAAACCAGAAACTAATAGGACACACACAATGTTGATTTTTTTCCTGATAAAAGACATAACAGTGATGGCACAAACTTGTTTAACCCGAAAACAAAAAATATGATCCACTTCGATAACAATTTACCTTCAATCAGGTATGCTTGTGAAGAAAATAAGTTAAACCACAAACACAAAATTCATTAGTCCAAATAAAATGCTCACTTAAATTCCTTTAATGCTTTGGTTAATACTGTAAAATGGGGCTTTCTCACCCCCACCTACATTCCAAACCATCATCACCTAGTGCCTGACTAAAGTTAAATTATACCATTTTCCATGAAAATCCAGAAAAGAAACACAAAAATGTGCAGATAGTCCATCACAGCTTATGAATGAAAATGCAAGTAAAACAAAAACAAACTCTATGTAGTGTGGCAATTATTCAACACATAAAATAAATGAAAAGGGTATTAGGGAGAGGGTATGAGAAGACCTTGCACTTAAAGTAGAGAATACAAGCTAGGGTCACGACAGCGACACGGAGGAGCAAGCGGAGAACAACGAACTTCGTGGTTGAGGTGACGCAGTGGTCCTCCCAAGCCGCAGATGGTGACGCGTGCAGCGAAGCGAGCAAGGAACAGAGGTTATGAGGGTGTGAGCATTAAGGTTTCCATATCTTTTTTAGCTTTTGAAGGAAACAAAAGAAAGTGGTTAGAACCATTTATGCTAAATGTATTTCAGGGTTGAGAGAGAGAAAGAGAGCGTGAGAGAGAGAGTGTGTGTGTGACCTGTTATCGTGGTAATGGGCCTAGGTCGTAGGGCAGCGTCTTCCTCCCTTGCTTACTGAGTGGAGGGCGGCGGCAGCGTCTTGTTTTCGTGGCAATGGAGGTGAGGAATGGAGTTTTCTAGGAGGGATAGTGAGCACGAGCATGCAAGAGGGGTTTTTTGGGTCAAAGGTTTCTTAGCAGCGTGAAAAATGAAAAGGAGGATGAGGGAATTAAAAATGACAAATGAACAATACACATCGGTTAACATTAAAACCAATGTTATAATGTTTTCCACATCGGTTATAAATAAAACCGATGTTAAAAGTTATATTATTCATTTCCTTAATTTTTTTATTCGTTTTTCCACATCGGTTTTTAAAAAACCGATGTTAAAACATAAACATTTCCATATCGGTTATAAAAAAACCGATGTGTTAACTTATGCATTTTTAAATTTTTTTTTGGGTTCAATTTTCAATATCGGGTTTATAAAAACCGATGTTAAAACCTTTATAACATCGGTTTATTTTAGAACTAATGTTAAAAGTTTTCAATTTAATTTCAAAAATGCCACCGCCTCCTTTTTCACATCGGTTTTTTGAAAACCGATGTTAAAACCCAGATGTTAAAAGTATATTTTGAACTAGTGTCCGGGTTTGCCACCTGTCAGAGAGATTGAATTCTCCATCGACCTGATTCCAGGAACCGGTACAATTTCAATCACACCGTATTGAATGGCACCGACAGAACTTGCTGAGTTGAAAGCTCAACTGGAAGATCTTTTGTCAAAACAGTTCATCCGACCAAGTGTTTCCCCGTGGGGAGAACCATTTCTGCTAGTAAGAAAGAAGGATGGAGGGTCGAGGGTCTGCATGGATTTTTGACAACTCAATAAAGTGACGATCAAGAATAAATATCCTTTACCGCGTATAGATGATCTAATGGATCAACTACAAGGAGTTGTTGTGTTCTCAAAGATCGATTTGAGAACGAGATATCATCAGATAAGGTTAAAGACAGAAGATATACCAAAAACTGCGTTCAGAACTTGCTATGGACATTACGAATATCTTGTAATGCCTTTTGGAGTAACAAATGCACTTGCTATCTTCATGGACTACATGAACCGGATTTTTCATCCGTTTCTAGATAAGTTCGTTGTCGTGTTCATCGATGACATTCTCATTTATTCTAAGAATGATGAGGAACATGAAGAGCATTTGCAACAAGTCCTACAAATCCTACGTGAGAAAGTATTATACGTAAAGCTATCTAAGTGTGAATTTTGGCTCGGAGAGGTGAAATTCTTGGGACACGTGATTACTGAGGAAGGAATTGTTGTCGATCCTTCAAAAGTAGAAGCAGTACTTTCTTGGGAAAGACCAAAAAGGGTAACGGAGATTCGTAGTTTTGTGGGTCTAGCTGGTTACTATAGGAGGTTTATCGAATGTTTTTCCAAGATAGTGGGACCATTGACTCAACTGACATGGAAGGATCAACCTTACGCATGGACTGACAAGTGCGAGGAGAGTTTTCAAAAGATCAAGGAACGTTTGACAACCTCGCCAGTGTTAATACTTCCTGAATAGAATGAACCTTACGAAGTATATTGTGATGCTTCATATCAAGATTTAGGTTGTGTATTAATGCAACATCATAAAGTCGTAGCTTACGTGTCACGATAGTTAAAGACTCATGAGAGGAATTATCCGATGCATGATCTGGAATTAGTTACTGTGGTTTTTGCACTAAAGATATGGAGACACCATCTGTATGGAGCCAAGTTTGATGTCTTTAGTGATCAGAAGAGTCTGAAATACCTGTTTGATCAAAAGGAGCTTAACATGAGACAGGGATGATGGATGGAGTTTCTGAAAGATTATGACTTCACATTACAATATCATCCAGTAAAGGCGAACAACGTAGCAGATGCACTAAGCTGGAAGGCCATTCATATCTCATCTATGATGGTGTAGGAATTAGAGTTGATTTAAAAGTTCCGTGATCTCAACTTAATCATGGACGTAAGTCAAAAGAAAATTTATGTAGGAATGATCAAGATCTCTAGTGGATTAATGGAAGAAATCAGAGAACAACAAGTTACCGATAACTGTCTTCTAAAGAATAAGAAGTTAATGGAACAAGGAAAGGCTACTGAGTTTAGCTTAGGACCAGATAACATCTTAAGGTGCAATGGACGAGTTTGTTTACCTGATAATCCTGAGATGAAAAAGATGATTCTAGAGGAATCACACAAGAGTAAGTTGAGTATTCATCCCGAATCAACTAAGATGTATCAGGATTTGAAACAAAAGTTTTGGTGGCATATGAAAAAGCAAGTCGCAGAGTATGTTGCATCATGTCTAATTTGTCAAAAAGCGAAGGTAGAACATCAACGACCAGGCGGAATGCTTACATTATTGGATGTACCTGAATGGAAGTGGGATAGTATATCGATGGATTTTGTGGTAAGTTTACCACGAACTTCCAAAGGTTTTGACTCAATTTGGGTGATTGTTGGCAGGTTAACTAAGTCAGCACACTTTTTACCTGTTAAGATCAACTACACTATAGAAAAGTTGATCGAAGTTTACATTAGAGAAGTGATTAGACTTCACGGAGTACCTTCGAGTATTGTTTCAGATAGAGACCCGAAGTTCACTTCACGGTTTTGGGGAAGTTTACATCAAGCGCTAGGAACTAAGTTACGTTTAAGTTCAGCTTATCATCCTTAAACTGATGGGCAAACAGAGAGGATGATTTAATCGTTAGAAGACTTGCTAAGAGCATGTGTCTTAGAGAATCGAGGAAGTTGGGATGGTTTTTTGCCGCTCATCAAATTCACATACAACAACGGTTTTCACTCAAGTATAGGGATGACACCTATGAGGCCTTATACGGAAGGAAATGTCAAACACCTGTGTGTTGGTATCAAAATGGAGAAAGTACAATTTTAGGACCAGAAATTGTGCTCAAACAACAGAAAAGGTTAAACAAATCCGTGAAAAGTTGAGAATATCACAAAGCAGGCAGATGAGTTACTTTGATCATAAGAGATGATCCCTTGAATTCCAAAAAGGAGAACATGTATTTTTGAGAGTCACACCCACGACTGGGGTAGGTAGGGTTTTAAAATCCAGAAAACTCACTCCAAAATTTATCGGACCTTACCAAATTCTTCGCCGTATTGGTCCAGTAGCCTATCAAATTGCTTTACCACCTGTTCTTTCAAATATTCATAGTGTCTTTCATGTCTCACAATTGAGGAAGTATATTACTGATCCATCTCACATAATTGAACCCGATGAAGTACAATTAAAGGAAAACTTGTCTTATGAGACTTCACCTGTGCGAATCGAGGATAATAGGATTAAGCAGCTCAGGGGTAAACAAATTTCCTTAGTCAAGGTTAATTGAAATGAGACAACGGGAGAGGCAACATGGGAAGCCGAGGACAAAATGAAGTTACAGTATCCTGATCTTTTTACAGGTACGTAATTTCGAGGACGAATTTTTTTTTTAGTGGGGTAGTAATATAACACCCCGATTTCTGTTGTTTTCTATATCGATAAACAAATATCTGTTTATATTTTTATTTGATATCTAGCAAATTATTTTGATTGAAACAAAATCATATTTAGACTCGATTTCATGACTAAAGCCTACGGTTGAATTTTGGGTTGAAAATTCAGACGAAACCAGGTCTGCGTTTTCACTGCTAGTAAGATTTTACTGGTTATAAAACCTAAATTTGACCCGAAAACAAAACGATAATTTTATTATCACTTTTTAAGTGATATAGGCTTTTTTAAAAAAATTCGCTCTAAAATAAAATATTATATTTTGTTCCGGCGAAGTTTTGAATTAAATCGGGTACGGAAAACCTAAATCGGGAGAATAATGGAGTCGGAATCGAAACTACAGAGACTGAACCGGACACCGGGCCACGGAGGGACACATGTCACAAGGTTGTGGTGAGTATGGTGAGTCACCACCCATGACTCACCACAAGTAATCATGATTTTCAAAAATATCTAAGATATTTTGTTAGGAAAAGACTAAAATGCCACTAGGATTATTTAGAAACCTCAAAACTACCCTAATGACTGACTCACTCTTCCTCCTCTCTTTTTTCTCTAAGGGCAGTCCCCCCTCCCCCCCCCTCCTTCTCACACTCTCTCATTTGTTCTTCAGTTACACTAAAAGAAAACCTAAGAAAAACCTATGTTCTTAAGTGTTTTGTTGGCAAATTAGATCAAACTCTTCATCTTTTCTTCATCTTCAAGAGGTAATCTCCTAACTCTTGATCATTCTTGTCTTAGATCTCCATTTATTCCATTTATTTTTCCATGATCATCAAGTTTATGTTCTTAGATCTAGAACTTTGGAAATTCCTAGAAAATCATAGAAACATCCTTTTCATATGATTCCAATTGCTATGAACTAGTTATGATCCCTAGTATCTTCATTCATGAGCATGTGTAAAAATAAAATTTCCTTCCCAATTTTCTATATGAGGCCGAAACCTCACTTGTGAGGATGGAGGAGGTTTTGTTTCAATTTCAAGCCATGATCATTAGTTATGTCATCTCTAATGCTTAAGAATCACTAATCTAAGAGCATGTGAATTTTATAAAACCCTAGCAATTTTTTTTTGAGGGCCGAATCCTACCCATGAAATGGGTTTGATGATTTTGCTTCATTTTCAAGTTATGACAATTTTCACTAGCACAGAAAAAGGATTTAACGTCGAGGATTTAACATCGGTTTCTCTATAACCGATGTCTAAAATGAGGCAGTGGCATTTTTGAAATTCATCTCAAAACTTTTAACATCAGTTTCTTAAATAACCGATTTAAAAAGTATTTAACATCGGTTAGTTTTTTAAACCGATGTCTGAAAATAAAAGGAAAAATGAATTTTGAAATTAAATGTAAAACTTTTAACATCGGTTCAATAGTTAACCGATGTCGTAACTATTAAACATCGGTTAATAGTAAAAACCGATGTGGAAAATTGAAAGAAAAAATATCAAATAAATAACCAAGTATAAGTTTAGACATCGGTTTTTAGATTAACCGATGTTAAAATTTCAGGAATATTTCAGTTCTTTTCAGTTCCCTCCTTTCTCTGCGTGCTACTCAAAGATTTTCGAACCCTACCCAGGCCACACTCTCTCGTTCTCTTCCACTCTCTTCCACTCTCTCGTTCACTCTCGCCACCGCCATTGTTCTCCTATTACCAAACTCCACCGCGAGCTCCATCCAGGAGGACGTCACAACACAACACCGTCGTTCACCTTCGTACCGCACAGCACCACCTCACCATCGTGACATCGTTCTGTAAGGTTGTCGTTCTCTGTTTGATACGAACCATACGCCGTCGTTCTATATTTTCCACATCGGTATGAACCCTATTTCTTCTCCCTTTTGTTCTGGTTGGATCAATTTATTCAACTTCTGAGTCTTTGAAGCGCTATTTAGTGTTTGCACTATTTAGGATTTGGTAGTTGATTTAAGGTCTTAATCTAGACTTAAGGTTGTTTGTTTTAGATGGAGGAGACAAATCAAAAATATTAACTTTTTGTTTTTCATTTTTTAGCCGTTTTACAGTTCAAGTTACATTTGAGAAGCAAACAAGACTCATCAATTCTTGAAATAAAACAGCATAAGAGGCTTTAGCATTTAGAATTGGAAAAAGCATATAGTTGGTATGTGCAGCATGATCTCAACCTTATGAGCTGAATACTTTCATGATAACCTAGATTAACCACCGAACATATGGATATATCTATCTTGAAGATGTTCATTACAAGACCTGACTCTGCTAGTGGTGTGCTTGGATTGCACTGAAAAATTATAAACCAACTATCATGAAAGGATGATTTCAAAATTGGAATCAAGACCTTTATTTCAACTCCAAAAAGTGATGTTGGTGCCAACACATGCTTAAATTTTAGTGTTGTTGATTTCCTATTAGTTCTTAAAACATATGTCTACCTAAGGATCATTACTAAAATTATAAGTGATGTTGGTGCCAACACATGCTGTAATTCATTTTTCACTTACTATTTGGTGTTGCTAGATATTGTCCTTCTTGGTGACTCTTTTTCGATGGATTTTGCCTCACTGTTACTTTAAAAATAAAACATAAAGACTTGAAATTTGTAAGATATCTAGTTGCATGTGATGGTAAAAGGGTGATCAAACAGTCAAAATAATGATCATTAGTCTCCTAAATCATTTGATCTTGTTTCAAAAAATATGTAATTCAAAAAAGAAGAAAGGTTGAAGCTAATTAAATGAAGTGAACGTGTGCTTTATGATGTCCACTAGAGAAACATAACTTCCCGGTGGTAATAGGTTGGTTCATCTATTGAAGTGAACGTGTGCTTTATGTTGATATTTATAAGTTAAGTTATGTTTGATATTTATCTAGACTTATTGACATTATGTATTTTTTTTGTCTAAAGAGGCATACAAGGATGATCCCGAGGATATCCCTCCTTCACACAGCGGGTCGGATGCACCGTCGACGGGTAAAAAGGGTAGACGTGCCACACGTATGAAGAATTTGACCGTCAACTGTGGTGCAAATCAAAGGATAAGAATCGAGTTTGATCGTGACCTCAATCCTATAGGGTCAATGGCCGAGCTGTTTAACAGTTTTGTGGGGACCCTTGCTCGAAACAAGCCTAGTATACTTATTGAGAATTGGAAGAATGTACCGGAGGGCGTGAAGGATCAGATATGGGATAGTATTCTGGTATCTATACTTTTACACTCTTTGTTTGTATCTATTTTATTTTAATCTTATTAATATCGTACGCTAATTCCATGATTTGTTGGTGTTAATGTAGCTCACCTTTGACGTGCCAGATACCAAGAATATGAGGAGGTGTTTGATAAAGTATGCATGTGAGCGTTGGAGGGCATTTAAGACGGACCTAGGCAGAAACTACATATTCAATCCGAGTCAGAAGAACCCACTTGAGGTGTACCCGTTTCTTGACCTGGAGACGTGGGATCGCTTTGTTTAGAGCCGACATGACCCCAGCTTTCAGGTTAACTTAATTGAGTTGTCTCTAAAGTTAATTAATTTAATTAATCTTATTAATTTACTTATGTAATTTAAATGTCTTTTATTTATAACAGGAGAAGAGGAAAAAGGGGCAGGAAATCCAAAGTAAGAATCTCCACCCCTATATATTGTCTCGTGGGGGATATAAAAGGCTTAACAAGAAAATGGTGGAAGAGGAAAAGAAAAGACGTCGGGAAGAAGCATCTCTGGCTGATCCTACCGCTGAAAATCGTTCAGAAGTTGTTGATCCACCTCCACCCCCACGCCATCATGCATGGAAGAGAGCCCGACAAAGAAGTATGGGACAATATACATCTGAGGAGGCATGTCAAGTAACTGAGAAGATTGTAAGTATAGTTTGAATTCTAATTGTGATTTTAACAATGTTACCTAATTGTAATGTGACTTAATATTCTATATGTTATAGGATGCATTGGACGAACAGGTCACTCAAGGAACCTTTGTTCCTGAAGGCTGCCAGGATATCTTAGCTGCTGCCATCGATAAACAAGACCACCCGGGTCGTGTGATTGGTGTTGGATGGGGCATTGGCATTCGCCAATACCATGGTTCATCTTCACACCGACGCCACAGGGATGATGATGCATATAGAGAACGGCTAAAATGGGAGATTGCATATGAGCTTAGACAGGAGATGACCTAGCAGTTTTCCCAGTAACTAGCAGCTTTGGCTGGTATGTCCATGCAAAACACAGGTGTCTAACCCTCTGGCCATGTGAGCACTAAGGGGTCAAGTGATCTATGCCTACTAGAAAAAAAATTTGAAAAAGAAAAACTGAAAAAGAAAAAGAAAAATAGAAAAAGCCAAAGAGAAAAAGAAACAAAGAAAGTATACAAAAGTGAGAAAAAGGCAAAATAGAAAGAAAAGAAAATGAAACAAGAAGCAACAAAAGAAAAAGAGAAAAAGAAAAAGATGGAAATGAATAAAAAGGGAAATAGCACAAATTGTGTGCTTATGTGCTTGTGAACTAGCTAAGCAAGGGAAGAAGCTCCAAGAGTCCACATTCCTTGAAGTCAAAGTAGTTTAGCCTATATCCTTGATTATATCCACCCCCACCTTAGCTCTGTTACATCCAAATAAAAGACCTCATGAAATGTGTTGCATTTGCATTTATGATGTGTGTTCTTAGCATCTTGTCAAGATTAGGATTGGGGAGTGCATGATGATTGGAATTGAGAGCACATATCACCAAGTGAGGATGTGTGAAACACTTGATAGAGAGGTTGCAAGAGAATATTTTGTGCATTCAATGGAGCTGATTTTGTAGGATGCTTGATTGTTAAGCATGAAACTTGTGATCAATTGGAATTTATGAATGATTGTGTGATGCTTGTCCATTCTGCAAAAGTGTTAAGGGATTGAAGCCTTGCATAAGTAATGTGCTTCACAAGAGAATTGAACATGAAAATCCATTTCTCAAACCCTTATTTGAATTTAATTGTTTGCTTGAGGACAAGCAAAATCTCTAAGTTTGGGGTTGTGATGAATGTGTAAAATATGTTAGTTTGGAAGTGTAATTAGGAATAAGTTTGTAAATAATCTTAGAAACCATAAGAAAAGTGATAAGAAAACGCACACATTCATTTGAATAGAGTTTTGATACTTAGATTTTAATTTGTGAAAAAAAATTGTACTTAAAAGATGTTAAAAATGTGCAGGAAAAGAGGAAGCAGCAAACAAGCGCTCAGCTCTGGAAATGGGCGCTCAGCTTCAACAGGAAACACAAGACAGCAGGTCTTGGGCGCTCGGCTCTGGATTTGGGTGCTCAACTTCAGGACTGATAGAAAGCAGCAGTTTCGTACAAGGGACCAGCGCTCATCGCTGAGATTGGGCGCTCAGCGCCAGAACAAACAGCAAGCACAAATTTCACGCAGTAACGAGGCGCCCAGCGCTATCCAGGGGCGCTCAGTGTTGGGCGACGCACAGAAACTCTATAAATGCGATCTTTGACAGATTGAGAAGGATCTTTGGCTCATTTTAGGGTGATTCTCACCTAGGTTCATCATTTCTCTCTGGATTCTTTGGAGATTCAAGTTTGGGAACAAGACTTGAAGCTTCCATGGCTTCCTCCGCTCATTCCTACTCAAGTTTCTTCTTCTCTTCTCTTTTTACTATGAGTTGTTAGATCTCTTAGGTTAGGTTTAGGATGATTCTCATTGGATTCTTGATGTAATTGACTTTGATTTCTGATTTCAATTCTATTTCATTCAATTTGAGTAATTGCTTCTATGTTTAATGCTTCTATTGATTAATCAACTCTAGATTGATGTTATATTCAATTTCACAATTGGAAAATTGGTTATTGAATTGGAATTGAAGTAGATTACCATTGGAATGTTGATTCTAGGAATATAACTATGTTTCAATGCATTCCTATGAATCTCATGCTTAATGTTTGTGCTAATGCTTGAATGACCGAAGGAATTAGGCTTCTTAATTAGTACAAAAGGATTATCACCTAAGGAATTAGGGATAAATCTAAGGTAGTGATTTGAATGTCAATTGTATGGAATGAATTGAAGTTAGGATTAAATAAGGTTACGTCAAGTGAAGATTGAATGATTCCGATGCCTAACCGCTTTTACCTATATTGACTTCGTTCTTTAATTGATATTGTTTCATTCATTGTTGTGAACTCTAAATACAAAAAATCATAAAAACTCTTGGAACTATAAAATTCATTCGTTTAAATAGCTATTGCCTAAGCCACGTTGTTACTTGAAACACAATCCTCGTTGGGAACGATACATTACTCTCATTATTATTACTTGTACGATTTGGTACACTTGCCAAATCCTCAACAACCCCAATGATGATGATGATGAGGATCCTGATATGTGTGAGTTGTATGTTGATGATCATCATGATCGCCGCTTAGTGGCATTTGGGAGGGCACACAACTTAGGGAATACCATACACCACCGTACATTAGCGGAGGATCAGGTGAGGGTGCAGGTTGAAGATATTCGAGATGCTGATGCTCGAGTCCCTGTGCCCACTGAGGAGGTTCAAACAATGGACGAAGCCCCCGGTAACTTCATCCCCTGGCCAAGAAGATTGGTCAGGTTTTTTGTTGCTTCTAAGGTATTCAATTACCTGTGTTTTTTTATATTTACAATTGAAATAATTTATTTGTGTTTACTATTAATGCTTTATGTTTTTTTATTTAGGATGTTGGAAAAGATGTTCCGCCTAAAAGGTCGGATCCGGGAAGACCCAAGAAGTCTGCTCATGCCAAGGTATTCATTTAATCATTCAATTAATTACAAATGAAATAACTTAACTGTGATCACTAATGTTTTGTGTTTGTTGTTTAGGGGATCGACAAAGGGGATCCTCATGATGTTTTAAAATGTCTAGCTGTAGAGGTTGTGACTATGGGGACGGCTGCAGCTTATGTAAAGTTGGAACATGATGGAAGGTGTAATGACCATATTTATATCCAAAGGAGGGAAATTATGGAGATCGCTGTTGAGGGTGAAATGGTTAGCGCTGCGAACATCTCGTTATGGTGCACGTAAGTACATTTTATTTGTAATTTAACTAATTAAATTTTAAATATTATTATAATTAACATGTTTTATCAATATCTTAGGTATCTGCATCGCCTGTGTCTTGATAAGGGCAACCTTGCCGTTTATGGGTTCATTGACCCTATTCTCATTTAGGGTGATGCCCTCATTCTATCAGAAGACATGGTTGTGAACATACGCCCTATACTTGCTCGAGACAATCATCAGTGCTACCTTGCGCCTTACCTCAAGGAGTAAGTACAAGTTTACAAGTTATTATTTAATTATAACTATATATGACTTGTCACTAACTGTTTTGCAAATGCAGTGAACATTGGCAATTATTGATCATATGTCCTCGCGTGAATGTCGTGGTCTTCTTCTGCTCGGTGGGAAGGAAGCCGACGAAGGATCTCAAGACCGCTATTGAAACGTAAGCATTTAATTAATCAGTAATCAAGTTGTTTTATTTAACCGAAATCTATAAAATATAGTTTAATTAATTTTTATTTTCTTATGATAGTTCTATGGATTTGAGTCGCATTTTG
Source organism: Sophora flavescens (assembly GCA_030762895.1). Lineage (NCBI taxonomy): Eukaryota > Viridiplantae > Streptophyta > Magnoliopsida > Fabales > Fabaceae > Sophora > Sophora flavescens. The sequence goes on from CM061069.1 coordinate 61,347,989, forward strand.
GGTGATGAAAGGCGTAGGCCTATTAGGTGGATTATTCCTAACGAAAGATATTACTACAAATGCTTCAAGTGAAGTTTACATTAGTTATTACTTTGTGTTTAATTCCTTATATTCAAATTTGGTTTCATTTGTAGTCTCGTAGACAATGTGGCAGATGGGAGTGAGGATATTACGTGATGAAGTGGATGCTCGAAATTGTCTCCACCGATATTACTGAAAGATGGCAGGAGGTGACTAATTAGTAACACAATTAGTTGTAACAATTAATTATAAATTAGTTATGTTTTATTTTAGTTTATTACTTATAAGATTAATCTTATGTCCAATTGAATATGCAGTTGTTCGACAATCCGACTCCACTCTCTGCAGGGGACATTATTGACATAAGGTTGCGTTGGGCAACCTTCTTTTTTGATGTATTGTACCAATCATAGTTTGTGTTTCCCGTTTATAAACATATCATGTATACACTAGCTAGTTTTTTGACATACATACATATATATATATATATATATATATATATATATATATATATATATATATATATATATATATATATATATATTGACTTGAAATCTATAACATATCATGTACTAGCTAGTTTTTTGGATTCTAAGTATCTTTGTTGTCATATTGTTCAATTTACACTACTTGCGACATTATTACGTATTTAGCTCTGAAGGTAATTGAAGTGTATGTATTGTTCGTAATCAATATAGTATATTAATTTAGTGTGTTTTGGTAGTATAAGTGATTCAATATTGAGAATATTTAGATTCTGTTAACTTACTGGGAATGATCTGGATGTAATATTGAAACAGAAGAAAGGATTGTAACTAATGTAAATTAGTTATTTAAAAAAAAAAGCCACTATAGACATCGATTATTACCCAAAACCGATGTTAAAAGTCGTGTGCTATTTTTAAAAACAGAATAGAAGCACTTTAGACATCGGTTAAAATAAATAACCGATGTCTAAAGTGCACTTTTAACGTCGGTTATTAACAAAACCAATGTTAAAAGTCGTGTAGTATTTTTAAAAACAGAATATAAGAACTTTAGACATCGGTTAAAATAAAAAAAACTGATGCTAAAAGTGCACTTTAGACATCAATTCTTTATTTTAACCGACGTCTAAAGTTTTGTTCTGGTTACATTTTTTTGTTTAATGAGAACTATAGACATCGGTTTTATCTTATAATCGATGTCTAAAGTGAACTTTTAACATTGGTTTGAAAACCGATGTCTAAAGTTCCAATTAACAACATCGCCCGTTTCAACATTGGTTCTAAAACCGACTTTAGAGGTCAATTTTAATCGATGTTAAAACCCTTTTCCGCACTAGTGTTTCCCTAGATCTACACTACTCTAAGGTTATAGATTTAAGAGTATGTGAAATTTTTAAACCTCTAGCCTATTTTCCTAGCTTGGGCCAAATCCATACCCTTAAGAACTTGTAGTTTTTTTTTTTAAAAGTTTAATTAGTTATGTGTTTTGTGAAGCATTGTTTTAGTAGTTGTTGTTCGGAGTTTGTGGAGGAAACCAGATTTGAAACCGAGACTTCGTTGAATTGGAAATTGAATATTCAAGAGATAAGGGGAGTTTATCTGAGGAGCTTCGATAACTATGTGTATAAATTGTTTGGTGTGTCTGTAATTAATTATTGTAGTTTGTGGTGTTTGTTTTAAAATTATTGCATAAAATTCCGTGACGCATGATTTATCTATGAAAGCATGCTATAAATTGCGATGTGTGAATTTATTGTTGGTTGTGAAAGCATGTGATAAATTATGTTGTATGAATTTTTTTGTTGATTTTGTGATTGGCTAGAAGCCTGACATCGGTCAGTGCTTATTGGAAATTAAGGATAAAACATTAAGAAAATTTAAGGGAAACATTATGTTTTTGAAAACTTGTGGATTTAAATTTTAAGGTAAGAATAATAGTATTTTAATGAGTTTTAATGAAAGAATAAGTTAATAAATGACAGCGAGTATGTAACCGTGAAAAAAATTCACTTTCGCTTTTTTTTTCGAAAACGATGGGAAAAATTGAAATAAATCTTAATTTTAATAAAATATATTTTAAATTGTTTTAAGGTTGTTGATAAATAATTTTTCAAGAAATAAGGGTTTTTACTTGCCTAACGGCAGTTTGAGGAAAATCGATTTTTTTAAGTGAGAAAAATAAATTTATATGCCAGAAATAATTTTCAAAGGGTTAATGGATTTTTAGAAAATAAAAATAAAGGATTTGAGGAAAAATGATTTTCGTTACGTTTTAAAACGAATTTCATCAGAAAATGATTTCTGGAAAAGAATTTAAGATCACAGCAGAAATTTTCCGACAAACTTGGATAAGTTTTCGGAGTTTTTGTTTTGGTATTTGTGTTTTACTGAACGAAAATTCTTTGGGAAAAATAAAGGAAAGGATAAGGACCTAAATTGTCGAGATGTCGGGCTAGTGTTCCTAAAAGGAAATTGCACTTTGGAAAGGAAGGGTAGTCGGGAGCTTTAAGCCTCGACAGAGGAAAAACAAACGACAAAGAACAATTATGATAACAAAGGGTTTTACATCACTACTAGAAATCCATCTTTTTCGGACAGATTTTCGGACGGATTTCGGACGAAAATTGGACAAATTTCGGACGGATAATTCATTTCGGACGGATTTCGGACGGAATGGCACCCGTCTGAAAAAGCCTCGTTGGAAATTATAAAATACGTCCCAAATTCTATCCGAAAATATTTACAGACGGATTGCGGACGGAATATGGACAACGTGGAAATCCGGAATTTGGTTATTGTTCGGATGGATTTTGGACAGATTTATTTTTGTTTTCCAACGGATTTGGGACGTATGTTGTGATTTTGTTGGTTATTGTTCGGACGGATTTTGGACAAATTTATTTTTGTTTTCCAATGGATTTGGGACGGATTTCCCACAGAAGAATGAAAAGTCAGAATCTGTCACGGCCAGGCCGTGATGCCCATCACAGCCGTGACATGTCAACTGAGCCAGACCCCTTCTAGGCAGAATCTGTCACGGCCGTGACAGACCATTTAGTGAAGCAACGTTCAAGGCAGAAGCTGTCACGGCCAGGCCGTGATGCCCATCACGGGCATCACGGCCGTGACGCACATTCTATGGATGATTTTTGAAAAGCCCTATGTCCAAAGGGGATAAGAATCATCAAACATCAAACATTTTTGAAAAACATACTACTATTATGTTTTAGCATCAAACATCAACTTAGCCTTAGAATAAGCTACAGACAATGCGGACCTATATATAAAAGAGGATCAGGAACAACATCTCAAAAACTGTATTTAAACACTTAATGGAAGTCAAAAATTGGGGTTTAGAAACACAATTGATCAAAGAAGGATGAAATCTCAAAAACTGTATTTAAACATCTATATGGTCCTTTAACTTTTCAGGTGCAAACAGGAACCACAATAAGTCTCATTATGCTCAAGCCTGCCTCCATGTCTTTTCAAGGGATTTTCAATCTGCGCAAATGAACATTCAATAGAAATCAGATATCAAGAACTAAAAGCTAAAAGCAAAATAAAGAACTAAAAGCTAGATGCCAAAAACTAAAAGCAAAATAAAGTGAAACAGCAAAGCCTAAAAATAAGGAGGTTGCAACCAGCCAAAAAATGCTACATGTACAGCATTAGCAGAGAAACAACATCATCCCATTTTCATTTCATTTATATCCCTTTCCTTTTGTTTTATTTTATTTTTTTGCAACACCTATCTTCAAACTTCAATAACCCTCCTTTGTTTTTCTTATTCCTATCTCTCTCTCTAACTCATTATCACTTTCTCTCTCTGCATAGAATAGCAATTAGCAAACAAAATGAAAGAAGAAACTTGGAAACTCCACCCATCAAACAGAACATATGTTTTCCTAGACTTGCATCAGTCCATGAGTTATTGCAACACTCATTACATGAAATTGAAAATAAACAAAGAAGAATTAGGATTTTTATTCAAGTATTGGCTCAATATCACAATAATATTCACAACACTCAATTACACACATACACACATGCATATAGTTATTGAATATCCCTAGGCAAGCTCCCCTTACCTTTGAAGACAAGTAAAGGATCCTCGTCTTAATGCTCACGTTAGCTCCAAGAGTGTAATTATCTACTCCATCAAGCAAGCATAGCCGTGTCAAACGTCTCGGAGAGGGAATCAAACAATGTGCAACAATCAGAAATCAAGAAATCAATTACGCATGACCAAACACACATTCTAATTTGATCTAAACACTTAATCTTATTACCAAACAAGGTTATTTTCAAAGAAAATCATGTTTGGAGCTTACGCTTCACAATACCCTTTGAGGAAACTTTGTTTTGATTAAAGGATCATGAAAGAGAACTTGGGAATCATCAATTAAGAGTCCTAATTGCACTGAATCATAATTAATTTCACAAAAACATAACCAACTTCAAATAAAATCAAATTGGGGTTTAGGGCTCCTAAATACAATTTGGGGAAAACTCATTTTAACTAAAGAATAATGAAATTGGTTTAGGGAAACACTAATTCACAGTCTCAATTTCATAAAACAAGGTTTATTCTATAAGATTAAAATCTGAAATCAAAGGGTTAGGGTTAGGGTTTCAAAATCAATTTGGGGGTTTTGAATCTGAGACACAAGAGAGGGTTTTGACTCACCCAAGGAAGAAGAAGAAGTTATGGTGGTGCTGTGATGCGGCGACGCGGCGGCGGACGGCAGCGATGCAACGGCCAGTGGCGGTTCGTGGTGGTTCTGTTCCAACAAGAGAGATAGAGTAAGACCAAGGAAGAAGGAAGAGATTAAGATGACTCACATTGTGGGAACCACCATGGAGGAGGCGGCACGCGGTACTTACCGCGGTGGAGCGACGATCGTGTTATCATGCGACAGCAACACGTACAGGCAGCGCCATCGCGTCTTCTCCTCCCTACGTTGAGCGGCAGCCGGCGAGCTTCCAGGCGGTGTGGGCAGCACTGCTATGGTGAGAGGAAGGAGTAAGAAGATTAGGTTGAAGGGAGGAAGAGAAAGTAGCAACAGAGAATGAAGGAGAAAGAAGAAGAAAGAGAAAGAAAGAAAGAAAGAAAGAAAGAAAGAGAAAAGGGGGGTTTACAGGTCTGATGGGGGGAAGGAGAGAGTTTTTGTGTTTTAAACTTAACATTTAGTGACAGGTACAAAAATGAGTGATAAAATATTAAGCCTAAAAATAAACATGTTTTTAGTTTTTGAATCTAAAAATAAAGATTGATAAATATATGATTTCAAAATTCAATTTAGAGTAAAGATTAATAGTTGAACTGATCAACTAAGAAAATACTCGATCCAAAATTTAATCTCCGATTGTTGTCAAACCAGTTTATTTTCAACTCTAAAATTAAATAGGATGAAAATATGAAAATGATTTTCTCTTAATCACATTATTTAAAACATTTTTCTGTACCGGTAATAATAGTGACAATAACATAAATTATTGTCTAGTAAGCGTGCATTCACTGAAATAAGCCAGTGCTAACGCACCCAATAAAATAATTTGAAGAGAGTAATTTAATTACTCAAACTAAACCACGTAACAAAATAAACTTAAACATCCAAATAAAATAATTAACCATAAGTGTAAAATCAAATTGGGGTTTAGGGCTCCTAAATACAATTTGGGGAAAACTCATTTTAACTAAAGAATAATGAAATTGGTTTAGGGAAACACTAATTCACAGTCCCAATTTCATAAAACAAGGTTTAATTTTAAGATTAAAATCTGAAATTAAAAGGATGGGATTAGGGTTTGCAATTGATTTGGGGCTTTTTGAAACTAGAAGAAATTAGGGGTAAACACTTACCCAAGGTGAAGGAAGAGGAACGTGGTGGCTGTTTAGGAGGTCCGGTGCGGCGGAGTTATGGCGGAGACAACGGCAACAACGTTTTGAAGCACCCATGAGCCAAACAAAGAAGATGAGCTTCATAGAAGGAGAGAAGGAAGCTTTAACAACACAACCATGGTGGAAGCCACTATGGACGGCAGTCAGAGCAGCGTATCGCGACGGAGAGAGGCGGAGAGACGAGCTGAGCCACCAGACGCGTGTTGGCGTTTTCCTCCTCGTCGCGCGACTGTCGGAGGACGCTCCCAGGGCAGCGCGCGCGGATGGTCGGTGCCCCTCCGGATGGTGGCGTGCAGCTGAGGTCCTAGGAGGTGGTTGGGTGAAGGTGGAGAAAGATGGGATGAAGAGAAGAAATGGGTTTGATAAGGAAGAAGAAGATAGCAGAGAAAGAAAAGAAGAAAGTGAGGGGGAGGGGGTTACGGGTTTTAGATAGAAATAGGAGAGAGAAAAATCTGATTTTTTAGTATTAGTGGGTACAAAATAAGTGATAAATATTAAGCCTAAAATAAACATGTTTTTACTTTTTGGAATCTAAAAATAAAGATTGATAAATATATGATTTCGAAATTCAAATTAGAGCAAAGATTAATAATTGAACTGATCAACTAAGAAAATGCTCGGTCCAAAATTTAATCTCTGATTGATGTCAAACTAGTTTATTTTCAACTCTAAAATTAAATTGAATGAAAATATGAAAATGCTTTTCTCTTAATCATATTATTTAAAACATTTTTCTGTACTGGTAATAATAGTGACAATAACGTAAATTATTGTCAAGTAAGCGTGCATTCACTGAAATAAGTCAGTGCTAACGCACCCAATAAAATAATTTGAAGAGAGTAATTTAATTACTCAAACTAAACCGGTACAGATTGCTTTAATAGGGATTGATTTCATTTTATTAGTCTAAATATGTTTTTTAATTTTTTTTCATAAATCTTGTTTACTTTTAAATTTATTAAGATCAAATATTTTAATCATATTTATAAGATAAATTATTTAATCTTTTTCCAAGGAAAATATAAAAAAATAACAAATTCCGTGTGAAATTCGTCCGAAATTTTCGGACGGATTTCAGACGGATGTAAGAAATATAAAAAATAACAAATTCCGTGTGAAATCCGTCCGAAATTTACGGATGTAAGAAATATAAAAAAATAACACAATCCGTGTGAAATCCGTCCGAAATTTTCGGACAGATTTCAGACGGATGTAAGAAATATAAAAAAAATAACACAATCCGTGTGAAATCCGTCCGAAATTTTCGGACGGATTTCAGACGGATGTAAGAAATATAAAAAATTAATACAATCCGTGTGAAATCCGTCCGAAATTTTCGGACGGATTTCATACGGATGTAATATAAATCAAGGAAAATATAAAAAATAACAAATTTCGTGTGAAATCCGTCCGAAATTTTCGGATGGATTTCAGACGGATGTAAGATAAATCAAGGAAGATATAAAAAATAACACAATCCTTGTGAAATCCGTCCGAAAATTTCGGATGGATTTCGGACAGATCAAGGAAAATATAAAAAATAACACAATCTATGTGAAATTCGTCTGAAATTTCGGACGAATTTCAAACGGATCAAGGAAAATATAAAAAATAACACAATCCGTGTGAAATCCGTCCGAAATTTTTGGGAAATTTCCGACGGAAACATTTCCGTCCGAAAATTCAAGTTTTCTAGAAATGCATGCATAGTCTGGAAAACATGCCATTTTGGGCAGACATGCCTTGGGTATCGAGCTACAATTTCATAAAGGGTAAATTGGGTAAATTGGTTAGTTATGGACCAAAGATAAATTTTAGGGTCTTTGGGTCTTAGGGACATTCGGGCTTCGAAAACCCAGCGAATACTTGGGGTCTTGCAACCACGGGTCGTGGAATTCGGTTACCCGGAACGAATGTACTCAATAGGGAACTATTCCAATATTATTTTAGGTGCTCCATCGTGATATTCCCTAAACAATTGGAGTCAGACCTAAATTTAGAGGTAGACCTCATGAGACAATTGTGTTAAGGGTATCACAGCCTAATCATTGTTCAAAGAAGGGAAGTTAGGAATCTCCGAAGAATAAAGGTCAAGACTCATAGGAATAGCTATTGAAGTGTCATGCATTTTAGAAAAATCACGATTGGATGATCGGGTATGAATCCCATTGGTAGGAAATAATTATGGTATGTATACATGAATGTTTGTTTGAGTGTCGTGCATGTAGTTATCATAATGAAACTCAATATTGGTATCTCACCCTTGCTTTACTTCTTTTCATGTTGGGTTTCTACTATGCTTCTATATATATATATATATATATATATATATATATATATATATATATATATATATATATATATATATGTTCGAGTATAGATTAACCAAATGAGTCCGATATTATACACGGGAATACGTTCCCTGCACTTTGACAAGGCCGATGATGGAAGTGTGTGGAGGACTAACCTGGATACTTCTGCGATCGGGGAGTTCTAGGGTGGACTTCCCAATGGTTTTTCTTAAGTGCGACCAGCTATAGGATTTGTTTTGGGTTTACTTTTGGGAAGTAGTACCGCTACTATTTAAGTTTAGTTTATGTGTGTTTCATTATGCTATGGCTTAAATAAATAATTTGTAATATAAAGGGCCATATGTAAAACTTAATTGATGCATATATATAAGTATTCGGTTGTTTGTTAATTATAAAGGTTTGGGTTGTGTCGGTTGAGGAAAAGAAAAAGGAAAAAAAAATTACAACTAATTTCAGGTAAGTTAAGAACTAAATAAAAATATATTTTCAGCCTTTTAGTTTCAACATGTAGTGCCAAGGGGATGTTACAAATTTAATCTGTAATTTAATATCTTATAATTTTTTTAATATCTCATAAATTCTTGCATTGGCTCACGCATGTATTTTGGGATTGACTTCTTTCTAATCCCCACATTTCTAAATAAAATAATAAGTTAAAACATTAAATTATTAATTTAAAATTGGAGTTTATAATTTTGAAATACAATTGTAATTTAAAAACCAAAAGTTACACCTTTCTAATTGATATGCTCATATTAAAATGAAGGTTCGCTGGGGTAGTTTTTCCCTCCACAACTGGGGTTAAATCTGTAATTTAATCTATAATTTAATATCTTATAATTATTTTAATATCTCATAAATTCTTGCATTGGCTTACACATGTATTTTGGGATTGACTTCTTTCTAATTCCCACGTTTCTAAATAAAGTAATAAGTTAAAACAATAAATTATTAATTTAAAATTGGAATTTATAATTTTCAAATATAATTGTAATTTAAAAACCAAAAGTTACACCTTTCTAATTGATATGCTCATAAATAAATTTGAAAACTTGCATATCCAATTTGAAAACTTTTTAATTGTATTGTATAGAATGAATTTGGAAACTTGTGTATCCAATTGCAAAAGGGTTCCAATAGCAAAAAATTTCAAGATTAATTTACTTTCAATTACATTTTAAACTATAAGTCTTCTTATATTAAAAGGAAGGTTCGCTTGGATAATTTTTCCCTTCACAACTGGGGTTAAATCTGTAATTTAATATCTTATAATTGTTTTAATCTTCTTATATTAAAAGGAAGGTTCGTTGGGTAGTTTTTCCCTCCACAACCGGGGTTAAATCTGTAATTTAATATCTTATAATTGTTTTAATATCTCATAAATTCTTGCATTGTGTAACACCCCGATTTTTTCTGCTTTCTAAGATTGGTATAAATATAAATAAACGTTTATATTTTTATCTGCAACTTAGAAAATGATTTTGGGAAAAACCAAAGTAATATTCATATCATGCTTATTTTTATAGGTACGGAATTAAATTTTGGGTTGAAAATTCAGACGGAACCCGGTCTGCGTTTTTACTGACAGTAAGATTTTACTGATCAGAAAACCTAATTTTGACCTGAGAATGAAATGAATAGATTTTATATCTCATTTCCAATGATATAGGTTATTTTGAAAATTTTAAAAATAAATAGGTTTTATACTCGATTCGGGTGTAAAACCCTAAATCGGGTAATCGACGGAGTCGAGAACGGACGTACAGAGACAAAACCTGACATCGAATACTGAGACCTCTTGCCACCTATGGTGGAGAGTCATATGAATGAGTCACCAATGTCATGATGACATTTAAACAAAAATTTAGATATTTCTTTAAACTAGTGTAAAGACCATTTTGCCCTTGGACCATTTTACCCTTGAACTTTCATTGAAATGACAAATTTACCCCCACAATTTGTGGCCACAAGTCAGTCACATCACCAACCACTCCTCACCACATGTTTGTCAAGATGGTTTTTTTTTAGAAATTACCATTTTGTCCTTAATGTTGGATTTTATCACAAAAGTGCCATTTTGTAAGATTACTCATTTGTCCCTAAAAATTTATATTTGGACCCTTATACCCTTGAAAACCATGACCAAACCCTCCCAAGTGATCCCATTTCACTACTATAAAAGGCCATCTTCATCTTCTTCATCAACTTTGCCATTTTTCCATTAAAACTCATAAGTTACTTAGGCTTGATTTGTGAAGGAAGTAGGTGATTTCTTGCCAATTTCTTGATTCCAAGAGGTAATCTTTGTTCCTCGTCATCATTAAGCATCATGTTCTTTAATTACTTTCTTGATTTAAGTCATTAATCATCTTTCCAATTTCTAGATCTAGAAAGCTAGAAAATCATTGAAAACTCCTAAAAATATGAAACCAATTTCTATGAGTTAGTTATCATCTCTACTATCATAATCCAAGAGATTGATTCAAACAAAATTTTCCTCCCCATTTAACCCTCCAAGGCCGAACCCTACTTTTGTGGGCTTATTTTTCTTAGAAAGTGAACTTGTATATCATCTTCCAAGTATGTAAGTATGTTAAATCCATGTTGTTGTGTTCAAATAAAATCCCTAGCTCATGTTTCTATTAAGGACCGAAACTGAGTTTTAAAGGAATTGGAGTTTTTGATTTCAATTGTGTTAAACCATTAAACCTATGTCTTAAATATTAAGGATCATTAATCCAAAGACTTAAGCAATTTACAAATTTTAGTCACCGAACCCTAGCATGGCCGTGACTTACCTATAGGGGATAGGTGATTTTATTTACTTGTTTTTTTTTTTGATAATTATGTTATGTGGTTTTTTTAAGGAGATTGTGTGTGAATCGTGTACGTGTGCTATCAAGAAACCGGAGTGTCAGCGAACGGGTATCATAAGGAAAGATCTTCAAGAGGTAAGGGTAGCTTACCTGAGGGAATTTTTACCAATAATTGTATGTGATTAGTGTGTGGTCTGTATTATTTATCTGTGGTTGTGGTGCTTGTTAAATTTGGTTCAAGTTGTTTAAGTTATGTTATTTTTACCTGTGATGGTTGATTTGCATTAAATTGTTTATCCGCAAATATATTATAATGTGTTGTGATGCATGATCTTCCTGGGAATATTTCTGTGATATTGTTGTTGATTGTTGTTTGAGAAGCCTGACAGTGGTCAGTGCCCAATTCAATTAATCAGATAAAAGCTTTAAGAAGCTTTATAAATTATATTCAATGTTTTAATGGTAAAATATTGGGATATAATATTAATGGAATATTTTATTTAGGAAAAATGAGGAATGCTGGAAAATATTATTATTTTAATGATTTAATAACGTAAGAGTGTTTTGTGAGTCATATTAAGGACGTAACCGTGAAAATATTTTTGTACTGCTAGTTTATACGTAGGAAATTTCTAAATATTAGAAAATGTTATTTTAAGAAAATAAGTTTCAAAAATAATTTTATTATGGTGTTGGAAAAATTATTTTACTAGAAAAGTCATAATTGGACTTCAAACGTTTTTAAAAACGTCAAACGTTGGACAATCCCGATAATATTTATGGTAGGATTACTAAAAACGATAATATTAGTTAAAATAGATAATTTGTATCAAAGCAATATTTTCAATTTCAAATATTGATTCTATGAAAGGAAATGAATTTCAAGTGATTTTGATGATTTTGTAAAACGAATTTCCAACGTAAACGTATTTTTCGTAAAATAGTTTTATACACCGGGTTATTTTCGACAACTTGGATAAGTTTCGGAAGCTTTTTTTGATTTTGTGTTTCACGGAACAAAAACAGTGTTAACGTAAACCTAGTATCCGAGACATCGTGATACTGGCGTTCTTAATTACAAGCACGGAGATCTTTGATCCGTGTTACGTTGTTACACGTTGTGATGAATGTTGTTAATAGAGAATATTGTTTTTTTTTATTTCATCACTACGAACCTAAGACTGATTGCAAGGTCTAAGGTTTTGTGATTGAGCATTCGGACTTTGTGACCTGTGTTAGTGTTGAGAAATCTATCACGTTAAAAATTATGAATAGTTGTAAGCCATCTTGAGCTTCGACAAAAGAAGAATGAACACAAAGAAAAATAATGAGAACAAAATGTTTTATATGCATGCATTGTTTTATATGCATGCATTGACAGACGTGTCACGTCCTATGTCTGATACCTTAATGATAGGGTATTCGGGCTACATTGTTATGTCCTATGTCTGATACCTTAATGATAGGGTATTCGGGCTACGTTGTTAGGTATGATGCCTTAATGATAGGGTATTCATGCTACGTCCTATGTCTGATACCTTAATGATAGGGTATTCGGGCTACGTTGTTATGTATGGTGCCGAATTCCACGCCACATTGTGCCTAATATACTTGACAATTGAGGGTGATCAACTCATTTATTTGGTGTTGGGGTCTCCGGAGATTAGGTACTAAATTAGAGCCTGAATATTGAAGTGTTCATGCATTTTTTTTATAAAAAAACTGTGATTGGGCACGAAACCCAGTGATAGACTACTTGTTTATTTATGGAAATGTACATGTGTATATGTTCTCTTTTGTGTCACGCATGCGGTTATTGTGTTAAATCCAAATATTGGCATCTCACCCTTACATATATATCAGGTTTATTCTAGACTACTATAGTACTTTGGTACACTAGCATGGATGAAGCAAAGGACTTCACTAAGTCATTCGAGGACTTAGATTCTATATGCTTGAAGAGGTATCTGTTCGTGGGAAAGACCACGGGGGTCTTTCCAATAATGTCTTGTAGAGCAACCAGCTTAGGAGTCTTGTTTTGGGTTTTATGTTAAAAAGGTCGGTAACTGTGATGTTGTAATATATTCTTGGTTTTAAGTTTCTCCTTTTGGAAATTGAACCCTTTTGAAAATAAAAACAGTATGCCGTGGTGACTTCTTTAAGAATACAACTTTACTATTTATTATATGTATTAAGGTGTTCTCGCGGAAGAAATTAATTTTTTTTCACCCGAGTTTTCTGCCTTATAATAAATTTATTTTCCGAAAGCAACCAGCAAACAGAATTTTTAATTTATTTCCGCACGTGTTACAAAGTAATGCCCAAGGAGGCTGTTACACATTGGCTCACGCATGTATTTTGGGATTGACTTCTTTCTAATTCCCACGTTTTGGAATTTATTATTTTGAAATAGAATTGTAATTTAAAAACCAAAAGTTACACCTTTCTAATTGATATGCTCATAAATAAAATTGAAAACTTGCATATCCATTTGAAAACTTTCTAATTGTATCGTATAGAATGAATTTGTAAACTTGCGTATCCAATTGCAAAAGGGTTCCAATAGCAAAAACTTTCAAGAGTAATTTACTTTCATCATGATTTAAACTATAAATCTTCTTATATTAAAAGGAAGGTTCACTGGGGTAGTTTTTCCCTCCACAACTAAGGGTTAAATCTGTAATTTAATATCTAATAATTGTTTTAATCTTCCTAAATTAACAGGAAGGTTCACTGGGGTAGTTTTTCCCTCTACAATTGGGTTTTAATCTGTAATTTAATATCTTATAATTATTTTAATATCTCATAAATTCTTGCATTGGCTCACGCATGTATTTTGGGATTGACTTCTTTCTAATTCCCACGTTTCTAAATAAAACAATAAGTTAAAACATTAAATTATTAATTTAAAATTGGAATTTATAATTTTGAAATAGAATTTTAATTTATAAACCATAAGTTACTCATAAATTCTCACGCATGTTTTTTGGGTTTGATACCCACAAATTTCGTAATACAGCAATAAGTTAAGGGAGTGTAAAAGATTTTTTCATGGGAAAATAATAATTGATATGCACAAATTTGGTACAACAACAATAAGTACAAGGGAATTATTAAATATTTTTGGACTGGTTTCTCTCATTTTCCCACGTTAATTGGGAAACTAAATATTTACTATTATTAATTACTATTAATCAGTATATATTAGTATAAAAGAAAGAGCAGATGCCTATGTTCTCATTTTGATTGCTTTAATCTATATTGCACCTGTTATCAACAGGTTTTTAGTTACTACTTTGTGCCTTCAACTGAGGTATGACTATGATCTATATGGCACCCTTTATAAATAGTGTATTATTGTGGTCTTTCTAAGCCTTATGCTTTTATTTTCTTCGCATTTGCAGAATGGCAAGCAGGTTCAATTTGATTCAAGATATTGTTGCTGGCAGGATAGACTGAAAAATTCGGGTGCGTGTCATTCGACTGTGGAAACTTCTTGATTTTAAAAATCCACAGGAATGGGGTAGTATTGAAATGGTTCTACTCGATGAAAAGGTATATATCAGTCTTTGGGATTGTGTAATGGTGCTAGGCTAATAATAACTCAAATGGACAATTATGTCTTGGAAGCAAAAATCATTTCGAGGAGCAATTTTGTTCAGAAAATTTTTATTCCTTGACTGTCTTTGAATCCATCTGATAGTAGAATTCCTTTCAAATTCCAGCGCACACAGTTTCCAGTCATTGTATCTTTTGCAATGACAATCAATAAAAATAAAGGTCAGTTGTTAAGACATGTTGGAGTCTATCTTCCACAACCTGTCTTCTCTCATGGGCAGCTATATGCCGCAGTATCCCGAGTTACTTCCTGCAGTGGTTTGAAAATATTGATATGTGACAACAAATGAGATGTTTCAAACAACACCTCAAATGTAGTATACAAAGAAGTGTTCCAAAAATTCACAACTAACTTATTCTATTGGTGCAATTTGTTGTTTCTAAAGTCATATATGGTGTAAAGTCATATATGGTGTATGTTAATATCTGCAACTTACTAATTTATTACTATCAATATTTATGTTTTGGAAAAATTATATCAGTGTATAGTTATATAATTGGTTACACATTTTTTATCTAGCTCATATTAGTCGGTCAGTTTGCGGGCAAACTGTTTAGTCAATGCAAGAGGACTTTCAGGTACAGATGCAAACTGTCATCTGCATATTTTGAACATTGGGTATTTAATTATCGGTAAAAAAGTTTTGGTACATCACTTCAGGTTATCTCTATACTTATCAAACAAACGAATTCTATAATCTTAGTTATTAAAAAACACTTGCGGCAGGCCAAACTAGATTTGGTGTTGTTTTATCCTTCCATCTGCTATGTGGAGCTAGCAGTATCTATGTCGTAACTTATGGGTTCCCACTATTTGCCTGTTATTCTCCTATAGGTCTACAATTCTTTATAATAACTAAGCGTAAAATGCATGCTTAACTCCAAATTTTAGCATAGAATGGTGTGATGATTATTGTGCTTAATCCTTAAAGTAGAGTGACTTGACTGCTAGGTTTATCTATAGTTGTAAAAATATTAGTTTGCTAAATAATTCACTAAGTAATATACATTGTAGTGAAGCCTTAACTGCTATAGAAGGCATAGATATTGAGAGTTACCAATAATAGAAGAATTGTATATTTTGGAATTGGTTATATGTAAAGCTCTGATGCTAATACCCTTTATTATTGTGGTTATTAAACCAAGCTACATGTCTGCAGCTGAGGTGATGTTGGTGTCTCTGCTAAAACTACTTTGTTGTGGTCTGGTGTTGGTGGTGATGATTTTCGGATTTATTAAGTGCATGTTATATAGGAGCAACTATTTCAGAGTGTGTTTCTTAATAGTAGGTGAACTTAAGTGGTTGGTGCTTAATTATGCAGTCCGCCGATTCAGATTATGATGCAGCACAATTGTGGTTTCCTGATTTTTTTGCAACAAATACTTTTGTTCTCTGTATTAGGCTTGGTGTTGCAGCAAGGGCTGCTATTTTGTGACTTCTTTGTTATAGGTAGGGAATGGAATGCTATCTTATGTGGTTGGAAGTTCTACTCTATTTTTTTTGTTACTATAGGTGCTGCTATGCTGTATTTTTGTTCTCATACATTGTTTCTTTTGGTTGTGCTATATCAAACATACTATGAGACATTGTATCTTTTTTATTGCCTAAAATTCCTTTTTGGCTTTCAAAAATCAATAAAAAAAAGTAATTACAGCTCTAAATTAGTTTTTGTAATAACGCAAATGCTTAAGTTATTTTTTTATATATACATCTCAAACCATAAAAAGTTACTTACAACCTGGGCATCGCACAGATGCAAATACTAGTATATATATATATATATATATATATAAAAGGTTGCTATTAAATTTGATATTGCTTTCAAATGTGAATAATTTGTGCATTTTAAAAATTTTAAAAAATCTGCTGGAGAAAAAATGTAATTGTAAATAAGCAATTATATAAGTAATATATTATTATTATTATTATTATTATTTTATATTCTGTTAGGGTTTAGATATGAATTTAATTTTGATGTTATAGTTAGTTGATTATATATATATATATATATATATATATATATATATATATATATATATATATATATATATATATATATATATATATATATATATATGCTACCGATACATCAAAATTGAAGTATTTGGATTGTATAAAAAAAAATTGAAGTATTTTGAAATGAGATAAATAGTATACTTTAGAAAATAATGTACACATATAACTGCTAATGAAAAAAAATATATATGACAAAATGGAAAAAAGTAAAAAAAAACAAAAACTTGAATCGATTCGCATGCAACCAAGGTTAAACTTATATTTTATAAAATTATAAACCGTTAATTTGTTATGAATAAAATATAATCTATATTTTACTTGTTATCTATACTAATATATAAAGAGGATAGTTGAATTTTGGTTTCAACATTTCAAAATACCAATATTTTTTATTCTGACGCAAAAGTGATTCTGCTTTATCTTTTCTTTTATTTGATTTTTTTTTAATAGAATTAGAATACTGATTGTGTACCTTTGGAGGCTTGAGACAATTAACCAAAACTGACGCGCATTTTTGGAGTATTAATCTCTTAAAACTACTGTAACTCCAAATTTTTACTTTTTAAAAATTAAAAATTAAAAATAAATTAAGGAATCAATCCATACTTAATCTCTCAATTAAGCCAGATTCAAAGATGACAATGTCAAATGATAGTTATAACTAAATTATCTTCTGTACCTTAGATTTATTTTTTATTTAAATATGTATCTTATTTATTTTTACATTTATTCACAACATAATATTATTCACGTAAAGATTAAGTATATATTGTGTATCCGTAAAAAAAAAAAATATTGTGTTGGGCCTCGTTGTTTTGTGTTGGGCTAGATTCAACTCAAATCTGGGCTCTGTTATTCACACCTTGCAATTTACTATTCACACATTGCAGCTTGGTTTTGCCAAAAAAAATTTCTCCAAAAATACCCTCTTTATTCAATTCTAGAAATCATCCGGAATCCATCCGGAAAATCAAATCCGGAATCCATAGGTGAGAAAGAATCCGGAGAACAAAGAATCCAGAAAATCAATTCCGGAAATCATCTGAAAAATCAAATCCGGAATCCATCCGGAAAATCAAATCCGGAAAGCATAGGTGAGAAAGAATTCGGAGAACAAAGAATCTGGAAAATCAATTCCGGAAATCATCCGAAAAATCAAATCCGGAATCCATCCGGAAAGCATATTGGCCCCCTTTCGAGCTACTTCTTCTTCTGTTCGTGTGACTCAACGCCACTACAATCCTGCAACATTAATCCAAAGAGAAAACTATAACACCCTGTTTTTCACTGTTTTAAATAACAGAAATATGTTTATATGATTATTTAAGTTTTAGAAAATTATTTTAAATAAATGGAGTTTACCACTCAATTCTACTTGAATGCAGAAAACTACAATAAAAATTTAGGTTGGAAAGTCAGGTGAAACCCGGCCCGCGAATTCCATTGACAGTATAATTATACTGCTCAAAACAACTAATTTTAATTCGTGAACAAAAAACTTAAGATTTTTATTTTATTTC
Source organism: Sophora flavescens (assembly GCA_030762895.1). Classification (NCBI taxonomy): domain Eukaryota; kingdom Viridiplantae; phylum Streptophyta; class Magnoliopsida; order Fabales; family Fabaceae; genus Sophora; species Sophora flavescens. The sequence goes on from CM061069.1 coordinate 61,366,185, forward strand.
CTACGATAGTGTATTTTTAGAATTATTTCATAAAAAGTGAAATAATATACGTTTTACGGACGCTATACTCGATCGGGCGAACAACGGAGCTGATTACGGGAGTTTCGGGACTCGATAAGTGGATAAACCCTATATTCTCTTAGGGATAAGTCTCATCCATGTGAGAGGTTTAATGTGGATTAGGGTTATGTTAGCAATTTTGGATAATTGCATTTTGACCCCTAAACTTTCTGTTAATTACATTTTGGTCCCTAAACTAATTTTCATGATACACTAAGTGAAATAGGCCAATTCTTGTCATCCAAACCCATTAAGGGCTGCGGCCTAGAGCCCAAATGTCATGACCAAAGATTAATTTTCATGATGCCATTTTAATTACCTAAGTTTCCTATGTCGTGATTTTATGCCATAAGCTATTTTCATGTACAAAGCCATTTGGACTTGGGCTTTCTTGGCCCAAAAATGGCGAAAGGCCAATGCTTGCCATGGCTTGATCATAAATTTATGATGCCACTAGATCCTTCCACCATATTCTTGATCTTACGTACTATCAACTTCTTCATCTTCTCCAAAGTTCTAGCTTGTTCTTGTTTTCTCTCACAACAAAGAAGCTTGGTTTGTGAAGGAACTTGAAGATTTCTTGATCATCTTTTATTTCCAAGCGGTGATTCTTCATCCTCATCATCTCTAAGCTAGTGTTTCTTCAAATCATTTCATGATTCAAAGCTTTATTTTTCATGTTCATCTTAGGTGTTCATAACTTTGATAAATCATAGAAAATCATAGAAAAATTCTAAAAATGTGAAACCAATTTCTATGTTCCTATTATTATCTCTTATATCATAATACAAGAGGATATTGAAAACCAAAATTTCCTCCCCCTTTATCTTGTTAGGGCCGAACCTATAGGGATGTTGGGAGGAAAGTTTTTGTTCATGTTTTTGATCAATGATCATGTATATTATCTTGTTAGTATATATGCTTGTTGAATCCAAGTTGTTTTGTCAAACTAAAATCCCTAACCTCATGCACTCACCACGGCCGAAAATATGCATTTGAGGGATTGGAAGTTTTTGTTCTAATCTTTGTTGTTAATCATGTGTTTTAAAGACTTAAGTGCTTAGGATCGTTAATCCAATAACTTAAGCAAATTTAGAAATTTTAGCCACTAAACCTAATGGAGGTCGTGACCTATCATAGAGGATTAGGTGATTTATTTGCTTGATTTTGATTGGTTGACTTGTGATTTATTGAAGGATTGTGGTTTGTGATTGTGTACGTGACATCCGGACTTCTGATGAAATTCATTTAATTCACAGAAAATTCTTCAAGAGGTAAGAGGAGATTACCTGAGGGATATATTCGATGGCTATATGATATCCTGTGTTTGTTTGTAATTATTTGTCTGGTAGTATTTATTTAAGTTTTTTAAGTTATGGTATTTGTATCTGTGTTGGCTTAATTGCGTTTAATTATTTATCTGCAATTATATTATGTTGTGATGGATGATCTGTCTGGGAATATCGCTATGATATTATTGTTAGTTGTTGTTTGAGAAGCCTGACTGTGGTCAGTGCCCAATTAAATTAATAGGATAAAAGCTTTAAGATGCTTCATAAATTATATTCAATGTTTTAACGGTAAAATATTGGTATATAATATTAATGGAAATTTTTATTTGGGAAAAATAAGGAATTTTGGAAAATATCATCATTTTAATGATTTATTACTGTAAGAGTGAATTATGAGTCACAATGAGAGCGAAATCGTGAAATTATTTTTTTGACTGCTAATTTTTACGTGAGAAATTTCGTAATATTATAAAAAGTTATTTTATGAAATTAATTGTTGAAAATAAGTTAATTATGATTTTAAAAAATTATTTAAGTGGAAAAAGCTAAGGTTTGGCTTAAAAGGCTTTAAAAGTGATAATTGACGCCAAATTTGGAAAAGTGTCAACAGCAAGTATTTTGAAACGATGATACGTATTTTAAGTAAGTTTAAAACCTCAAGTGACTCACCTTTGTGAAAACTAAGTTTTATTATTTAAAGATTTCATTGAAGAATTTCCCATTTGAAAAGATTTTCCGAAAGCAAAATTAATTCAACCGTGTTGAAAGTGGTGTTGAACTTAGTAACCGAGATGTCGGGGTACTAAGGTTCTTTGTTGTTATGGACTTGGGGTCCTTTGGACTTTGAGGTCCTGTAGACTTGGTGTCTACTGTATGCGTGGTATATACTGTGTTTAAACATTTAAGATGTTTTCTATTACCACGAACCTATGACTGGTGCATCGGTCGAGAGGTGTCGTGATTGAGCACTCGGACTATGGGGTCCTGTGTTTTAATGAAAGTTTTAAAGATGTTAAAACTATGTGAGTTGTAAGCCATTTTGAGCTTCGGCAAAGAAAGATTGAACACAAAGAAAAGTGTTATGAGCAAAGTGTTTTGCATGCATTTGGCAGACGTACCCACTGTTCTATGTGTGATTACCTTGCGGCATCAGGTATTTCATGCTACGATTTTCTTCATTGTGCCCCGGTTGGACAATGAAACCCCATTTACGGTTTTATGACTGATGCCCTGGGTGTGGACAGTGTGCAGTGGGTTATGGCTGTGTGCCTTTATGCCATGGGATGGCAATTGAGCCTGATCAACTCACCATGTGTTAGGATATCTCATGAGATTAGGTGCGAATTTGGATGACAAATATGAAGTGTTCATGCATAGTTTTTCACATGATGATGTTTGGGGTGTTAAACCCATTGATAAACTATTTGCCTATGAATGCTTGTGTTGATATATGTGTATGTATTTTATGTGGCGTCTAGCATGTAGTTGTCGAGTAAAATCCATATATTGGTTTATCACTCTTGCATGTTTTATTTGTGATTTCTCTACTTGTGCATATATCTTTACGTCTGAGATTAGATGGATCCGGATGTGCCTTTGGCACATTCGAGGCTTCGGTCGATCATGTTTGATCGCGCTCATTTTGGTTGTGCCTGGGAGATAAACCCCGGGACACTCAGCGCCACCTATCATGGCCCTAGTAGAGAGGTTGTTGGCCCTAGTAGAGGCAGGACCGCAGCGAAGGACGCATGTTGTGGAGACTGTTGAGGTATCTCTACCTCCGGTATGGCTATACTTACGGTACTTGGCTGAGCACGGGTTACTTGATTTGCCACCTCAACTGATTCCGCTTCAGATAGCAGGACCAGCAGTACCTCCTATTGAGGTAGTTTTGGATGAGGTCGAGGAGGACCCAGATGAGTACTTTGAGGACGATTTTGAGTTCCACCCTCCTGCTGTTGATGATGATGATTCTTCCGACGAGGGAGCGGGAGCGGAGGTATCTTCATCAGATACATCTACTGAACGTGAGGCTGATCATCATGATCTCCCCAATGGTTTTCATTAGCTTGATTAGCTATAGGTATAGTTCCGGGGTAGCGAGTCATGTCGGTTTTTTATCTGGCTACTGAGAGCCGTGAGTTTTTGGTATGGTTCTGGACTGCTCGTTACTTATATGTATATGTCTTTATTTTCTTTGCTTAGTTTGATGGAGAATAGCCTATACTTATGAGGGCTCTTTTGTGATATCCTATTAGATATAGTGTGTATTTAAATGATGATGCATATATATATATATATATATATATATATGTATATATATATATATATGTATATATATATATGTATATATATATATATATATGTATATATATATATATACACACACACACACACACACGTTTTGTTTACGTTCGCGATGGTTCGATGTTTAAAAAAAAATCAGCACTATTTTCGTAATGAGACGTTTACTTTGAAGTATATTTTCCGAAAGTAACCAGTGATTAATAATTTAATTTTCCGCTTTTGGGTAACTATGTGATGACCCTAGAAGGAGTGTCACAAAAACGAAGCAACACCAACAGCAGCATCAGACGAAGATGATATTCATAAGGGCTCCACTCGCACTATGACCATGCACATTGATAGGCACCGCCTTATTGTTTCTCAAACTGCTTCACAACAAGATTCTCAATCTCATGCTGAATAGCAATTTGAATATCATGAGGATGTCGTCGACGATGGTGGCGGTGTTCTTCGCATCTCTCCGGGACCGTCAGAGTGGTTATATGAGCACGCCGCTGACGGTGGTTGCGGCGGGGCACGGGAAGTGGCTGGACATATACAGCGGCGTTCTGATCGTTTTGATACCCTCGATGTGAGCCGTCTCCTTTCTTTCGTTGTGCTCGGTACTTTCTTGGCTCCATTCTCCATTTTTCGGATGATTTCCAGAATTGAGTAAATAGGGTATTTTTGGGAAAAAAAAATGGTAAAACCAAGCTGCAAGATGTGAATAGTAAATTGCAAGGTGTGATTAGCAATGGTCCTCAAATCTAGCAATGTTAGTAGGCTTTATAAAAGCCCAAGTGGCCTTTGCGCTACTACACCCAATATTTTCTTTAAGCTTAAGTTTTCGAATGATGCACAGAATTACTGAATCATTCATCTTTAAAACTAGAAAAAAAAAATGTTTCCAATTATGGATTTTGCATAAAAGTAAAATATATAACTACACTAGTTTAAGTTTTCAATTTATGTGCAAAATATTTTGTGTAACATTTCATTATTTGTAACTTTTATCTTTTATAAGGATTTATAAATCATTTCGGTCTAAATGATTTATTTTCAATTGCAAAACTAAAGCATTCTACACATTGGGGATTCAAATTGCTTAATATCGCTCCACGAAAGAATTAAAATAGTTTGGTTTGATAAAATAAAAAAAATTAAGACCTGGATCTTTTTTTTTGTGAAGCACGTTTTTTCTTTTTGTGAAGAAGACATGGAATTTTAAATATAAGAGAGGTCCGCACCGGAATTTATTAGGGGTGGCAAAATTATCCAATTGTCCACAATCCATCCAATCCATCCAAAGCTTAATCCATCTAATTCATCCATTACAAAAGAAAAAAAATTAATGGATTGGATCAAATTGGATCATATTATTTTAGGATGGATAATGATCCATCCACTATCTTTTAAAATCCAATGGATCACATCTTTAAAAAAAACCATTGGATAAAGTTTAATAAAAAAATAAATCAGAAAAGTCTGAAAGTGTTTTCAACTTTTCATTTTTCTTCCCCCTTCATTCAATTGACCGAACCCTAAACGTCTCGAAATTTCAAATTTCTTCCATTTTCCTTTACTTTCTCGCTTCCAACTCACACGTTCGTTCAAATTTCTTCCATTTTCCATCTATTTTCCTTCGATTTCTCGCTCGCTACTCGCACTTTCGTTCGATTTTCTTCCATTTTCCTTCTCTTTCTCGCACCATACGTTCGATTTTTGGCTCACTTCAGGTTCACCGTCTCTACTCCAACAACGTGTTTGATTCTCTCTCTCTCTCTCTCTTCAGTGAAGGTCGCAATCTCAAAGCTTGGCTACCATTCGAAGCTTCGGTGAAGGTCGCGATCGAAAAATAGAGTTTAATCGAAGGCTTCAGGTTCACCATCTCTACTTCGACGTGTTTGCTTGAATTTTTTGCATCTGAGTTTTGCTTTGAGTTATCAATACGTGTTGAATTTGCTTTCTAGGTATTGGGCTAAATGAAAATTTCTCAACTGAGTTATCATTTTCTGAATGAAATTCCCATTAAATCATGAAAGTAAGCCATTTGGTGAAGATCTTGTTTATTGATCTGTTCTATGCATCTCTGTCCCCAATTAGTGCATTCGGTTTCTTGTATCTACTTGGAATCGTCCTCTGCTCCAAGGTCTTGCATCCATTTATTTTGTTTTGTTTTGTTTCAATTCTGTTTTAAACTATATGTTCTTCTTTGGAAACAAGTATATGCAAATGGGAGTTTCAAAATTGGATTAGGAGCTTAACAAACTTGTTTTATTTTTCTTATGATGTGTCTTACTGACTTTGATGAATGACTTTGGATAACAAAGTCCTCAACATGTTTTCACTTCTTTCATATTAAGCTACTTTTTTTAAAAGGGTAGATAAAATGGTATATTTGAACATGTGTTGTGACTTGTGACTGTGAGATATTGTTCCTCTTGAATATGCCGAATCTCTTGTGACTTGTGCATATAATCTGTCATGTGGGTAATTTGAAAATATTATTAAGAAGGGTATGTTTTCTGCTACTCACTAATATCGTTTTTCTTTGAACTTTTGTTGAAAATCAAAGGTAAGTTTTTGGCACTAGTCTGTCATTTATACGTGGAAATCCATATCAGTTGTTCATGAAACTTTTTCTTTAATGACAAATGGATTTATGGCCTTTTTTTATACCTTTGGCATGAGGAGTCCATTAGATATCAGTATTGCAGTTAATGTCCTATGGATTTTTTCTGCCATAGGCCTTAATAGGGGGAACAAGGTTAGTGAAATGTTTCTCACTTCCAATGTTGCCTCTATGAGAAGATTATTCATCTATGAGTTAAAATTCTGAGATTCTGAGTTAAAATTGTCTTTTGTTCAGTCACCACATCCTCAAAGCTTTTTCCATGAAGCAAATGCTTCGCTTCTTTTTGAGTGACAATGGCCTATTTGTTTTCTAGCATAATGCAGTAAACAATCGTTGATAAGGTCATTTTCCCCACGGATCAAACTGATAAAATGATCAAAGTTTGGATCATCAATGAAGTCATGCAGCTCAAAGTCATTAATGTGCACCAGATTGTCTTGGTGAACATCCATTGCAATATCCATATAGTTGGAACTTGGTTAAGGGGTCTATTAATTGTACACACACACACACACACACATATATATATATATATTGAAGATTGACATGGTTATTAAATTAATATAATAGTGTTAGTGTGAATGGAATAAGATTAGTTCTTTGCACCTAGTTCTATTATTTTTAATTCTGGTTGTTAATTAACTACCGATGTATTTTCTTCTGGTGTAGGTGTTAATTGCCAAATTGCAATGATGGATATGTGTCCGGGTGTATGGTGCATATATTAATCCAACATTTAGAATTGACACTCATATATGAGAATGAGACTATCTGTTATATTAAATATAGTATGTTATTTATTTCAGTTTTGAATATGAGATATCTTAATACTCGCCCAGTCATCCACATTCAAATTCATGTATGTTGTTTATACGGAATATTCTAATTAGCCATACATTTTTTTTTTTTAATTTGTAAAGTGACTTGTGATTTAACTCAACACAGATGAGATCTTCATGAAGCTGGTTTCAATACATAATAACATGTAGTTTGAGTTTTAACTGGGTGTGCAATTATATGGAATAAGGCAGTACTGGTGATCAAGACAGAAGAAACTAGCCTAGTCACCTTGTCAATTATAAATTCTTTATTTGAAGCATATTCAATAGAAATAAACCTAGATGCCACCCATGGATGTCAACTTTTCAACAATTGCAGTGTAATAATAATAAGTTTATGTATATATCTTCTCTTCAGGTTTACCCGCAGATTTCACTTTCATATATCATGCTGGCTAGCATTAGTATGTATATATATATATATATATATGATTAAAATGTTATTTAGTTTGTGGCCTATTTAGTTCTGCATGATGTTTCAGATCATTCTTCCTCTAGATATTCCAGTAATAGCATTTGTGTTGAATGATTGTAAGTTTTTCTCAAAAGTGTGTCTATTTAGTTTGTTTTGAGAGACCTTGAAAATCCTTGTGATGAACCACATGCTTTGCAGGTCAAGCATTTTTTATGCAAATTTTGTGAAGCTTGTTCACTTTCATGATGGAGAGACCCGACGAGAAAAGAGCATTCACCAATTATCCCATCATGTTGCACATGTTGCTTTCACATATTCTCTTTGTATCTATGGACTTGTCTGTAGTGGGAATTTTTGGAATTGGAATTAAATATCTTTGATAAGATGTAATTGTTTTCATTAATGTTTTAAAATGAGTAGTTAACGATGTATGTATCTATAAATTATTTAGTAGAGTTGAGAACTTAATGCATTTTATCAAATTAATGGTAAATAGACTATCACTTAATTTAAATACAAGTTCATTTCAAAAGAACATTTTCCTATTTTAATATGTAACTATGTAAAAAAAACGCAGAAATGAATTATATATTTTAGTAGTTAACTCATTTCATACTGAGTTAAATGGAAATAATTTTGCAAGCCCACTAGAAGCCCGTCTTGGGGCCTGTGATCTTTTAATAATTTAGAGAAATGAGAGAGAGAGGGTAGAGATGGGAAAGAGAGAGAGGGGAAAGAGAGAGAGGGGGGAGAGGATAATTTAAAACTAATAAAATTATTTAATTGTAAAAAAACAAATTTATTCTTTAAAATAATTTTTATGGATGGATTGGATATCCATCCATAAAAAAGTTGTTAATGGATGGATTGGATGGATTTTTAAATGGATCATGGATGGATTGGATTTTTTTTAATGAATTTTTAATGGATCATAATTGATTAATGGATCGTTTTCAATCCATCGATTACAATCCGCATAAAAAATTATCCAATCCATCCATTTGCCACCCCAAGAATTTATTAATAAAATGAGGAAGAACAACCTTGAGATATATGGCAAATCCAAAAGATGATAATGATAAATGACTAACATGCCAACTAATGCTTAGCAAGAACCAGCTCTATTCAGCTGGCTTTCAGGCACGAGACAAGATCATAGCCACAAATGTTGATTAGATATTTCAGTATAATCTTTCGAAAACCCTTTTTTAATTTAGTTAGTTCAGGTTATTGATTATGGTGGATGGAGATATTATATATGTATGCAATGGAGATATTATATATGTATGCAAGGCTTGGAAAGGATCTTGTCTGCTTGGCCATTGGTTTTTCGTCTGAGATGGTTCTAGCCTTCTAGGCGCTAATGAAGTTGATCTTGGATCAAGGTTCCTGGCGCTAGTGTGCTATTTATTAAGGTTCATGTTATTGGTGCTAGTGGGTATCTCTTAAGGTAGTCTTTCAGCAATCTACTCAAAGCTATTAAAGTGTGTATGCGGAAGCTCTGCTGTCATCAATTGGACTCATCTGGGGGTCCTATTTTTTGGGCTGTAAATCTGATTTTAACGCTTTCAATCTTGTTGGTACATTGTCTCGAGGCAACATCAAGTTTACATAGTATTCTTACTTTTTTGCTTTTGTATATGGATTGGAGCACCCCCAAGTGCTTAGGGGTGTAATCGGGTCGGTTTGGATCGGGTTTGAGGAGTTTCATCATCTGAATCGATCAAGTTTGATCAATTCGGATCGGATCGGGTTTGTCCAATTTTCAACTGCGGATCCGAACCGAACCGACTACAATCGGATTGGTTCGGTTCGGACCTTCGGGTTACCTATTATTTTTTGTTTTTAATTTACACTTAAAAGATTAATAAAAAATTAGAAAAATAAAATAAAATATACATATTTAATTATTAATTATATTAAATATCTATATAATAATATATTAACATTATATATATGTATATAAAATAATTTAAAAATAAATTTTTATAGGATTCAGATCGATTCGGATCGGATTAGATTTGTTGGACCCGAGACCCGAACCGACCTTGTTCGGGTTGGTGTTTTCGAATCCGATCCGATCCGATGATCCGAACCAATCCACCAAAATCGGTTCGGATCCGTCGGGTTCACGGATCGGATAAGATCCGTTTATATCCCTGCAAGTGCTCCCTGTTAATCCATCTTTTGTTTATAAAAAAAAAAATAAGCTTGGTACATGACAATTGAATTAAATGAAACGAAAAGAAACTGACAAGTCTTTAGGTTTAGTTGAGTTCAAATACATTAACTTTTTTTTTTTTTTCTTTGTAGCAGAGGAGGGAGAATAGTATGGAAAGAGCGTTTGTACTGAAAAGGTAAAAAAAAAGGGTTCTTTATTATTCTTTTTCCATTCCATCTTATTATATATTCTGATTAGTATTTTTCGTTATCATAGGTGTACAATTATCTAACAAGGGATAAGTAATAACCTTTATTCTTTCATGGTCCCCCAACAAGCTTCGAATCTTGCAGCCTTTACGTCTTAGCTAAATAGTTGTTTTTTCGGTAGAAGTTGATATGTTTAAGTAAATTGATCAAATTGCAAAATATATGTTTTTACGAGAAAAATTTATTTTTAAATAAATTAAAAATTTGAAACTTATTTAAAAAATCGTTAGATTTTTGAAACCAATAACTTCTTTTTATTTCAACCCACAAAACTAACTGTCAAAATATTAAATTATATAAATAATTTCATATACTTTTGTTATAGAGTAAAGGCCCAAAGTGGTCCCTCAAATTTTTCAACTAGCCCAGTTTGGTCCATAAAAAAAAGAGAGGAGAATTTGGTCCCCCAAATTTTATAATGGGGGACAATCCGGTCCTTACGGAGGGACCAGAGTGTCCCCCGTAATAAAATTTGGGGGACCAAATTGTCCCCCGTTATAAAATTTGAGGGACTGAATTGTCAAAATTTTTTTCATGGACCAAACTGAGCTACTTAAAAAATTTGAGGGACCACTTTGGACCTTTACTCCTTTTTTATAATTTACTATATAAAAGTTATTTTTTACACAACATAAATCGGTTTTCAAAAAACATATTTAAACATAAAATTGATTCTACTTAATTGATTATAATAATAATGTATAATTATTGAAATAATGATTTTTTCGCAGATAATCCAAACACCAACTTACGAGATTTCATAAATCCAATCCAGCCTTAAAATATGATCCATTTAAAAAAAAAAAAAAAAGGAGGGATCCTGGCCTCTTTTTTTAATATACTTTTTTGTAACCATTTTTTTTAAATATACTTGTTTAGTGTTCTTTTTTTTGTTGTTGTTGATAATTACTTGTTTAGTGTTCTACGGTCTACCACACAATCCATCACATCAAATATACTATCATAAAGTTTAATGACTATCCTATACACGATTAGGCATGAATAAATACAATTATGCTTTGCTGTGGCTGCTGTAAGCCTATTGTAACCCCCATATGGCTATTTAAAGTAACAATGATCTTCATTTGATATACTCCCTCCGGTCCACAATATAAAAAATAAATGAGTTCTTTTTCTTTGTCCAAAATATAAGAAACATGAATCAATTTTCACATATATTAAATGTCAATTTTCAATTTTGCCCTTATTAATTACTGTGATTAATTATAGGCCGTCAGATATTAATTAAAACTTGAAGAAGGGGTGTTTTTGGAAATTTGTATGAGTATTAATTATAATTAACTCATTCCAATACATTTTCTTGATCTATATATTTTATGATTTTGTTTCTTATATTGTGGATAGGAGGGGGTATAAAGCAGTAATATCGACCAAATTCAATAATGCATCACCCACATCTACAACCTTAAACAAATCGAATTTGCCCTTACTTTTCTATGTCATCCTCTAAAAATATTTTTTTTTGTAACATCATATATATATATATATATATATATAGAGGATGTATCCAGTGAGAGCATCGTTTTTATTTGAGAGTAAGAGGAGTAAATCTGGGTCATACAACCATATATAAATAGTTAAGATTAAAAGTTATTTCATGATTTTAAAATGTCACATGTGTAGAGTAATGATGTGAACTGTTGTTTTTCATTAATGAATGGAATGTTACAGGCTGACATTTATAGATACAGAGCAGAGCTAAGGTTGTTACATCAATTTGAAATCAAAACAGAAGATAAAGATTACAAGAGATAAGAGCAAATCAGAACAACTAATAGGTTACAACAGAAAGATAATGACAGCTAGGTAGTTAGGATTCCTATACGCCCCCTCAAGATGGTGGAGGAATCAACAACACCAATCTTAGACCTGAGAAGTTGGAACCGCATAGTTGGTAAGGGCTTTGTAAGAAGATCAGCATGTTGATTGCTAGAGGGAATGTGCAACACCTGAAGTGCTTTGGAAGAAACTAAATCACGAACAAAGTGATAGTCTATAGCAAGATGCTTCATCCTAGAATGAAAAACTGGATTGGCACAGAGATAAGTAGCCCCAAGATTGTCAGAGTGAACTAGAGGCTTGCTGGACAGTGGGTGATGCAATTCCTTAAGTAGTTGCTGGATCCACAGAAGTTTTGTAGTTGTAGAAGCAATAGTCTGATACTCAGCTTCTGTGGTGGATTTTGCAATAGTGTTTTGTTTCTTGCAAGACCAAGAAATAGGATTTGAACCAAAGTAAACAATGTAAGCACCTGTCGACTTGCAATCTGTAGTTTCTCCTGCCCAATCCGAATCACAAAATGCTTGAAGAGTAGAAGTTGAATTTCGGAGAAGGTGGAGGCTATGATCAATTGTTCCCTTTAAATATCTTAGCACACGCTTGGCTGCCTGGAAGTGCAGATCAGTGGGACGATGCATAAACTGAGAAAGCCGATTTACACGAAAGGAAATGTCAGGCCTTGTGAGAGATAAATAGTGAAGAGATCCAACTAAGCGCCTATAAGAAGTGACATCACAAGAAGGTGAGTCTGCAGGAGCAATGAGGGAGGAGCTTGTAGACATTGGAGTTGAGATTGGCTTGGATTCCTGCATATTAAAGGAATGTAGAAGCTCTCTAACATAATGGTGTTGTGTTAGAAATAATCCCTGTGCTGTTGGCAAGAATTCAATGCCAAGAAAGTGACTAGGACTGCCAAGATTTTTGAGGGAAAATTTGCGAGATAGAGCTCCTTGAAACTGCCTTAAGAAGGCACTATCATTTCCAGTGAGTAACAAGTCATCCACATAAACAAGAAAATAAGCCAAAACCTGATCAGTTTTGTAGGTAAAAAGTGAAGTATCAGATTTGGCATTTGTAAAACCATAGTCCAGCATAAAGGATCGGAGTGCATGATACCAAGCTCGAGGTGCCTGCTTGAGGCCATAAAGTGATTTATGCAACTTACAAACATATGAAGGCTGAGCAGGATTGACAAACCCGTATGGTTGAGCCATATAAATGTCCTCTTGTATGGTTCCATTCAAAAAGGCATTATTGACATCCATGTGAGACAAAGTCCAGCCTTTAGAGAGAGCAAGACATAGAACAATTTTAATTGTCTGAGGTTTAATGACTGGACTAAAAGTTTCTAAATAATCAATCCCTGGTTGTTGATGAAATCCTTTTGCAACCAAGCGAGTTTTGTAACGAGAAATGGAACCATCAGGATTTCTTTTGATCCGAATCACCCATTTACATCCTATAATGTTGTACTGATCCTTAGGAGGAACAAGAGACCAAGTGCCATTAGCAAGGAGTGCATTGAACTCCTCACTCATTGCTGTTTTCCATTCAGAGAGTTTAATTGCTTGAGAAGCACAAGATGGCTCAACTGATGGAGGAAGAGGGAACTTTCTTATAGCATGAATTTTGTTTGGTTTGTGTATGCCATTCTTTGATCTTGTTACCATAGGATGATGAGGTAAGGAAGCATCCAAGGAAGGTACTGCTGCAGGAGGATTTGTTGTTGATATGTGAAGATCATCACACGGCTGCAAGATGGGAGATGACTCAAGAGACTCAGTTGGTGAGGACAGAACAGGACTGGGATTAGGAAACTCGTGAGGGATAGGTTGGGAACATACAGGAGAGGAAATTGAATTTGAGTTGGTTAAGGGAAGAGAATCTGGATGAGGATTAGAGATAGGAAGTGAATCAGGTAAAGAGTTGGATTTGAACAAGTCAAAGTTTGTTGGAAGGGAAGGTGTGTGGGACTGAGGTAGATTTGAATTTGAGTTAGATAAGGATAAAGGATCAGATGACAATTTGGAAAAGGGAAAAATGTCCTCGACAAATTGAACATGCCGTGAAGTGTAGAGTTTGTTGGTGAGAGAATTGTAGCAAAGATAGGCACTTTGAGAGGAGCTGTAACCAAGGAAGACACATGGTTGGGATTTGGGCTGAAGTTTGTTGGCAACATAAGGAGAGAGCCAAGGGTAGCAAAGACAACCGAAGGTTTTTAATTTGGTGTAGTTGGGTTTGATTTGGAATAGATTTTGGAGTGGAGATTGCATAGATAAGCTTGGAGTGGGAAGGCGATTTATTAAGTATGCTGCTGTTTGAAGTGAGTAACACCAAAATTTGGGTGGAAGAGAGGCATGATTGAGTAAACATCTTGCAGTTTCTACAAGATGTCTGTGTTTCCTTTCTGAAAGTCCATTGTGTTCTGGTGTATATGGAGGAGTGGTAAGATGAGAAATGCCATGTTGCTGGAAAAATGGTCTAAGTTTAAGATATTCCCCACCATTATCAGAATATACAGTTTTAATCCTGCAATTTAGTTGGTTTTCGACTAATGACTTGAAGGTTGGAAATATTATGGAAACATCAGATCTGAATTTAATTGGATATAACCATACATATTTGGAATAATGATCAATAAAGATAACATAGTAGCGAAAACCATTTATTGAATGAAAAGGAGCAGGGCCCCAAACATCTGAAAAGATAAGATCAAGAGGCTTATTGCTAACAAAGTAGACTTATGGAAAGCCAGTTTTTGACTTTTATTTGCAAGACAATCAAGACACTTGATATTGGAGGTTACAAAAGAAATGTTATTGTTTTTTAGAGCATGGTGAAGAATTCTGGAATCGGGGTGGCCCAATCGATGATGCCACAGAGCAGCAGAAGGAGACTTGACAGAATGATGGACTTGAGGACTTGAAGGAGTGAAAGGCAGCTTATAGAGATGATCTTCAGTTCTTCCTTGCAGCAGTATCTTCCTCGTTGCCAAATCCTTGACCTCAAAATGCCATGGAAAAAATTCAAGTGAAACTTGATTAGTTTGGCATAATTGAGAAACAGAAACCAGATTTTGTGTAACAGTAGGCACATATTGGATATCAGAAAGATGTAGAGACTTATGAGGTGTTTTTAAAGTAGAAGAACCAATTTCTTTAATCATTAGTGGCTTACCATCAGCAACAAAGAGGTGTTCAGAGGTTGGTGCATCCTGTGAAAGATTTAGATTGGCTAGATCATGAGTTACATGATGAGAGGCACCATAATCCAAAAGCCAATCAGAACCAGTGTTGGACAATTTTTGCACATGGTGTGCTTGAGGACGCCTAGAAAACCGAGGAGGGTAGCCATGTATTTTGTAACATGTTTTGGCTGTGTGGCCATCTTTATCACAGAATTGACAGGTAGGAACATCATCAGATGAGGAAGAAGTAAGAGGTTTTCGAGGGGTGAAGAATTTACCTCGACCAGCATGTTTGGGACCACGATGGGCTATGTTAGCAGTAACAGGAACTGACTGAGTTTGTTGTTACTCCCTTTGGAGAAAAATTTCAAAATCAACAAACTTGTCAAACAATTCATCAAATTGAAGAGGTGAGTCCCTAGTTCTAATGGAAGCACTGAACTCACGGAAATTAGGGCCTAAGCCATTGAGAGCTGCAATAACAAGGTCAATATCATCAAGAGGGTGACCTATGAGGGCAAGTTCATCCGCAATAACCTTAATGGAGCGGAGATAATCATGGACACTAGAGGTGCCCTTTGTGATAGAGGATAGTCTCTCCTTGAGAGACATTATACGAGCACGTGATCTGATGGAAAAGGCTCGCTGAAGTTTGTTCCAGGCATCAGCAGAAGAAGTGGCTGAGGACATGACCACTTGAGCCTCGGGACTGCAGGAACCAAGTAAGGCAAGAGAGACATGATTGTCTTGGTGACACCAATGCAAATATGCTGGATTGGAGACAGTAGAGGGACCAGTACCAAGGTGAGATGGAGGGCAGACAGTTGAACCAGTGACATAGCCTTCCAGGTTGTTAGCTTTGAGAAGATGCATGATTTGTTTGTGCCATGTAGGATAATTGTTTGTGGATAGTTTGATTGGCAGATTGGAAGCAAAATTAAACTCAATAAGAGAGGAAGCAGAGGTGGTGGAGGAGATGGCCATGAGGATCGAGAAAAAAAAAGGGCTGATAAGCAACTAGCTCTTTGATACCATGTAGAGTAATGATGTGAACTGTTGTTTTTCATTTATGAATGGAATGTTACAGGATGACATTTATAGATACAGAGCAGAGCTAAGGTTGTTACAGCAATTTGAAATCAAAACAGAAGATAAAGATTACAAGAGATAAGAGCAAATCAGAACAACTAATAGGTTACAACAGAAAGATAATGACAGCTAGGTAGTTAGGATTCCTATAACATGACCACTTAAAAAAGTCACATGACTTTGTGGTTTAATCTTGACTGTTTAAAGTTTGATCCAATAACTATGATATAATCTTCTCACTCTCACATAAAAAAAGTCATCTCACTTGATATGTCCCATATATATATATATATATATATATATATATATATATATATATATGAGGCATATCTAGTGAAAGGGCTTTTCTTAAATGAGAGTGAGAGGGATAAATCTGGGCCATACAATCATACATGGATGGTTAGGATTAAAAGTTATTTGTCGGTAATTTCATCATCATCTAGATATTTAATTAAGTAGTCCAACGTTGGTAAACCGTTATCATTTAGATCTCATGTATTTGGTAAGAAGAACATCCACCCCCAACTCCCCAATACCCCCGGCCCAAATTGTGAGTAAATCTAATCTAAAGTAATAAACAATTTTCATTCAGGATGAATAATATTCTAAGTTTGTAGCTCAAGTACACACCAACAATCATAATTCTAACACTTCCAAAAAAAAAATTGTGACTGAAAAAAGACATTAAAAGTACTAAATTGGTTAGGGAGTCCTAAGGTGGTTTGGGTGGGGGAGTTAAGGAGTGAAGTGATAAGGAGGTTGATGATTCAAACCTCACCCACTAACAAAAATACTAACATTAAAATATTAATGTTTGCCTATAAAAAAAATTCGGTCGTTAAATAACATAACAATCGAACCAATAGATGGTCAACTTGTTGGTTGCTAAATTATGACTTATAGATTAGCAAACTGGTTTTTTTTTTTTTTTTTGTGTTGATTTGCATTATAAAAACCAAATAGAACCGATATATTTGAACTTGCTGACTGTTGAACTTATCGACGGGGGGGTCGTTGGTAATGGTAACATATATTATTGATGACTTGTTCGTCAATACATCCCATCCAAATTATCGATACTATAGTCTGTTGTATTTTTTTCCAGTATAGTCTGGCGGTGTACATCTCTGTATTTTATCGATGGTTATACCATTGGTAATTTGGATGATTATCCACTATGCTCATCATCAACAATCATTTCCATCGGTAAATCAAGAATTACATACGAAGTCGAAGCCTATAATTTTCTTGTAGTGTCGTAGATTCTTTGAGGTTTAGGATTCAGATCTTCTTTTGAGTTTTGGACCTTGTTACACCCTCCAATTCTATTGTCTGACCAACTTCTGATCTAACATGATCCATGATCTTTTACTCGTAAGGATTCAATTCTTCCCATTACTCAATACTACCATAATATGAATCTTCAACCACAATTGGAGGAATCAGTGGCATGGATTCACTTGGTCCATCAGTAGTAAGTAAACGGACATGAACCCCTTATTATAAAGAACCACCATCGCATCATCCATATATATACTTGTAAACATTACACTGCATTTTAAGTAAGGATACCTAAACATTCCAATCCTTTTAAAGTTCTCCTTATTAGTAGCAAAAATAATGAACTCATTCATTCTAGATATATGAACTCTTACCTCATATGTCTATTGCGATCCAACCTAGTATCCATCCACTTTTGATTGTCAGGAATGTCTAACTTAGCGATGATATACCTGAAATCACTTTAATCGATCACTAACTTCAATAAATGAAAATTTGAAAATGTTTTCTTCTTTATCTGTGGCCAGAAAGGTCAGTGTTAACGACCAGTTTGGCAGTTTCAAATCAATTGCTAATTTTAGCCGCTAAAAGAATTTTTTGTAGTGTACATTTTGTAAGTACTATTTAACTAATTTTTGCTTAATTAATTGTGTGGTAATATTAATATATAATAATATTAAAAATTTATAATTTTTATGATGAAACTTCTTTTTAACTTGATACAAAATAAAAATAATTAAAAATATGTTATCCAATTTTCTTTTTTAGTACATAATATGTTATTCATTTTATCTAAACATATTAACATAAAAGTCTATAGGGCTAAGTATACTCAAACATCAGCAGCTCCCTTTGCCCTCCCTCCGGTTCCTTATTTTTACAAAAAACAAAAAAAAAACGGTTTCTCCGCCACTGTTTTTCTGTTCGGATCTCCGGCGGTTCTATCCTTTTACTATTTATTACGAGCAGAAGCAAAATCTTCAACAAAAAAAAACATCCTCAAACATCAGATGATGTCATGAAGCTTTAGAAAAAAACTTCAGTACTTACATTGCCTACAAAAAAAAATTATTTGCTTTCAACCAAAATCGAACCTAAGCTTTAAAAACGAAGTTCTTTTTATCATTACCAGTTGAATTAAACAAGATGAGTCAACCAAAAAAAAAAAAGATGAACAAAAGTTAAAAGAAACAAAAAAGTACAAGGGACTCAAATTGAAACTATAAAAAAACCCAAGATTTGTAAATTAAGTAGTACATAGTCTACTTAAGAGACAACATGATCTCAAGTATATATGAAATCGTTTGTTTATAAAAAAAAAAGGTCATTTTATATGCAAAATATTTATCCTGAAATTCCTTTGTAATTTTTTTTTTTTAAAAAAATAGGGAACCCCTCAGGGCGTCGGTAATAACTATGACAGTTAAAATAAGCTGTTAAACATGGATCCGAATTCCCTGACGTTGTGGCGCGCAACGTCAGGTGACTTTGACAATTATTAGCCGTCGGATCAAATCCGACGGCTCAGAGATGAAAAGCTTAATTTTTACATCAGCGTTGGGCTCTACAATACCAACAAAGAGCCAAGGTTCGTGGGGCGAATATCCAAAGATGAAAAACGCTTAATTTTTTCACCAGCGCTGGGCGCTACATCATGATCTCTTCCACAAAAATCACATATCATTACCTGTTGAGGTGGCATGGTTGTCCCTTGAATGGTTTGGAGTTGTTGTGGAAGTTGAGCTAGTTGCTTGGTAATGGAATAAGTTGTTGTGTCATAAGCTTATTTTGAGCCAAAAGTGCAGTTTGTGAGTCTAACTCCAACACTCCATGTGAACAAAACTGTTCATGATAGATATGACTCTTAAAGATGAGGAATGCTAGGAACACATTCTCTATCACACTCTCTTAGACATACTCTTTTTATTGGTCCATTTAGCCACCCCTTAACTGTTTACCACTTCTTCATAAACTTAAGAATTTTTTTTTTTTTGATAAATTACTATTAAGAATTTATTATTTTTTACAAAATAATTTTTTTTAGTTCTCTCTCTTTTCCAGATGCATTCTCGCCAAGTCCAAGCCAGTGCCAACACCAGCACCTGAAGTTGCCATCGATGTTCACCAGGACTTCCATGAAGAAATAGAAGGTGCCCAACAAAAATATGTAAAAGGAAGAAAAGTGCCATTGATATCAATTACAACACTCCACAGCAAAGGCAAAAAATTAAAAAGTGACAATTCCATGTTCCAAACACCAGAAGTCACGACCATTCGAAATTCAAAAGCCATCCTTCCACCTTCACCTTGGCCGTCTCTCTTTCTTATTCAACCTCGTTCTCCCCAAAACCAAAAATCCACCATCACAGCCACCATGCCAACCAGTTCCCTTTGAAGCCACCGCACCGCGCAGCACGCACAGCCACCACTATGTAGCACGTCATCCATCTTCGCGTCCAGAACCACCGCCGGCAGAACCCGTGCCGCCCTCTGCTCAAACCCACATCGATATCTGCTTTCTCCAAGTAGCCGAACCTTAGCAAGCCGCCAATCACCGCATACCACCATTGTATCCCACCCCACCTCGTGTTGCCGCTCGATGACGCACCGCCGTCATCTATGAAGCGCTCCTTTCCAGCAACGCACCATCATAGCCCTGCCTCCTAACGGCAACGGGTAACGCAGGACCGCAAACCGCCACCATCTCGTCGGAGTTGCAACATCGCCATTGTCACTGTTAAGCTTTGGGCATGTGCGACTCCCTCAACAAAGAAAGACAAATGAGGAAGACGAAAGAGTTCAGCTTTTTTTTTTTTTAATTAATGTTAAAATTTAAACAAATAATAAAATTAAAATTAAAAGTTAAAAACAAAAAAAAAATTGTTTTATTGAAACCTGATGAAGCAGTAAACAAGTTAAGAGATGGCTAAATGGACCAATAAAAAAAAGTGTGTCCAAAATAGTGTGATAGAGGATGTGTCCCTAGCATTCCTCTTTCAAGATTTTATTTCGGGACATCACATGCATTAATATTCATGATAAACTACCTTAAATAGCTTAGCAGCTAAAAGAGAATCAAATTAATGGCCTTTAACACCAACTAAACTGTACTATATTTGTTTACTATCGAAGGCCACATATGTACGTAAGTTTTTCATTGGCAATGGCTATTGATTAAGAAACGTGTTACTCCCATATATAATCCAAAAAAAGAAGATAAAAATTAACATCCGAATTTGCACCGTTAAGAACCAAGTAAAATGCCAAATCGAAGTGTTAATGTCCTGCCACAAGGCTATATAGCTGATGAAAGATGATAACGAAGGTGGAGCCCATAAGTCCAAGTACAAGGTAAGGTCTTGGCAAAAACAAACTCAATCTGGATTAGACCATAAAATAATCAATTAATGGTTTGGTAAGTGTTAAGGGTGGAAATTCAAATTTCTAACGGATGTTTTCTCGATAGGCTTACGAAAGAATCGGAGTGATGACTAAAATTTTCTAAGTATTAAAAATGTTTAGTTGACAAGAGAATAACATAGTATGGTAAAAGGGGAGAATTCGAATGGCGAATTCATGATGAAGCAAAAGAGGAAATATAATTAGCCAAAAGGAAGAATTGCCAAAAGAGAAAGAAAGTGAAAAATTGGCGAAGTCCCTGATCCGACAAAAGGATTATCAAATATAAGTTGTCAAGCAGTCAAACCGTCAAAGACAGTCAAGTTGACATGGAGCGGTTCAATGAATTGAGCAGTTATCAAAGTTGCTTGACAAGTAGTTCAAATTTAAGTTTAGAAACTGCCAACATACGTGGCAGTCATTAATATAGGAAGTTAGTAATAAGCAGTTACTTTATTTACCTATAAATATTTGTAAACACAATGTACATGGGGTCAGTTACTGGATACACATCCTACACATTTCAAACTCAAAGCAGATTGACGAATAAACATCCAAGTACTCCCTCCATCTTTCTTATTTCAATTCAATGCGAAAACCCAGTGCAGTACTGGTTTGTTTCATTCAAGTTCTTTACTTGTTCTTCAATATTTCCAGTATTTGTTTTATGTTCTTCCTTTAAGTTCATTTACTTTTCGTAAATAGTATTACTTAGATCCTATTTTACTTATATTTTCTTTCAAACTTCTGTTCTTTGTATTAGTTATTCAGTGTGACTAGGAAGTTACTTTCCAATATAGAAACTACTTCTTACTTTTAAATTCAAATTATATTTTCAAATTCAAATCTAAGTGTTAACAACTTTCAACTTCGTCACTACTTTTTCTCATTTAACTTAGCATTAGTCTTTGACAGTATAATACCAGATTTGACTAAACTTGTCAAATTTGTACTTGGCAGACATTACATTCAAAATAGCACATTTTTGACGAGATTACCGCATAACTCGTAGGTCCCACACTCGTTTGATCTTCAATAATTTGTCACGAAGGAATTTTGGTCAAAAACCAAAAAACCACGTTAACAAATTGACATGCCCGGTAGGACGAGTTTAGTGTAACTCGTAAAGTGTCCTTATTTTTTAGTTTCCATATAAATTATTTGTATGCGTCTGAGAAGTGGGAAAGTAATATAAAATTCATCAATTTCCCACACTTCCGAAAATATGAATAGTGCAACAAATGCTACCGTAAACTGTACAAATGCAGTTGCGTCAACAATAGACGCTCCCCCAGTGTCTGCTGCGGCCACTATGAATCCCAAAAATAATCAAGTTGTTGCAGGAGGAATGCCAGTGACACAAGCGAATAATCTCTGTGATCATGTCCCTCCTGTATCACTCCCGGCATCACATTTGCCACCTTTGCAAATAGCTGCTATGCAGGGTACAGGATTATCCCCAAATAGTATTGTCAACTCGACAAATCCAAGGGGAACTACCCAGTCGTTGCAACAACCTGTGTATGGGATGCCTTTTGGGTCTGTCCCTTACAATCCAAATATGAACCCTCAATTTTACATGCCATATCCAAATGGGATGACACCGTATCCCAATGGAACAGTCACTGGTTCGTCTGGCCAGCATGGGCCTTTGGTGATTAGAGGGCAAGCCCCTACTCAAGGTCTGGGAGTAATAGGGTCTATGGTTATGACTCCTATTCGACATGAGCGTCCAACGCTCCAACCCCCAGTATCACCAGCAAGGCAAGTGCCATCACATATTGTTGGTATGACACAAACCTCACTGGCAAATGTTCGACATCAGATGGATCTTAGCAACATAGATATGATACACCATATGACCCAACAGATAGGAACAATAATTACCCCAGTGATGAATAATACTAGTAATGCGTGTAATGCATTGGCATTGTAAATTGGAAGGTGGAATCAAGCCTTGGGTGTTATAGCCTCGGAGGACAACCGGAATCCTAACAAGGGTCGAAGGGGTGACAATCCACCCCAGAATGAACCACCAAATGCCCAACAGGAAATGATAGATTTGGATGACGAGGAACCCCCTCGACAACCATGACATCAAGTTCCTTTAAGACATGGCAATGTCCATATTCTCCAACCAGGGGAGGACGAACACATGGTTGCCAACCAAGGTCCTTTAGGTTCAATAAGGTAAAACGTCTTGAATCAAAATGTTAACTAGGTAGTGTAAAAAGCATTGAATCTGTTTGGCTTCAACATTGGTTACGCCAATCAGCCATACTTTGCTTCTGTATTTCCATATTGGGTACAACAGGAAGAAATGCCTAGAGGCATGAAAATGCCAAAGTTGTCAAAATTCTTAGGAGAGAGTGGTGAGTCGACAGTGGAACACATTGCTCGATACATTATCGAAATAAGAGACTTGGCTGTCGATGACTAGGAAACCCCTACGTTTAGTTTCCATATAACGAGTCTGTCGATGACTACCTTGCCCGATTCTGTCAGATGAGGAGTCGTTGCTTCACCCCTATCCCCGAGGCAGAAATAGTAAAGATTGCTGCCGGAGGTCTAGATTATTACCTAGGAAGAAATTGGTTAACCAACATCTAATTGATCTCGCCCAGTTGGGTGATAAAGTTTGACAAATTAAACGGCTGAAGACCGAAAAGGTTTTCAAGCAACGGAAATTCCTCAAAAGGGAAAAGATTAATTTTGTCGGAGGCAATGATTCCGACGAAGAAGATAATAATTCTGAGGAATATGAGGTAGATTATGTCGAACTGAAAAATGACCCACCTTATACATGCCAAGCCTTGAGGCCCGCTAGGGCTAGAGAGAGGATTCCTTTCATCAATAAGAAAGTATCTACGTTTGACGTGACCAAAGCCGACCAAATATTTGACATATTGCTTAAAGATAAGCAATTAAAATTGTCAGATGATCATATGCTATTGAAAGCCCATGAAATAAAGGATCGGAAGTACTGTAAATTTCATAACACTTTTGGTCATGTAACTAACGACAACATACATTTCAGGGACATCATTCAAAAAGGTTTAGCAGAAGGAAGACTGAAATTTTCAGACAAGAAACCATACATGAAGATTGACACCGAACTATTTGGTCCCGAAGTTAATAAGGCTGACCGCCAAGTCCTTATGGGAATAGGCATGGTCAATATAAGTGATGGACAGAATATCCATATGGACTAGTTGGATTCATTCGATATCTATCCAAAGCCATGGGAACCGCTTGCCGATTTCAAGACACGGAAAAATCTGGTGGCATATTTAAAGTTTTCCCAAGATGTGAATAATTTTACGACGATGATGCTGCCAAGAAAGCCAAGGTCAGAAAATGCCATCATATCACCCACAGGACAGAACCGAGTCTCGTGGTGGTAGTAGTCAAGGCAAGTTCATGCACCCGAGGAGCCATACTGGGTCTAACAGTCTGCACGGAAGTGCTGGGCATGTTTTCGACAGGTAGAGAAATAGTCGTTAGCAACATATGCATCAAGCTAGGCCTAGACAACATAACACTGGAGGTTGGTTTGAAGAGCCAGTTAGAGAATTAGTGGGGAGTAAAAAGTCTGGAAACGGAGGTTACAATTCCGTGAAGACCAGGAAACCCCCGTCCAACATAATGGTGGATCGATGGGTAAGAAATTCTGCCATGGCCCATTACCCAGAACTGCAAAAGCAGAAATGGGCCAAAAGGAATAAGTTCAACGATCGGAATCCTCCTTTCTGGAATGAGGATTACCGAAAGGAGCAGTTAGCCCAAAATACTCAGATGACAAGGCCTGGTTT
Source organism: Sophora flavescens (assembly GCA_030762895.1). NCBI lineage: Eukaryota > Viridiplantae > Streptophyta > Magnoliopsida > Fabales > Fabaceae > Sophora > Sophora flavescens. The sequence continues at coordinate 61,390,710 of CM061069.1, forward strand.
GTCAGGACCGTCAAGTCAGCTACCCATATCTAAGAGTCGGAAAAGGAGGCTGCAGAGGCTTCAACAGGCTCAAAAGAATAAGCTTGCCAAGCAAAGGGGCATCATTATAAAGGAACTGCCTTCACAAGATACTGGTTGCGTGGTTACAGTGGCTGACAACATAGCTGACAAGAATGTGGATGTCAAAATGAAGAGCATGATAAAGGCTCACCCAATGGATGTTGACACAAGAGTGCATGTTACTCAAGTCAAGTAGAATAAGCCAATGTCACAAGTCTATATAGAGAAAAAGAAGGCCTTAGAAATGGCATCACCGCCAACAAAATCTACAAGCAAATGGCCTGTCGGTTTGGTAGACATGGAAAAGGTTGCGGGACTCGAGAAGGAGGTTGAGGCAAGAATGGAAGAATAACAGTTGGTAACGTTCAAGCCTGAATGCGACCTAACCAAAGAAGACTTGTCTTTCGATGCTGTCATCGAAGCACTGAATGATCCAAATGATGACATAAACATCAGTAAAGTCATGGACATGGATGGCGAAAATGAAGATCTAGCTGATATTATCAAGGCATTGGACAATTGTGGCACAGGGATAGCCCGACCTCTGTCAGATAGGTCAGGATCAGACGATGAAAGTGACTTAAAAAGAAATTATGGCAAAATGGTTAGAGGTGCATTCTTGGATGAGGACCCATAAAATGAAGTCATACTGGAACCATGGATAATAATGAAGATAGGATTGATTTCATTTATCCAAGAAGAATATGAGGGATATCTTGAAGTTGATCTCTCTGATGGCAAAGATGGTGTCAACAATGATGGAGATTCAGGTGATTTCTGGATGTATGTTCAAGAAAAATTGGTTACTGTGTTTGATAATATGGCCCAGTTGGAGAAGCTTACAGATGAGCAGAGAAACCGTTTGAGGCCATTGCATGTGAAGGCCATAATAGATGGAAGACCTACCAATAGGGTCTTAATTGATGGAGGGGCTGCTGTGAATCTAATGCCAAGAGCAATGTTAAAAAACTAGGGAAGGATCAATCTAATCTAATCCCAACAGATATGGTTGTCACTGATTTAAGTGGCAAGACTTCTCCATCAGATGGTGTTATCCTGTTGAATATTCAAGTGGGCACTGTCGAGGGGATGACATTATTTGTGATAATTCCCGCCAAGTCAAGCTACAATTTATTGCTTGGCAGGGACTGGATTCATGCAATAGGAGCAATTCCGTCAACGGTGCATCCGAAAGTGATCATGTGGAATGCACAAGATCAGGCGGAAATAGTTGAAGCAGATGACAGCGTGTGCTATGCTCAGCAATTACATGTTGATTTCAAAGCGTACTCACCAAACGTCAAACATATAACTGTAAATGAAGGGGTTATCGACAAGGACACCTTGGAAGCAAGCCTTCTCAGCCAGTTTGATGTTAAGATAAAGGAAGAGGCCGACAAAACTCGGCCAAATTCTGATAATGAGTCTTGAAACACAGTTGAAAAGATTGTCGGCTTATCTAGTCAGACAGTGTGTTAGCAAATTGTATCATTGACGGTGACCCTTTGGGTTTTGAAAAGGGAGCCGAAATGAAACAAAATGTGGAAGTTGCGGATCCCCTAGAGGAAATAAACTTAGGCACTAAGGCCAAGAAAAGGCTTATCTTTGTGAGTGCATTTCTGCCAGAGGATTACAAACAAAAACTTGTCAGATTAATTACAGAGTACAAAGATTGCTTCGCATGGGATTATGATGAAATGCCTGGGTTGAGCAGGGATCTCGTCGAACATCGGTTACCACTCAGAGAAGATTACAAACCTGTCAAACAAGCAAGCAGAAGATTTTCCCCAGAGGCGGTACTTAAGATCAAGGAAGAAGTAGAGAGACTGCTTAAGGAAAAGTTCATTCGAACAACCAGGTATGTCGATTGGCTTTCTAATGTAGTTCCTGTGATTAAGAAAAATGGCAAGATGAGGGTATGCATAGATTTTAGAAATCTAAATAGTGCCACCCCTAAAGATGAATATCCGATGCCAATAAGCCTGAGATGCTTGTCGACTCAAAGATCGAGAAATGAAAATTTAAATTGTATGGATGGCTATACAGGTTATAATCAAATCTTTATAGCCAAAGAATATGTGTCAAAGTCTACCTTCAAGTGTCCAGGAGCAATTGAGACACATGAATGGATTGTCATGCCTTTGGGTTTAAAGAATGCAAGAGCCACCTATCAACGACCAATGAATACCAATTTCCATGAAGTGATTGGGAAATTTATAGAGGTGTACATTGATAACGTGGTTGTCAAATCCAAAACTTAGGATGACCACCTGGAACACCTGAAGCAAGGGTTTGAAAAGATGAGAAGACATAAACTCAAAATGAACCCAGAGAAATACAGCTTCGGAGTGTCGGCTGCCAAATTCGTGGGCTTTTTAGATCACAAAAAAGGAATTAAGGTGGACAAGAATAAAGTCAAAACAGTTATGGAAACCACAACATCGACAAATAAGAAGGAATTGCAGTCCTTCCTAGGAAAGGTTAACTTTCTAAGAAGGTTTATATCAAATTTGTTGAGAAGGACAAGAGTATTTGCACCACTGGTCAAGTTGAAAGCAGAACAAAGCTTCGTATGGGAACCTTGTCACCAAGAGGCTTTCGACCAGATCAAGCGAAGATTTAGTCATTCCACCGGTCATGATGCCAGCTATGCCTCGTCGACCGTTGAAGTTGTACAATATCAGCATCTGAAGACACTATAGGATGTCTCTTGGCTCAGGATGACAATGACAATGTTAAAAGGGATGTGTATTATCTAAGCAGAGTCATCACAATGATGCTGAAAGAAGATATAGTGCAACAGAGAAATTATGTTTAGCATTGTATTTTTCATGTACCAAACTTAAGTATTATATGATGCCTTGTAATGTGTTGGTTATTTCTAAGACTGATGTAATAAAGTATATGTTGTCAAAACCAGTCCTTAACGGGCGTATTGGTAAATGGACCATTGCTTTGTCAGAATATTATTTACAATATGTGCCAGCCAAAGCTGTCAGAGGTTAGGCAATTACTGATTTCTTGGTAGAACATCCAGGACTGGATGTGCCGGAAATAAACTTTGTCATTTTACAACCTTGGAAACTTTACTTTGATGGGCCAAGGCATCAAGGAGGTAGTGGAGTGGGAATCTTAATCGTGACTCCACAAGGAACTCCTACCAAGTTCATGTTTGAACTTAAGTATCCGTGCTCTAAAAATGAGGCTGAATATGAAGCTTTAATTGTCGGACTAGAGATACTAATGGAAATGAAAGCACGAAATGTGCATATCTTTGGGGACTCTCAGTTGGTTATTAAACGACTTACCCAAGAGTACAAGTGTGTCAGTTACAACCTGATAAAATATTTTATTATAGCAAGTATGTTAATGAGGAAATTCGATGACATAGTTGTCAAGTATATCCCCAGAGAGTTAAATCAAGAGGCTAATGAGTTAACTCAAATAGCTTCAGGATACAAGATATCTCAAAAGACATTGTTAGATCTAATGGAAATCAGAGAGTTATTATATCCATTGGAATAAAGAGATGTTTTAGTTATTATACAATGCAGGGTGGACAATTACACAGGAGGTATGTCGACGGAACTTTACACAAGTGCTTATGTGAGCCAGATGCTTATTTGGCTTTGTCGGAAGTCCATGAGGGCATATGTGGAGCCCACCAGGAAGGAGATAAGATGAAATGGGTACTTCGATGTAGTTTGATGTATTGGCCAACCATGGTTAAGGATTGTATTATGTTTGCCAAGTCTTGTGAGCAATGTCAGAAACATGGCCATATACAAAGCATTCTGGCCAGTGAGCTACATTCTATTATCAAACCTTGGCTGTTCAGAGGATGGGCTTTGGACTTAATTGGCCAAATACATCCTACCTCGTCGAAAGGACATCAATTTATTTTGGTTGGAGTTGATTATTTTACCAAATGGGTGGAAGAAACTTGCTTTAAAGCAGTTACCTCTCAAGTATTGACTATAGAAAATCACATCGTTTGTCGGTTTGGTATACCGCAAACTTTGATAACAAATCAAGGGTCAATTTTTACTGGTAAGAAAATTGTAGAATATGCCAGTTCTAGGCATATAAAAATGCTTACACCTATGCCATATTATGCACAGGCCAATGGCCAAGTTGAGGTTATCAATAAAATTATTATTGGCCTTATAAAAAAGCATGTGGGTCGACAGCCTAGAAATTGGCATAACACTCTTGATCAAATATTATGGGCATATAGGAATTCACCTAGACAGTCGACAGGGACATCACCATATAGGTTAGCATACGAACATGATCCTGTCTTACCTGTCGAAATCCATCTTCAATCAACTCGAATTCAAAGGCAAGATGACTTGCCTATCGACCAATATTGGAGTGCAATGTTGGACGAATTGGATGAGTTAAGTGATGAGAGTTTGGTTGCATTGGAAAACTTGATTCGACAGAAAGAAAGAATTGCAAAGTTCTATGACGGTCAAGTTAAGTATAAATCATTTAAAGTGGATGATTTAGTATGGAAAGTCATTTTGCCCATGGACAAAAGCTGTCGAGATTATGACAAATGGTCACCAAAGTGGGAAGGACCATTTAAAATCTCCAAAGTCTTTTCTGGGAATGCGTATGCACTCGTTGATGTCAATACAAGCCTAAGAATTAAATTGATTAATGGCAAGTATTTGAAGAAATATAAACCGACGATGCTAGAAGTAAAGGTTGACAACAAGTGAAAGAAATAAAATTTTTTATTCATTAACTTGGCAATACAATCATACATTGTCAAAAGTACAAATTGTCAATCTAAGTTATTCATTGATTTGGCAATACAATCATATATTGTCAAAAGTACAAATTGTCAATCCAAGCTAATTTATTCCTAAAAGCGACTAAGAGTCTAAGACTCCGATAAGTTTGACAAACTTTTCCCTTGCGCTCCTCGACAATGCCACAGTATACCCCAATTTGTTAAGGCTTCATTCCCACTTGATGAGGTGTCATCTACTTCATATGTCAAGAGTACGCAAAGGTGTAGGGAAGGGAGCTGGCACGAGCATATCTCACCATCATTTAACCCAGAAGATTGTGGTTGCTATGGTGCGATAAAGGTGACACCAAGAAAGAACAACCATCCTTTAGGATGAAGATGATGAAACTAGAACAAGATGCACTTGTGTTGTTTCCAGATTACCTTCTCCCCGGATGTGCAGCGAGGTCAGCTCTAGATGTTACGTTGGTTGCTGACCTCCACTGCACTCATTATGAAGAAAGACTTGTTGCAAATGGGAGCATATTTAGTTTAAAGTAAAAGTGTTCAAGTGTAAAATTTTTGATTTGCAATCCTTGCTATTTATAATTGGCCTTGAGAGGCAAGAAATTAAATGCTAGGAGTTTACCAATATTTTGAAACTTATTGTTGTTTTGGCTTCAAAGACTCAAGAGAGGGGGTGAATTGAGCTTTCAAAAAGCTTTTCAAAAACTTTACTTTTCAAATCAAAGTTGCCTCAGGATCTTTTACAAAAACAGTGAAGGCCTTTTTATGAAATCTTGAATAGAAGATGGTGAGGATAAGAAAGATTAATTCAGAAAGATAAATCAGTAATAAGATTCAAGTTCACAGCTCATAGCTATCAATTAAACAGTGATTGAATCAAACAGGAAGAAGTTCAGTTCAGGGTCGTACAGGTATTAGACACAGGCCTTAATCAGTCAAGAACTGAAGTTACAATATATCAGTTTCAATTTCAGTTTCAGTGATCAAGAACAGTCTTAATCAACTCAGTTTTGAACAATTAATAACTCAAGATTGATTGCAGTAATACTCTGGTTTTAATACATATTAAACAGATCAAGAACTGATATCAATTGAAAACTTAGAACATCAAGATCACAGTTATATGCGCAAGATAGAAATTAAAGAGTTTGAGTTTAGAGATACCACACAATCAGTTTTATACTGGTTCAGCCACCACCACTGTGACTTACATCCAGTCCCCACTCCACCTGTGGGTTTTCACACACTAACACGCCAAGCTTTAGCCGGGTAGCTTGAAAAACCTTTACACCACGGAGCACTCCTTCACCTCGAGATACCACACTCTTGTTAAGAGCCTCAATCGATGTTCTTCCTTAGGGAAACCTCACCCTAATCACACAGAGAGACTCCCTCTCTCTTTACAATCAAATAGAACGAAAAGATTGATTCCTAAACTCTCAATAGTCAGATATACAAATTGAAGTTCTTATGAGAATTGAAACACTCTTTTTCACAATGAAGCTCAAGCAAGAAGATGAGTGATTTTCACAATTGATCTCTCAAATTAATTTTGTAAACATATGATCTGTTAAAAGTGTTCCTTTGATCCCTCTATATATAGGAAACAAGTTATAGTCGTTAGGATCAATTAAAACAGATTTGGATCTGATAACAGAATCTATTTTCTTGATTCTGATTCTTGTACAGGGGTTGAGTACATGGCTGTATTAACCAATTTCATACTGATAGTTTCTCAAAATCTTGAACTTGGTTAATCCATCAGTACACCCATTCAATACATCTATGTATTAAATCAAGAAACTTAAATTCTTTTTTCAGTTACAGTAGCAGACATACATCCATTGATTACATGGCTGTACCTGACAAATAATTTTTTTATTTCCAAAAATCATTTTCATTAAAAAAACTTATTCCTTTTAATGCAGGTTATGAAAATTGATTTTCTTCATGCATCTTTTTAATTGAGCTATCTTGTGACTAAGAGATTTCTTTCTCTTACAAATCATCTAAGACATAAATCTTAAAATTCTCCTTTAAGCTTGGTCTTGATGATCCTTTGATCTTTGACTTTACTCTTTTGATTTCTACATGCAGCTCCTTGATTCCTTCAAGTTCTTCCTTGAATAATTTCCTTGAATTTGATTAATGAACTTGTTGATCACTGCTTGATACCTATCTTTTTAATTTGACACTAAAACACTTGCACACACATTAAATTGTATTTGACATATATCAAAATCTCTAAGTCATTGAGTCTTACAAACTCCCCTTTTTTTATTATGACAAATCTTCTAACAAATTATAAGATCAGAGTATAAGTGTAGCAGAAGCTAAGTGTTTTTGACAGATTTATATCATGGTATCAGAGCAGAAGTATATCAGAGCAAAAAAAATTATCAGAGCAGAATTTGATTTACTCCCTCTTAATCATGTAAGCTTATAAGCTCCCCCTCAACATATGCATGTATAATTTGTTATTATTCCCTTTCTCTATATCATACTTTTTCCTCCTCATTTTAGCATTATAAAAAAGGTAAAGAAAAGAAACATTCAAAGCAATAGAGAAGGCAAGCATTTAAACATTCAAACATAGCATATAAAATTGTTCATGATAGAGGGATAGGTGCAGGGACAAATCAAAAAGAACAGAAACCATCAGTCAAAATTACAAACTAAGGCATTTTACCTTTCAAAAACTAAGTTCTAATACCTATGAATTCCTAGAACTAGTTCTTCCTTTTTGATTTTCTTTTGTTTTGGCCTTTAGGTGATGGTTCAGCAGGGGTGTTCTCAGTTTCCTTCACTGCAGCTCTTGCAATGTTTGCAACATCAACATCTTCTTCTGTTTGAGCTGGAGGTACAGGGAAATGAAAGTCTAATCCTAGATCATCTTTGAGTTTATCAATGTCCTTTTCTTCCCTTTTTATCCTTTCATTCACTTCAGCAATTGGAACCATTTCAATTTCATGATTTTTCTTCTGATTTTCCTCAACATTTTATAGCATTTTCATCAGTTTCTTGAGGAAATCAGAAGGTGCATTTTCTTGTCCAGTTGAAGTACCAGCTGCAGTAATTTCCTTGTTTCCAGCTTTCCTTATCCATCTTCCATCTTCTTTCTTCAGTTTCATTTTGCTCACAATTTCTTCACCAAACTTGTGAGTTATTCTTCATGCAAGCTTCTTTTCCTCTCCATTAAAAGGAACATTAAAATGAGCTAGGATTATGCAGACCAGTGCAGGGTAGGGAAGCATCATCTTGCTTTTCTTGCATTCTATCATGTGTGCAGCAACATAGTACCCCCAGCTGATTTGCTTCTCATTCAGCATAGCCCACATAAGCATTAAATCATATTTTTGCAAAATAGAGTGATTTCCTCCTCTTGGTTAAGTTCTTATCTTCCATTATTCTCATTGATTCATTAGGGAACCATTGGTCTACCCAGTTCTTTATCATACTCATTATTCCACTCAGATTTGGGACCATTTCCAGCAATGCTAGGTCCATAATAAGGTAGGTTAGCAAGATTGTCGAATTCCTCTAATGACATTTTTATCTTAATTCCCTTAATTTCAAAGCTAATTCCATTAGCATTCATTTCCAAATTCGAATAAAAGACTTTGATCAGTAAGGGGTGATAGTCAAACTGAGTTTGAACAAACTCAGTGAGCTTTTGACAGACTATAATTTCAGGAAAGTTAAACTCATTATCCTCAAAATATTTTACATCCATTACCCAAGGTTCAAGAATTTCTCTATATCTGAAGTTTTCTTAAAGTATACCTTTTGTTCATCAAAAGAAAAATACCTTTGAAGAAAAGCACCATTGTCCATGTATGAAGTTGGAGCAGTATTTTCAGTGACTTCCTTTTATTTGGAAGATTCCACTTCCTTTCCTTTGTTCCTCTTTTTCTCAGGAGCCTTTGAAGTCTCAACTCCTTTCTTCTTCTCTGCTGACTTAGAAGTTTCCATTTCCTTCCTCTTCTTCTCAACAACTTTTGAGGGTGAAGATCCAGTATTTTTGGTTCTTGCCATATTAGGGTTGGTTTGGGTACTAGAAGGATTAAGGTTAGCTTTGCTAGGGTTGCGGAATTAGGTGAAGAAAGAGTGGGTTTCCGAAGATTTGGAGTTTTGAAATAAGATTCTACATCGGCGTTGTCTTCAATCCTCAGGGCTCCTTTAACTGGTTGAACGTAACCTAGTAGACGAGCTCCATATGCTACGTCATTGGACAGAGCTTCTCATTAAGGACTTAGAAAGTCCAAAGACTTGTGTGGACGAGTGCTTCTGTCGCTTGTGTGGACGAGCGCTTCTGTCACTAGTGTGGACGAGCGCTTCTGTCACTTTAGTGGACGAGCGCTTCTGTCACTTTAGTGGACGAGCGCTTCTATCACTTATGTGGACGAGCGCTTCTGTCACTTGTGTGGACGAGCGCTTCTGTCACTTTAGTGGACAAACGCTTCTATCACTTTAGTGGACGAGCGCTTCTATCACTTTAGTGGACGAGCGCTTCTATCACTTGTGTGGACAAGCGCTTCTGTCACTTTAGTGGACGAGCACTTCTGTCACTTGTGTGGACGAGCGCTTTTGTCACTTTAGTGGACGAATGCTTCTGTCACTTTAGTGGATGACCAGAATTAGAATCTTGTGTATTCTGGGTTTATCAGACTAAAAACACAGGGAATCCATTCCTAAACCTCTATACAGCTATTGATCACTTCCATGTTTAAAACAATTTTCGAGTTTTTACACATGTACATGGGTTAGGTACATAGGTGTTCCTGATCAAATCTATTTCTTCTGAAACTCTCTTCTAATCATTCATAGATATCCCAAATCAAATCATACAAGAATCAGAGCATATTTACACAAAGATACAGTCATATAAACAGTTTCTTTAGAGATTAGATATAGGATTGATCAATTATGCCCAATTCTCTTCTAATGAAAAAGAAGCTTTCCTTGTTCAAGGGCTTGGTAAAAATATCAGCAAGTTGTTTAGTTGTATCAACATATTCAATCTCAATTTCTCTACTTTGAATAAAGTTCTTATGATAGAGATCATGTTCAAAGTTAATTGTTGCATAGCAAGCAAAACAAATCATTCAAGGCTTCATCAATTTTCTTAGATTCAATTTGTGAAACAAAAGCCATATGATTATTCCAAGATAGATCAAATAACTTTAATAGAACAATGTAGACATACTATACAATGATATATAAGTCAATACAAAGATTCACAATCATACATTAATAATAATAATTAGAAAATATATTCAATCAATATTCTTTCTTTATTGTTACCCATTTTGTGTTTGGAGAAGGCTCTATATCATGATTTCAATTTTTGATCTTGACCTTCCACCACACCTACAAAACAGAATTTCATGTTTGTGCTATAGGTACCCAAGTCTGTTTGGGTCCTTTTGAGTTAGTTACAGCAATAGTTCCTTTAGGAACCCATTTATACTTAGATTTATTGTATGCTGATTTTCTGTATTGACATGTAGAAGATGTGTGACCTTTTCTAGCACAAAAATTGCATTTAACAAATGGTGTGTTTGATGTCTTAGGTGCAGCAAAAAATTTCTTGAAAGATTTCTCATGTATCTTAGGTTCATAGCCTATTCCAGTCTTTTTATAAACACACTTCTGTTGTCCTAATAAAGCATTCAAGTTATCTCTACCATTTGTGAACTTGGCTAAGTCATTTTTCAGTTTTTCAACTTCTTTAGTCAATGTACAACACTTAGAACAATTAGAGCTAGATGCAATCAAGACTTTATTCCTAGCTTCTAGTTCTCTTTCTTTCAATTTCAAGCATGCATAATCATCACATTGTTTAGCAATTATTTTTCTATACGAGACAACTTGTTTAGCAATCTTAAGATATTCAGCATGTAACTCATCAAATGCATCTTGCAATTAATCAAAAGTAGGTTGTGAATCAGAATTTACCTAACTCTCTGAATCATTGTTATTGCTGGCCATCAAGCATAAGTTTGCCTCCTCAGATTCAGATTCTTCAGTGGAATCTACATCATTATCATCCCAAGCAATGTAGGCCTTTCTTGGCCTTCTCCACTTCTTGTCCTTTGAGTCAAACTTTTCTGTTTTGTCCTTCTTTTGCAGTTTTGGACAGCCAAGCTTCATGTGGCCAATCTTTCCACATTCATAGCATGTGATGTTGTTGGAAGAGTTTTCACCTTTGCTGAAATTTCTCCTTTGAAAAGTGGATGGATTTCTTTTGAAGTTGCCTTTCTTCTTTAGGAACTTCTTGAATTTTCTAACTAGCATTCCCATCTCTTCTTCAGATTCTGCCTCTTGTGTTGAATCATTATCATCACTGTCTTCTACTTCTCTAACTTGTGATTTCAGAGCCAATCCCTTTTTTCTTTTTGTCAGTTTCTTCATTCTCATTCAGTATGTTCAACTCCAATTCATGCTCTTGCAGTTTTCCAAACAATGTGGCAATGGTCATTGATGAGAGGTCTCTAGATTTTGAGATTGCAGTGACTTTAGGCTGCCATTCCCTGCCCAAGCATCTCATTACTTTGTTAATTTGATCCTCATTTGATATAGCTTTTCCAAGACCAGCAAGTTGGTTGACAATGTGGTGAATCTCTTTTGTATTTCAGTCATAGGTTCTCCTTGCTTCATTCTGAACATCTCATACTCATGTGTGATGGTGTTCATTCTTGCTCTTTTGACATCTGTGGTTCCTTCATGTGTTACTTGCAATGTATCCCACATCTCCTTTGCTGATTTGCAATTTGAAACCCTGAAAAACTCATCACGGCTTAAAGAAGATGTTATAATATTCTTAGCACATGCATTATATTGAACTCTTTTCTTATCATCCTCATTCCATTAAGTTTTAGGCTTATTTCTTGGAGCACCATTAGCATCTATAGTAGAGGGGACAAATGGTCCATTTTTTACTACATCCCATATGTCAACACTTGCTGCCTCAAGAAAGATTACCATTCTTTCCTTCCAATAGATATACTCATATCCATTGAAGACAAGAGGGCGTGCAAGGGAAGCCCCTTCATTCAAACAATCATTGGAAGCCATACTCTTATAGCTGTTAAGCCAAACTTAAGAGTTTAGCTCTGATACCAATTGTTGTTTTGGCTTCAAAGACTCAAGAGAGGGGGTGAATTGAGCTTTCAAAAAGATTTTCAAAAACTTTACTTTTCAAATCAAAGTTGCCTCAGGATCTTTTACAAAAACAGTGAAGGCCTTTTTATGAAATCTTGAATAGAAGATGGTGAGGATAAGAAAGATTAATTCAGAAAGATAAATCAGTAATGAGATTCAAGTTCACAGCTCACAGCTATCAATTAAACAGTGATTGAATCAAACAGGAAGAAGTTCAGTTCAGGGTCGTACAGGTATTAGATACCGGCCTTAATCAGTCAAGAACTGAAGTTACAATATATCAGTTTCAGTTTCAATTTCAGTGATCAAGAACAGTCTTAATCAACTCAGTTTTGAACAATTAATAACTCAAGATTGATTGCAGTAATACTCTGGTTTTAATACATATTAAACAGATCAAGAACTGATATCAATTGAAAACTTAGAACATCAAGATCACAGTTATATGCGCAAGATAGAAATTAAAGAGTTTGAGTTTAGAGATACCACACAATCAGTTTTATACTGGTTCAGTCACCACCACTGTGACTTACATCCAGTCCCCACTCCACCTGTGGGTTTTCACACACTAAAACGACAAGCTTTAGCCAGGTAGCTTGAAAAACCTTTACACCACAGAGCACTCCTTCACATCAAGATACCACACTCTTGTGGAGAGCCTCAATCAATGTTCTTCCTTAGGGATACCTCACCCTAATCACACAGAGAGACTCCCTTTCTCTTTACAATCAAATAGAACGAAAAGATTGATTCCTAAACTCTCAATAGTCAGATATACAAATTGAAGTTCTTATGAGAATTGAAACACTCTTTTTCACAATGAAGCTCAAGCAAGAAGATGAATGATTTTCATAATTGATCTCTCAAATTGATTTTGTAAACTTCTGATCTGTTAAAAGTGTTCCTTTGATCCCTATAAATATAGGAAACAAGTTATAGTCGTTGGGATCAATTAAAACATATTTGGGTCTGATAACAAAATCTGTTTTCTTGATTCTGATTCTTGAACAGGGGTTGAGTACATGGCTGTATTAACCAATTTCATACTGATAGTTTCTCAAAATCTTGAACTTGTTTAATCCATCAGTACACCCATTCAATACATCTATGTATTGAATCAAGAACCTTAAATTCATTTGTCAGTTACAGTAGCAGACATACATCCATTGATTACATGGTTGTACCTGACAAATAATTTTCTTATTTCCAAAAATCATTTTCATTAAAAAAAACTTATTCCTTTTAATGCAGGTTATGAAAATTGATTTTCTTCATGCATCTTTTTAATTGAGCTATCTTGTGACTTAGAGATTTCTTTCTCTTACAAATCATCTAAGACATAAGTCTTAAAATTCTCCTTTAAGCTTGGTCTTAATGATCCTTTGATCTTTGACTTTGCTCTTTTGATTTCTACATGCAACTCCTTGATTTCTTCATGTTCTTCCTCGAATATTTTCCTTGAATTTGCTTAATGAACTTGTTGATCATTGCTTGATATTTGTCTTTGTAATTTGACACTAAAACACTTGCACACACATTAAATTGTATTTGTCATATACCAAAATCTCTAAGTCATTGAGTCTTACACTTATCCCAACATTAATTATGATTTGGCAAGGATGAGTTACGAAATTCATTGGGAACAAGCGGTCAGATCAAACAATAAATGACAATAAATGTGCGGATAAGCCAAGTGTCATTCTCATTGATCATATGACAAGATGAATGTCAGGATTACAAAAGTTGGATGACAGAGAAAGAATAATTACAACAATTAATTCTTATCTAAGCTAATGTCGAGGGACAACTGATCCCATGTAAAAGCAAGATCAGTCTTGTCAGCAACAGCATCATCATATTCAGGGTGTAATGCGCGAAGCTTGCCAACCACGGTTTCAGCTTCTTGGCCAAGTTGTTCAGATTCGTCATCAATGGCCTTAACCTTGTCTCTACTCTTCTCCAAAGCCTTGTCAAACTTGGCACATTTCCGATCTGTCAATTCAATCTCTGCCAACAGCCTCTTTCGATATTCTAGGAGGGATTCTTTGGTTTGAGTTCCTGTCAAAATGAGTTCAAGTTATTTCTGTTTGGAAACTTCCAAATCTTGGAACTTAGCCAGAAGATTGTCCTAGACCTTTTCCTCTTATTCATAGGAAGGAATGATAGAGGTCATCTTCTCTAACTTGTCAGAAAGTCACTCCCATAATTTGTAGATTGAAATAAAATGGGTGGGGCTAGACATAGGGAGGTTGGAATGAAGAGGGGTGATTTCTTTAATCAACCTTGACAGCTATTGTTGGATGTTGACATCAGAGCAAAGATTCTTGAAAGAGTTGTCAAGAAGAGCTTTCAGGTCATGCATGAGATTGATGACTCGAGAGTCACTGGAGTCATACCGAGTTGACGAAGAGTTGGCAGAAAACATAGAGTCTTTTCAGCTAACTTCTGCTAGCATGTTGATCCAAGTGTTGAAATGAAGAGCAGACTTGGGTTCAGGAGACTTCGTAGTTGAGAGTCTGACTGGAGGTGGAAGAAGAGCAACAGAAATTGTTTCAGCTAATAAAGCCTCCATGTCGATGTCTTCATCCGGAATCTCAACCACGACAGTAGCTTCAACTGGTTTGTCGGCTATAGGAGTTGAGGCTAGAGTGGTTGAAATGTGTTGTTGAGGACTGGTGGGTACTTCCTGATTGGATTTAGGATTTGGAAGCTTTTCCGTTAGAGCCTCACCCTCAGGAGCTGTGTTCTCTAAGTTTTCTTCAACCTGAAAAGGCAAGAAAATAAAGAAGTCAGAACTTAAATAACTGAATAAAAGAGGATAATAAGCGAATTGACTTGTACCTCTGGATCAGGTTGATTTACCGGTTCGACAGTTTTGTTGACAATTTCCCGGATGGTCATCGAGTCCTCAATTTGGGGAGTCATTTCCTAAGATAGGAAATAGAAATAAGGTATAGGCGTAAGATTAAAAAAAAAGGTAACAAGATGATGAAGAATACCATATTGGAGTCTGAAGACACCAAGTCGATGTCCTCGCCTGTCTTCTTCACTGCCTTAATAGGCGGGGCAGTATTCTTATTTTGTCAAATTGAAAAGAAATATAGAGAATATAAATAAGTATATATAATCCGACAAACCAATCGTAAGAGTTGAAATTTTACCTTGGATTGGTCAGAAGGAGAGTTGTTGGATGAGCCAACAATAGTGTCTTGTGCTTTAGATGGGGTTTTAACCTTGGCAGCATCAGAATCTACTGAAATCGAGGAGCTTCTGACATATCTTGATTTCTTGGAAGGAGAATCAGAGACTGGAGATTTTTCTTTTCTTTTCTTGGTCCTTTTAGTCATTTGAGTCTTAGGGACATAAGTTTTTCTCGATCGTGATCCTTTCTTGGCAGGTTTGGCCTTTACAAGAATCGGATCTTCATCTTCATCATCTTCGTCCTCGACTATTTCTTCTGTTGACATGACAGCCTTGGATTTACCAGGAAGAGGTTTGTCAAGAGGAATGGCTGTCAATAAAAGCCTAAATAAGTTGACTGTCAGTGAAGAAGAAAAGAGAAGAGATACTTGTTTAACAAATAAGTACCCGGATTGTAAGTTAGTATTCGTGAAAGGAATGCAAAGTCGTCGTCAGGTTGGAGAAACCAACAAGCGAAGGTAACTGGATTTGGCTTTTCAAAGGGATCGATATAAGCACTCACACTTTCTAAAAATATGAAGTTACCTCCCTTTGTCGGCTTCCCTGGATGTGATCAGCTAAACCAAAAGGAGCACAAGGAAAGGGCACATGATCAGGAAAATGGGCATTTAAGCTGACGGAAAATTCTTTGGTCATATTTGGGACTTCCCGATATTCGGCAAGCCTTTTAGATTCCTTATTGTCATGCTTCCTTTTGGCTCTAGCTAAGACATTGTTAACATTTTCCACTTGATTTTGTAAAATTTCTCAAAAGCTCGAATTTCTTTCCGAAGTTCACCTTGAGTTTTGGTTGACGGATCATGTTCCTGCATAGAAGAGTCAGCACCATTACCAGCGGAGTCTTCAATACGACTCAAGCAAACTTTTAAACTTGGATGGAAGTTAGAATTATAACGCCCTTCTCGGGCGCTACATCGTAAGTGACATTTTAAGGCTGAAAAGTAAGTTAATTAAAATTGGCTATAAAAAAATGGGGTAATTTTTTTCTTTTTCGTAAGTCATAAATATCATTACTTTGTTTTAAATGAATGGACAATCAAATATTCCATTATCACATTTGGGATCATAAGTTCGAAAATCATTTACATAATACCCAACCCGACTCATAAACAGAAATCATAGAATGTACATACTCAACATAAAAATGTGGAGACGCAGCTCCTAAAGTATAAGATACTTGGAGTCACAGCTCCATAGACAGTTACGTTAACTCCCAAACATACCCCGCTGGCCAAATTAAAATAGATAAGACAATCCTTTCTCATACATCTTGAGAAAGACAGACCCAACTGATATCTAGTGGAAACTCTATTTGAGTCCACTACCGACATCGTCACAAAAGACACTACTAGAGCTACTACAATAGTAACTCTCGAACTAAGCCCTTTCCTCTTCCAAGAGGAAAAACATGGTCTACGAACCATCGATAGTCTAGAAGACGTCCACTAGAAACTCCACCATAGCGTCCGCAAGCTCGAACCTCAATCTCTACGATGCGTCAGCCATGCGACATCTTGACATCTCAATCTTCTCAAAAGAATACAGAAGACACATAGCCAGCCGACATAGGCAATATAAAAATAAGGAGGTGAGATTTCCATTTATCTTACACTTAAGGCAGACATGCAGTGGTACGACTCTCAGGTACGTACAATTATCAATTATCCATCATATCTACACTCATATCAAAGAATAATGTTTTACAGAAACATGACCACAACACCGCGTTTTCCTAGATAGAAGACATCTAAGACTTGAGGAATGACCTCTGAATTCCTATACCATGGTTTTACGAACAGTCAGAGAGAGTGGTTTGGAGGATTGTTCCGGAGTCTACCAGCCTTGGGTAATAAAGAATGCGTCAATAGAAGAGGGCGTGCACGTCATATAATTTTTCGGGAACATCCTACACTACCAGAAAACACGTAGCGTCTATTCAAGTATGTCGGTGTATTGCCAGATCACCACGCCACAGAGGAGCAACCCACTGGGCCTATGTGAGTATTTCATAACCTCGACATCCCCAAGCATCAACCAGATCAGCACTACGGAATTCACACCCGCATTAAAGTGTTAGCTCAATCTCCTAGGCACAACGGCCTTACAGAACATAGTTTCACTATGTGTTTAGGCAAAATTTGCCGGAAATGCGTTCTTCTTGTTTATCCATCAAATGACATCTTGATTCCATCTGAATTCTTTCCTCGTGCTTTCTCAGATGCTAGATGTTCTCAACATCAAGCTGAAGTTCTTAAGTAACATTTCATCTTTGTGTAAAGATATCTTAAAACACTTGATTAAAATTCCTAATGCATTATGAGATTGGAACACAAGTCCAATTACTTATTTCTCTGTACATTTCTAATTGAGCCTTTTTCTTTGGCTTCCAGGAAAACAAATCATTCTACGTTCATTAAATTTTATGGAATATGGATAATGAATTATCCATACTTTATGACATAAGGTCTTGTTCTACCCCAGGTCATAAATTATTACGTTCGTATTTTCACTAAGTCGTTCTTGACTTAGGTTTTTGCATTTACTATAAAAACTCGTGTTTGAAGACTAAAATCCTTTTAGCTTAAAACCAAAAAATTTAGATAAAATCAAATCAATTTTCAAGAATAATTTTCATCAAAGATACATAGGTATCAGTTTCTCAAAACATTTTCTCAAAAATCCTTAAAAACGTTTAACGACGGTTTTGTCGCTTTCTACTACATTTAGGCCCAAAAGTCATATTTTTGAAAACATGGTTCTTCACCTCAAATGCATCACTCTCCTAGGTTATATTACTCATATCAAAATGTTGAAACACTGATTTTACATCTAAATCTCCATTTATACAAAATTTCTAAGTATTTGATCGAACGTCGTTAATTTTGTAAATCGCGTAAATCATTTTTCAACGATTTTACACTCTAATAGTCAAAAACTCATTTTGGAGTTTTAGAACAGTTTAATAGGTATTAAAAACAGTTTCTAACTGTCCAATTACATAATTTTTCAAAAATTGCAGTTTGGTCCCTAAACTTTCATTAACAAAAAGGTCCTTATTCACTTAAAACCTTGTAGCTTTTTATTCATAACTTCAAATCATACCAAACCAACTTCTTTAGAACTATTTTTCAGTTACCTTCAAATTTCCCGGAACTTACATTTCTCCCCCAAATATTTTTCAATAATTGCAAAAATGTCCTTGTTTACAAAAAAGCTTATAACTTTTTATGTATTAATCCAATTAACACCAAACCAATTTCTATGGTTTTGTCTCATCAAGAACTACAATCTTAACACACAAAAACATGAATTTCAGTGCATCAACTGAAATTCTCAGAAATTGCATTTTAATCCCTAAGGACTCATAAAATCATATCTTTTAATATACACATCCAAATCAATCCAAACCAATTTCTATATTCTTATATATTCATTCAATCATCATAAAAATTATTCAAACAATTTAAATCATCATGCAACCCATTTAAACAGCCAATGCCGAATGGCCCAAGAATGATCATGTTAGGCAAATTTTCATGTTAAATCAAATAAACAACCATCAAGTATCCACCAAAATACTCCAAGAGGATCACACACATATAAATCAATAAATTACACAACTTTCACACTTATGATTCACAAGAACATTTATACTAGATAACACTAATTAAACCATCAACATATCTACATTAAGGTAGGATAGTGGTAATCTCCCCCATACCTCTTGTAGATCACTTGAAGATCAAGCAAACATAAGCTAAACCAAGCAACGTAGGCCATGGTCTTGTCCACCAAAACCTAGCCACAAGCAATCAATCAAGAAAAATGTTAAAGAATGAAGAAAATCATCATAACCCACTTGCACATATGTTGGGCCAAGTTGGAAAGAAATAGCTAGGGATCTCTAAATTTTTCAAGCTCTTGGATGATGAATATAGAAGTCATATGAAGATCATAGAAATCAATCTCACATTAAAATGATTTTTCTATGATTTTGTAGGAATTTTCAAAGTTCTAGATCTAAGAATTTTAAATGATGATCATGGCCTTAAAATCATGAAATTAATTAAAAAGAAGACATGATTGATCATGTATAAGAGAGGTTACCTCTTGATGAGGAGTAATGATTAAAACAAGCTTAGTTGAAAATTTGACAGCTTTGAGGGTGTGGTGGTGTTATGAGTCTATCGCACGATTCACTCATCTAAAAATTAAAAACTTTGGCTTGTTAGAAAGGTAAGAAGGAGAGGCACAACTGTTATGTTTAAGGTTTTGTTTGATTCAGATCAGAACATGGGCGTAAAGAGCCTTCTTTCCACTGTTCTCTTGGGATATTGAGGATTTTGAGCTGTTTTGGTAATTTGGGCATATCTCCCAATATACTTATCCGTTTTTGGTGATGTTTAGCTCGTTGGAAAGAAGAGATGAATAGTAACAACTTGGATGCAGAAGGTTTTTCGAGTTTCAGAACAAAAAAGGGTCATAATTTTGGTACAGTTTCGGATGAGTATGAGCATCAATGAAGTCTTTATGTGTTCTTAGAGAAAATGATGAACAAGCTTCATGAAGAAGATGAAACACTTGTGAGGGAGAAAAAATGAAATGGAGATAGCCTTTTATAGAGGGGAGGCCATGGCTTCAAGGGACCAAATGGTAAAAAATGTTGTCCTGGCAAACTTGGAGTTACAAGGAAAGATTAAGGGTATATTTCAGACTTTTCACATATAAGTAATCATTATGCTATGAAATGAATATGTGGTGGAGATACTCTTAGGGTGGTGTGACTGAGTTTGGCCCACACGAAGGAAGAATATATTTTTAGTTATAAATCATGGTTGGCTAACCTTGGTTGGAGTTAACTAGACATAGGTAAGGTTAGGGGTATTTTAGTCTTTTCACATTTACTTGTCATAAATGCACATTAATGGCTATGGTGAGTCATTATGGTGACTCATTCTTCTTGAGTCATCGTGGACAACTCGTCGTTCTGTTCTCCCGGTATACATCTGCACATTTGTGTATAGTTCCGTTGTTTACCTGATTAGGGTTTTTGAGACAAAGGTAATGAAATGAGTTTGGTTTAGTGGAGGGGCTGCACGAAATTAAGTAGATTTAGAGGGTATTTTGGTCAAAATTCACTTAGGGACACTCTTGGAATTTTACTTAAATATCAAGGGCATTTTGGTCTTTTTTCATATAACCATCATTACTTGCATTTAATGCAAGATGACTAACCCCTATGACTCACCCCCATGAGTCATCATAGATGACTCATTATGCTCATCCACCCGGTGTCAGGTTTTGTCTCTGCATCTCCGTTCTCGATTCCGTCAATCCCCGATCGTCGAGTACTTGCCCGATTACGTATAATAACCTATTTATTTTGAAAATTTTCAAAATAACCACTATGGTTGTAAATAAAATAAAATCTAAATGGTTTCGTTCTCGGGTCGAAATTAGGTTTTCTGCTCAGTAAAATCTTACTGTCAGTTAAAACGCAGACCGGGTTTCGTCTGAATTTTAAACCTAAATTTTTACCGTAACTCTCTACGATAAAGTAGAGTATAAATATGATTTTGTTTTATTCAAAATCATTTTCTAGGTATAGGATAAAAATATAAACAAATATATGTATATATTTACCGATATTACAGAACACTAAAAATCGGGGTGTTAGAATACTATCCCTCTAAAAATAAATTCACCCGCGAAGTTAATTCGTTTTAGGAAAACGAACATGGATATCAACCCTTGATCACATGTTCCGATTGCGGAACATTCACGTTTCTCGGAACATGATGTGAAGTATTTCATAGATTAGACTGTCACCCTGACTTACACTGTATTCACTAAACCACCTGATAAAACAAATCAGGTAAATCCCTTTTTGAAACTCTCAAGACCCGAAGGACACTCGAATAATTTTAATGTCAATAGAATGAAATACACGAATTTCTGATATATTTGGAAATTTGAATGATTCAAAACTTTGACTCTCATTTATGGTGGCGATTCTAACACACCGATGGTAAATAAGAACTAAGAATTTGAACAAAGAATTTTCAAGAAGAGAAAATAATCTCTAGACTTTACTCTGTCAAGAAGAAAGAAAGTAGAATGAATAGAAGGACATAGAATATTCTTTATACAAAAAGTCTATCTAATAGGTTCCTGATTGTAAAAATGCATTGTATAGCCACATATTTACAAACGTGACCCTAATAAAGTTCCTTCCTCGATAGAAACTTCCTTCAAAAGACAAAATTTGAAGATGATAATTTTCTTAATTTCCAAGAGTCTAGATTTTAAATCAAGACTTATCTTGGTCTTTAAGAGAGCAACAATAAATTTTTGTGAATTCTCTCACTCGAGGTAATTTTGATTTAGTTGACATAAAAGAATATTTGACGTGAATTGTCAAAATTTCATCTGCCATAAAGTTTATAACTTTTCACCCACAAGGGTAACAAAATATGATCCGCAAAAGATCATTCTATTTTCAATTGGACTCATTTGCGTAAAAATCAAATGGTCAAGTATACAAAACTCAATTCTCAACAACAAGGAAATATCCGAACGGATTTTCCCAACCAGTATGAGTTATCAAGAAACTATAAAGATAATTGCATTAAGGAATAATATAAGAATGCAATTCTGATTGTTCTGCAAAAACTTAGACAATACGACGATAAAACTCAACCAACTCAGAAACATGTTGGCAACAAACATAGGTAGTACATTGATAAACACACAGTTTTTTACACATTCATAGAAAATCAAGAATGGTTCTCCACTGAATTAATAGTATAGTCAAAAGTCTACTTTCTATGACACACTTCACTTAAAGATATTTTTTTTAATTGTTATACTTCGATCCTACTTGTTGTGAATATTCTACCCGTTAACAACTACCCACGTATTCAAACTTTAAATATTGGTGGACTACCTCCTCTTGCACAGTGTTCTTTAATCGAATCCTTGTCCGTGGTCTCTCGGCTCACATGTTGTCTCCAGAAGGTACATCCTTAGGCTTTCCGCACACTCTAGCGACATGTCCAGGCTATCCACACTTAAAATAGATTATGCCTTGAATCTTGCAGTTCTTTGTAGCATGACTCATGTCATACTTCATGCACTTCGGTAAAGACTTCCTAGACGATCCATAACCTTTACTACTACCACTAATCCACATCCCTTTTGGTGGTGTCCACATTGGCCTTGCCTATGGTTTCTCTTGGAAAGATCCAAAGCTTCTCTTTCTGCCTTTACTCACTTCTAGATCTCGAGGAACTCGACATTCTTCCATCAAGATCGGAAACTGCATTAGCTTCAATGACCATATTGTCTTCCTCATTTCAACCTTTAGATTTTCCTCCAATTCCTTACACGTTCGCACTTCCTCGTAATTATTTAAATACAACTCCTTGAACTTAATCAACTCTTCCAACCCAGTAGCATACTCACTGATAGTCATGTCCTCTTGTCTGTGCTGCAGAAACTCAATCTCCTCTGCACGACTCACTTCAGTGGAAGCATACTTCTCCAGAAATTTGCTTCGAAACACATTCCACGTGATCGCTTCTTTTCTTGCCACTAACAGTTGGCAAGTTTCTCTCCACCAAAATCCAGCATCTCCTATCAACAGAAATGTCGCACAAGCTACCTTCTAATGATAAGGTTACTCCGTAGTTTTAAAATTCCTTTTTATTTCCGTAATCCAAAACTCAGCTTTCTCAGGGTTAAGCTCACCATCAAATCGAGGTGGATTACTACGACATAACTCAACTAGTCCTCTCTTCTCCAACTTTTCCTCATTATGACATGCCACAGTTGATGTTATCTCCCTCAAGACTTGTACAGCTACAACCATATCTTCGGAATCCTTAATTGCATAATCATATCTACTCATTTCCAGACTAACCATGATTTTCTATAAAAGCACGGTAGTCAGAACTAGGAAGAAAACAATATATCAAAATCTGTTCAATATTATTCCTGCTTAGGAACAATAATGAAAATATGAACAAACAATGTTGTATCTTTTTGAAACAACGTTATAAAGAATGTAAACACAGACAAGGATAGACTAACGTCGTTATCCTTCCAAACATTGGTTCTTTATTGAACCAAAAACACAAAACAACACAAGACACAACCAGAGAAAACACAACAAAGACGACAACAAACCTAAACCCCTCGCCCAAAAGACTCGGTCAGCTTTGATACCAATAATGTAGCACCCTTCTCGAGCGCTACATCGTAAGTGACATTTTAAGGCTGAAAAGTAAGTTAATTAAATTGGCTATAAAAGAATGGGGTAATTTTTTTATTTTTCGTAAGTCGTAAATATAACTACTTTGTTTTAAATGAATGGACAATCAATTATTCCATTATCACAATTGGGATCATAAGTTCAAAAATCATTTACATAATACCCAACCCGACTCATAAATAGAAATCATATAATGTACAGACTTAACATAAAAATGTGGAGACGCAGCTCCTAAAGTATAAGATACTTGGAGTCACATCTCCATAGACAGTTACATTAACTCCCAAACATACCCCGCTGGCCAAATTAAAATAGAGAAGACAATCCTTTCTCATACATCGTGAGAAAGACAGACCCAACTAACGAGATCTAGTGGAAACTCTATTTGAGTCCACTACCGACGTCATTACAAAAGACACTACTAGAGCTACTACAATAGTAACTCTCGAACTAAGCCCTTTCCTCTTCCAAGAGGAAAAACATGGTCTACGAACCATCAATAGTCTGGAAGACGTCCACTAGAAACTCCACCATAGCGTCCGCAAGCTCGAACCTCAATCTCTACGATGTGTCAGCCATGCAACATCTTGACATCTCAATCTTCTCAAAAGAATACAGAAGACACATAGCTAGCCGACATAGGCAATATAAAAATAAGGAGGTGAGATTTCCATTTATCTTACACATAAGGCAGACATGCAATGGTACGACTCTCAGGTATGTACAATTATCAATTATATCTACACTCATATCAATATTTTGTCAATTGGATTTAACTTACTTGCTATAATACAATATTTTGTCAGGTTATAACTGACATACTTGTACTCTTGGGTAAGTTTTTTAATAACCAACTGAGAATCCCCAAAGATATGCACATTTCGTGCTTTCATTTCCACTAGTATCTCTAATCCGACAATTAAAGCTTCATATTCAGCCTCATTGTTAGAGCATGGATACTTAAGTTCAAACATGAACTTGGTAGGAGTTCCTTGTGGAGTCACGATTAAGATTCCCACTCCACTACCTCCTTGATGCCTTGACCCATCGAAGTAAAGTTTCCAGGGTTGTAAACTGACAAAGTTTATTTCTGGCACATCTAGTCCTGGATGTTCTACCAAGAAATCAGCAACTGCCTGACCATTGACAGCTTTGGCTGGCACATATTGTAAATAATATTCTGACAATGCAATGGTCCATTTACCAATACGCCCATTAAGGACTGGTTTTGACAACATATACTTATTACATCAGTCTTAGAAATAACCAACACATTACAAGGCATTATACAATACTTAAGTTTGGTACATGAAAAATACAATGCTAAACATAATTTCTCTATTCCACTATATCTTCTTTCAGCATCATTGAGGACTCTGCTTAGATAATACACAACCCTTTCAACATCGTCATTGTCATCCTGGGCCAAGAGACATCCTATAGTGTCTTCAGATGCTGATATGTACAACTTCAACGGTCGATGAGGCACAGCTGGCATCATGACCGGTGGATTGACTAAGTACTGCTTGATCTGGTCGAAAGCCTCTTGGTGACAAGGTTCCCATACGAAGCTTTGTTCTGCTTTCAACTTGACCAGTGGTGCAAATACTCTTGTCCTTCCCGACAAATTTGATATAAACCTTCTTAGAAAGTTAACCTTTCCTAGGAAGGACTGCAATTCTTTCTTATTTGCCGGTGCTGCGGCTTCCATAACTGCTTTGGCTTTATTCTTGTCCACCTCAATTCCTTTTTTGTGAACTAAAAAGCCCAAGAATTTGGTAGCCAACACTCCGAAGCTGTATTTCTTTGGGTTCATTTTGAGGTTGTGTCTTCTCATCCTTTCAAACCCTTGCTTCAGGTGTTCCAGGTGGTCATCCTTAGTTTTGGATTTGACAACCACGTCATCAATGTATACCTCTATAAATTTCGCAATCACATCATGGAAAATGGTATTCATTGCTCGTTGATAGGTGGCACCTGCATTATTTAAACCGAAAGGCATGACAATCCATTCATATGTCCCAATTGCTCCTGGACACTTGAAGGCAGTCTTTGACACATCTTCTTCGACTATAAAGATTTGATATAACCTGCATGGCCATCCATACAACTTAAAACTTCATTTACTGATGCTGAGTCAACAAGCATGTCGGCTATTGTCATCGGATATTCATCTTTAGGGGTGGCACTATTTAAATTTCTAAAATCAATGCATACCCTCTTCTTGCCATTTTTCTTAATCAAAGAAACTACATTCGAAATCCAATCGACATACCTGGTTGTTCAAATGAACTACGCCTTAAGCAGTCTCCCTACTTCTTCCTTGATCTTAAGTACCACCTCCGGGGCAAATCTCCTACTAGCTTGTTTGACAGGTTTGCAATCTTCTGAGTGGTAACCGATGTTCGACGAGATCCCTGCTCAACCCAGGCATTTCATCATAATCCCATGCGAAGCAATCTTTGTACTCTATAATTAATCTAACAAGTTTTTGTTTGTAATCCTCTGGCAGAAATGCACTCACACAGATAGGCCTTTTCTTGGCCTTAGTGCCGAAGTTTATTTCCTCCAGGGGATCCTCAACTTCCACATTCTATTTCACTTCGGCTCCCTTTTCAAAATCCAAAGGGTCGTCATCAATGATACAATCTTCTAACACACTGTCTGAAGTGTGTACTTCTTTGTTGGCTAGATAAGCTGACAATCTTTTCAACTGTGTTTCAAGACTCATTATCAGAATTTAGTCAAGTTTTTTCGGCCCTTTCCTTTATCTTAACAACAAACTGGCTGAGAAGGCTTGCTTCCCATACGTCCTTGTCGATAACCCTTCATTTTCAGTTATAGGTTTGACGTTTGGTGAGTATACTTTGAAATCAACATGTAATTTCCGAGCATAGCACGCGCTATCATCTGCTTCAACTATTTCCACCTGATCTTGTGCATTCCTGTTAACATGGTTTTTTGGTTCTTGACCGAAATTCCTTCGTGACAAATAATTGAAGATCAAATGAGTGTGGGACCTACGAGTTATGTAGTAATCTCGTCATAAATATGCTATTTGATGATAATGTCTGCGAAGTACACGTTTGACAACTTAGTCAAATTTGGTAATATACTGGCAAAGACTAATAGTTTGGATTTGACAAGTGAGAAAATTGAGAATGCACATTGACAGGTAATTAATTGGATACGAAAATTAGACAGATAATTCTATCTAACTTTAAAATAAGAAACATATGATTATATGTAGAAGGTATAGTTATTCAATGAAGATGACAAAAACTGTTTCTGGAATTGAAATAATTGACTATGAAATACTTGACAAGAAGTAGAATTTAGACTTAAAAAGTAAGAACAACATAAAAAGTGGTTATTTATTAAAGAAATACTTTCTGGAAAATTAACTAGAGAATGAGTGAAAAATGTTGGTTTGGATGAAAAGATACGAAACAAGAAACTACTTAAAAATGCTAAAGTAAAGGGAAACTTGATTAAACAAATACTAAATGCATAATAGTAATGATTATAGTAAAGGAAAACTGGATTAAACAAGTATTAATTTGTAGAAAAACTAATGAAGTTTAAAGAAATAACTTGAAGATGATTATAAATAAACTGAAAAATGCATGAAGAACTACTGAAGAAATATTAAAAGTTAATAAAAATTAACAAAGAAATAAGATGAATCCGCCATCACAATATTGATGGTTATAAAATAAAGAAGTGTAAGAACACTATGAATCTGAGATGAACATTAAAGGAAAGAAATAGAATTGAATAAAGAAATTGTATTGAATAATGAATATCTGAAATGGGTGGAAGGAGTACTTGAGTTAATCCATCAGTCTGCTGTGTGATCGAGACGTGTAGGATGTTTCAAGTTCCAACCCCATTGACATTGTGCTTACTAGTATTTATAGGCAAATAAAGTAACTACCTATTACTAACTTCCTATCTTAATGACTGCCACGTATCTTGGCAGTTTTCTATACTTCAAATTTAAACTGCTTGTCAAACAACTCTAATAACTGCTCAATTTCTTGAACCGCTCCACGTCAACTTGATTGTCTTCGACGGTCTGGCTACTTGACAGCTTATCATGCTAATGCCTTGTCAGTTTTGAGAACTTGGCCATTTTCACACTTCTCTATACATTTGACAACTCTTCTTAATAGTTTACCAAAAAGCTTAGATGCCAATTTATCCTTTCTGTCGACCAATATTTTCTTGTCAACTAAATATTTTCAACACTTAGAAAATATTAGTCATTACTCTAATTCCTTCATCAGCCGGTCAAAATGCATCCGTCAATAATCAGAAATTTCACCCCTAACAGATGCCCCCCAAGTTTTGCTTTTCAACAGCTGATAAGCCTCTGGCTTATCTAGTTTTATGACTAGATGAACTAGGGTTTATGTGCCTATTTATTCGAGTTCACTCTCGTTTTCGCCCAAATTTGCCTTGTTTTGTTCCTAAGTTGGACTTTGACTCATTTTGCGTATTTTGTGTAGTTTTTAGCCTATTTTGGATAGAATTACGCTTGTGGGTGCTTTTGTTGTTTCAGGTTAAATAAGTAAAGCTCTGGGAGTCAAGGAAAGCAAAGAAATAGTGAAATTGAAACTCTGAGACACTCGCCCCGCGAGTGTACTCTCGCCTCGCGAGAGTCTGAAGACCAGCAAGACAGAGACTATCACGGCATAGTCGTGATTAAGGTCACGGCTGTGACAAATGGAGGTTTGAAGACTCGCCCCGCGAGAAACATCTCGCCCCGCGAGAGAATGAAGACTTGGAAGTCAGAGACCATCACGGCCTAGCCGTGATGAAGGTCACAGCCCAGAATTGAAGACTCGCCCCGCGAATGGTGTCTCGCCTCGCGAGTCCTTGGGGACCATGGAAGACAGAGGCAATCACGGCTTAGCCGTGATGGATATCACGGTTGTGACAGATTAGGGTTTGAAGACTCGCCCCGCGAATACAAGATCGCCTCGCGAAAATACAAAATTTGAAGCGCGCCAATGCTTAATTTCGCGTCGCGAGAGTAAGCTCGCCCCGCGAGCTGGCGAGAAACAGAATCCTTATTTAAAGGCCATATCAGATCAGAATTGGGTATCAAGTTGTTAGCCACTTGTGTAGATCAGAGTAGTGCGAATCCTTGTCTCTGGAGCTGCGTCTCCGTCTTCTTTTCTTTTCTTCTTTTAGTTTGTTATAATGGAGATTATTGCCGATTGTTTGTGCGTCGTCACGGGCATGAGGAACTAATCCCCTCGTCTAGGGGATCGATGAAGCCACCCATGGCTGTGTAGTGTTCACGTGATGTATGTTATTACTCCCTTTCTCTCAATAAATGTTTTCCAATTCTGAATTGATTGTGTTGATCATATGCTAGCGTGATTAACTAGTTAAACGCGTTAAGGCCGACCGGCGATTCGCGTTTTAGAACTTGAATTGGGATCACTAATTGAATATTGCACGACAGTGGGTAGGAGATTAGTGCAACCACGTAGGGAACAAGAATTAACAGAATTCGAGGATTAGGATTATGAGACTTGGTGAGTAAATAATCCAAATCGTTGAATACGTCCTATTGCGCACTTTGTGAATTTAGGAGAAATTGGGGGTCCCGGTTGACATTGTAATTGAACCTAGGGAGGAATACATAATCACTTGGGTATTATGCATGATTGGGTAGGTGGATTTGAAACCCTAGATATTTTAAATTTCTGAATTCAATCACCTTAGCTTTAATCGATTTCTTAATTGAATTGCAATCTTCATCTCTCTCACAACAATTTTCTTCGCTTAACTGAACCTACCGAATTTCTTGCGAAATTAGTAGAATTGGTAACCCAATCCTTGTGTTCGACCTCGGTAGACTCTTACCGTGTTTTATTACTTGCGACGACCCGGTACACTTGCCGGAGTCACAACAACAGCCTCTTTTCTTAATTGCCTCTAGGCACACTCTTTGTTATTATTTCTCTACTTCTTTGATTCCACTTGGTCTTGCCGTGTTTTTGTATGCGAGGTACCCTTCTACAAGAGGACTTGCTATTCGATTCAGAGATCACCAGGACCGAGAGGCAATTAAGAAAAGAGGCCAGAGAAAGGAAGAGGTTGGAAGTAATTAAAATAGAGGACATGGCTGAAGAAAATCCTCCTCCTCCTCCTCGTTACAAGCCTCTCTTCGAGTACGATCTACCAAGCTTGGGAGATTGTGACTCTTCTATTGTGAGGGGCAACCTGAACACAGACTCCTTCAGAGTTGAAGCATGTGTCACATACCAGATCCGGGAGAGTCAGTTTGATGGGAGTGGCAAACAGGACCCTCATAGACACATCACTCGCTTCCTTGAAGCTTGTGACTTGCAGAAGACCAGGGGAGTCTCTCAGGATGAGTTTCGCTTGCGGCTTTTCCCTCTTTCTCTTAGGGATGTCGCTCGCGATTGGGTAGACGGCTTGGATAGGAACAGCATTAGAACTTGGGAGCAAATGGTACAGAAGTTCCTAACCAAATATTTTCCTCCTCAGAAAGCGGCACAAGCAAGAATAGCCGTTACATCTTTCAGGCAGACAGAGGATGAAACATATAATGAAGCTTGGGAGAGGTACAATGGTTTATTGAGAAGATGCCCTTCAGCGTTCTTTGACCCGGTCTCTAAAGTTCAACATTTCTTTAATGGGTTGAGGGGACGCTATCAGATGAACTGTGATGCCGCAGCTGGCGGCTTGTTCTCTTATTTATCAGTCGAGGATGGATGGGCATTGTTAGAGAAAATGTCATATAATGATTACAACCGTGGAAGGGAAACCTCGAATGGAATCAGTTTTGGGGCAATGGAGGCCATTCTTGAGCAAAACAGATTGTTGAAGATGCAGATTGAAGCCTTGTCTGAAAAAAAAGGGTTAATGTGATACATGAGGGGATGCCTCCGGGTTGTGACAACTGCAATGGGGATCATGACACTCAAAATTGCCCGCTGAATTTCTCTCAGGAACATGTGGATTCATGCCACAACTTCTATGACACTGTGCCCCAGAACAATTATCAGATAAACAGACAGAATGACTACAATCAGAATCAAAATAAGGGGTATATGAGGAGAGACCACCCGGGTTTCGCTTGGAGTAATACTAGTGGTGGTCTGGCCAGACAACAACCTCAACAAGGTCTGAGGCCAAACATTGGGATCCAGCAGCGCAATACTCAGCAGGCTCTTCCGGGGCCTAATCGATTCAAATCGGCAGATAGTGGAAGACAACCTTGGGAGCTGGCTATTGAGAAGATGAGTGCAGCAATGGAGAAATCGTCGATCAACACAAACACTGCCATTGACAAGTTGGCAACTCATACAGGGTCGGCAATTCAGAATCTGGAGATACAAATAGCGCAGCTCGCGAAGCAATTAAATGAACGTCTCCCAGGCACTCTCCCAAGTGACACTGAGAACAACCCTAAGAGCCACTGCAATGCCGTAACCACTAGAAGCGGTAGAGTGCTGGAATCTAACAGGGGTGCACCTAGTTCTCCAGAAGTTGAGGTCTCAAACCCACCACATGTTGAGGAAGAACAACCTGAGAAAGAAGAGGAGTTAGCAAGAGGTAAGGCACCGGAGCAAGGAGGGAAGTTAAAGCTTGTAGATGAAGAGTTCCGTAGAAAGAAGTGGGTAGAGCTCAAGGACCTCCCGTCCTACATGAAGGTACCATACCCTGAGAGATTGAAGAAGCCCCTTCAGGATAAACAGTTCAGTAAATTCCTTGATGTCTTCCGCAAACTTCAGATCAGCATTCCATTTGCGGAAGCCCTGGAACAAATGCTGTCTTATGCCCAATTTATGAAGGAGCTTCTCTCCAAGAAGCGGAAAATAGTGGATGAGGAAACGGTTGCTTTGACCGAGGAGTGTAGTGCCATTCTTCAGAGAAAACTCCCTCCAAAGTTGAAGGATCCCGGTTCCTTTTCGATACCATGTACTATTGGAGAGATGAATATAGGGAAGGCGTTGTGTGATTTAGGGGCGAGCATCAATCTAATGCCTCTCTCTATGATGAAGAAGTTGGGGATTAAGGAAGCCAAGGATACACGGATGTCACTCCAACTAGCCGATCGATCTATCAAATACCCTTATGGGGTTGTCAAAGACTTGCTAGTGAAGGTTGACAAATTCATATTTCCGGCAGATTTTGTGGTGCTCGATATGGATGAAGACGCCGAGATCCCCCTCATATTGGGGAGGCCATTCTTGGCCACAGGGCGTGCTTTGATTGATGTGCAACAAGGGAAACTCACCCTCCATGTACAAGATGAGAATGTAGTCTTCAATGTCTTCAAGGCAATGAAGCACCCAGTGGAGAGGTCAGAGGTCTATCAAGTAGATGTGGTGGGCTCAATTGTCAAGGAAAAGACCACTAGAGAAGCCCATGGTTCATCACTTGCACAAGTGTTGGTAGAATCCCATGATTATGATTATGATAGTGAGGAAGAAGACCCCTTGGGAGATGAGGACTACCTTGAGACCTTGAAGCACATGGAAGCCTTACCAAGTCTCCCAAGGGATGAATGTGCAAAGGAAAAGCTCAACACTGAAGGCAGGGAAGAAGAGAACAAAGCTCCGGAGTTGAAGCAACTCCCAACCCACTTAAGGTATGCATTCTTGGGGGAGGAGGGACAACATCCGGTGATCATTAGCAATGCCTTGAAAAAGGATGAAGAGGAGAAGCTGTTGAGAGTTCTTAGGGAACACAAATCCGCCATTGGGTGGATGATTTCGGACCTAAAAGGTATAAGCCCTTCCCTATGCATGCATAAAATCTTGATGGAGGATGGTTATAAGCCGGTGGTTCAACCACAGAGACGGCTAAACCCCATCATGAAAGAAGCTGTGCGTAAGGAAGTGATTAAGCTTTTAGATGCCGGAATCATCTACCCAATCTCGGATAGCAACTGGGTTAGCCCGATTCATGTGGTCCCAAAGAAGGGTGGAACAACAGTGGTGGTTAATGAAAATAATGAATTGATCCCAACAAGGACCATCACGGGGTGGAGAGTTTGTATCGACTACAGAAAACTAAATGAAGCAACCAGAAAGGATCATTTCCCTCTCCCCTTCATTGATCAAATGCTTGAGAGGCTAGCCGGGTATGAGTACTACTGTTTCTTGGATGGTTACTCCGGCTATAATCAAATTGTGGTGGATCCTCAAGACCAAGAGAAGACGGCCTTCACTTGTCCCTATGGAGTCTTTGCCTATAGGAGGATGCCCTTTGGATTGTGCAACGCCCCTACCACTTTCCAAAGGTGCATGCTTTCTATTTTCTCGGACATGGTGGAGAAATGCGTTTAGGTGTTCATGGACGATTTCTCGGTCTTTGGAACCTCATATGACAACTGCTTGAAGAACTTGAGTTTGGTGCTTAAAAGATGCCAAGAGACTAACCTTGTGCTCAATTGGGAGAAATGCCACTTCATGGTCAAGGAAGGTATAGTCTTGGGGCACAAAATCTCCCACAGGGGGATTGAGGTTGATAAGGCGAAGGTCGAGTTGATTGAGAAGCTGCCCCCACCAACCACTGTAAAGGGGGTGAGGAGTTTTTTGGGGCATGCCGGGTTCTACCGAAGATTCATCAAAGACTTCTCCAAAATCGCAAGGCCGCTTTGCGACCTTCTTGTGAAGGATGTATCCTTTGATTTTAATGATTCTTGTTTAAATGCCTTCACTGTTTTGAAAAATATGCTTGTCACCGCACCCATAATCACTGCACCTAATTGGAATTTGCCATTTGAAATCATGTGTGATGCTAGTGATTATGCGGTGGGGGCTGTTTTTGGGGCAGAGGGGTGGAGAAATTAGCTCATGTCATTTATTATGCAAGTAAAGTTTTGAATGAGGCACAAGCTAATTACTCCACCACTGAAAAAGAGCTACTTGCTGTGGTGTTTGCTTTGGATAAGTTTAGATCCTACATCGTGGGGTCTAAGATTGTGGTTTTCACTGATCATGCGGCCATAAAACACTTGATGACAAAACAAGAGGCCAAACCTAGATTAATGCGGTGGATTCTTCTTTTGCAGGAATTTGACGTAGAGATTAAGGACAGGAAAGGATCCGAGAATGGTGTGGCGGACCACTTATCTAGGTTGGTCAATCCCGACACCAAGGAGGAGTCGTTAGACATCAAGGAAGAATTTCAAGATGAAAGGCTGTTAGCACTTATTGAAAATTCCCCTCCTTGGTTCGCGGACATGGCCAACTTTAAATCTTCAAATGTGGTTCCGCAAGAGTGGACTCGTCAACAAAGGAAGAAGTTCCTCTCGGATGCAAAGTACTATATGTGGGAGGACCCATATCTTTTCAAGCAATGCTCAGACGGGATCTTAAGGAGGTGCATTCCCCATGACCAGATCGGAAACGTATTGTGGCATTGTCATAGCTCGGATTATGGTGGGCACTATGGGGGAAAGAAGACCGCAGAAAAAATTCTTCAAAGCGGGTTTTATTGGCCAACGCTTTTCAAGGATGCCCGTACCTTTGTTGAGAACTGTGATCAATGCCAAAGAGTTGGCAATATCTCTAAGCGGCACGAACTCCCCTTGAATTGCATGCTTGAAGTAGAGCTCTTTGATGTATGGGGGATAGATTTCATGGGGCCATTCCCACCCTCCTTCTCTTACCAATACATTCTGGTGGCTGTGGACTATGTGTCGAAGTGGGTAGAGGCAATCCCGACAATTACGGATGATGCGCGAGTAGTCATGGAATTCCTAAGGCGCAATATCTTCTCTAGGTTTGGGGTCCCTAGAGTGTTGATTAGTGATGGGGGATCCCACTTTTGCAACAATCCATTGCACAACCTTCTGGAGAAGTATGGGGTCAAGCATAGAGTCGCTACTCCTTATCATCCCCAAACAAATGGGCAGGCAGAGGTATCCAACCGTGAGTTGAAGCGTATCCTTGAAAAAACCGTCAACTCCTCACGGAAGGATTGGTCGAAGAAATTAGATGATGCTTTATGGGCTTATAGGACAGCGTTCAAAACTCCAATTGGAAGGTCTCCCTACAACTTGGTGTTTGGAAAGGCATGCCACCTTCCGGTGGAGTTGGAAGAGAAGTCTTATTGGGCAATTCGGGAGCTCAACTTTGACTTGACAAAAGCCGGTGAGAAGAGGCTTTTGGATCTGAATGAGTTGTCCGAGATCCGCATGCAAGCTTATGAAAATGCTAGAATCTACAAGGAGCGGACTAAGGCATGGCATGACAAGCACATCTTGCCTAGAAGGTTTGAGCCCGGACAAATGGTACTCCTCTATAATTCAAGGTTGAGGCTCTTTCCTGGAAAGCTGAAATCGAGGTGGTCAGGACCATTCAAGATCCTACAAGTCTTCCCATACGGAGCAGTGGAATTGGAAGGGGCTTCCGGCAACTTCAAGGTGAATGGGCAAAGGCTAAAGCATTATCATGGGAATTCGGTCCCAATTGGCAAGCAAGTGCTTTATCTGGATTAACCCTCTGGGGTGACTTGAGTCAGGCTCGGGACGTTAAACAAGCGCTACTTGGGAGGCAACCCAAGCTAGGTACCTCTCCTCTCTTAACTTTTGTTTTCTTTTTCTTTTTGTTTTTGTTTTGTTTGTCGCTCTTGAATAATTTGAGAAGATCAAGAGTTGTTGTATGAATGTCGTGTCGGCAAGCTTGTTGGATTTTGATTAAATTGAGCATAGATTAATTGCATGAATTATTTGACCATTGATGATCCCCCTAAGTTCTAATAATAGAAAAGTTGATCCCCACTTAAAAATTGAAAATTGAACTTTGAGATTTATTATGATTGCTTGATTTATGATAAGTTTGGGGTGAGGGGGTGCACACACTAGGAATCGTATCTCGGTCAAACAATTTGCAAACTGTCCAGGTGAGGATTTGAGCCTCCAACTTTGTTGTTGATTGTGTGAATCACTGTTAAGTTGCACTTCCCCGGATTTGCTTGAATCTCTTCATGGTTTGCATGTTTATGTGTTGCATCAAATGATTTAGGCAATTTTCTTTGAATTAGCTACTTGGCCATAAATTGAACCAACCTTGATGAATGACCCCTAGTTAGCCGCATTGAGCCTTGAAGCCTATTGTTCTGGATGACCTTACATCACAAGCCATTAACTCAGAAAAACCATGATTTTCCCCTATCCTAGGATTTAGGAGAGTATGGAATTTTAGCTTTATGAGTGTTGTTGTGGAACTAAGTTTGGGGTGGCTACAAGTTCATGAATCATAGTTGAGAAAAAGAAAAACGGAAGTAAGGGCCGAAGGCTTGAGAAAAAAAAAAGAAAATAAAAATAAAAAATATGAGTGATGAAAAGCATTGAATATATGCCAAAAAGGGCAAAGAAAAATAAATATAAAAAGGAAGAGGTGTGTAGCCACCAAATGCAAGGAAGAGAATAATATGAGAGTGAATTCAATTGCTGTGATATTAGTTTCATGCTCTCATTGATCCTAGGGACTTAGCCTTTATCCTTTGAATATCTTACCTTGAGCCAGGCCTCATTACAACCTTTAAAAGACCTTCTGATGTTGCATGCATGTTTTCGTGGGAACCATTTTTGAGATGAAAATCAAATTCATGGGAAGTGCTCTTGATAAGTGAAATTGAGTGAAAAAGTTGAAAGCCTTGACTTAGTGAGCGAATGAGTGAAATTTTACATACCCTTGTGAGGAAGGCAATTGTTTGGAATAGGTGATCTTCCTTTGTGTGTATCTTTGAGCTTCAACTTAGAGTAATGATGGCATGAATGATAAATTCTCAATTGTTTTAAGTAGATGAATGTGGGGATTACATTGATAAAAAAAAATGGGGGGGATCAAAGAAAACTGTTTTGTAAAGTTGCATGAAATTTGTGCGAAATTGATTAGATCTTTAGGCTTGCCAAGTCTTGAGTCGTTTTTGAGTTTTAAGCTTGCTTGGGGACAAGCAAGGTTTAAGTTTGGGGTATTTTGATAAGCCTCTGGCTTATCTAGTTTTATGACTAGATGAACTAGGGTTTATGTGCCTATTTATTCGAGTTCACTCTCGTTTTCGCCCAAATTTGCCTTGTTTTGTTCCTAAGTTGGACTTTGACTCATTTTGCGTATTTTGTGTAGTTTTTAGCCTATTTTGGATAGAATTACGCTTGTGGGTGCTTTTGTTGTTTCAGGTTAAATAAGTGAAGCTCTGGGAGTCAAGGAAAGCAAAGAAATAGTGAAATTGAAACTCTGAGACACTCGCCCCGCGAGAGTCTGAAGACCAGCAAGACAGAGACTATCACGGCATAGTCGTGATTAAGGTCACGGCTGTGACAAATGGAGGTTTGAAGACTCGCCCCGCGAAAAAACATCTCGCCCCGCGAGAGAATGAAGACTTGGAAGTCAGAGACCATCACGGCCTAGCCGTGATGAAGGTCACAGCCCAGAATTGAAGACTCGCCCCGCGAATGGTGTCTCGCCTCACGAGTCCTTGGGGACCATGGAAGACGGAGGCAATCACGGCTTAGCCGTGATGGATATCACGGTTGTGACAGATTAGGGTTTGAAGACTCGCCCCGCGAATACAAGATCGCCTCGCGAAAATACAAAATTTGAAGCGCGTCAATGCTTAATTTCGCGTCGCGAGAGTAAGCTCGCCCCGCGAGCTGGCGAGAAACAGAATCCTTATTTAAAGGCCATATCAGATCAGAATTGGGTATCAAGTTGTTAGCCACTTGTGTAGATCAGAGTAGTGCGAATCCTTGTCTCTGGAGCTGCGTCTCCGTCTTCTTTTCTTTTCTTCTTTTAGTTTGTTATAATGGAGATTATTGCCGATTGTTTGTGCGTCGTCACGGGCATGAGGAACTAATCCCCTCGTCTAGGGGATCGATGAAGCCACCCATGGCTGTGTAGTGTTCACGTGATGTATGTTATTACTCCCTTTCTCTCAATAAATGTTTTCCAATTCTGAATTGATTGTGTTGATCATATGCTAGCGTGATTAACTAGTTAAACGCGTTAAGGCCGACCGGCGATTCGCGTTTTAGAACTTGAATTGGGATCACTAATTGAATATTGCACGACAGTGGGTAGGAGATTAGTGCAACCACGTAGGGAACAAGAATTAACAGAATTCGAGGATTAGGATTATGAGACTTGGTGAGTAAATAATCCAAATCGTTGAATACGTCCTATTGTGCACGGCTGTGAATTTAGGAGAAATTGGGGGTCCCGGTTGACATTGTAATTGAACCTAGGGAGGAATACATAATCACTTGGGTATTATGCATGATTGGGTAGGTGGATTTGAAACCCTAGATATTTTAAATTTCTGAATTCAATCACCTTAGCTTTAATCGATTTCTTAATTGAATTGCAATCTTCATCTCTCTCACAACAATTTTCTTCGCTTAACTGAACCTACCGAATTTCTTGCGAAATTAGTAGAATTGGTAACCCAATCCTTGTGTTCGACCTCGGTAGACTCTTACCGTGTTTTATTACTTGCGACGACCCGGTACACTTGCCGGAGTCACAACAACAGCCTTGCCCGAAAGAATAGCAAAATTTGAATTTTCAAATTCCCAAAAAACCTTCAAAATTCCAGATTTAATTCAAACAAGATTAAATCTTATCAATTTAATCATATCCCTACTTAATAGGGATATTCATAACGTTATAGGTTTCTTGGAACTTGAACCAACAACTCCTTACTTTTCTTAAATTGCAATGACATCAACATTGTGACTTTCTTCTCCCTTTGCTTCCTATACGAAAATTTGGAAATCATGGCTACTGAGGCTGAGGTTCTGGCAGAAGATGCCCCAATCCCTGAGTCTAACTAGGAAGTGCCCCCTAGTCCTTGGCAGCACGCATTAATTACTCCAACCTCAACTCCTAGAATCGACAAACCAGTTGAAGCTGTCACTATGATCGACATTACAGATGAGGATATCGACATGGAGGCTTTGCTTGCTGAATCAATTCCCATCTTTTTACCTCCACCTCCAGTCAAATTCCAGACTGAGAAATCTCCTGAACCTAAGCCAGTCCTTCACTTCAACACTTGGATCAACATGCCGGCGGAAGTCAGTCGAAAGGGATCCACATTTTCTACCAACTCCTCAATGACCCAGCATGACTTCAGTGACTCTTGTGTTATCAATCTTATGCATGAGCTAAAATCCCTTCTTGACAACTCTTTCCACACTCTTTACTCCGATGCTGGCATTCAACAAGAGTTGCCGATGTTAATTAAGGAAATTACCCCTCTTCGTGCCAATCTTCCCAAGGCCAACCATACCTACTTCCTTTCGATCTGCCAATTTTGGGAGTGCTTTCTGGCAAGCTGGAGATGATGACTTCTGCCATTCCTTCCTTTGAAGTGGAGGAAAAAGCTAAGGACATGCTTTTAGCTAAGTTCCAATATCTCGAGTTTGCCAAGCAGAAGGAGCTTGAACTTATCTCGACAAGAGTCCATGCCAAGGAAGCTCTCTTGGAATATCGAAAGAGGCTGATGGTAGAGATTGAGCTGACAGATTTGAAGTGTGCCAGGTTTGACAAGGCTTTGGAAAAGAGTAAAGAAAAAGTTAGGGCCATTGACAACGAGTTTGTGGAGCTTGGCAAACAAGCTAAGACTGTGGTCAACAAACTTCGCACTTTATAGCTTGAATATGATGTTGCTGTTGCTGACAGAACTGATCTTTCCTATGCATGGGATCAGTTGGCCCTTACCATCACTTCAGACAAAACTCAATAGATGTAGATTTTTCCTTTTGTCAACTTTCTTTTGTCAACTAATCATCTTGTAATCTTCAACTTTTGGTTTTTGCCAAACAATCAATGAGAATGGATTTTGATTAAGAATTTCTATTCCATTTCATTTATTGTTAACCTTTACTTCTAGCAATGTCGGTTTATATTTCATAAAATACTTGCTGTTAATTGACTTAATTCGTAGGCCTGTATTCACATTGACGAGTGCATAAGGATTCCCGGAAAAAACTTTGGTAACTTTAAATGGTCCTTCCCATTTTGGGGACCATTTGCCATATTCGCGACAACTTTTGTCCTTGGGCAAAATAACTTTCCACACCAAATCATCAACTTTAAATGATTTAAACTTAACTCGTCCGTCATAGAATTTTACAATTATTTCTTTCTGTCGAATCAAGTTTTCTAATGCAACCAACCTTTCATCACTTAACTCATCCAATTCGTCCAACATTAAATTCCAATATTGGTCGACGGGCAGGTCATCCTGCCTTTGAATGCGAGTGGATTGAAGATTGATTTCGACTGGTAATACAGGGTCATGCCCGTATACCAACTTATATGGTGGTCTCCCTGTCGAGTGTCTAGGTGAATTCCTATATGCCCATAGTATTTGATCAAGAGTGTTATGCCAATTTTTAGGCTATCGACCCACATGCTTTTTAATAAGACCAATAATAATTTTATTTATGGCCTCGACTTGGCCATTGACTTATGCATAGTATGGGGTAGATGTGAGCATCTTTATATGCCTAGAACTAGCATATTCTACTATTTTCTTACCAGTAAAAACTGACCCTTGATCAGTTGTCAAGGTTTGTGGTATTCCAAACCGACAAACAATGTGATTTTCAATAAAATCGATCACATCTTGTTGGGTGACTGCTTTAAAACAAACTGCTTCTACCCATTTGGTAAAATAATCAACTCCAACTAGAATGAATTGGTTTCCTTTCGACGAAGAAGGATGTATTTGGCCAATTAAATCCAAGGCCCATCCTCTAAATGGCCAAGGTTTGACAATAGAATGTAAATCGCTGGCCGGAACATTTTGTATGTGGCCATGTTTTTGACATTGCTCACAAGACTTGGCAAACAGAATGCAATATTTTACCATAGTTGGCCAATAATACAAACTACACCGAAGTACCCATTTTATTTTATCTCATGCTTGGTGGGCTCCGCATATACCCTCATGAAGCTCTGACAAAGCTAAATAAGCATCTTGCTCACTTAAGCACTTGTGTAAAGTTCTGTCAATATATCTTTTATGTAACAGTCCACCCTGCATTTTATAATTCAATGCTTTATATTTTATCCTTCTATATCTGCATTTTGACTTGGATTTTCCAAATACTCAATTATTGGCAACCTCCAGTCATTTGGCAGGATTACATCATTGACCAAGACATCTCTTTCTTCCAATGGATATAATAACTCTCTTATTTCCATTAGACATGACAAAGTCTTTGGAGATATCCTGTATCCCGAAGCTATTTGAGCTAACTCATTAGCCTCTTCATTTAATTCTCCAGAGATATTCTTGACAACTACGTCATCGAATTTTCTCATTAACTTACTTGCTATAATACAATATTTTGTCAAGTTGTAACTGACACACTTGTATTCTTGGGTAAGTTATTTAATAACCAACTGAGAGTCCCCAAAGATATGTACATTTCGTGCTTTCATCTCTACTAGCTAGTATCTCTAATCCGACAATCAAAGCTTTATACTCAGCTTCATTGTTAGAACATGGATACTTAAGTTCAAACATGAACTTAGTAGGAGTTCCTTGCGGAGTCACGATTAAGACTCCTACTCCACTACCTTCTTGATGCCTTGACCCATCTGTAACACCTGATTTTTCATTGTTTACTTTACTGTTTTATATCGATAAAATAGACAGAAATGTTTATATTTTTATTTTAAAACTTATAAAATGATTTTGGATAAACCAAGATCATATCCATACTCTACTTTACTCTAGAGAGTTACAATTTAATTTTGGGTCGAAAATTCAGACTAAACCCGGTCTGCGATTTAATGACAGCAAGAATTTTACTGCTCAAATGACCTAATTTTGACTCGTGAACGAAATACTTAGGGTTTTTATGGAGTTTCCAGCAACTTAGGCTATTTAAAATTTTCACTTAAAAAGTGAAATAATATATAATATGCGAGCGTTATACGAAATCGGACGAACGACGGAGCTGAATACGGGATTTCCGGGACCCGCTAACGGATAAATGGATAGACATTTCATGGTGACTCATAAGAGGTGAGTCATAAGGATGACTCACTAGAGTCATGATGGTTTTTTTGAATTTACTATTATGTCCTTAATGTTGGTTTTAATCACAAAATTGCCATTGTATAAGATTACACTTTTGTCCTTAAAAAATTTAAGCCTTCGACCCTTTTCTCCCTAATTTCCCATGGTTTGTTCATTTTTCTCTTAAAAAGCTTAAGTTCCATAGCCTTGTTTTGAGAAGGAAGTGCTTGATTCTTAGCTCATTTTACATTTCCAAGAGGTATACCATACTCTTCTCACTTGATTATCATCATGTTCTTCAAATATTTTTGAGTCTTGAAGCCTTGATCAATATGATGCATCTTAGGGTTTCTAACTTCAAAAATTCATAGTAAATCATAGAAAAATATAATGAGCATAAAATCAATTTCCATGATCTTAATATCCTCTCTCTATTTAAGATCTAAGAGGAGGCATCAAACAAAAATTTCTTGCCTTTTGAACCCAACAAGGTCAAACCCTAGTTGATGTGGGGGAAGGACTTTGTTCATTTTTTTCTTAACTAATCTTGCTTGATTCAATCTTATGGATCATATAGGTATTGAATCCATGTTTGTTTAATCAAATGAAAATCTCTAAGCAATATTTTTACTCATGGCCTAAATTTAATTGTTGAAGGGTTGAAATATTTGATTTCAATCTTTGTATGATAATCATTGATTTAGGGTTTTG
The DNA here is from genome assembly GCA_030762895.1 of Sophora flavescens. Lineage (NCBI taxonomy): Eukaryota > Viridiplantae > Streptophyta > Magnoliopsida > Fabales > Fabaceae > Sophora > Sophora flavescens. Next base: position 61,432,922 of record CM061069.1, read on the forward strand.
AGTGATTGAGAATCACTAATCCAAAAGCTTAGGAATTTTAGCCCTAAAATCACCCCAAGGTCAAAACCAACATGTAGGTAATTAGGTGTTTTTAAGTTGTTTGATTGTTGATTGGTTGTTGTGGTTGTTGAAGGATAAGCTAGTATATCGGGTACGTGTGTTACCGACGCTTGAATTTACGACAAATCTTCTATCGGAGGAAAATCGTCTAGAGGTAAGGGGATTACCTGAGGGGTTTTTCCGATAGCTGTGTGCAATTGTTTGTGGTCTGTATTATTTATTGAGTGTATGTAATTTTTACGTAGTTAGCATTATTTGTTTTTAAATTATTTGATTTTAATTATTTAATTATCTGCATTTAATTGTGATTATACTTTATTGCATGTCATTAATTGTGATATTTGCTATATTATTGGCATGATTGATATTGATGTTGATTATGGACTGAAAAGCCTGACATTGATCAGTGCACAATTTATTACGAGGTTAAAAGCATTAAAAAAAATTTAATGAAATAATGAATTTTTTTAATTGAAGGAAAATAGTAATATAATATTACTTAATTAATTGATTGGTGAAAAATGGATAATAATGAAAAATAATATTATTTTAATGATTTAATGGCGTAAGAGTGTTTTATGAGTCATAGTGAGGGCGTAACCGTGAAAATATTTTAGTACGGCTAATTTATACGTAAGAAAATTCTAAATATTAGAAAATGTTATTTTGAGAAAATAAGTTTCAAAAATAATTTTATTATGATGTTGGAAAAATTAATTTTACTAGAAAAGTCATATTTTGGACTTAAAACATTTTTAAAACGTCAAACGTCATACAATTCCGACAACATTTACAGAAGTATTATTAAAAACAGTAATATTAGTTAAAATGGAGAATTTGTCTCAAAACAATATTTTCAGGTTCAAAATATTGATTTTTGAAAGAAAATGAATTTTAAGTGATTTTAAGGATTTTTATAAAACGAATTCCCAACGTAAAAGGATTTTCTGTAAACAACGGGGTTATTTCCGACAACTTGGTTAAGTTGGGGAACTTTTGTTTTGGTTTTGTGTTTCACAGAACGAAAATGGTTTTAAAGATGAAAAACGGGCCTAGAAGCCGAGACATCGGGGTTCTAGTGTTAAACGGTGTGGATGGTGTGTCCCAATGGTGAAGTTATGGATTAGAAGTCCTATAAAACGAGTATTGATTTTTGTGCGCTAAAATTTGTGTATCTAAGACTGGTGCATCGGTCTAGATTTCGTGATTTGCACATTTTGACTTGGAGTCTGTTATTTTTGGAATGATGGATTAAACTTAAATGTTTAAAACGTTGATTTGGTCGTGAGTCTTTGAGCTCCGACACAGAAAGAATGAACACAAAGAAAATGACGTGAACAAAATGTTTTACATGCATTTTTGGGGCAGACGTGCCTACGCATTGGAGTTGAATTCTTGATGGCAAGTATTCATGATGTTTGCATCACCGTGCCTTGATGGACAAATGACCACGAAACCATATACTACAAATAGTAACCACTGTGCCTCGTTTTGGACAGTGATATGGTTAATTTAAAACCTGCCTTATCTGGCAATGATTAAAACCCGCCTTACTTGGCAACGAGAGCTTGATCAGCTCATTTATTTGGTGGTTAAAGCTTCGGAGATTAGGTACCAAAGTTAGTTGATGAATATAGAAGTGTCATTGTTTTTAAAACGATGACGACTGCCGGGTATGAATTCCTTTGATAAATAAATTGTTTATCTTTGAATATACATGTTAAATGGTATTTGAGTGTCGTGCATATGGTTATCGTTTTAAAATTCATATATTGGTTCTCACCCGTGCATGTTTTATTGATGGTCTCTCTTCTATATGGCGTATATTTCTATATGAGTATGGATGGATCCGGCGATCCCATTGGCACACACGAGGGTTCGTTCCCTCTGTTTTGAGGATGCGGAAAATATAGGCGTGTGGTTATTGACCTTGGAGCCCACAGTGCGACTTATACCGGGGGTATACATACCGTAGAGGGCACCATAGCCACTGGACTACAGCGTGAGCATCGGACTGTAGAGACCAAAGAGGTATCTTTACCTCCGATGTGGTTCCTACTGCAGCACCTGGTTGATCATGGGGAGCTTGAGGCACAGCCGTTAGCTGAGGCAGCACCAGTATCACCTCCATAGGAGATGGCTATAGATCCGAAGGAGTTATTTAAGGATGTCCCAGAGTACATTCCTCTTGATGATGACGACGATTCACCTGATGAGGGTGCAGTCACGTCTTCTTCCGATACTTCTGCGGGGAGTGGGATTGACCACCATGGCCTTCCCAATGGGTATCACTAGATATTGACCAGCTGTAGGTAGATTCCATTTTTGGGGTAGTGACTTCGTCAGTCTATTCTGTCTACTGAGAGCCATGTTTTTTTTATATGGTCATAGACGATTCGCAACATGTCTGTTATATTTTTATTTCTTTACTTAGTTATGTTGTGAATGGCTTGTTCTGATAGAGGCCATGTATAGTCATATAGTTTATACAAAACTGGTGATGCATATGATGATATATATACATATATGTTATGTTGAGTATGTTGTCGTATGATGTTGTATGTTAAGTTAAAAAGAAAAAAATTTATCACCATTTTTAGTATTAAGAAAAGTGTTATAAAATATTATTTTCTGAAAGTAACCAGCATAATTAACGTTTATTTTTCCGCAACGTGTACTATGTGATGCCCAAGAAGGGGTGTCGCACCGTCAAAGTAAAGTTTCCAGGGTTGTAAGCTGACAAAGTTTATTTCTGACACATCGAATCCTGATTGTTCTACCAAGAAGTCAGCAACTGCCTGACCTTTGACAGCTTTGGCTGGCACGTATTATAAAGAATATTCCAACAAAGCGATGGTCCATTTACCAATACGCCCGTTAAGGACTGGTTTTGACAACATATACTTTATTACATCAGTCTTAGAAATTACTAATACATTACAAGGCATCATGTAATATTTGAGTTTGGTACATGAAAAATACAGTGCTAAACATAAATTTTCTATAGCACTATATCTTGTTTCAGCATCATTAAGGACTCTGCTCAGATAATACACAACCCTTTCGACATTGTCATTGTCATCCTGGGCTAAGAGGCATCCTATAGTGTCTTCAGATGCTGATATGTACAATTTCAATGGTCGACGAGGCATAGCTGGCATCATGACCGGTGGATTGACTAAATACTGCTTGATCTGGTCAAAAGCTTTCCCATATGAAGTACTACCTTTCTTTTCTCATACTCTTTCTTGTACCTTATAGCAGTTTTTCAATGTCTGGTCAAACCACAATGAAATCAACTACCTTCCTTTGCAAACTTGCATATTAGCTTCAAGACAGAAGTACTGGGCTTGAACTTGTTCTTGCCCTTGTTCTTCTCCTTGTTTAGCAGGCTTAAGTCTTTCCCTTTCAAGACTATCACAATAGTCTACCCTTTTCTACTACAGAGACTCTGCCCGGCAGTTCTCAGCTTCCTTGCAATCTCTAGTAGAGATCTGTCAGAATCATTCACAACGATTTGACTATAACTATTCGGTAACAATTGCAAGATCATATCAATTGCCAACATTTGGCCTAAAGGAAAGCCCAGCTTACCAGGTTCTCAATGTACTCAATAGTATGAAGATTATGACAACTGTCTGGATTTCCCTTCTGTCAGTTCGCAACTAAAAGGGCAGGGAAGACTTGTGGTTCTTTTGCATTGCCTACTCTCAATAGAGCATCATGAGGTGCATGATCATATCAAGCGTCTTCATGGTTGCAAGCACGAGGAATCCTACATCTAGGACATCGACTTGATGCTTCTCGTAAGCATCGTTTTCGATCCTAGTTGGAACTGGTTGCTCATGAATCATTTGCTCGAGAACATACAACTCTTTCTCATACTTGAGGACAATCATCAAATTCCTGTACCAATCCAGAAATTTAATTCCACATACCTTGTCCTTCTCAAGGACAAATTGCAGTAATAAATTATAGTGTTTTATTTCATGGTAATTCTAATTACAGAAAACATGTACAATATTAGTATCATGATAAAACATATTTCATAAGGCCTTTTATTAAATACACTCCCACTATTTTACTCAATTCAATGACCCTCGTCATTGACTCGAAAAATCCATTTGAAAGATTTTCCAGTGAGATCAAGATCCATATTTCACCTTGTTTTGAGTCAACTTTGACTGATCTCCCAAAACTTAGTTATTTAGGTAGGAAACTCTTTTCCAATTACATCTCATGTAACTCTTGGATCAGTTGGGTGAATAACTCTTATTCTAATCCATCCCATGGACTAAAGCCCAACTAAAAACCTCTAAGCCTTTCAATCATATTGAATTTGACTTAGTTAAGTTAGACCCAATGGATAGCATTTGGACATTACAATTGTCCCATCGCATCTTACTAGTATAGAAAAATGCACTCAGCTTTGGTGGACCTACATACATTCGATATTAGTCTTGATGAGTGCCATGCATTGGAAGGCTTCTAACTTAATATTTTCTTTTGAGGGATTTTTATTAAAATGATCTCACCGGTGTTGTATCTCATACAAGACGTCTCTCAGAATACATGCTATCATACATTTAACAAACATATATAACATTTAAAACATACATGTATACATACATTTTATGCATCACATACAAAAATATACATCCCAAACATTTCATGCATCTCATACATAAACATATAAGATAAGGTAATATAGTTATGGCCTCCTAAAAAAAGCAAGAATTAAATAACTAATTTATTACAATTCTTTGACCCTCGAGCAAGCTTCTCAAGCTTCTCCCACGACGTCATCATTTGGTGTTGCCTCCTCTTCAACTCGAGCAATTACATTACATTTATTTAAAATAAATAAATAAAGCCACGATACACAGGTTGTATTTAAATTTAAATAAATCTCGACACGCAGGTCGCATTTAACCAAAATAAATAACACCATAAACTAATGCCATAACTATATACCACACATTTAAAATAAAATATTCAATAACAAACAATAATAATAAACACTTTATTATTATTACTATAATTATTAAATAAATTTTAAAGTGAAAATCTTAATTAAATCAATTGCCAAAATAATATCACACTTGATTGATATCCAAATCAGACAAAATCACATAATTGATTTTTCATAGCAATTATTCTCATGATTATTTATAAAATAAACTTGAAAACCTCTTTTCAAATTAATTGCATTTTATCTAGGCACCAGAAATTTTGAATTGAGCATTACAATTTTGAAAAAGCTTTTCCGTGCTTGCTTTATGTCCAACATCCAAAAACCAAAGCCACTTAGAAACATGTGAATTCAATTAGAATTCCATTTGACGAGAAATCACGTCCCTGATTTTTTTTTTCTCTCTCTTTCAAATATCTAATCATGCGTTTCACTTTGATTTGTATTTGAATTTCCAATTAAAAAAAAATCTCTGACGCAAGAATTCAAATGCACATCAATCCACTATGCACATGTACTGTTCAAATAAGCTATTCAATTATATTTGAAACCAAATCTATCGTCAATTCAGTTTGAACTTTTAAAACCGCACATGTCCATTCAAAAGGTTACTTGTTCATTGATTACATTCACGCACAAAAAGATACTAACGCCCAGTCCGACGTCATGGCGAAAGTTCTCATTCACGCCAGTACGAACCCAAAAACGCGTGCTCATATATATCACATGTACAAAACATAATATGTATTCAATTGAATCAAATTCAAAAGCAATAAATCATGTTATCAAACAAGCAAATAAGGATTTAAGGTAACTACGATCATGAGCTCTGATATCATTTTCATGACATTATCCTCTTCTAAAATCAAATCTCAAGGCGGAAGAAAACCTTCCATGGATCATACATTACAAACATGAATCACATAGGACTTTAGCGTTTACCTCTTGAAGTGCGCTTTTACTTTTGCTTACCATATTGGACTTTGTACACTACAAACCCAATTGCCCTTAAATTAAGTAAATCATATTTAATTAAAATAACTGCTTCACATTTGCTCTACGCGTGTGACTCTATAGGCTCTCACTAAGTTGGAAATAATATTAAATATTATAATAATATCAAATATTAATTATAATATTAAATATTATAAATAACGAGTGGTATCTAGCAATACATCATTACTATCCAATTAGCGAGAGTATCGGTAATCCGATTTTAGCCTTACCACGACCAAAATTTACCGTGTAGTAAATGTCCCTTCATCCATATGTCTTAGTTGACCACAAGGCATAAGAGTGTCATCCTTGTTACGTTCAATTATTTATTCCTCGATCCCCAAGTAGACGTGTAATCACAAATAGGCCCAATATCACATATTGACCCACTTCCGCGTGGCCACGCATATTTCACGTCTCACTCTATCGAGGGGACCAAGACATTACCCGTGTTATGTAGGAGGGACGAATCCTGTCTAGATCACTCACACTCCTCCACATGATTTATTGTGGCCCCAATAACTACATTTATGATCACCCTGTTACGCGTGACATTTGATAGCATTAAAGCCTACCACTCCTCATGTAGGAATCGTAGTGACTTCAAGTCGAAAGACTACTTCACTATGGTCGTCATGAGAATACTTATGACACTTACACAACTATTATAAAGTATTCTCATAGTGGGTCATCCGGTATAAATATTACTCATGATATTTATACCCATTTACCGACTTGATATCACATATCAATGACCCGTGAGATGTGGTCATCAGTTTACTCACACAATTGTCTCTATTTATTATTGTCGTCCTAATTAACAATAATACTCAACTATGGATATTTAAGAATAGCGTTCTATTATTCAATGAGGTCTCACGATTAAGTCACGTACTTAATATCTCATTGAATGAACTGCTTATTCTAAGGACTTTATTATGCTATAAACTAATAACATAATAAATGAATTCATATATCAAATATATGATTAAATTCATGATACAAATGACGATATATTCAAAATAGATTGGCCACTAGGGCTTACACCAACAGGAGGTTGGCTCAAAGGGCCAATCAGAGAATCAGTGGGAAGTAACAGGTCTGTCGACGGAAAATTCAATTCTGTCAAGACTAGGAAACCCTCCTCCAACGTAAAGATGTATCGGTGGGTACGAAATTCTGCCATGGCTCGTTATCCAGAACTGCGTAAGAAGAAATGGGCCAAAAAGAATAAGTTCAATGATAGGAATCCTCCCTTCTGGAATGAGGATTACCGAAAGGGGCAGTTAGCTCGGAATACTCAGATGAAAGGGCCTGGTTTGTCAGGACCGTCAAGTCAGCCAGAAAAGAGGAGGTTGGAGGCTCGACGGGCTCAGAAGAAGCTTGAGCAGGGGGCATCACCATAAGGTTGCTTGGTCGATTGTTTGGTTGGTGGTGACAACATGGAAGGGGAGATGTCAAATGAAGCGTGATGGGCTCACATGGAATTAACATGGTCACTAATCAAGTCGATGCAGTAAGCTTATGTCACAGGTTTATGTAGAGAAGAAGAAAGCTTTAGAGATGGCATCACCACCAACAAAATCCACAGGCAAATGGCCTGTCGGTTTGGTAGACATAGAAAGGGTTGTAGGACTTGAGAAGGTGGTTGAGGCAAGAATGGAAGAGCAACAGTTGGTAACGTTCAAGCTTGAATGTAACCTAACCAATGAAGACTTGTCCTTCGACGCTGTCATCGAAGCACTGAATGATCCAAATGATGAAATAAACATCAGTAGAGACATGGACATGGATAGCCAAAATGAAGATCTAGCTGATATTATCGAGGCATTAGATAACTGTGGCGCAGGAATAGCCCGACCTCTGTCAGATAGGTCAGGATCAGATGATGAGAGTGACTTAAAAAGAAATCATTCTTGGATGAGGATCCAGAGAATGAAGTCATACTGGAACCAGGGATTAAAATGAAGATGGGGTTGATATCGTTTATCCCAGCAGAATATGAAGGATATCTCGAAGTTGATTTCTCTGACGACGAAGATGTTGTCAATAATGATAGAGATCCTGGCGATTTTTGGATGTATGTGCAAGAAAACTTGATTACTGTGTTTGATAATGTGGCCCAGTTGGAAAAGCATACGGATGAGCAGAGGAACCATTTAAGGCCATTACACGTAAAGGCCATAATAGATGGAAGACCTACCAAAAGGGTTTTAATTGACGGAGGAGCTACTGTGAATCTAATGCCAAGAGCAATGTTCAAAAAACTAGGGATGGATCAGTCAGATCTAATCCCAACAGATATGCTTGTCACTGATTTCAGTGGCAAGACTTCTCTGTCAGATGGTGTCGTCCTGTTGAATATTCACTACAAGAAATTAAGCTATTTCCCAGGGCTTTTTACCCAGTGAAAAAAATCCCTAGGAAATTTTTACATTTCCCACGGCCAAGACCCTTGGAAATGTCTCGCTTGATTTCCCACGGCTTGGTCCCTAGGAAAAAGAGGCGCCAAACATTCCCGCTTGATTTCCCACGGGCTGGGCCGTAGGTAACAGAAAGCGCTGTTTCCCACGGACTGAGCCCTGGGAAATGGCTCAGTTTTCCCACGGGCTTAGCCGTGTCTAGTGAACACGGAGTTTCCCACGGCCTTACCATCGCAAATTAGGCGGTGTTTCCCACGGGCTTAGCCGTGTCTAGTGAACACGGAGTTTCCCACGGCCATACCGTCACAAATTAGGCGGTGTTTCCCATGGCTCTGACGGTCGGAAAGACAGGCGGTGTTTCCCACGGCGGAGCCCCTGGGAAAATCATCTTCCTCCTCTTCACTCGGTCCCTTCGCGCCTCAGCTGTTCACACGGTGTTTGGAGAAGAACACAGAACAGCCAAGTACGTGTTCAATCTTTCTTTCTCGGTTTCATCCTCTCCATCTTCAACAATTTCGTTTCTCCTCCTTCTCCCTCTCCCCTTCACTCTGAATCTCATCCCCTCCCCTCACTCTCAATCTCGGAGTTGTCCTCTCGCTCACTCTCAATCGCGGCAACGACGACCTTGTGCGGCGGCGACATGCTTGTGCGACGGCGACTATCAGGAACAGAGGAACGAAGGAACGAGGAGCACCAATCGCTTTCAATCTGAAACCAGGTAAAGGAACGCACGCTTCGGGTTTTGGGTGGGTTTTTGGCTTTTTGTTCATCTGATTTCCCATTTATCCTTGTTGATTTCTGGTTGTTCATCTCTGTTCTCTGGGTTCGGGATTTTGATTTCTGGGTTTGGGGTTTCTAATTTTTATTGTAATTATTTTTTTACGTGATTTATGGAATTTTATTTCTGATTTCTGTATTCCTGGGATTTTGTTAATTGTTGAATTCTCATTGTTCTGTTATCCTCCCCGCTTCCCAGGAACAATACCCTAAAGTCCTCAGCTGCACTCCACTCAACCTCACCCTCCTCGACATCACGGCCTCACCATTCCGGGCTCGCCATTGCAGAGGGTTTCCCGCGCTCTGGTAAGTCCCTGGTCTAATACTGATGACGAATTTTTTTTGGTTTTGTTTGCTTTGGGGGTTTGAATATAGAAACATGAACTCCCTTGAGATTCTCCTTCATCTTCCTCTACTTGCCGAGGATAAAGTAAATCCCTTACAAATGGTACGATATGTTTAGGATGACTTATGAAACAAATGCTAGCTAGAGTGGCTTTTTTGTTTATAGATTAGACCGACCCCTTTCTTTTGGTTTCTTAACTGTTTGCTAGGGTCCAGGGTTTTGACTTTTTGATATGTAGATTCTTGGATAAATTGAAGGGTTCGATTTGTGTATTTTCAGTTGCATTTCAATGTGTTGATGGTTTGATTTTGATCATCCTGGTTATAATTTTTTTAATAGTAAATCCAAATGTAGATAGGTTTTGGTTGTATTTACTATTTAGGAGTCGATGATTTTGGTTCGCATTTCATTGTGTCTAGTTTATTAGTTCTCATTTTAACAGCTATGCATTTCAGTTTGCAGTCCTCCTGGTATCTTCAAAAGTAAGCCAAGATCAATCCATCAACAGCCAATTGTAGACAAAATCAAGTTAAAGCTTGCTGCCTGGAAGGCTTCTTTACTATCAATTGCTGGAAGAGTTGAGCTTGTGAAGTCCAACATTTTTGGTATGATGCTATACAAATTTTTGGTTTATTCATGGCTTGTGAGACTTTTAAAAACTGTTGAAAGGTGGATTAGGAACTTTATTTGGTCTGGTGATGTGAATTATAAAAATATTTGCATAGTTTCATGGAAAACAATATGTAGTCCTATTAATGAAGGGGGATTAGGTCTAGGATCTCTTAGAAGTGTGAATGATGCTGCTGTTTTAAGACTTAGTTGGCAGTTTTTGCAATCTTCTGTGCAGTGGGCATGTTTGGTGAGGGCAAGAGTTGTTAGGCAGAAGTCTTTCATTCAATACCATATGTTAGTTCTTCAATTTGGTCTGGTTTGATGTATAAGTTCTCAGAAGTTGCTGAGAATTGTGTTTGGCAGCTTGATTCAGGAAACTCAATAAACTTTTGGACAGATCCTTGGCTTCTTGACACAACGGTTTCAGTTCTAAATATTCCCTCTCAAGTTCATTCTCTTTTAACCTTAAAGGTGAAAGATTTTATTTGTGATGAAAAGTGGTTGATTCCTTGTAATCTGTTAGAAAGGTTACCTGTCATTAAAGAGAAGTTGTAGGATATCTCGATTCCTTTATATACAGGTGAGGATATCTTCAGATGGAAGCTTAGTGATTTAGGTGACTTATCTTTCCAGGAAGCATATATGTTTTATGAGCCAATATGGCGGGTAGTAAGCTAGGCTAAAATAATCTGGAACAAGGTAATTCCCCCTTCCAAATCATTACTTCTGTGGAGAATCATACATAATAAGCTCACAACAGATGAAAATCTAGGAAGTAGCTGCATAATCACTTCAATGTGCAATCTTTGTGAAAGTAATTTTGAATCATCACATCATCTATTATGTGCTTGTCCTTTTGCTAATCAAGTCTGGTCTTGGTTTAGCTATATTCTGAACCTGCAGATTGATACTTCATCAATAATCTCCATCATTTCAATTTATGATAGGTCATGGTCGACACAAGTAAATGATATAATTTATGCTGCTATTATTAGTTTAGAGTGAAACCTTCACTTCCTAGAAGATACATCTTATATCAAGTCTGTTAGACACTAATTTAGTCGATTTAGCCGCTCAAAGGATCAAATCCTCGATAATTTAGGCCCTTCATCTATTTGAATCTGTTAACAAGAATGCCTGCGTGAGATCATAATATTCAAATATTGAGGGATGTTTGTATTAAAATTGTCTATGCCATTCTTCAATATTCGATAATAGGATGTCATATTGTTATGTCAACTTTTCATTAACAATATTAAACTGATATGAATGGAAGAGCTGAATAGCTGGAGTTTCAAACTTTTTAAGGCTAAAGCTATAAAAATTAATCCCTATGGGATTGATTTGGGAAGATAAGCGTGTTTCGTGGACTACAGGGGTGTTTTAGTCTATTTTTTGTTTCTATATGCCTTTTATGCCATTATCTTCATTGATTGCGATCAGTACTTTGATGAATATAGGCGTCCTCTGTATGTACAACAATACTAACACCTGCAGTGTTTGTTCCCCCTCCCCTTTTACCGTGAGCAACCAACTCCCATCAACAAACACTTAAGGAACTTAGCCGATGGTCCTAATACAGAAGTCAAAGAATGGCACACTTACTTCGTGAACGGGTACAAATTTCATACCCAATCATGGACGGAGGGCAAAAAAACCATCAACAGCGGGGTCCATGTAAAGGGTCTCACAGAAGGAATTGAAGATGACTTCTACGGCGTGATCCAACATATATATGAACTGGTGTACCCTTCTTTAGACTATACTAAAAGAATAGTTCTATTTTATTGTAACTGGTTCGATCCGTCCGGTAGAGGCACAAAATTTAACCCGAAATGTAATAATGTGGACATCCGAATGAGTAGAAGATATCAAAGGGATGATCCGTTTATCATAGCACAAAATGTGAGACAGGTGTATTACGTACCTTATCCACCAACTCGTAAGGACAAACGAGGTTGGTCCGTCGCCATCAAGACAACACAAAGGGGTAGCATCGAAGTGGATGATTCAGAGGGAGAGGTGCCTTATCAAGTGGATGTAATGTCACATGTAGCTGAAGTCATTGAAGTTGACCCTATTGATGGCTTAGGGGACTTGCAAGTCGCTGGTGAAGAAGTGAATATCGCCAATTTGTCATCCATCCAGGAGCATTTGGATGAAGAAGACGATAATTCCACTGAAGAACATGAAGAGACAGGATCTGAAGATGATGAGGAAGAAGATAATGACTCAACAGGAGCTGAAGACGATGACTCAAATTCTGAATAAATCGTAGTTAATTTGTATTAGATCTTCCGAAGACTTTATGATTTGGATGGTTAAGTTATTTTTGGTTGTTGGATTATTAGTTAGTTATACTTGTTGACTTTATGACTTAGATAACTTATTTTAGGTTGTTGGATTATTAGTTAGTTATATTTGTTGACTTTAATGACTTAGATAACTTATATTATTGCTATATCTGATAACTTTTATTTTAACATTAAATTGCTCTTTAGACATGTCTGCAGGACGTGACCCACCTCCACCCATCGATAAGGGTAAGGGTATTATGGTTGATACTGACCCCCGTCCAAATCCCCGTCGTCGTCGGAACAGACCTTCCACAAATTTAGTGATTCGTGAGTCTATAGATGGATACTCACGTATGCCTTCAACGCTTACCTCTGCATCGTCAGCACCACACCCACATGTACCTACATCGCGCCCACCACAGCAAGCACATTCACTGAGGAGCAACAATATAGTCCAGGCTATTCACGCTCACCTTCAGTTGCAGATGTGCATGAGCAGCCAGTGGAGCTAGAGGAGCTAGATGCAGCAGAGGTAGTTGAGCGCATGCCCGATGGTCGACCTATTATTAGGCCTAGTGGTAACAAGTAAGAATTAATTAAATTTCTATGTGTTTGGTTGATTCATGCATTCTATCATAATTTATTACCATGTGTTTGATTGGTTCATGCGTCTTTACTGTTAAGGTTCCTTCCTTGTAAGAGAGCAGCGAGTGCCATCGCGTTTGTTATCCAGCAAAGGTATCATAGGGCATTTACATCATGGGGAAAACTCGCCGACAATGAGCGGATTAGTATGTTTGATGCGTTTAGAGTAAGTAGCAAATCTCAATTTACTTAATGTGGTTTTTATTATTTCCGAAACTATTAGTATAACAATTGTTATTTATCTTAAAACAGGGTCAGGCGGCATGGAGGAACGAAGATGAGTCAGAGATCCAGAGGATCTTTCACCATAAAGCCTCCGAAAGCCTTTCTGATATGCTTAGGGAGGCTCGTGAGAGTGGCATACAGCGATCCTGGATTGGAGATGGTATTTGGGAGGAGTTGCGTCGTTATTGGGCTTCTGATCAATTTAAAAAAATTTCTGCTCAGGCAAAGAAAAATAGAGCATCAGAAAAGGGTGGGAGCTTGCACACAGGAGGAAGCATTTCCCAGTCGCAGTGGGCAGATCGTATGGTATGCTCATACTGTCATTCTTTATGCATTAAATGTATTTATTCCAACATCATAGTTCATTACTTGTTATCTTAATCATCTATGCTTGTGTTATAGGCTCATTGGTATAATCGAGGAGTGCAGATTCATGAGGTTCACAAACGCACCCATACTAGGAAGGCTACCGCGAGTACATAGATGAGCGCTCCAAGCGCACTCAGGTAAGATGCCCTTTTGATTTTTGAAGAAGCTATTGACTTTAATAGATATTGTAACATTCATACTTTACTGGACTTGAGAGGCAGAGAGCCTCAAATGTTATGACTAGTTTTAGCATTGGCTTTTGAGCATTGGCTTTTAGGGAGTTGAATATATTGCTTTGTGTGAATCTTATTAAGCTTTTGATGACTTGCAGTTTTAAATTGTGGTGTTCAATTTGTAAAGGTTGAGGTTTAGGGGAAACTCTGTCCAATTTTCTGCATAATTAATCGTGTAACATACTATTCATGTTTTGATTACTGAGTTTGTAGAGTCACTTTATATTTGGACCTATTGATACTGCCTGACATTGGAAATGTTATAACTAGTTTGGACATGATAATTTGTGTGCATCCTATTGAGCTTTTGCTGATGATTTATGGATTTAAATTGCGGTGTTCTGTTTGTAAACATTTGGGATGTTGTAGTTTTAGGGGAAACTCTGTCCATTTTTTCTGCATAATTTATCTTGTAACATATTGTTCAAATTTTGATAGTCTGATGTATTGTAACAGGAGGAGTTTCATGAGAGGATGAGTCAACATATGTCTCAATCATCAGCCTCTTCACCATCCACCCCAACTAACCCACAGGAGGACAAGCAGCTTGCGCTGAATGGTTGGGCAGAAGTCGTCGGCGGCAAGTATAAGGGTCGTTTATGCAGATCGAGACCTTGCCGGCAACTATCGGAAAAGGGCCTCGCGCAAGTTAGAGCTTAGGGTTGGAGCGTCCACCACATGCGAGACGTTACCCTCGGGAGTCTGCGGGAGATTGCTCGATTGAGGCAGATGTTGGTCGCTTCCCAAGAGAGGGGAGCGGAGGAGGATGAGGAGCATCGTGTGATGATGGATACGATGCGACAACCGATGGAGACAAGATGACGCGATTGCAGAAGCGGCAGAGCCCCCACAGCGGCAGCAGCCTAGTCGAGCGACCCAGCGTGCTCAGGAGGACGACGACTCTCTTGACCATTTTGTTGAGGAGCCTTATAATGGGGATTCTTAGTTTATTTTACTTATCATGTTTATTATGGTTTGAAATAATTTTTTCGATGAACAAATATGACTTGAATAACATTTTGTGTTGAACAAATTGTTTGCTTGAATTATGATGTTAATTTCTTTGTTGATGCATTCATATAAAAATAATAATTATTTATTTATCCACTTTAGCATAAATTAATGTATATAAGGTTTTATTTATAATTTAAACAAAACATATATTTCCCAGGGTTAGCACCCTGGGAAATTTCCCCGGGATCTATCCCTGGGAAATATTTCCCAGGGATCTATCCCTGGGAAATATTTCCCAGGGTTCTGTCCCTGGGAAAAATTTCCCAGGGTTCTAACCGTGGGAAATCTTTCCCAGGGATAGATCCCTGGGAAATTTCCCAAGGCTGTAACCCTGGGTATTTCCCAGGGCGAAGCCCTGGGAAACGTTTCCGACCAGCTGAAAATCGAGGGATCTAAATCCGTGGGTCATCCCTGGGAAATGTGTATTTTCCCACGGATTTTATGGATTTCCCAGGGTCATAGGCCCTGGGAAACAGCGAAAATTCTTGTAGTGATTCAAGTTGGCACCGTCGAAAGGATGATGCTATTTGTAATAATCCCTGCCAAGTCGAGCTACAATTTATTACTTGACAGGGATTAGATTCATGCGGTAGGAGCAATCCCGTCAACGGTGCATCAGAAAGTAATCTTGTGGAATGCACAAGATCATGTGGAAATAGTTGAAGCAGATGACAGCGCTTGCTATGCTCAGCAACTACATGTTGGTTTCAAAGTGTATTCACTAAATGTCAAATCTATAACTGCAAACGAAGGGGTTATTGACAAGGACGGATTGGAAGCATGCCTTCTCAGCCAATTTGGAGTTAAGGTAAAGGAAGAGGCTGACAAAAATCGGCTAAGTTCCGACAATGAGTCTTGATACACAACTGAGGATATTGTCGGCTTATCTAGACGACAAGGAAGTACACGCTTCAGAAAGTGTGTTAGCAGACTATATAATTGACGACGGCCCTTTAGGTTTCGAAGAGGGAGCCGAAGTGAAACAAAATGTGGAAGTTGAGGATCCCCTGGAAGAGATAAGCTTAGGCACTGGGGCCAAGAAAAGGTCTATCTTTGTGAGTGCATTTCTGCCAGAGGATTACAAACAAAAGCTTGTTAGGTTAATTACATAATAAAAAGATTGTTTCGCATGGGACTATGATGAAATACCTGGGTTGAGCAGGGATCTCGTCGAACATCGATTACCACTCAGGGAGGATTGCAAACCTGTCAAACAGGAAAGCAGAATATTTGCCCCAAAGGTGGTACATAAAATCAAAGGCGGAGTAGAGAGACTGCTTAAGACAAAGTTAATTCGAACAACCAGGTATGTCGACTGGATTTCTAATGTAGTTCATGTTATAAAGAAAAATGGCAAGATAAGGGTATGTATAGATTTTAGAAATCTAAATAGTGCTACCCCCAAAGATGAATATCCGATGCCAATAGCCGACATGCTTGTCGACTCAGCATCAGGAAATGAAATTTTAAGTTATATGGATGGCCATGCTGGTTATAATCAAATCTTTATAGATGAAGAAGATGTGTCAAAGACCGCCTTCAAGTGTCCGGGAGCAATTAGGACATATGAATGAATTGTCATGCCTTTCGGTTTAAAGAATGCATGAGCCATCTATCAACGAGCAATGAATACTATTTTCCATGATGTGATTGGGAAATTTATAGAAGTATACATTGATGATAGGGTTGTCAAATCCAAAACTAAAGATGACCACTTAGAGCACCTGAAGCAAGGGTTTGAAAGGGTGAGAAGACACAACCTCAAAATGAACCCAAAGAAATACAGCTTCGGAGTGTCAGCTGCCAATTTCTTGGGCTTTTTAGTTCATAAGAAAGGAATTGATGTGGACAAAAATAAAGCTAAAGCAGTTATGGAAGCCGCATCACCGACAAATAAGAAGGAATTACAGCCCTTCCTAGGAAAGGTTAACTTTCTGCAGAGGTTCATATCGAATTTGTCGGGAAGAACAAGAGTATTTGCACCATTGGTCAAGTTGAAAGCAGAATCATCTTCGAGCATTGTGTTGTTGAAGTCAACCTACTTCAAGATCATGGGTATTTGATACCGCATGTGGATCTCACATTAATGTGAAGGATCAAAGGGAGTAGGACGTTGACTATAGGCAAAGTTAATCTATGAATAGGAAATGGAGTAAAAGTTGCTGCAGTAACTATGAAGTTTTTGACTTTGCCTTTGGGGCTTGTTTTGGAACTAAATAAATGTTATTATGTTCCAGCTATTGGTAGAAATATCAGTCACATGATATTTTCTATGCTAGCAAGTTTTTGGATAATGGATTTTGTGCCCTTAATCCTCATATTCCCATTTATAACATAAATACGAAAAGGGTCAAAACAAGTGATTTGAACCCTACATGCCTTTGGCATTGTCGTTTAGGTAGATAGGTGAGAAACGCATCTCCAAGCTCCATGAGGATGGACTCTTGGACTCATTCGATTATGAATTATTTGATGTATGTGAATCATGCTTATTGGGGAAGACGACTAAGGCCCAATCCATCGCACAAGGTGAAATGGACAGTGGTCTTTTGGGCTTGATACATAGAGATGTATGTGGCCCCCTAAACAAGTCGGCTAGAGGTGGTTATCCTTACTTCGTCTCATTTATGTGAAACGTCTTATGACAGATAAACTTGGGCCTAAATCAAATAAATGTATATTTGTGGGATATCCTGAGGAAACCAAAGGATATTAATTCTACAACCCCTTCGAGGACAAAGTGTTTGTCATTAGGACTAGAGTGTTCCTTGAGAAGGAATACATCTCCAAAGGAGGTAGTAGGAGAAATGTAGAACTTGGAGAAATTCAAGTACCACAAAATACCAACCCGCCTACAATGGAACAAGAACCGGTACCACACAATGTTATGGTTGAACCGTCGGTTCAAGTAACACAAGACTTGTGTAGGTCTAACATGCCACGTCACCAACCTAAGAGATATGGACTTCTCCTGATTCGGGAAGGTGATGTGCTGTTCATGAACCAAGATGAGCCTGTAACCTACCGAGAGGTCGTAATTGGGCCGGAATCTGAGAAGTGACTTGAGGCCATAGGATCCGAAATGGAATCCATGTACACAAACCAGGGATGGACCTTGGTTGAGCCACCCGAAGGGGTAAAACCCATAGGGTGCAAGTGGATCTTCAAGAAGAAGGCTGACATGGATGCAACTGCATTTCTTAACGGGAATCTTCCTGAGGATGTGTACATGACACAATTCAAGGGTTTTTGTATATATCTAAAGGATGTTGGAAAGATATGTCAGTTGCAGAGATCCATTTATGGATTAAAGCAAGCTTCCAGAAGCTGGAATCTTCGTTATGATGAAGTTGTCTAACAGTTTGGATTCATCAAGAATGAAGATGAACCTTGTGTGTACAAGAAGGTTGGTGGGAGTGAGATTGCCTTTCTTGTATTGTATGTGGATGACATACTGCTTATCAGAAACGATATCCCTACACTGCAAAATGTGGGAAATTGTTTCTCGATGAAGGACTTGGGCGAAGCTTCCTACATGTTAGGACTTAGGATCTATAGAGATAGATCGCTAAAATTGCTAGGCCTTAGTCAGAGTACATTTTGTACTGCACTAGTTATCTTGTATGCTTTGAGCATGACAAGAAGGTACCAATTGATATCAGTGAAGGTCACTGAACTATAGTCAAGAACATCCATAAGTAACTGATGATACATTCTTGACAAATGAAGGCGAGGAAGAAGTCGCTGTAAGGTGTTACATCGACACTATTTCCAAACCAATAAAGGCTATCCCAGATCGCATTCTGGATTTGTGTTTTGTCTTAATGGTGGCACTGTGAGCTTGAAAAAGTTCCAAGTATGAGCCAGTTATAGATTTCATTACAGAGGCCAAGTATATAGTTGCCTTAAATGTAGATTTAAAGGTCGTTTAGATCATCAAGTTAATTTATAAACTAGGAATGATTCCTAACTTTGCGAACTCCATTGATCTCGTTGTGATGATGATGGAGTAATTTCAAAAGCTAAGGAAACACGATCTCACCAGCAATTTGAACATATACTTAGGTGTTTCCATCTCATTCGATAAATGATCGATAGATGAGAGATGCGAAGATATGCATAATGACAACACTAAATAATCCGCTAGTAGAGTCTCTTGCTCGGTGGTAGCATGACACTCACACTAGATCATTGGGTGTTAGATTGATGCCCGATTGGCTCTAGTGCTAGTGGGAGATTGTTGGTGTAAGCCCTAGTGGCCAATCTATTTTGAATAGATCATCATTTGTATCATGAATTTAATCATATATTTGATATATGAATAAGGCATTCATTTATTATGTTATTAGTTTATAGCATAATAAAGTCCTTAGAATAGGCAGTTCATTCAATGAGATATTAAGTACGTGACTTAATCGTGAGACCTCATTGAATAATAGAACGCTATTCTTAAATATCCATAGTCGAGTATTATTGTTAATTAGGACGACAATAATACATAGAGACTACTGTGTGAGTAGACTGATGACCACATCTCACGGGTCATGGTTATGTGATATCAAGTCGGCACATGGGTATAAATATCAGGAGTAATATTTATACTAGATGACCCACTATGAAAATACTTCATAATAATTATGTAATGTTGCCTTAAAAACAGTTGTTCTTAAGCTTGTGCAAGTATAGTGTTGGTAGTTTGGCAAGTGTACCAAATCGCGACAAGTAATAATAGAGAGAGTAGAGTATCGTTCCCAACGAAGATTGTTGTCAAGTATCAACGTAGCTTAGGCAATAGCTATTTGAACGAATGAATATCATATTTGTAAAAGAGTTTTTATGAGTTTTTTATTACAAGTTGTCACAAGAATGAATGAATACAATGCAAGTAACAAATGAATTCAATATAGGTAAAGCGGTTAGGTATCAGAATCCTCCAAACTGTTCAGTCGATGTAACTTTGTTCAATCCAAATTCCAATTCATTCCATTCAATTGACATTTGAATCACTAACCTAGATTTTATCCCTAATTTCTTAGGTGATAATCCTTTTGTACCATTTAAGAAGCCTAATTCCTTAGGTCATTCAAGCATTAGCACAAACATTAAGCATGAGATTCATAAGAAGACATTGAAACATAGTTCTATTCCTAGAATCAACATTCCAATGGTAATCTACTTCAATTCCAATCCAACAACCAATTTTTCAATTATGAAATTGAATCTAACATCAATCCAAAGTTGATCAATCCAATGGAAGCATTAAGCATAGAAGAGATTACTCTAATTGAATGAAATAGAATTGAATTTAGAATCAAAAAACAATTACATCAAACTCCAAATTGAAATCATCCTAACCTAACCTAACCTAAATGATCTAGCAACTCATATTATAAAGGGAAGAGAAGAAGAAACTTGAGTGGATGTGAGTGGAGGAAGCCATGGAAGCTCCAAATCTTGTTCCCAAGCTTGAATCTCCAATGGATGCAGAGAGAATAAGGTGAACCAGGGTGAGAAAATGTGAAAAATGAGCAAAAGGTCAATTTCCAACAGCTGAAGCACGTATTTATAGGTTCTCTACTCGTAACCCAGCGCTGAGCTTCCTGATCTCAGCGCTGGGTGCTGGCCTCTGCACCAAAACGGTGCTTGCTGTCTTCATGGGCGCTGGACGCTGGAGTTGGGCGTTGGCCTCTGCCTTTCTGCCCATGCTGGGCGCTCACTGTACTGCTGCATCTTCTGTTTCTGTCCAGGCTGAGCGTCGGGTTCTCGAGCTGAGCGCTAGGACTTTAATCCTACATATTTTCAACATATTTTTTAGTATGTTTTCCATATAAAAGATTAAAACTCTAATCAAATGAATCCAAAATTTATTCATATCAAAGTATGTATTTTCCCATATCTTTTTCTATGATTTCTAAGATTATTTATAAACTCTTTCCTAATTACACTTCCAAACTAACATATTTTGCACATTCATCATATACATAAATGCCTCAAGTAATATAGAACTTTAGTTCAGATATCGTTCCCACCGGGATTATAATGATGCAATAAACTCCAATTCATATTATATGTTCTAGAAGTTAGGATTAGTAACCAAAAATTGTAGTGAGTGTGTAAGTAAAAGTAAATAAACTGAGATTTGAAAACTGAGAGATAAACAAGTTAACGGCTAAGGAGGGTTTGTTAAATCAGATTATAGAAATAGCTCTAGGTATGCTATAGCATAAATCCTGTTTAGCCTATATCATGCTCTGACTATGCTCTAGCATCTAGCTCCAGGAAATTAAAATTTGTTTTCCAACAATACAAGGTCAGGTTCATTAACTTTTTTCTATTCCTAGATTCAGAATAATTACACCACCCTCTTAATCAAGCACATTCCAGCTAGCTTAGGGACTTGAATAGCTATTCCTAGCCTATCCAACGTCAATTAATCTTCCAATTAATGACTTAACCCCTATCTTTTATCAAGTTCCACTTACTTAATTTTTCCAAATCAAGCAACCTAAATATTCAATCAAATTGATCACTCTTAATTAAACAACATTAAATGTGTGATAAAAGAAAATGCAAAACATAGTCATTACATAACTCAGCTAAACATTCATTATATTAGCATACCTAAAGCTTAAAAGTGTTTAGCTCATAATGAGCTTACCAAGAACAAAAATAAGAAATGAGCAAGAAACCATTACAATGGGTGGAGAAATGAAAAACGTAGCAGCAACAGCAGCTAGGGGAAGAAGGAAACCAGCGCAGCCTTCAAGAAAAGACAAGACAATGTGTAATAAAAACTCAAGTCTCTCTTTCACTAGGGTTTGCTAAATGCTTTTATAGTACACAAAACCCTATTCTCTTTCATTCCATTTTGGGCCAACTGATCCTAGGTGCGTGTGGGGCAGCTGATCCTAGGCGCGTGAGCTTCCTTAAAGATGACAGTGCCAGCGCCCTTGAGGAGAGAGGAAAGGTGTCATTGTCAGCTTTTATCCTTTAGTGCATAGCTACCAGAGATGATTCATGCTGCAACATCCATTAGCTTAATCCCCCGAGCTTCAGTCAAGCTCCAGCAAAGGTACTACATATGTAGACACGGAATTTTAAGACAATGATAGAGCAATCAAGAGCAAATGGCTGCTATTCACAAAAATCAACACAAATATTTACAAACTAACATTTTCTATCAAAAACAAGACACAAAACCTCAAAGATAGCAAAAATCCATAGTAAAAAGGAGCTAAATAACTCTACATTCAATGAGTTATCACACCCCCAAACTTGAACCATTGCTTGTCCTCAAGTAATGCAAAAGAAACACAAAAGAAAAATAGGAGAATTCTATTTAAAGAATGGTGTGCATGGATCACCCAGATTTTTCATTCTTGTTACAGCTCAGAAATCTACACTTGCTTTCCTAACCAAAATACTCTTTCTATCCCGCTCACAACAACAACTGCTACATACTGGTTCAAACAGATTAACACATGCTGCAGCATTTACCTCTCAGAACAGTTGGTTCTGCATCTCACCCTCTCATCAGAATTTCACCCTCACCACAAACATGCACCTCTGATATAGGCTTGATGAGATTCTATCACAATTAAAACAATCACATAATTACACACAACAATAGGTCTTTAGGGTTGTAATTGGGCTTAGGACAGGTGGGGTTGAAATATTTGGGAAAGTAGCTATTCTCAAGGTAGAACAAAAGGATGCTTTTCTATCTAGCTCAACTTCCTAATTGATCCCACAATCCTCATTTTTATGTTTTCTTGGATCCTTTCTTTCCATCACCAAGTCCACATTTTATTAATTTTTTGCTGCAAACAGAGAACAAACTTGGTATGATTTTCAGGCTTTACCATGTTCTCTGCTCAATAATTAATTTTTTTACATCAAAACGGCTTCACATAAGGAATGACAACTTCACATTATACACTTATGACTTCTTAATTCCTTTGTTGCCTATCCCTTTACCGTTTTATTTATAGCCTTGCTGCAGCATGCACATGTGTTGCAGCACACCACCCCCAAACTTAAGAAGATGCTTGTCCTCAAGATTCCCCCTTCCCCCCAAACTTATGTCAGAACTAGTTACAAAAGCATCCTGAAGATCTACCTTTCAGGTGAACTTTATTTTTCCAGTTCTAAGACTTGTAATGTGCTAGTTGTTTCAATAAATGGCTAAAGCTCAAAGGGGCTTACTAGGGGCAAGTACATTAAGTGGGTGGGCTTATTAAGGCTCTGGCTACTCATAAAACAAACAAGAAAATGCCTCAAGCATAAAGTGTGTGGAATCATGTGTGTTCAGATCATACAGAATCAAAGCAAACCTTACAGAAAATGCATGAGTGTGATGCATAGATATAAAATGTAATTTGACACTCAGGCTCACATTTATATGTTTCATGCTACAGTACATATGTTCTCTATCCTCAACAGTGGTGCAGCAGTGTTGGTGATCACATTCAAGTCATTGCATTAGATTATTCAGCAAGAGTTTCATTCCAAGCATTAAAAGTTAAACACAGCAAAAGAGGCCAGAGGCCTTTTCCAATTAATCATTAATCATTTGGAATCAAAATAGGGGGTGTGACTCATGCACAACCATTCATTAAGCAGGATTTAGAAACAATTATGGCCCTACAAACACACAAACATAACAGGTCCTAGTGACCTCTAAATTGCAGAAAGTAAAAGACTGAAACAATAAACTTGTAATGCGGTAGAAGGTTTAGTGCATCCTGATGTGGGATACTGTAGCAAACTGGAACATCCACTGTGGCTTTGTTTCAAGCTTGCGGTGCTCTGGTGCGCAAACTCTTCCTGGTGCCTCCACTTTTGGTGGGAGGCACCTTGCCTTGTGTTGCTCCAGTGACTTGCACTTCTTCTTCTTCATCGTTATCCTCTTCCTCTTTTTCTTCTTCTTCCTTTGCCTCAGCACTCTCTTCATTCTCTTCTTCAGCCTCAGCACTCTCTTGAGCTTCCTCTTCTTTTTCCTCCTATGCCTCAGCAGCTTCTTCTTTGTCAGATTCCTCTGATTCAGCAGCTTTAGCCTCTTCCTCCCTCAGTGCTGCAGCAAACTTCTCCTTTTTGATCTTAGCTACAGGAGTTGGCGCAACTAACTTTTATTTCTTGGAGAGAGGTGTTGTGTCTTCCTTAATCTCCTAATCTGCTGCAGCATAAGCAGCGACAATCTTTATCACTGGGCTTCCCTTCTCAGCTGCCGATTTGGTGCTTTTTGTGGCTTTTAAGGCTGGAGGGTTAGTCTCTATTGCAGCAGGAGTAGAGGGGGGCACTCTTTCAGGGGCTGCAGCACGAGGTCTTTTCAAACTCCCTTGGTCCTGTTGGGCTGTTTGAGATGCAGCTTTTTTCTTTTTGGCCTCAGGGGCCACATTTTCTTCTGGCTGCTTGGATGGGGAAGTACCCATCCAGTCTTCATCCGAGGTAGAGCTGTGGGCAGGGTTGATGTTGGCAGTCTTTTCAGGGTTCTCAGATACTGGGTCAGAAACAGATTTGTGTTATTGGGGGTGTTACAGGGACATCTTCTACAAAAGGGGGCAAAATTTCTTGGGGGGACTGGGGGATAGGAGTTTCAAGCTTCCAGCCGTTCAGGTTCATTGTCTGCTTCTCCCACTGGTACTTGCAAAAGCAGAATTCCCAGCAGGCTTGCTCCTTCTGCATATATTGCTGCAGCAAGGTGGTCAGTTGATCAACTTTATGCTCCAGCATCCCAAAGCGATCCTGCTGCTCTGGGGTGCTAGATCTGGGAGGTTTGCTTCCACTTGCACTGGCTTTTTCTGAGTTAGAGTACATCCTCAAGATGCAGTTTATATCAATTGAGCCCTTGTTTTGCTCCAGCCCTTCTCCAGGGTTGTACTCTATTCCTTGTTCCAGACACAGTTCAGTGATAAGACACAGGAGGGTCAGGTTGCCTTGCAGCTTCATGGCACGGGTAGAGATTTGGTTCTTGAGCAACTCTCCCACATTTATCTTCTTCTTATTCATGATATAGTGGAGCAGAACTAGGCGTTCTTTGTCCACTGTCTCCAGATGAGCAGAAGGGGAGATGGAGTATCTCAGGAAATGATACCAAACCTTGGCCAGAGGCTACAGCATGGATGTGGGTAACTTGAGACGGCCTTCAGCTTGTTGTATAAATTCTGCACCAGGGAGGTCCAGTTATGTCTTCATCTGCTGCAGCCTAGTTACTGTTACAGTTTTCAAGATCTGTTGGTACTCATTCTCCACCTCATCCAGCCCAAGATGTTGATTAATGGTTTTGGCTGAGAACGAGACCTTTCCTCCTCTGATCACCACAAAGGTTTGGGCAGCAGACGCAATGTTAGCGTAGAACTCCCTCACCAGTTGGGTATAGAACCCATCTTTATGCTCAGCAATGGTTTTCCACTGGTGTGCCTCTATTACCTCCACCAGCTCTGGCAACAGCCCCATGTTCACCCCCTTCCCATATTTGAACCTCTTTTCATGGTGAAGGTTACGACTGAGTATTTCTTTCTCATGTTTTTATTGTGCTTCCTCACCAATCCAAGTGGTTAGGGTTTCATTTGGAGTGTCAGAGGCAGGGGCAGTGTTTTTAACAGCTCTGTTTCACACGTCTTGATTTCTTGGCAGTCATTGTGGATTTGCGAGTTGGGTTAGTGAAGGAGATGAAGGGTTTGGATGTTAGGGTTACGGGTTGAGGAAGAAGAAGGAGACGTTGGGGGTGGTGTGCTGCAGAGTGTAAGTGGAAAGAGGGGTGAGTGGTCTATTTAATGTGTCAGGTGAGAGAAGGGTATTGGCTGCTGAGGGTGATAGACATGGGGAAAGAAGGGAATAAAGATAAGAGAGGGGGGAGATCGTGTGGTTGGGGGTTGAGTGTGGGAGAGTGTGGTTTCTCTCTCCACATCTTTTTTGTCATTTATTGAAATTCAAAAGTTCGAAAAACTGTCCACCTTTCTCCATTTTCCACAACAGACAAAAATCAAGCTGGCCCCCACTTTGTACCTTTGTCAGCAGATAGTCCCTATCCACAAGATTGCATTTTTCTGTTTCTGTCATCAGAGAGCATGCCATAGCATTGTTCCAGAGCAACTTAGCATTTTTCCTATGCAGCAGCCTGACTCACTTCTGCTTCCACTGATGCCTCATTATTCATTGCTTGGACTTATAGCACTTCACAACCAAATACTTCTTTATTAATGGACTGCCTCCCATGAGCGCTTGGCTTATAAGGTCCTCAACCAGACCATGATGCAGCATCATTTGTGTCATCAAGGGTGGTGGTGACCTTCATTCTATCCAAAGGCTCACCAAAATAGTGCTTGATTCTTTTCCCATTGACTTTGAATTCTCTGCCACTTTTAGCTTCCAACAGATCAACAGCTCCATGTGGATAGACTTTTACAATTTTGAATGGACAATACCACCTTGACTTTAACTTGCCATGGAAAAGCTTCATCCTAGAGTTAAACAATAGCACTTGCTCCCCTTCATGGAAAGATATGTGATGGATCTTCCTATCATGCCATGCTTTAGTTTTTTCCTTGTATGCTTCAACATTTTCATAAGAGAACAGTCTGTGTTCTTCCAGCTCATTGAGCTGCAGCATGCATGCTGCTCCAGC
Source organism: Sophora flavescens (assembly GCA_030762895.1). NCBI lineage: Eukaryota > Viridiplantae > Streptophyta > Magnoliopsida > Fabales > Fabaceae > Sophora > Sophora flavescens. The sequence goes on from CM061069.1 coordinate 61,459,517, forward strand.
GGAATGAAGATCAAAGTTCAGTTTCTTGATTGCCCAGAAAGCCTTGTGCAACAACTCCAGTGGCAAATGGCAAGCTTTTCCATACATCAATCTATATGGGGACATCCCTAAAGGAGTCTTGAATGCAGTTCTGTAAGCCCACAGAGCTTCATCCAGATGTGAGGACCAATCCTTCCTACTTGTGTTGACCATCTTTTCCAAGATTCTTTTGATTTCCCTGTTAGATATCTCAACTTGGCCATTAGTTTGTGGATGATAGGTTGTGACTACTTTATGCTTAACTCCATATTTTGCAAGTAGTTTGGAAAAACCTTGGTTCCAAAAATGGGTTCATTAATCACTAGTGATTGCTCTAGGGGTTCCAAATCTAGAAAAAATGTTTTTCTCTAAAAAATTTGTTACCACCCTAGCATCATTTTTGATTGTTGCCACAGCCTCCACCCATTTAGACACATAATTAACAGCTGCCAGAATGTAAAATTAGCCAAAGGATGGAGGAAATGGTCCCATAAAATCAATACCCCATACATCAAAAAGTTCAATTTCCAAAATGGTATTGAGGGGCATTTCATTTTTATTAGACAAACTCCCTACCCTTTGGCATCTATCACAGTGTTTAACAAATTCATGTGCATCTTTAAAGAGGGTAGGCCAGAATAAACCTGACTGGAGAACTTTGGTAACAGTTCTCATGCCATCAAAATGTCCACCATATGTTGCAGCATGGCACTGAGTCAGTATATGATGGAATTCTTCATCTGCAACACATCTTCTGTTCAGATGATCTGAGCACATCTTCTGTTTAGATTATCTGAGCACATCTTGTAGAGTTATGGTTCAGCCCAGACATATTTTTTGGCTTGATGGAAAAATCTCTTTTTTTGCTGAGAATTCATGTCTGGAGGAACCACACCACTAGCCAAAAAGTTGACCAGATCAGCATACCAGGGTGTTGTAACATCTTGCATTGCTAGCAGTTGTTCATCAGGGAAAGATTCATCAATGGCTATTCCCCTGGATGCTGCAACATCCTCTGGCAGTCTTGAGAGGTGATCAGCTACTTGATTCTCCATTCCCTTCTTATCTCTGATTTCCAGATCAAATTCTTGTAGCAGCAGCACCCACCTTATCAGCCTTGGTTTAGCATCCTTCTTGTCAATTAAGTATTTGATTGTTGAGTGGTCTGTGTAGACTACCACTTTTGTTCCAACAAGATAGAATCTAAACTTCTCAAAGGCAAATATCACAGCCAGCAACTCCTTTTCAGTGGTGGTATAATTGATCTGAGCATCAATTAGGGACTTGCTTGCATAATAGACAAGATGCAACACCTTGTTGTACCTCTGTCCCAAAATCGCTCCTACTACATAGTCACTAGCATCACACATAAGCTCAAAAGGTTTCTCCCAGTCAGGTGGAACAATGATGGGAGCAGTGATAAGAGTAGTCTTTAAGAGTTCAAAAGTCTTCATACATTCAACAGTAAATTCAAAAGCCCTATCATGCTCCAGCAACTGACACAATGGTTTAGAGATCTTAGAGAAGTCCTTAATGAACCTTCTGTAAAAACCAACATGACCTAGGAAGCTTCTAATTCCTTTTACGGATGTGGGAGGGGGCTGCTTTTCAATAACTTCAATCTTTGCCTTGTGCACTTCAATGCCATTTCTGGAGATTCTATGTCCCAGCACAATACCTTCAATGACCATGAAGTGACACTTCTCCCAATTCAGCACCAGATTTGTTTCTTCACATCTATCCAGAATCTGCTCTAGATTCATCAAATAAGTTTGGAAAGTTTCTCCAAACACTGAGAAGTCATCCATAAACACTTCCATTGATTTCTCAATCATATCAGAAAATATAGCCATCATACATCTCTGGAAGATTGCTGGAGCATTGCACAGGCAGCATGGCATTATTCTGAAATCAAAGGTGCCATAAGGACAAGTGAAAGTTGTCTTCTCCCGATCCTCTAGTGCTATAGCAATCTGGTTATACCCTGAGTATCCATCCAGAAAACAGTAATAATCCTTCCCAGCAAGTCTGTCCAACATTTGATCAATGAAAGGCAAGGGGAAATGATCTTTTCTTGTAGCTTTATTCAGCTTCCTGTAATCCATACAAATCCTCCAACCAGTCACAGTCCTTGTGGGAATGATTTCATTCTTTTATTGGTGATGACAGTCACACCTCCCTTCTTAGGCACACATTGGATTGGACTCACCCACACACTGTCTGAAATAGGATAGATAATCCCTGCATCCAGCCACTTAATGATCTCCTTTTTGACTACCTCCTTCATGATTGGATTCAATCTCTTCTGACTTTCAATGTTATTCTTTGAGCCTTCTTCCAAGAGAATTCTGTGCATGCATATTGATGGACTAATCCCTTTTATATCAGCAATCTACCAACCTATTGCCTTTTTATGTCTTTTAAAAGCTGTTAACAATTGTTCTTCTTGCAGACAGTTCGGTGAGGCAGAGATAATTATAGGTAAAGTATCATCATTACCAAGGTAATCATATTTCAAATGACTTGGCAATTTTTTCAGTTCAAGAGATGGAGGTTTCACAATATAAGGAATATTATCTTTGAAAGTATCATCAGTTACCTCCAATGATTCATATTTTCTAGTCCACACATGTTGAACAACCTTTCTGTCCAGGGACTTTTCAGAGTCTTCATCAGGGAAATTTTCATCTTCTACTGATGCTGCATAGTCTGTATGGCTCTTCAGGAACTGCTGTTGCACTAGTTCATCAAATGTCTCAATGCGGGAGCATTCTTCCATGTCTTCGTCAGGGTACTTTAGGGCATTGAAAACATTAAATGTAACCTGTTGATCATTAACCCTCATTGTGAGTTCTCCCTTTTGCACATCAATCGTGGTCTTCCCTGTTGCCAAGAATGGTTTCCCTAGGATGATGGGAACCTCTCTATTTGCTTCAAAGTCCAAGATGATGAAGTCCACAGGGAATACAAATTTGTCAACTTTGATCAATACATCTTCAATCTTCCCTTCCGGATAGGCAATGGATCTGTCAGTCAGTTGTAGTGTAACAGAAGTAGGCCTTGCTTCCCCAATTCCCAGCTTCTTGAAAATGGATATGGGCATGAGGTTGATGCGTGCTCCCAAGTCACATAGAGCTTTACCACAGTAAGTATCTCCAATGGAACAAGGTATGGTAAAACTTCCAGGATCTTTCATTTTCCTAGGCACTTTATTTTGCATCATCATACTGCATTCTTCAGTCATAGCTACAGTTTCAAATTCTCCTAATCTTCTCTTCTTAGTGAGCACATCTTTCATGAACTTTGTATAGTTTGGCATCTATTTCAAAGCTTCTACCAAGGGTATGTTGATATGAAGCTGCTTCAGTACATCCAGAAACTTGTTGAATTGTTTCTCTTGGTGTGCCTTCGTTAATCTCTGAGGAAAAGGTGGTGGGGGCCTTTGTGGAATCAGTTTGGGCATAGCAGGGGATGCTGCAGCGTTAGGCATCTTCTCAACAACTGCAGGTTGCTCTATTGCAGCATCTTCTTTAACTATTTCTTCCTCAGGTTTTGAGCCTTGCACCTTCTGTTTCTTCTTGGGTTCACACACTTCCACATCCTTACCACTCCTCAAGTGGATTACCTTGCACTGTTCTTTACCTCCTCCAGAACTTGAATTTTTAGGATCTTCATTTGATGCAGGTAATGTTCCAGTTTGCCTTGAGTTGATTGCATTGGCCAACTGTCCCACTTGAGTCTCCAAGTTCCTCATTCCAGCCTTAGTCTCTGTCATAAATGCCTTCAACACAGATTCTAGGGATGATTATGGAGCTTTCTGCTGAATTGGTGGTTGTTGCTGCCTAGGTTGTTGTTGCTACTGATAACCAGGGGGTGGATTCAATGTGTTGCTGAAATTGGAATACTTCAAATTAGGATGTTGTGATTGCTGCCATCCTGAGTTGCCATAGGAATTATTGCCTTTGTAATTGTTGTTTCCTACATAATTAATAGCAGTAGGATTTGCAGAGCAATTCTCAAATAAATGATCTCATCCACGATATACACATGATACAGCATCTACCTTGTAAATTTGCTCATTCACCATTTCTTCAATCATTATAGGTGGTTCCGGGGAATTTCCTTAATTTTCCATGGACAACCCCTTAACCATATTGGTTAAGGAGGTCATTTGAGCTGACAGTATTGCCACTTCACTCACTTCATATGCTTCTGCTGCAGCATTACCTTTTCCAGAAACTTGTCTTGCTGTTGGCCACTGATAACTGGTAGCTGCTATCCCTTCCATCAGAGCATGAGCCTCATAGTAAGACTTGGTGAGAAGACTGCCTCCAGCTGAGGCATCCGACATCATCCTTAAGCTGGGTGAAACACCATTATAGAAGTGCTCCATCTGAATACAGAATGGGATACCGTGGTGAGGGCACTTCTTAATCAATTGTTTGAATCTCTCCCAGGCCTCAAATAGTTGTTCATCATCATACTGCCTAAAAGAAGTGATGTCAGTTCTCATCTTTGCATTCATAGTTGGTGGAAAGAACTTGGTTAAGAACTTCTCAGCAAGCTTGTTCCAAGTATCAATTGAGTTTGCATCCAAGGAATTCAACCAGTTCTTAGCCTTGCATCCCAAAGAGAATGGGAACAATCTCAGTCTGAATGCATCATCACTAACTCTTGGAATTTTGAAATTGCTTGCTACATCCAAAAATTGCTTCAGATACAAGTGAGGATCTTCTGTTGAAGCACCATTAAATTGTCCAATTGTTTGTAACAATTGGAGCATCACTAGCTTGAAGTCAAACTGAGGTGCCGTGATGGGAGTCCTCACCATTCCAGTATTCATAGATTCAGGGTCAAACACAGCATAACCCTTAATAGCACAATTTTTATCATTGGCCATAGCCATGCTGTCTTGTGGCACTTCTTCAGCCATTTCTGAAACAGCAGGGGACAATGCTTCAACAGAATCTGGTGTGGAGTTGGTTGGAGTGTTCAGAACCAACTCGGGTAAAGGCTGAGATGATTGACCTCTTCTGAGCCTTCTGAATGTTCTTTCCATCTCTGGATCAAATATGTATTTAGGTGACAAGAACCTGTACATACAGTTTCAATACCATGTGCTACAGCAAAGCACTAAGACTGTCAGTACCTCTAACTACAGAACTAATAATCTAGAAATAGAATTTTAACACCATTAACAATCCTCGACAATGGTGCCAAAAACTTGTTGCCTTAAAAACAGTTGTTCTTAAGGTTGTGCAAATATACACAAATGCCTCAAGTAGTATAGAACTTTAGTTCAGATATCGTTCCCACAGGGATTACAATGATGCAATAAACTCCAATTCAGATTATATGTTCTAGAAGTTAGGATTAGTAACCAAAAATTGTAGTGTGTGTGCAAGTAAAAGTAAATAAACTGATATTTGAAAACTGAGAGATAAACAAGTTAACAGATAAGGAGGGTTTGTTAAATCAGATTATAGAAATAGCTCTAGGTATGCTGTAGCATAAATCATGTTTAGCCTATATCATGCTCTGACTATGCTCTAGCATCTAGCTCCAGGAAATTAAAGTTTGTTTTCCAACATACAGGGTCAGGTTCATTAACTTTGTTCTATTCCTAGATTCTGATTAATTACATCACCCTCTTAATCAATCACATACCAGCTAACTTAGGGACTTGAATAGCTATTCCTAGCCTATCCAACATCAACTAATCTTCCCATTAATGACTTAACCCCTATCTTTTATCAACTTCCACTTACTTAATTTTTCCAAATCAAGCAAGCTAAATATTCAATCAAGTTGATCACTCTTAATTAAACAACATTAAATGCATGATAAAATAAAATGCATAACATAGTCATTACATAACTCAGCTAAACATTCATTATATTAGCATACCTAAAGCTTAAAAGTGTTTATCTCATAATGATCTTACAAAGAACAAAAATAAGAAATGAGCAAGAAACCATTACAATGGGTGGAGAAATGAAAAATGTAGCAGCAGCAGCAAGGTGAAGAAGGAAACCAGCGCAGCCCTCAAGAAAGGACAAGACAATGTGTAATAAAAATTCAAGTCTCTCTTTCACTAGGGTTTGCTAAATGTTTTTATGGTAAAAAAAACCCTACTCTTTCATTCCATTTTGGACCAACAACCAAAAGTATTAATAAAATAACCCAAGCCCAATTCCTAAAAACGTGGGGCAGTTGATCCTAGGCGCGTGTGCTTCCTTAAAGATGACAGTGCCAGCGCCCTTGAGGAGAGAGGAAAGGTGTCCTTGTCAGCTTTTGTCATTTAGTGCATAGCTTCCGGAGATGATTCATGCTACAACATCCACTAACTTATTCCCCTGAGCTTTAGCCATGCTCCAGCAAAGGTACTGCATATGCAGAAACAGAATTTTAAGACAATGATAGAGAAATCACGAGCAAATGGCTGCTATTCACAAAACTCAACACAAATATTTACAAACTAACATTTTCTATCAAAAACAAGACACAAAACCTCAAAGATAGCAAAAATCCATAGTAAAAAGGAGCTAAATAACTCTTCATTCAAAGAGTTAACATGTAAGTGTCATAAGTATTCTCGTGGCGACCATAGTAACGTAGTCCTTCGACTTGAAGTCACTACGATTCCTACAAGAGGAGTTGTAGCCTTTAATGCTATCAAACGTCACGTGTAACAGGGTGATCATAAAGGTAGTTATTGGGCCCGCAATAAATCTTGTGGAGGAGTGTAAGTGATCTAGACAGGATTCGTCCCTCCTACATAACAGGGGTAATGTCTTGGGCCCCTCGATAGAGTGAGATGTGAAATATACGTGGCCTCACGGAAGTGGACCGATATGTGATATTGGGCCCATTTGTGATTACACGTCTACTTGGGGATCGAGGAATAAATAATTGAACATAACAAGGATGACACTCTTATGCCTTGTGTTCAATTAAGACATATGGATGAATGGATATTTACTACACGGTAAATTTTGGTCGCGGTAAGGTTAAAATCGGATCACCGATACTCTCGCTAAGTGGGTAGTAATGATGCATTGCTAGATGCCGCTCATTATTTATAATATTTAATATTATAATTAATATTTGATATTATTATAATATTTAATATTATTACCAACTTAGTGGGAGCCTATAGGATCACACGCATAGAGCAAATGCGAAGCAGTTATTTTAATTAAATATGATTTAATTAATATAAGGGCAATTGGGCTTGTAGTGTGCAAAGCCCAACAGGGTAAGCAGTTAGGTTAAAAGGAGCTGCTAACTTACAAATAGAAGTGCTCTCCCCTCTAACCTTGTCTTGCTAACCGTGCCTCCCATTGTCGTCAGCTAGCATAAGACGCATAGCTCCGACGCCCATTTGCTTGCGTGGACTGAGTAGAGGTGCTACCCCTTCGTGGCACTGGTGATCAAGAAATTAAAAGCACACTTCAAGAGGTAAACGCTAAAGTCCTATGTGATTCATGTTTGTAATGCGTGATCCATTGATAAGGTTTTCTTCCGCCTTGAGATTTGATTTTAGAAGAGGATAATCTCATCAAAACCCAACACCTCCAGTGTTATGTTGTCTAGGTCTTGTTTGATATATATGTTGCTGACGACTATCTGTCTGCCGGTTGACAACATGTGCAGCACTCCTGCGCACACTGTTAGACCCGGTATGACTACTCGGGTGCGAAAACTTACCTTGACTATAACCATCACGAGACTTGGTTCTGTCTTGTGGGTGATATGATGGCGTTCTCTGCCCCCTAGCTTTCTTGGCAGCAGTGTCATCGTAAAAGTCTTCACATCTTGGACCGACTTTTAATATGCCACCAGATTTTTTCCATGTCATGAAATCGACAAGCGGTTCTCCTGGCTTTGGATAGACCTCAAAGGAATCCTTCAAGTCCATCTGGATATTCTGCCCAGCCCTAATATTGACCATGCCTATTCCCATAGGGACTTGGCGGTCAGCTTTATTAACTTCAGGACCAAATGGTTGTGTCAATCTTCGTGTCTGGTTTCTTGTCTGAAAATTTCAGTCTCCCTTCTACTAAACCTTTCTGAATGATGTCCCTGAAATGCATACAGTCGTTAGTTACATGACCAAAAGTATTATAAAATTTACAGTACTTCCGATCCTTTATTTCATGGGCTTTCAACAGCCTATGATCATCTGACAACTTTAACTGCTCATCCTTAAGCAATATGTCAAATATTTGGTCGGCTTTGGTCATGTCAAACGTATACACTTTCTTATTGACAAAAGGAATCCTCTCTCTGGCCCTTGCGGGCCTCAAGGCTTGGCATGTATAGGGTGGACCGTTTTTCAATTCGACATAATCTACCTCATATTCCTCATAATCACTATCTTCTTCGTCGGAACCATCGTATCCGACAAAATTAATCTTTTCCCTTTTGAGGAATTTTTTTGCTTGAAACCCTTTTCGGCTTTCAACTGCTCAATTTGTCGAACTTTGTCACCCAACTGTGAGATCAATTAGATGTTGGTTGACCAATTTCTTTCAAGTATAATAATCTACACCTCCGGTAGCAATCTTCACTATTTCTGCCTCAAGGATGGGGGTTAAGCAACGACTCCTCATTTGACGAAATCGGTCAAGGTAATTGTCGACAGACTCATTATTTATTCTCTTAATGCCAAATAAATCTATCAACACAACCTTTAAGTCACCCCTAAAGAATTGATCATGAAAACTCCTCTCTAATTGATTCTAGGAATGTATAGAATTAGGTCTCAAGGTTGAAAACCAAGAAAAAGCATTTTTCGTCAAGGAACTTGGGAAGAATCTCATCTTGAGGCCTTCTTCTAATGCCAAATATCCTATTTTGATAGCGTATCGAGCAATGTGTTTGACCGTCGACTCACTGCTTTCTCCTGAAAATTTTGACAACTTTGGCATTTTCACGCCTCTATGCATTTTTGCTTGTTGTACCCAATCTGGGAACGCAGAAGCGAAGTATGGCTGATTGGCATAGCCAATGTTGAAGCCAAACCGATTCAATGCTTGCTCTACTACTTGGTTGACATTCTGGTTTAGAATATTTTGACGAAGCGCTCCAAGAGCAACCTGGTTTATGGCAAAGTCTTCGTCCTCCCCTGGCTGCAAGACATGTACATTCCCATATCTCAAAAGGACTCGATGATGGGGCTGTGGCCGCTCGTCATCTTGTTCTGGTCCATCAAGTGGGATAACTTGTGGTCATTCAACATGTGGTTGGTTATTTTGACCCCGGTTGACATTTCTATTCGCATTCCTATTGGTATTTTGATTATCTTCTAGGGCTAACACGTCCAAGGCTCTATTTAACTTACGTATCTCATTTGCCAATGTGAAACATGCATTATTTGTGTTTTCTATTAATGGCATAATCATTGTACCCATTTGTTGAGTAAATGTATTCACCATGACAAAGTTACTGGAATCTATTTGTTGTCGAACATTGGTCAATGTAGCCTCCGACAGACCAACAATGTTTTGCGGGGGTGGCTATCTAAATGTGGATACTTGTGGCCTCACTATTGGATGCTCCTATCGAGTATGGGTCACAACCATTGACCCTGTTATCCCATTCCCTTGACTGGGGATTTGTCCCCCAGTCGACGGTCCTACCTGTCCAGATGTATGGGCGGTCATCGTTACTCCATTTGGATATGGTATGTATGGAAATGTGGTATTTGGGTTGACAGTCGTTGAACCATAAGGCATTCCACACTACAAAAAAAAGGGTGTTTAGCGACCGAAGAAATCGGTCGCTATTCATCAAAATTCGGTCGCTAAATAGGTTAACGACCGAATTAGCAACCGAATTATGACGGTTGCTAAAACCCTGGTCGCTAAATCATTTAGCGACCGAATTTGTAATCGGTCGCTATTAGCGACCGAATAATTCGGTTGCTAATTTATAAAAATGGGTCACTAAATTGGTCTCCTAAAACCAGCTATGTGCCCAAATTTAGCGACCGAAAATTCGGTCGCTAAATTGGCCACCAAATTAAAAAAAATCAGTCACTAAATGTGTCCCCAAAACTTGTTCTAGGGACCAATTTAGTGACCGATTTCTTTAAAAAACATATAACAAACCAAATATAATTTTTTTTATATGCTAAAGTGTATTGAAAGAGTATAATGGGTACTCTAAACTCATAAACAAAAGAACCAAATACATGAGGGATAAGGTAGAGATTCAACCAAAGTCGGAGAAGACAATAATGGTTGATATACTAACTAATCGTCGACCAAAAAGAATTCCTCAGCACCTAATATCTAAAACCAATCCACCACCCAGCTATTGGCAATTTAGTGCCTAAAAGCTTATTAAGGATAATTGCAGCAAAAGAGAAAAAGCCCTTTGAACCTTTACATCCAGCAAAACACCAAATTATGGGATCTTTGTGGAGTTCACCAAGGAACCGTTTGAATCCAACTTTTAGACCTTTGTGGAGTTCATCGCCTCCATTGTCCCTTAAAAAGTAATTGTCTTCCCAACTCTGCATAAGAATATAATGAGACAAAAATATAATGCTTCCCTTATACAAGAATATAATGAAACACAGATGATTGAATGAAAAATTGGATATAAAATATATCCACAAATTCGCAATCTTCAAAATCTTCAACAACCTTGTAGGCTATAATCCTTTTCTATCAAGTTGTCTTATCAATAAGAGAAAGAGAAAGCATATCATACAAAGTCTAAAAGAAATGGGTAGGATTCATTTCTTCCCTTTTCTTTACATTTCATTCTTTCTAAAAGTTTCCACACAAAGTCTAAGAGATATGCTTTGTGGACTTGCTCACGTGAAGAGATGTTCTTGTTGACATGTTCGCTAGAAACCAAACCACAAAAATTACCCAGAAATACATCATACCCTGCGAATAAGAAAATAATATACATGATATAATTCCAAAAAATGATGTTCCCTAAAGCACAAATATTATCTTGACAAACATTACAAACCTTGATCATACGCTTCAAAAGCTGGAGAAACAACAACACCATTAGATACCCAACTGAATCCAATTCATTTTAATTTCTGCATTTCACACATAGCAATCACACTATATGATATTTCAATGCAAACTCAAACTCAACCAATATTATTCAATTGTTACATTTCTTGAAACCACATATAACCAAAAGTTCAAAGATACTTGCATGCTTATACCCATTAACAAGAGTTCAACCATTTTTATCATACAAAAATATAAAATCAACATGCTGGAGTTCAAAACCAATTTACATCTCATACAACAAATAAAATTCAATAACACATTGAGCAATTGATTCAAGCATTTTCTCAAACAGATTATGTTCAATCTAACAAGTTGATTCACATAGAACTAGAATTCATAGGACAATAAAACCAGTTTCACAGTCCCAATTTCATAAAGCAAGCTTTAATTTTAAGATTAAAATCTTAAATCAAAGGGTTAGGGTTAGGGTTTCAAAATCAATTTGGGGGTTTTGAATCTGAGACACAAGAGAGGGTTTTGACTCACCCAAGGAAGAAGAAGAAGTTGGGGTGGTGTTGTGGGGCTCATCGCGGCGGCGGACGGCGGCGGCACGACGTCCAGCAGCGGTGACAGTGTTCCTGTAACACCCATGTACTCAAAACTTGAAGGTAAGTCTAGGAGATGAAGGAAGGAACTTAAACTAACAAAGAGAGGTGAGAAACCACCAGGATGGAAATCAAACCACCTTACCGTGGCGGAGGACGGCGCAACAGCAGCTGTGCGTGCCAGGAGGGCGGTGGCTAGTCGTGGGTCATTTTCCCTCGCTGTGCGGTGGCCGAACGGCGGCCTCAGGGCGGTGGTCGCGCGACTGAGAAAAAGGAAGGAAGAAGGTAGAAGATGAAGTTGGGGAGAAGGAAGAAGAAGTGTGGAATAAGAAGGAAAAAGGAGCAGAGAAAGAGAAGAGAAAGTGAGGGAGAGGGCGTCGAGACCAAAATATTAGTTTTAGGGATTTTAGTTTTAGCGACCGAATTATTCGGTCGCTAAATCGGTCGCTAAAATGGTTAATTTGAAATTTGAATTCATAATTTTAGCGACCGAATTATTCGGTCGCTAAATCGGTCGCTAAAACGCTCTATTTTAATTTTTTACGCGTCGTTTAGCGACCGATTTAATATCGGTCGCAAAAGATAACTTAATTTTAACCGTTGCATTTAACTCGGTCGTCATTTCGGTCGCTAAAAAATAATAAATTTATGACTTTTACTTTCCTTTATTTTGCGACCGAAATAGAGACCGGTAACTCTGCTACGCTCGATTTCGGTCGCTATTTCTGTCGCAATATCAACTCTAATCAGTGTTTGATTTAGATCCTACAATCGGTCGCCATTTCGGTCGCAAACAGCAACCAACAAATTCGGTCGCTATTTTCGGTCGCTAAATAACCTTTTTTTTGTAGTGCCATACAAAGGTTGTTGCAGAGGTTGTGCAGTCCCTCTTGGGCTTGAATTTACAACACTTCATGGAGACAATCCAATACTTGACGGGTTTATTTGCTGTATAACTGGGGAAGTTGGCGACTAGAGTGTTCCTTGGACAACTTTGTCAAATCTATTAACAACTTGAGTGTAAGAAATGCCTCTTCCCGCGGTTAAACTATTAGTGCTATTATTTCCTGCATTAGTAGCATTAACTACAGTTGCAGGAATATTGTCAACTGGTGCAACAACGGTTACGGGGTTAGCATCCAACGTTGACACAACAGTGTTAGTGCTTACTACGCCTCCATTACTTGCACTACTCATATTCAAAGTTTTGGGAAATAGATGATGTTTGAATCACTCTCCCACTCCTTAAACGCATACAATAAATTTGTATGTCAGAGTTCGTGACATTGTACGAGTTACTCTAAACTCGTCCCACCGGGCGTGCCAATTTGTTAACGTGGTTTTTTGGTTCTTGGCCAAAATTCCTTCGTGACAAATAATTGAAGATCAAACGAGTGTGGGACCTATGAGTTATGCGGTAATCTCGTCGGAAATATGCTATTTGATGATAATGTCTGCCAAGTACACGGTTGACAACTTAGTCAAATTTGGTAATATACTGGCAAAGACTAATAGTCTGGATTTGACAAGTGAGAAAATTGACAATGCACATTGACAGGTAATTAATTGGATATGAATATTAGACAGATAATGTTATCTAACTTTAAAATAAGAAACATATGATTATATGTAGAAAGTATAGTTATTCAGTGATGATGATAAAAACAGTTTCTGGAATTGAAATAATTGACTATGAAATACTTGACAAGAAGTAGAATTTAGACTTTAAAAGTAAGAACAATGTAAAAAGTGGTTATTTATTAAAGAAATACTTTCTGGAACATTAACTAGAGAACGAGTGAAAAATGTGTCAGATTCAATGACCTAGAGATTTTGATATATGACAAATACAACTTAATGTGTATGCAATTGTTTTAGTGTCAAATTGTAAAGATAGGTATCAAGCAGTAATCAACAAGTTCAGTGAGCAATCAAAGGAGAATATTCAAGGAAGAACTTGGAGGAATCAAAAGAGCAAAGATGAAGATCAAGGAATTATCAAGACAAGAGCTTAAAGGAGAAATTATTTTTAAGTCTTAGATGATTTGTAAGAGATGAAATCTCTTATTCACAAAAAGCTCAATTAAAAAGATGCATGAAGAAAATCTATTTTCATAACCTGCATTAAAAGGAATTATTTTTCGTTAATGAAAATGATTTTTTAGAAATAAGATTTTTTTTTTGAATCCAAAGCGCCCGTCCAACACAAGTGACACAAGCGCTCGTCCAACACTGAAGTAATACAAGCGCTTGTCCAACAAGTGATTGAAGCGCTCGTCCAACAAATGACAGAAGCACTCGTCCAACAAGTGACAGAAGCGCTCGTCCACTGTAGTGACAGAAGCGCTCGTCCACTAAGGTGACAGAAGCGCTCGTCCACAAAAATCTTTGGACTTGCTAAATTCTTAATGAGAAGCTCCGTCCAATGACATGGCATATGGAGCTCGTCTACCATATGGAGCTCGTCTACTAAATGGAGCTCGTCTACTAGTTGTGGCACGTCCAATTACTTTGAGTTTTAGTACTCCCGTCTGCTGACGTGGCATATGGAGCTCGTCTGCTAGCCCATCCGAATGTAAAATCTTAATGGCTAGATGGACGTGGTTACTCTCAAGATGGACACGAATTCTATAAGAACTATCAAAATCTTATTTCAAGAACCAGAATCAAGAAAACAGATTCTGTTAAATCAGATCCAAATCTGTTTTGATTGATCCCAACGGGCAACGAATATAACTTGTTTTCTATATAAAGAGGGATCAAATGAACAACATATACGAATAACATCTATCATAACATATCACAGTCTTAAGAAATCATTTTGAGAAATCAATTGTGAAAATCATTCATCATCTTTCTTGAGCTTACTGTGAAAAGAGTGTTTCAATACTCATAAGTGCTTCAATTTGTTTATCTGACTATTGAGAGTTAGGAATCAACTTTTGTTTTATATTTCAATTGTAAAGAGAGAGGGAGTCTCTCTGAGTGATTAGGCTGAGGTATCCCTAAGGTTGAACATTGAGGCTCTTCACAAGAGTGTGGTATCTCGAGGTGAAGGAGTGCTCTGTGGTGTAAAGGTTTTTCAAGCTACCTGGCAAAGCTTGTGTGTTAGTGTGTGAAAACCCACGGGTGGAGTGGGGATTGGATGTAGGTCATAGTGGTGGTGACTGAACCAGGATAAATCTGGTTGTGTGGTATCCCTAAACTGAAACTCCTTTACTTTCTGTTTATGATCAAGAACCTGTGATTTTGATGTTTAAAGTTCAATATAATTTCTGTTCTTGATCTGTATAAACTGTATTCAAAATTGAGTTGATAAAAACAATTCTTGATTACTGAAACTGAACTATACTGAAACTTGCAAAACTTGTTCTTAATCTTTAAAGGATTAATCAGTTTCTGTATTTTGTTATTACTGATTTATTGAACCTGAATCTATTCTGAATTAATTCTTAATTAATCTTTCTTTTCCTCATCACCCTCAATTCAAGATTTTATATAAACCCTTCATTGATCGTGTAAAAGATCCTGAGGCTACAAATCCGTAACTCTGATTTGAAAAGTTTTTAAGAGGGAAATATTTTTAAGAGAACTCAATTCACCCCACCCCGAGTCGTTGAAGCCAAAACAACAAAATGTTGGTTTGGATGAAAAGATACTAAACAAGAAACTACTTAAAAATGCTAAAGTAAAGGGAAACTTGATTAAACAAATACCAAATGCATAATAGTAATGATTATAGTAAAGGAAAACTGGATTAAACAAGTATTAATTTGTAGAAAAATAATGAAGTTTAAAGAAATAACTTGAAGATGATTATAAACAAACTGGAAAAAGCATGAAGAACTATTGAAGAAATATTAAAAGTTAATAAAAATTAACAAAAAAATAAGATGAATCCGCCATCACAATATTGATGGTAATAAAATAAAGAAGTGTAAGAACACTATGAATCTGAGATGAACATTAAAGGAAAGAAATAGAATTGAATAAAGAAATTGTATTGAATAATGAATATCTGAAATGGGTGGAAGGAGTACTTGAGTTAATCCGTCAGTCTGCTGTGTGATCGAGACGTGTAGGATGTTTCAAGTTCCAACCCCATTGACATTGTGCTTACTAGTATTTATAGGCAAATAAAGTAACTACCTATTACTAACTTCCTATCTTAATGACTGCCACGTATCTTGGCAGTTTTCTATACTTCAAATTTAAACTGCTTGTCAAACAACTCTGAAAATTGCTCAATTTCTTGAACCGCTCTGTAACCCCCCCACCCCCCCGTGGGTATTACCTCCTAATCACATGTAGAAATAAATTAACATAAAGTTTACTGGTTGCTTTCGGAAAAACTTGTATTATTCTCATAAGTCTTAAAATATGGGGGTAAAGTTTTTCTTTTCTAGGATTCACCTCAGAAAGAAATGATTCACACATCACTTAAAATGAAATCACATTGTATTTACTAACACACGGAGACTAAGTTTATTTATAAATCATAGCACCTCAGCATATACATTTCATGAACTGCCTGTATCGACTTCTTTAAAACGTACACAACCTAAAGGAAACATCCTAAGCTGGTTGTTCTAATAGACACCTGTTGGAAAGAACTCAATAGTTCTTACCATTAGAATAATCACTCACCTCTTCAAATATCGGGATTAATATCCCCAAGTGAGGTCAGGAGCTTCTCGGCACTGCCTGTCCTAGTGTACCAGGGTACAACAGCAAATAACCAGGAAAGCCTGATATATTGTAAGGGTGAGATACCAATATATGGATGAATTATGACGACCACATGCACAAACACAGAGCAACAGATACAGTTAAATATTCATACTCAACATATAAATTCTCACAAATAATCATATGAATCAACAATTGTCGTCGTTTTTGAAAACATGGCACTTCTATATTTCAACATACTGTCCTAGTCTCCGGAGATCCCAACTCCATGCAATTTTTGAAAACAGTGAGCTGATCAGACTCAATTACCACACAGGTTCAAATTGCCACACAGGCTCAAACTGCCACACAGGCTCAAATTTGCCACACAGGCTCAAATTGCCACACAAGCTTAAATTCTCGAATACCTCGTGCACCAAGATATACATAATAACTCCGTCTCGGATACCTCGTTTATCAAGATATCCGGAATAATCAGGCACATCTGCCAAAAACAATGCATGTAAAACCTTTTATTTTTGCAAATTTTCTTTGTGCTTCATTCTTTCCTCGCCGAGGCCCAAGGCTCACGACCTCTCGTGAATTTTAAGTGTCTCAAAACTTTTATTCTTGACACAGCACATTAAAGTCCGAGTGTCCAATCACAACAGTCCTAGACCCGTGCACTAGTCTAGAACTTTGTGGTAGTAGGAAAACAGTCTTTACCCTTTTTACTCCAATTTCCACGTCTATCACAACATTTGTAGGACACACAGTCCAAAACAACGCATATAGGACACACAGTCCACAGCAAAGTGTATAGGACACACAGTCCATAACAACGTGTATAGGACACATAATCCGAAACAACGTATATAGGACACACAGTCCACAACATCATATATAGGACACATAATCCACAATGTTGTGATACGGATCATGGATCCACGTGCTATAACTCTAGTATCCCGACGTCTCGGTTACTAGGTTCACTTTTCAACATTACTTTTCGTTCAGTGAAAAACAGATAGAAAATCCAAACTTTCGTAACTTATACAAGTTACCGGATATTTTTACTTGAATAGATTCTTTTAAATGCAACTTTTCTTTCGAAATCCTTTTGTTTAAAACTTTAACTTTTGGAAATTCCACTCTATTTCCATAAAACCATTTTATTTTCAATTCTTCTTTTTCCTAAAACATTTGAAAATCTCCAAATAAATTCCTTTCAAGTTCCAAACTAACTTTTAATTTTCTTCAAAACATTTTTCAAGGAAATTAATTGTCCTTTTTGTATAAAACCACTCAAATTTTTCCAATTTGAGTTTTCAAAATGTTTTACTCTCTAAAATTTTCAACAAATCATTAAGATTATTTAACTTCCCCTTTTTATCAAAACCTTGTTAAACCGAAACCTTTATTTATAATTTTCTTTGTAAATATTTTCTTCGAGCTTTTATCCTTATTATTTGAGCTCTAACCATTGGTTAGGCTTCCATGCAACAACAACAATACATACACAATCGTTCCAACATATATAAGCAACATTCATATATTCATGAAAGATTAACTAAGCATAAGAGCATGTTTATTAGTCAAATATACCAACCAAGCAACTAGATCTCCAGATCATTCTAAAACAGCCACAACAACAACATCATCAAGAAACATATAATTATCAGGTCAAGCAACAACTTAAGCCAACAATCAAAACTCAGCAAAACACACATAAAATCAATCACAAACAATATGTAGTTATCATAAAGAGCATCCCTCAGGCAGTCTCCCCTTACCAGATTCGACAGATAGACAAGATCTTTGTTTCCACGTTGCCCAGAGCGAACTTCCTTTTTTTTTTTTTGCCCACCACGTGCCACAAAACTACGAATTAAGCGAATGACTTAAATTAAAACAAGAAAATAATCTTATCTTTATAAGTGTAGGTTTTGGCCATGGCTAAAAATAATGATGCTAGAGATGGTCCAATCTTTTACAATTTCTTGGATTACATTTTGTCCAAGACTTACTTACATATATATATATATATATATACACACACTTTAATCCCATATTTTTATATCTTTATATTAACACTTGTTTATAGTCCATTTTATACCAAAGTATTTACTTGACCATGTTAAAAGATATTATTTTCAAAATCATATTTTTCACTCAAAATTATGATGAACTTTTTTATAAAAGTAATTTCAGAACAGCAGTGGGTTTAAAATATGAATGACCACTCAAATGACCCTTAAAATTCTTGAAATTTTAATTGAAGGTACTCAACTCACATATAAACACATTGCAGTTGGTTCCATGTCAAAATTCGAAGGCATTAATTTATTAAAAATCCCACACTGCCTCTGTTTGTACAGGATTCTCCAGAAATCTGAGTTCACCAACATGCAACTTTATGAAATTGTTTCTCCTTATATACACATGGAAAAATCTCAAATCTTCAACCAAACTTTAGTTATACTTTAGTATTAACCCAGAAAATTTTATAAAAGTTTTTAACCTTCAAGATCATACTCAAAATCATCATGCAACCCATGATGTTTATAATTTCGCAGGCAGAAGTTTGTTCTACTTTAACAGGTGTTTTAACGTAGTAAATCTTATTCAAATTGTAACACCCTGTTTTTACTGTTTTTTATTATCGGTAGAATTTTTAATTCTCTATATTTTATCTGAGATCTAGAAAAATATTTTTGATAAAATAAAATCATAATTTTACTCTACCTTATGGTAGAAGGTTACGGTAAAAATTTAGGTTTAAAATTCAGACGAAACCTGGTCTGCGTTTTAACTGCTAGTAAGATTTTACTGATCAGAAAATCTAATTTTGACTCATGAATGAAATGGTTAGATTTTATATTCTGTTTCCAATGATATGGGGTATTTTGAAAATTTTCAAAATAAATAAGTCATTATGTTTTGTTTGGGCACAAAACCTAAATTGGGTAACCGATAGAGTCAGGAACGGAGCTGCAGAGATAAGCCGGGTGGATAAGGATGATGAGTCATCTTGTCACCTAAGGCAGTGAGTCACAGGGGTGAGTCATCGAACATTTGTGGTGCATTTATGACGATTCCTAAATATCTAGATATTTTGTGCGCGAAAAGACCAAAATGTCCCTAGTGTTCTATCAATTCTCAAGTGTGCCATAAGCTTTTTGTGGTCACAATTCAACCACATATCCTTCAATCCTAGACACTCAATTGTCATGATGACTTTTGAGTGGAAATGACCATAATACCCTTGGTTTTAAAGGAAATTCCAAGTCTGTCCCTATGCGCTTTTACCATTTTGTCCCCAAGACAATTTTGAAGGACAAAAATACCTTGTCACTCCCTTAATTTCGTGGAGCCCCTCCCCCTCATGCTTAGTCATTTTTATGACAAAACTCCATCTTCTTCATCACTTTCTCTCATTTTCTCAAGAACACAAAGAGAATTAAGACAAACTCTCCTTACTCGTCCGAAACTGTACCGGAATTCTGACCCTTTTCAGTTCTGAAACTCGGAACACTTTTATACATTAAAGTTATTCCTATTCCTCTCTTATTTCCAATGAGATAAAGATCATAAAAAACGGATAAGTAGATTGGGAGATATGCCCAAATTACTGAAACAGCTCTTCATCTTCCTCACTTTTCTCTCATTTTGAAGAACTTGATCATATTCATCACTTATTCATCAAAAAGAGGTATAATCTTTCTCTCCATGATCAATCATGACTTCTCCTTCAATTATTTTAGTTGTTTAAGTCATGAATCATGATTTTCCATCTTCATGAAGCTTTCTTCAAAAATCTCTAGAAAATTGTCGAAAAATCCATTTGACTTGAAACACATTTCTATGATCTTCATACGACTTCTATATTCATCATCCAAAATCTTGAAAAATTTAGAGATCCCTAGCTATGCCATTTTGAGTTGGCCGAATATATGCTCAAATGGGTTTAGGTGATTTTCTTCAATCTCTAACTTGATTTCTTGGTTGTTGTTCATGGCTAGGTTTTGTGGGTTCAAAACCTTATGATTTAGGTGAACAAAATCCTTCTCCTACTTGAGTTTCAAGTGATCTACAAGAGATAAGGGGAGAGATTACTACTATCCTACCTTAATGTAGATATGTAAGTGGTTTAAAGTATTTTAGTGTTGTCTTATAAATCTTAAGAGTGAAGATTATATATTATTGTGTATGGTTGTGTGATCCTCCTGGAGGAATTGATTTGATGCTTGTGATTGTGGTATGATATACCATATGTTTGTTTTGGTTCCAATGATCATAAGTTGGAACCTTGATTGTTGTTTGTTTGGCTTGAAATAAAAGAAATTGCCAAATATGCTTATAGGAAGGCCATTCGGTCATAGCTGTATGAGGTTGTTCCTCATTGATTTAATTTGGCTAAATAATCTTTATAGATATTGAATGGGTATATGAGAATATAGAAATTGGTTAGAAGTGAATTGGTTAAGTATACTGAAAGTTATGAACTATTGAAGATAAAAGGACTAAAATGCAAATACTGAGATTTACAGGGACTGTTCTGAAAACTATATTCTTATATTTTGGTATTGTAGCCCTTGGTAATATAAGATTAAATAAAATGGTTTAACGTTATTTGGATTTATATATAATAAGTTATGAGCTTTTTAATAGTTAAGGACTTATTTGCAAATATTGAAAAATATGAGACCCAAAAATATAAATTTTTGGAAGGAAACTGAAAATCATCTCTAAATAAGTTGGTTGGTGAGATTTGAAGTTGTAAATAAAAAGCTATAAGGTTTTAAATAAATAAGGACCTTTTTGCAAATAATGAAAGTTTAGGGACAAAACTGTAATTTTCGAAAATATGTTTAATTGGAAAGTTAGGGACTGTTTTCACTACAAAAAAAAACCTATTTAGCGACCGAAGATTTCGGTCGCTAAATATGATAATTCGGTTGCTATACAAGATATAGCGGCCAATTAATGAAAAGGGGTAGCGAAACCCTGGTCGCTAAATGTTTAGCGACCAGAACTTATATTTTGTCAGAAATCTGCGACCGATATTTCGGTTGCAAAAGTATATATTTCGGTCGCCGTATAGTTGGTCGCATACCCAGCTCGCCTAATTTGGTGACCGATATTCGGTCGCTATTTCAGTCGCAAATTTTTTTTTTTCCTGTAACGATCCTGCCCACCAAATATAGTTTTTCAACTATTTTCCCATTGATTTTTAATTTCTGATATAAACAAAATACACCAATATTTTTTTTAAATAAATAGAAAACATAAATATGATGTACTAACGATCCAAAACACCACAGTCAATATGATCAAGAAAACATATACATTAATTAACGCAAGTTTAATAATGGTTTATAAAAAAAAAGTTTAATAAGTACTAATTAACGATCAAAACATAAAAATACACCACAGTCAATAAGTACTAATCAAAATATCAAAACTCATCAATCTTCCAAAGGGATGAACATGTAGAAACGAGAACCCCCAAGGTACTTAAACTTTGCCAATGCACCAGTGGACAACAAATACAACTCCCTGATACCATTTGTATCTGTTGCAAAATATGGGCGATCCTCATGGATTACTATATTCCCATTGAACAGATTTCCATTTTTGTCTTCAATAGTCACAACACGCGGTATTTGTTGTCCCCAACGACGGTAGAATGATCGTGGGATTGAAATCAAATCCTGCAAATACACAAGAACAATTTAGTAAATGATTAGTTTATGCCTTAACCATCATTACGTGAATCCGATCGTTATTCTTAAGTTGATGAGATACTGTACCTGGTCTATATGGATGGCTGTCTCAAAACATTTAGTAGGGTCCATTTTCTGATAAAACGATAAGGAAAACAAGTCATATGTCTAAACTTCATCAAGTGATAATAAGAAAAGATGGAAAGATCCATGTAGCATACTATCATGTTAAAATAGAACAAAGAAATGCAACTTCACATGCAACTTTACATATTAGCAAACATAGTAGTTTTCAAGAAAGCAGATGCTTTTACGACGTTTTGAAGGATGGTCATATAGAGGACTTTTCCTACCGGAAGTGCCTAGATAACCTAGTAAGGATGGTCATCAACAACTATTTCTGGAAAGCTCCATTTCCTAATGAAACAAATGAGTAAAAAACCAGAGTTGTTTTCATAATATTGTGTACAAAGCTGCTTTCTAATGTGAATAATGTTTTAATGATGATGGCACGTCATGCATGTGCCTGGCAAACTGTGCCTAGCCCTTCATTTTATCTAACCCTATACTTAATCCTTCATTATCTAAGAGACTCGCTTTTGTTGGCTTCAAGAAGAGACTTTCTAATTAAGCTCATGGACTTTAAATTAGTAAATGAATATTAACAACAACAAAGTCATGCCATTTACGAACTAATAACACTTTATCAATTCATTCCAATGCTTATAATGTAAATATATACAAATATGATTCCATAATCATTTCCAAACAAGTTATCAATAAATACATATCAAATTATTCTAATTACATTGATTCATTGTTATTGAAAGATTTTTATTTTAAAGAGAATAAACTATTCTTCATAGCAATCCAAATGTATGAACATGCTCAGATATAAGTACCAGCCTTCAATTTAAAACCTTGACCTTCACACTCATTCTCACTCTACCAATCTCCCAATACAAATATTAAAATTTATAAATCACAAAACTTTACTTGACAAATCCAACCAAAAAAAAACGTAATTGGCAAAGTAGCCACACTTACTCTCCTGTCAAAACTCTTTGCTCTCCCTGTAATTTTACCTTCTCTTAAGAAACCCGTATCATATTCTTAATTTTCTATTTCAAACAAATCTCACATATCTCATATCAAAACATATCTTCCACAAATCTCAGTATTAAATATAAGATATGAATCTATTAACAAGATTAATTACAAATTAATGTCTGTAATATCAGTCTCAATCTCTTTTATCCACAATTTCTTGCCATTATCTCTACATCTCTACAACACATCTCAATTAATGTCACCCCTTCATATACCTTTACCAATTCCCCCAAACAAGTATTTATAACCCATAAGAATTAAACTTGACAAGTAACCACTAACCACCATAATTTTTTTTTATAAACAAGCAAGTCGTGTAAATAAGAGTACAAGAAGTGTTCTAACCCGATACATCATTACACTTAACGGTCCATTCTATAATCAACATAAAATGGATTAAAACCAAAACCTGATTGCACTCAAAGCAAAACTAATTGCTCTCCACACAATTAATCTTACTTTCTACAAGCAATCTTTATCATATACTTGGTTTCTTATTTTAAACAAATCTCACATCTCATATAATGACATCTATTATATGTATCTTAATATTCATTACATGATATAAATATATGAATGAAAATTGAAAAGCACAGTAATTTTTAAATAGGAATTTACATCAAGATTAATCACAAGTTACATTAGAAACAATGAAAAGGTGTTCTACTCAATCACAGTCACCTATATCACAACTCACAACTCACATGAAATACACAAGTAGCTCTTCTCAGTAGTAAGCAATAAAGCAAGCAATGAAACAATGAAGCAAAATAAAAAATGATACATATAGAGTCCATGCATGGTTACCTCAAGGCAGAGCAGGGAATGCACAAATGAGGAGAGAAGAGGGTAGGAGGAGCTCTGCGCGTACGTGGTGACTGGAGAGCTGCGTACGTGTTGGTAGCCGGAGTATGGCGGCCTGAAACAGAGGGGGGGATTAAAAACAGAGCAGGAAGAGGGGAAAGTAAGAGAGGAGAGGAAGAGGGAAGAGATGGAAGAAGAGGAGGAGGAGGACGGAGGCTTACCGGAGACGGCGGTGGTGGCGGTGCGCACTGCACGGTGGTGGCGGCCTGAACGCGAGGGAGAAGAAGATGGGTGAGGAAGGAAGAGATGGCAGAAATGAGGAAGAAGGGAAAGATTTCACGATTTTATGGATTTATAATTTGGCGACCGAAATAATCGGTCGCTAATTCGGTCGCCAATCACTTAAATAAAAAATGGTCGCTAAATTCGGTCGCGGGATGAGTTAATTTGAAATTTGAATTCATAAATTTAGCGACGGAGTATTCAATCGGTCGCTAACACGCGCGATTTTAATTTTTTTACGCGCAGTTTAGCGACCGAATTAATATCGGTCGCAAATGTAAATAAAATTTAACCGTTGCATTTAATTCGGTCGCTATTTTGGTCGCTAAGAATACATAAAATTTCAGACTTTCAACCGTTGCATTTAATTCGGTCGCTATTTCGGTCGCTAAGAAGGAATAAAATTACTGACTTTTAAGTTCCTTTATTTAGCGACGGAAATAGCGACCGATAACCCTGCTACGCTCTATTTCGGTCGCTATTTCGGTCGCAGTATTATCTCTAATCACTACTTCATGTAGATCCTACAATCGGTCGCCAGTTCGGTCGCAAAAAGCAACCGAAAAATTCGGTCACTATTTTCGGTCGCTAAACAACCTTTTTTTTGTAGTGTTTTCAGGCCTAACTAAGTATTCTAAAACTCCAAAATGAGTTTTGGATCATTAGGGTTTAAAATCGTTGAAAACGGATTTACGTGATTTATAAACTTAACGACGTTCGGTCAAATTTTTAGGAATTTTGTATATATGGAATGGAAACGGTAAAATCATTTTTTAACATCTAAAAATGAGTATTATAACCTAGTTTAGTAATAGATTTGAGGTGAAGAACCATATCTTCACAAGTGTGACTTTTAGGCCTAAAACCAGTAAAAAGCGGCGAAACCGTCGTCAAGCGTTTTTAAATATTTTTGAGGAAACAATGATGTAAAGTTTGAAATCATTATTTTAATACTTTAATATAAGTATGGTAACTTAGGAAAGTGAAGGATTTGATAAGAATGATTACATTTGTGAAAATATGGAATTTAAGTTGAAATACAGTAAAAAGCGGTAAAACGGTATTTTAAGAGTTTCGACATTTTTCTAAAAACTGTTTTGAGGAATTTAGTACTTATGTACTTTGATGGAATCTAATTTCAAAAGAGTTTGGTTTTAAGACAAAAGAGGATTTTAGTCTTCAAAAACTAGTATTTACCTTATGACCTATGGTGAAGCAAGACCATTTGTCGTAAAGTGTGGATAATTCATTATCCATACCTCCATAAGATTTAATGGACTAAGAGTTATTTGATTTCTTGAAAGCCAGAGAATGGCTCAATTAGAAAAGTGTAAAGAAATAAATGATTGGACTGTCGATCCAATTTCATAATGTGTTAGGACTTGTAAGCAAGTTCCTTAAAAAAATCTTTACACAAACATGACAAGTTTGTTTCACAACTGTGGATCATTGAAGGGCCGATGATTTGTAACCGAGAATATCGTTCGTCAGGGATTAACAGCAAGTGGATTCTGGTGTAATCACGAGGTTATCAGATGGATAAACCAATTGGACTTATTCCGGAAATTTTGCCCAGAAACATAGTTGATACTATGTTCGGCGAGGCCGTTGTGCCCAGGAAGCCGAGTTTCGGTGGTAGAGGTTTCATAAAGAGCCTGATGTGTTACAGAGAGTTTGAGATCACATGTGATTATGATTGTACGTACGTTATGATTTAAGCCTTGTGTGCGTAACACGAAAGCCACAATGGTGCCTGAGGTGGGAGGATGTGAAACCTATACTGACCATTCCTTTCCAAAATACCAAATTAGTTCCGATGTTAGAATCGGATATTCCTTGAGGCTGTGTAGGAATGGGACTATACGGTTTCAATCAGTTTCTCTCTATTCCTGTCCTCCGATGGATAAATCGTGTCTGGTATGCTTGATAAGCTTACTGTCGAGTTTGGTATAGAATAATCTTGGAGTTTTGAGTTGCAGAATTAAAATGGGTCCATAAAAGAAATATAGTATTGTTTTATTATGTACCTGAGTCGTACCACTACATGTCTGCCTTATGTGTAAGATAAACGGAATCTCACCTCCTTATTTTATTTTGCCTATGTCGGCTGGCTATGTGCTTTCTGTATTCTGTTGAGAAGATTGAGACGTCAAGATGACGCTTGACTGATTCATCATAGAGGTCGAGGTTCGAGCATGGGAACATTATGGTGGAATTTCTAGTGGACGTCTTCCACATTTCAGAGGGTACAAGATGATGGTATTAGGGTTTCAGTTATGCCTAACCTTTCCTTTCTTGAGATAGGCATGATAGTCAATATTTGTAAGTTATGGTTTTTCCTTGAAAAGGGAAATGGCTTAGTCTGAGAGTTACTTTTGTAGTGACTCTAATAGTGTCTTCTGTGACGACACCGGCAGTGGACTCAAATAGATTTTCCACTAGGTCTCGTCAGTTGGTTTCATTCTTCTCACGATAGACGAGAGAAGATTGTCTTTTCTATTGTAGTTTGTCCAGCTTGGGATGTCTGGGAGTTAATAGTAACGTTTATAGAGATGCGACTCCAAGTATCTTATATTTTAGGAGCTGCGTCTCCATATCTTTATGTAGTGTTGGTGTACACTTCTATGTTTTCTGGTTATGAGTCGGTTGGGTATTATGTAAATGATTTTCGAACTCATGACCTTAATTGTGATAAGGGAATATTTTATTATCCATTCCTTTAAATCAAAGTTGTTACATTTATGACTTAAGTAAAAGGAAAAAAAATTACCCTTCTTTTATAGCCAATTTTAATCAACCAATTTTTCGATCTTAAAATGTCACATACGATGTAACACTCGAGAAGGGTGTTATATTTTTGGTATCAGAGCTGGCCGAGTCTTTTGGGTTTGGGGTTTAAGTCTGTCGTCGTTTGTGTTTTGTTTTCTCTGGTTGTGTCTTGTGTTGTTTTGTGTTCTTGGTTTTATGAAGAACCAATGTTTGAAAGGATAATGACTTTAGTATATCCTTGGCTGAGTTTGTGTTTTTCATGATGTTGTTCCGAAAGGATACAACATTGTTTTTTGATTTTTTCATTATTATTCCTAAGGAGGAATAATATTGGACAGATTTTGTCATAATGTTTTCTTCCTAGTTCTGACTACCATGCTTTTATAGAAAATCATGGTTAGTCCGGGAACGAGTAGACCTGATTCAACAATCAAGGATCCTGAAGATTAGAGTGTAACTGTACAAGTCTTGAGGGAGCTAGCAACAAATGTGTCCCGATAGAATGAGGAGATTACTGAGAGGCGAGGACTAGCTGAGTTCTGCCGTAGTAACCTACCTCAATTTGATGGTGAGCTTAATCCAGAGAAAGCTGAACTTTGGATTACAGAAATAGAAAGGAACTTGCAAACTATGGAGTACCCTGATCATTGGAAGGTAGGTTGTGCAACATTTCTGTTGATTGGAGATGCTGGATTTTGGTGGAGAGAAACTTTCCAGATGTTAGTAGCAAGACAAGAAGCGATCACCTGGAATGTGTTTTGAAGCAGATTTCTGGAGAAGTAGGCTTCCACGGAAGTGAGTCGTGCAGAAGAGATTGAGTTCCTACAGCACGGACAAGAGGACATAACAATCACTGCATATGCCGCTGAGTTGGAAGAGTTGATTAAGTTTAAAGAGTTGTATTTGAAGGATGCCGAGGTAGGACGGACCTGTAGGAAGTTAGAGGAAAATCTGAAATTTGAAATGAGGAAGACAATCTTGTCATTGAAACTACTGCAGTTTCCGATCCTGATGGATGAGTGTCGAGTTCCTCGAGATCTGGAGAAGGGTAAAAATAGAAAGGGGAGTTGTGGACCTTTGAGGTTCAGAGATAACAAGAAATTACAGGAGAAACCATACATAAGAACAATGCGGACATCGCCACAAATGAAATCTGTTGGTGACAGTAGCGGGGGTACTGGATCGTCTAGGAATCTTCCCCAGAGGTGTAAGAGGTGTGGCATGGATCACGCTATGAAAGTCTGTCGGAGTAAAGACAATATCTATTTCAAGTGTGGGAAGCCAGGGCATATCTCTAGGGATTGTGGGAAGCTTAGGGTGAGAACTTGATTTTGGAATAGTATGTTAAAGGGGAGGATCCGCAAAGGTGTAAAGTGTAAACCAGTGGTTAGTCGTAATGGGTAACACTTTCATAATAAGTTAGGACTGAAGCATCACAATCGAACGAATAACGTTAAGTGAAGTGTGTCGTAGAAAGAAGACTTTTGACTGTCTTTTAATTCAGTGGAAAATCATTTTGATTTTCTATGAATGTGTAAAATACTCTGGGTATTTATCTATGTATTGACTATGTCTGTCACCAACATGTTTCTGAACTGGTTTAGTTTCATAGTCGTATCTTTTATTGTCTAAGTTTTATGCGTACAATCAAAATTGCATTCCTTTGTTATTTTGTAATGCAGTTATCTTTACCATTCCTTAATAATTTATTCTTGTTGGAGATAATTGCTTGAATGCTCCTTCATTGCTGAGGATTGAGTCTTAGATTCTTGGAAAGAAAGAGAAACACTGCCTTCAAAGATTTTTCCTTCGAAGGGAGTTCTTGTGGGAAGAGTAGCTTTATTAGAGTCATGTTTGTAAATCTGTATCGGCCGGGCCCTTTACATTCGGGAATCTATTAAAGAACTTTTTCACATATGAGAATATTCTTTGTTTTTCTATTCATTCTACTTATTCATTCTTGTGAGAGAAAAATTTGGAGAATTATTTTCTCTCTCCGAAAATTTATTGATCGAATTCTAAGTTCTTATTTACCGTTGGTGTGTTAGAATCGCCATCGGAAATAGAAGTCAAAGTTTGGTATCAATCAAATTTCCAAATCTATCGAAAGTTCATGTATTTCATTCTATTGACATCCGAATCATTCGGGTGTGCTTCGAGTCTTGAGAGTTTGAAAAGGGGTTTGCCTGATTCGTTTTATCAGGAGGTTTAGCGAATACAGTATAAGTCAGAGCGACGGTCTAATCTCGGAAAAAATTCACGTCACGTTTCGAGAAACGAGTGTGTTGTATATCTGGAGCACGAAAAAGAAGAAACGATATTCGTGTTCGTTTTCCTTAGATGAGTTGATTTCGGGGACGAAATTCTTTTTAGAGGGGTAGTATTGTAACACCCCGTTTTTACTGTTTTTCATTATCAGTAGAATTTTTAATTCTCTATATTTTATCTGAGATCTAGAAAAATATTTTTTTATAAAATAAAATCATAATTTTACTCTACCTTATAGTAGAAGGTTATGGTAAAAATTTAGGTTTAAAATTCAGACAAAACACGGTCTGCGTTTTAACTGCCAGTAAGATTTTACTGATCAGAAAACCTAATTATGACTCTTGAACGAAATGGTTAGATTTTATATTCTGTTTCCAAGGATATGGGGTATTTTGAAAATTTTCAAAACAAATAAGTTATTATGTTTTGTTTGGGCACAAAACCTAAATCAGGTAACCGACGGAGTCAGGAACGAAGCTGCAGAGATAAGTCGGGTGGATGAGGATGATGGTCATCTTGCCACCTAAGGCAGCGAGTCACAAGGGTGAGTCATCGAACATTTATGGCGCATTAATGATGATTCCTAAATATCTAGATATTTTGTGCGCGGAAAGACCAAAATGTCCCTAGTTTTCTATCAATTCTCAAGTGTGCCATAAGCTTTTTGTGGAATTCAACCACATATCCTTCATTCCTAGCCACTCAATTGTCATGATGAATTTTGAGTGGAATGACCATAATACCCTTGGTCTTAAAGGAAAGTCCAAGTCTTATATTCTGTTTCCAACGATGTGGGGTATTTTGAAAATTTTCAAAATAAATAAGTTATTATGTTTTGTTTGGGCGCAAAACCTAAATCAAGTAACCGACGGAGTCAGGAACGGAGCTGTAGAGATAAGCCGGGTGGATGAGGATGATGGTCATCTTGCCACCTAAGGCAGCGAGTCATAGGGGTGAGTCATCGAACATTTATGGCGCATTAATGATGATTCCTAAATATCTAGATATTTTGTGCGCGGAAAGACCAAAATGTCCCTAGTTTTTTTATCAATTCTCAAGTGTGCCATAAGCTTTTTGTGGTCACAATTCAACCACATATCCTTCATTCCTACCCACTCAATTGTCATGATGACTTTTGAGTGGAAATGACCATAATACCCTTGGTCTTAAAGGAAATTCCAAGTCTGTCCCTATGTGCTTTTACCATTTTGTCCCCGAGACAATTTTGAAGGACAAAAATACCCCCTCACTCCCTTAATTTCGTGCAGCCCCTTCCCCTCACTCTTAGTCATTTTTATGACAAAACTCCATCTTCTTCATCACTTTCTCTCATTTTCTCAAGAACACAAAGAGAACTAAGACAAACTCTCCTTACTCATCCGAAACTGTACCAGAATTCTGACCCTTTTAGGTTCTGAAACTCGTAAAACTTTATGCATGAAAGTTGTTCCTCTTCCTATCTTCTTTCCAACGAGCTAAAGATCATCAAAATTGGATAAGTAGATTGGGAGACATGCCAAAATTACTGAAACAACTCAAAATCTTCATCTTCCTCACTATTCTCTCATTTTCTCTCAAAGACACTTGGTGATTTTTGTGAAGAACTTGATCATATTCATCACTTATTCATCAACAAGAGGTAGAATCTTTCTCTCCATGATCAATCATGACTTCTCCTTCAATTATTTTAGTTGTTTAAGTCATGAATCATGATTTTCCATCTTCACGAAGCTTTCTTCAAAAATCTCTAGAAAATTGAAGGAAAATCCTTTTGACTTGTGACCAATTTTTATGATATTCAAATGACTTCTATATTCATCATCCAAAATCTTGAAAAATTTAGAGATCCCTAGCTATGTAATTTTGAGTTGGCCGAATCTATGCTCAAATGGGTTTAGGTGATTTTCTTCAATCTCTAACTTGATTTCTTGTTGGTTGTTCATGGCTAGTTTTTGTGGGTTCAAAACCTTATAATTTAGGTGAATAAAATCCTTATCCTACTTGAGTTTCAAGTGATCTACAAGAGGTAAGGGGAGAGATTACTACTATCCTACCTTAATGTAGATATATAAGTGGTTTAAAGGATTTTAATGTTGTCTTATAAATCTTAAGAGTGAAGATTATATATTATTGTGTATGGTTGTGTGATCCTCATGGAGGAATTGATTTGATGCTTGTGATTGTGGTATGATATACCATATGTTTGTTTTGGTTCCAATGATCATAAGTTGGAACCTTGATTGTTGTTTGTTTGGCTTGAAATAAAAGAAATTGCCCAATATGCTTATAGGAAGGCCATTCGGTCATAGTTGTATGAGGTTGTTCCTCATTGATTTAATTTGCCTAAATAATCTTTATAAATATTGAATGGGTATATGAGAATATAGAAATTGGTTAGAAGTGAATTGGTTAAGTATACTGAAAGTTATGAACTATTCAAGATAAAAGGACTAAATTGCAAATACTGAGATTTACAGGTACTGTTATGAAAACTATATTCATATATTTTGGGTTGTAGACCTTGTTAATATAAGATTAAAGAAATTGGTTTGACGTTATTTGGATTTATATATAAAAAGTTATGAGCTTTTTAACAGTTAAGGACTTATTTGCAAATATTGAAAAATATGAGACCCAGAAATATAAATTTTTGGAAATTTTTGGAAACTGAAAATCATCTCTTAAGAAGTTGGTTTGGTGAGATTTGAAGTTGTAAATAAAAAGCTATAAGGTTTTAAGTAAATAAGGACCTTTTTGCAAATAATGAAAGTTTAGTGACTAAACTGTACTTTTCGAAAATATGTTTAATTGGAAAGTTAGGGACCGTTTTTCATGCCTAACTAAGTGTTATAAAACTCCAAAATCAGTTTTGGATCATTAGGGTTAAAATCGTTGAAAACGGATTTACGCGATTTATAAACTTAACGACGTTCGGTCAAATTTTTAGGAATTTCATATATATGGAATGGAAACTGTAAAATCGGTTCTAACAATTCAAAATGATTATTATAACCTAGGTTAGTAATAAATTTGAGGTGAAGAACCATATTTTCACAAGTGTGACTTTTAGGCCTAAAACCAGTAAAAAACGGCGAAACTGTCGTCAAGCGTTTTTAAAGATTTTTGAGGAAACAATGATGTAAAGTTTGAAATCAGTATTTTAATATTTTTAACATAAGTATTATAACTTAGTAAAGTTAAGTATTTGAGAAGAATGATTACATTTGTGAAAATATGGAATTTAAGTTGATATACAGTAAAAAGGGGTAAAACGGTATTTTTGAGTTTCGACATTTTTTAAGAAACTATTTTGAGAAATTTAGTACTTATGTACTTTCATGGAATCTAATTTCAAAACTGTTTGGTTGTAACCAAAGGTTTGGTTTTAAGACAAAAGAGGATTTTAGTCTTCAAATACTAGTATTTACATTAAAGAGCAAAAACCTAAGTCATGAATGACTTAGCGAAAATACGAACTTAATAATTTATGACTTATGGTGAAGCAAGACCATTTGTCATAAAGTGTGGATAATTCATTATCCATACCTCCATAAGATTTAATGGACTAAGAGTGATTTGATTTCTTGAAAGCCAGAGAAAGGCTCAATTAGAAAAGTGTAAAGAAATAAATGATTGGACTATCGATCCAATTTCATAATGTGTTAGGACTTGTAAGCAAGTGCCTTAAAAAAATCTTTACACAAACATGACAAGTCTGTTTGAGAACTGTGGATCGGTGAAGGGCCAATGATTTATAACCGAGAATATCGTCCGTCGGGGATTAAGAGCAAGTGGATTATGGTGGTATCACTAGGTTATCAGATGGATAAACCAATTGGACGTATTCCGGCAATTTTGCCTAGATACATAGTTGATCCTATGTTCGGCAAGGTAGTTGTGCCCAGGAAGCCGAGTTTCGGTGGTAGAGGTTTCATAAAGAGCCTGACGTGTTACAGAGAGTTTGAGATCACATGTGATTATGATTGTACGTACGTTATGATTTAAGCCTTGTGTGCGTAACACGAAAGCCACAATAGTGCCTGAGGTGGGCGGATGTGAAAACCCTATACTGACCATTCCTTTCAAAAATATCAAATTAGTTGCGATGTTAGAACCAGATATTCCTTGAGGTTGTGTAGGAATGGGACTATATAGTTTCAATCAGTTTCCCTCTATTCCTGTCCTCCGATGGACAAACCGTGTCCGGTATGCTTGATAAGCTTACTATCGACTTTGGTATAGAATATTCTTGGAGTTTTAAGTTGCGGAATTAAAATGGGAGATAAAAGAAATATAGTACTGTTGTATTATGTACCTGTGAGTCGTACCACTGCATGTCTGCCTTACGTGTAAGATAAACGGAATCTCGCCTCCTTATTTTATTTTGCCTATGTCGGCTGGCTATGTGCTTTCTGTATTCTGTTGAGAAGATTGAGACGTCAAGATGCCACTTGACTGATTCATCATAGAGGTCGAGGTTCGAGCATGCAAACGTTATGGTGGAATTTCTAGTGGACGTCTTCCACATTTCAGAGGGTTCAAGATTATGGTATTAGGGTTTTAATTATGCCCAACCTTTCCTTTCTTGAGATAGGGATGATAGTCAATAGTTGTAAGTTATGGTTTTTCCTTGAAAAGGGAAATGGCTTGGTCTGAGAGTTACTTTTGTAGTGACTCTAGTAGTGTCTTCTATGACGACACCGGAAGTGGACTCAAATAGAGTTTCAACTAGGTCTCGTCAGTTGGTTTCATTCTTCTCACGATGGACAATAGAGGATTGTCTTTTCTATTGTAGTTCGGTCAGATTGGGATGTCTGGGAGTTAATAATAATGTTTATGGAGCTGCGACTCCAAGTATCTTATATTTTAGGAGCTGCGTCTCCATATCTTTATGTAGTGTTGGTGTACATTTCTATGCTTTCTGGTTATGAGTCGGTTGGGCATTATGTAAATGATTTTCGAACTCATGACCTAAATTGTGATAATGGAATATTTTATTATCCATTCCTTTAAATTAAAGTAATTACATTTATGACTTAAGAAAAAGGGAAAAAAATTACCCCATTTTTTTATAGCCAATTTTAATCAACGTAATTTTCAGCCTTAAAATGTCATGTACGATGTAACGCTCGAGAAGGGTGTTACACAAATACTTGCACGTTATATATCAAATTAAAGCCCCAGAAGTCTTATTTCCAAATATGTATTTGGATTTCAGAAACACGTTTTGTATAAAAATTTATGGGCTTACGAATAAGTATATGTCATGCTGCCAGATTTATATTTTACATAGGTTCATCCACACCAAGTTATCATCTTCACTCTAGCATCATCCACAAGCCATAGAACAAACATGTAAGGGTCCTAGACCCTCAAAATGATACATGAAAATATACAATACAAGGAAAATCATAAAAATCATTATATTCCTCTCATGCATGTAACAATTTTAGGATCAAAACAACATGCTTTCCTTGAAAAACAAAGTTAAGCCTCCTTAACCCTAACACTTAGGGTTTCGGCCCTAACAACTTCA
Organism: Sophora flavescens; assembly: GCA_030762895.1. Taxonomy (NCBI): domain Eukaryota; kingdom Viridiplantae; phylum Streptophyta; class Magnoliopsida; order Fabales; family Fabaceae; genus Sophora; species Sophora flavescens. The sequence continues at coordinate 61,494,291 of CM061069.1, forward strand.
ATAGGAAGAAAATCTTAATTTTAGATGAAACTCATGAGTTTAGAAATCAAATGTATTGAGGTTTTAAGGACAAGCATGTGAGAATTTTAGTAAAACCTTAACTTTCTCATACACATGATTTTCGGCCACCATGAAAAAAAAAGGTTTGGAAAGTTTTTCTTCACATGCAACCCAACAAGATGAAAGTAGAGATGATGGTGAGCTCAAATAAATTAGTCTTTTGTTCAAAAGATGTTTTCTAATGATTTTTCTCAAAATTTCTAACTACAATATGAACATGCAACAAAGAGAAAGGACATGCATGTTGATATAAACAAAATCTCCATGAAAATAAAGAGTGAGAGATGAGAATTATACCCTCTTGATGATGATAAGTAGGAGATGAGCAATCTTCTAGACTCTAAGAACAAGAGGTTGATATGATATAGGTGAGTGAGTGAATAAGAGTGTGAGTAAACTTAGAGAGAAATTGGAGAAAGTGAATGATAGTGGAGGAAGAGGGTATTTATAGAGAGTGAAAGAGGGGGGGAGGGGGGGATGCGCTTGCTGAGTGGGAAAAAAAAGAGGGATTTTCTTCAAATTTGCTAACTTGATTTAATTAAATTTTGGAGTTTCTTGAAAGAAAAGGTAAAATGATGTTATGTAATAAATGAAAATAATATTCATATCAAATCCATCAAATTCACATCAAGTCTTTCAATTTTTGAAAAAAAATTAGATTTAAGTAGAATAATGGTTACTTGTAACATTAAAAGAATTAATTATGTGTAAGGTCGTGATGGTGTGAAATAAATGAAAATACTATTCAAATCAAATCAAGTCTCTTCAAATCTGCATTTAATATATTTTAAATTAATTTGTTTCGTTTCGGTTCCATTAATTTCCCGACTGTGAAAATCGATCGTATTTTCTAAACAAAAATTCACTCGAAAAAATTAATTTTTGTAATATTTATAAATAAAAAATTTAAAAAAAATCATGGCAATTTTTGTAATTATTTTAGGAAATCCAAAATTTTATTTTTCACGTCGAATTTCGTTTTCTGTATTAGTAAAGTTTTGCTGACAACGAAAACGTAGACCGTTTTCGTTTGAAATTTCAACCGAAAATTTAACTGCATTTTTCTAAAATAAGAATAAGAATAAGAAAATAATAAGCTGCGAGAATAAACTTTTTATTTATCAAAATAATTTTCTCTAAATTAAATTAATAATTACACAAACACATATATAAGCACAGATCATTAAGAAACAGAAAAATTGGGGTGTTACACGCTCCGTGTCAACTTGATTGTCTTCGACGGTCTGGCTGTTTGACAGCTTATCTTGCTAATGCCTTGTTAGTTTTGAGGACTTAGCCATTTTCACAATTCTCTATACGTTTCACATATCTTCTTAATACTTTGCCAAAAAGCTTGGTTTCCAATTTATCCTTTCTGTCGACCATTATTTTCTTGCCAACTAAATATTTTCAACACTTAGAAAATATTAGTCATTACTATGATTCCTTCGTTAGCCTGTCGAAATGCATCCGTCAATAATCAAAAATTTCACCCCTAACAATTCCATAGGATTTCTTTTTGATGCACCGTTGACGGAATTGCTCCTATTGCGTGAATACAGTCCCTGCCAAGCAATAAATTGTAGCTTGACTTGACGGGAATTATCACAAATACAGTCATCCTCTCGACAGTGCCAACTTGAATATTCAACAGGATAACACCATCTGACGGAGAAGTCTTGCCACTTAAATTAGTGACAACCATATCTGTTGGGATTAGATCCGACTGATCCTTCCCGAGCTTTTTGAACATTGCTCTTGCCATTAGATTCACAGTAGCCCCTCCGTCAATTAAGACCCTATTGGTAGGTCTTCCATCTATTATGGCCTTCACATGCAATGGCCTCAAATGGTTTCTCTGCTCATCTATAGGCTTCTCCAACTGGGCCACATTATCAAACACAATAACCAAGTTTTCTTGAACATACATCCAAAAATCACCTGGATCTCCATCATTGTTGACAACATCTTCACCGTCAGAGAAATCAACTTCAAGATATCCCTCATATTCTATTAGGATAAATGAAATCAATCCTATCTTCATTCTCATCCTTGGTTCTAGTATGACTTCATTTTCTGGGTCCTTATCCAAGAATGCACCTCCAGCCATTATGCCATAATTTCTTTTTAAGTCACTTTCATTGCCTGATCCTGACCTATCTGACAGAGATCGGGTTATCCCTGCGCCACAGTTGTCCAATCCCTCGATAATATCAGCTAGATCTTCATTTTGGCCATCCATGTCCATGTCTTTACTGATGTTTATGTCATCATTTGGATCATTTAGTACTTCGATGACAGCATCGAAAGACAAGTCTTCTTTGGTTAGGTCGCATTCAGGCTTGAATGTTACCAACTGTTGTTCTTCCATTCTTGCCTCAACCTCCTTCTCGAGTCCTGCAACCTTTTCCATGTCTACTAAACCGACAGGCCATTTGCCTATAGATTTTTTTAGTGGTGATGCCATTTCTAAGGTCTTCTATTTTTCTATATAGAAATTGGCTTATTCTGCTTGACTTAAGTAACATGCACTCTTGTGTCAACATCCATTGGGTGAGCCTCTATCACGCTCTTCATTTTGACATCTCCATTTTTGTCAGCTATCTTGTCAGCCACTGCAACCAAGTGATAAGCCTCTGGCTTATCTAGTTTTATGACTAGATGAACTAGGGTTTATTTGCCAATTAGTCGAGTTCACTCTCGTTTTCGCCCAAATTTGCCTTGTTTTGTTCCTAAGTTGAACTTTGACTCGTTTTGCGTCTTTTGTGTAGTTTTTAGCTTATTTTGGATAGAATTATGCTTTTGGTTGCTTTTGGTGTTTTCAGGTCAATAAGTGAAGCTCCGGGAGTCAAGGAAAGTCAAGAAGCAGTGGAAAAAGCTTCTGGAGATACTCGCCTCGCGAGTGGATGCTCGCCTCGCGAGCCTGAACATTAGATAAAGCAGCAACAGTCATCACTCTGGTTCGCCCCGCGAACAGTCTGCTCGCCTCGCGAATCATGAAGACTTGGAAGTCAGAGACCATCACGGCCTAGCCGTGATGAAGGTCACAGCCTAGAATTGAGTCTCGCCCCGCGAGATACAGATCGCCTCGCGAGAGACTGAAGACCCTGGAAGACAGAGACCATCACGGCCCAGCCGTGATGAATGTCACGGCTGTGACAGATTGAAGTTGGAAGACTCGCCCCGCGAACACACCCTCGCCTCGCGAAAATCCAAACTTGAATGCGCGCCAAAACTAAAATTCGTGTCGCGAGAGTAAGCTCGCCCCGCGAGCAGGCGAGAAACAGAATCCTTATTTAAAGGCTGTTTCAGATCAGAAACGAAGAGGAGTTTTAGGAGGAGGTTTTTCCACTAGTTTAGATCAGTAGTTACGAATCCTTTTCTCTTTGGAGCTGCGTCTCCCTTTTTCTTTTTCTTATTTTGATATGGAGATTATGTCCGATTGTTTGTCTATGAGCATGAGGAACTAATCCCCTCGTCCGAGGGATCGATGAAGCCACCCATGGCGGTATAGTGTTAATGTGATGTATGTCTTTCTCCCTTTTCTCAATACATGTTTTCCAATTCTGATTTGAATGCGTTGATCATATGTTTTGCGTGATTAACTAGTTAAACGTGTTTGAGGCCGAACGGCGATTCGCGTTTTAGAACTTGGATTGGAATCACTAATTGAATAATGAGCACGACAGTGGATTTAGGAGATTAGTGCAACCTCATAGGGAACAAGAATTAACCAAATTCGAGATTAGGATTATGAGACCTAGCAAGTAATTAATCCAATCGTCGAATACGTCCTATTGAGCACGGCAGTGGATATAGGAGAATTTGGGGGTCCCGTTTGACATCGTAATTGGACTTAGGGAGGAAACATCATCACTTGGGGTCTGTACATGATTGGGTTGGTGGATTTGAAACCTTGGATATTTTAATTTCAGATTTTAATAGTTTAGTTTTATTAGATTTATTAATTTAGATTTCAATCCTATTCTCTCCCTCTCAACCACCTTCTGTTACTTGACCAAACGCATCGGATTTCCCGCGGATTAGTCGAATTGGTAGCCCAATCCCTGAGTTCGACCTCGGTAATTACTTACCGTGTTTCTTTTATTACTTGCGACGACCCGGTACACTTGCCGGCGTCACCAACAAGTTTTTGGCGCCATTGCCGGGGATTGGCACAACCAATTTTCCTAATTTTAGGGAAGTTTGATTATTTGGTTAAGTTATTTTTATTTTTATTTTTATTTTTATTTTTATTTTACCATTATCTCTCTCTACTTCTTTGATTCCACTTGGTCTTGCCTTGTTTTGTATGCGAGGTACACGAAGGAATGCTTCCGGGTTGCGAATATTGTAATGGGAACCATGACACTTGGAGTTGTCCGTTCTACTTATCTCAAGAATATGTGGAACCATGGCATAATTTCTATGACAGCGTGCCCCAGAATAACTATCAGAGTCAGAATCAGTATTGGGGTGATATGAGGGGAGACCATCCGGGTTTCGCTTGGAGTAATGATGGCGGTGGTCTAGCCTGGCAACCACAACCTCAACAGAATTGGCAACCACAACCTTGGGCGTTGGCTCTTGAGAAGTTGAGTGCGACAATTGAGAAAGTGTCAATCAATACAAACACAACCATTGACAAGTTGGCAACTCATACAGGGATGGCACTTCAGAATCTAGAGATGCAGATTGCCCAGCTCACAAAGCAACTAAATGAGTGTCCCCCAGAGACTTTCCCAGGTGATACCGAGAACCACCCTAAGAACCAATGCGATGCCACAACAACTAGAAGCGATAGGGTGTGGGAATCTGACTGGGATGCAACTAGTTCTCAGAAAGTTGAGGAAGAACTACCACATGTTGAGGAAGAGCTACCTGAGGAAAAGGAATTGACAAGCGATAAGGCCGCGGAACAGCCACATGGTGAGGAAGAGCAACCTAAGGAAGAGGAGTTGGCAAGGGACAAGGCACCGGAGCAAGGGGGTAGAGAGCAAAATGAAGATAAAGTGGTAGAGGACTTCACCATGCTTGCCAAGCAACCTAATTTTGATGCGTTAAATAACTATGTGGGCTTGCATGCATGTGTGGACATTGGTAAGTTGGTCCCTCCCACTTGTCTGACACACTTCCTCGTAAAAACACCATTTGACCAGAGAGGAAGTGAGTTCATAATTACAGTGGTCAATGGAGTTTCCACACACGGGCCAGATGGAATCAAGGATAGAGTCGTATTGCTTCTGCAAGGGCCACTTCACAAACCTTTTGATCCGGGTGGAGAATCGCACATGATGAGCATCTCTTGGCCTCTGTACCACAGACTATGGGATCCAGGTGGATGCTTCTTAATAAGTCAGGCTCGGGACGTTAAACAAGCGCTACTTGGGAGGCAACCCAAGTTAGGTATCCCTCTCCTCTCCTAACTTTTGTTTTGTTTTGTTTTGTTTTTGTTTTTGTTTTTGTTTGTCACTCTTGAATAATTTGAGAAGATCAAGAGTTGTTGTATGAATGTCGTGTCGGCAAGCTTGTTGAAGATTAATTAAATTGAGCATAGATTGATTGCATGAATTGTTTTGACCATCAATGATTTCCCCCTAGGTTCTGAAATTAGAAAAGTTGATCCCCATGTGAAAAAATTGAAAACTGAACTTTGAGAATTTTGTTGTGATTACTTGATTTATGATAAGTTTGGGGTGAGGGGGTGCACACACTAAGAATTGTATCTCGGTCAAACAATTTGCAAAATGTCCAGGTGAGGATTTGAGCCTCCAACTTTGTTTTTGACTGTGTGAATCACTTTTAGGTTGCACTTTCCCGAATTTGCTTGAATCTCTTCATGGTTTGCATGTTTATGTGTTGCATCAAATGATTTAGGCAATTTTCTTTGAATTAACTACTTGGACATAAATTGAACCAACCTTGATGAATGATCCCTAGTTAGCCACATTGAGCCTTGAAGCCTATTGTTCTTGATGACCTTACATTACAAGCCATTAACTCAGAAAAACCATGATTTTCCCCTATCCTAGGATTTAGGAGAGTATGGAATTTTAGCTTTGTGAGTGTTGTTGTGGAACTAAGTTTGGGGTGGCTACAAGTTCATGAATCATAGTTGAGAAAAAGAAAAACGGAAGTAAGGGCCGAAGGCTTGGAAAAATAAAAATAAAAAATGGGTGATGAAAAGCATTGAATATGTGCCAAAAAGGGCAAGGAAAAATAAATATAAAAAGGAAGAGGTGTGTAGCCACCAAATGCAAGGAAGAGAATAATATGAGAGTGAATTCAATCGTTGTGATATTAGTTTCATGCTCTCATTGATCCTAGGGACTTAGCCTCTATCCTTTGAATATCTTACCTTGAGCCAGGCCTCCTTACAACCTTTAAAAGACCTTCTGATGTTGCATGCATGTTTTCGTGGGAACCATTTTTGAGATGAAAATCAAATTCATGGGAAGTGCTCTTGGAATGTGAAGTTGAGTGAAAAGTTGATAGCCTAGACGAATTTGAGCGAATGAGTGAAATTTTACATACCCTTGTGAGGAATGCAGTTGTTTGAAATTGGTGATCTTCCTTTTGTGTGTGACCCTGATCCTCAACTTAGATTAATGATTGCATGAATGATGAAGTTCTCAATTGTTTAAAGTAAATGAATGTGGGGATTACATTAATGTAGGGGGAGATCATTGGAGAAAAACTGTTTTGATTGCATGAAATTTGTGCGAAATCGATTGATTCCTTTAGGCTTGCCAAGTCTTGAGTCCTTTTTGAGTTTTAGCTTGCTTGGGGACAAGCAAGGTTTAAGTTTGGGGTGTTTTGATAAGCCTCTGGCTTATCTAGTTTTATGACTAGATGAACTAGGGTTTATGTGCCAATTAGTCGAGTTCACTCTCGTTTTCGCCCAAATTTGCCTTGTTTTGTTCCTAAGTTGAACTTTGACTCGTTTTGCGTCTTTTGTGTAGTTTTTAGCTTATTTTGGATAGAATTATGCTTTTGGTTGCTTTTGGTGTTTTCAGGTCAATAAGTGAAGCTCCGGGAGTCAAGGAAAGTCAAGAAGCAGTGGAAAAAGCTTATGGAGATACTCGCCTCGCGAGTGGATGCTCGCCTCGCGAGCCTGAACATCAGATAAAGCAGCAACAGTCATCACTCTGGTTCGCTCCGCGAACAGTCTGCTCGCCTCGCGAATCATGAAGACTTGGAAGTCAGAGACCATCACGGCCTAGCCGTGATGAAGGTCACAGCCTAGAATTGAGTCTCGCCCCGCGAGATACAGATCGCCTCGCGAGAGACTGAAGACCCTGGAAGACAGAGACCATCACGGCCCAGCCGTGATGAATGTCACGGCCCAGCCGTGATGAATGTCACGGCCGTGACAGATTGAAGTTGGAAGACTCGCCCCGCGAACACACCCTCGCCTCGCGAAAATCCAAACTTGAATGCGCGCCAAAACTAAAATTCGCGTCGCGAGAGTAAGCTCGCCCCGCGAGCAGGCGAGAAACAGAATCCTTATTTAAAGGCTGTTTCAGATCAGAAACGGAGAGGAGTTTTAGGAGGAGGTTTTTCCACTAGTTTAGATCAGTAGTTACGAATCCTTTTCTCTTTGGAGCTGCGTCTCCCTTTTTCTTTTTCTTATTTTGATATGGAGATTATGTCCGATTGTTTGTCTATGAGCATGAGGAACTAATCCCCTCGTCCGAGGGATCGATGAAGCCACCCATGGCGGTATAGTGTTAATGTGATGTATGTCTTTCTCCCTTTTCTCAATACATGTTTTCCAATTCTGATTTGAATGCGTTGATCATATGTTTTACGTGATTAACTAGTTAAACGTGTTTGAGGCCGAACGGCGATTCGCGTTTTAGAACTTGGATTGGAATCACTAATTGAATAATGAGCACGACAGTGGATTTAGGAGATTAGTGCAACCTCATAGGGAACAAGAATTAACCAAATTCGAGATTAGGATTATGAGACATAGCAAGTAATTAATCCAATCATCGAATACGTCCTATTGAGCACGGCAGTGGATATAGGAGAATTTGGGGGTCCCGGTTGACATCGTAATTGGACTTAGGGAGGAAACATCATCACTTGGGGTCTATACATGATTGGGTTGGTGGATTTGAAACCTTGGATATTTTAATTTCAGATTTTAATAGTTTAGTTTTATTAGATTTATTAATTTAGATTTCAATCCTATTCTCTCCCTCTTAACCACCTTCTGTAACTTGACCAAACGCATCGGATTTCCCGCGGATTAGTCGAATTGGTAGCCCAATCCCTGAGTTCGACCTCGGTAATTACTTACCGTGTTTCTTTTATTACTTACGATGACCCGGTACACTTGCCGGCGTCACCAACACCAAGCAACCAGTATCCTGTGAAGGTAGTTCCTTTATAATGATGCCCCCTTTCTTGGCAAGCTTCTTCTTTTGATCCTGTCAGAGCCTCTGCAGCCTCCTCTTCTGACTCTTAGATATGGTTGGCTGACTTGACGGTCCTGACAAACTAGGCCCTGTCATCTGAGTATTTTGGGCTAACTACCCCTTTCGGTAATCCTCATTCCAGAAAGGAGGATTCCGATCGTTGAACTTATTCCTTTTGGCCCATTTCTGCTTTCGCAGTTCTGGGTAACGGGCCATGGTAGAATTTCTTACCCATCGATCTACCATTACGTTGGACGGGGGTTTCCTGGTCTTAACGGAATTCAAACCTCCCTTTCCGGACTTGTTACTTCCCATTGATTCTTTGACTGGCTCTTCAAGCCAGCCTCCAGTGTTATGTTGTCTAGGCCTTGTTTGAGTCATATGCTGCTGACGACTATTTCTCTGCCTATCGAAAACATGCCCAGCACTTCCGTGCAGACTGTTAGACCTAGTATGGCTCCTCGGGTGCATGAACTTGCCTTCACTACTATCACCACGAGACTCGGTTATGTCCTGTGGGTGATATGATGGCGTTTTCTGCCCCCTGGCTTTCTTGGCAGTAGCATCGTCGTAAAATTCTTCACATCTTGGGCAAACTTTAAATATGCCACCATATTTTTTCCATGTCATGAAATCGACAAGTGGTTCCCCTGGCTTTGGATAGATATCGAATGAATCCGACAGGTCCATCTGGATATTCTGTCCAGTCCTTATATTGACCATGCCTATTCCCATAGGGACTTGGCGGTCAACCTTGTTAACTTCGGGACCGATTGGTTGTGTCAATCTTCATGTCTGGTTTCTTGTCTGAAAATTTCAGTCTTCCTTCTGCTAAACCTTTCTGAATGATGTCCCTGAAATGCATACAGTCGTTAGTTACATGACCAAAAGTGTTATGAAATTTACAGTACTTCCGATCCTTTATTTCATGGGCTTTCAATAGCATATGATCATCTGACAATTTTAATTGCTTATCTTTAGGCAATATGCCAAATATTTGGTCGGCTTTGGTCACGTCAAACGTATATACTCTCTTATAAGGTGGCATGTATAAGGTGGGCCATTTTTCAATTCGACATAATCTACCTCATATTCCTCAGAATTATTATCTTCTTCGTCGGAATCATTGCATCCGACAAAATTAATCTTTTCCCTTTTGAGGAATTTCCTTTGCTTGAAAACCTTTTCGGCCTTCAGCTATTTAATTTGTTGAACTTTATCACCCAACTGGGTGAGATCAATTAAATGTTGGTTGACCAATTTCTTCCTAGTGTAATAATCTAGACCTCCAACAGCAATCTTTACTATTTCTGCCTCAGGGATAGGGTTGAAGCAACGACTCCTCATCTGACGGAATAGGGCAAGGTAGTCATCGACAGACTCGTTATTCATTCTCTTGATGCTAAATAAGTCTGTCAACCCAATCTTTAAGTCACCCCTAAAGAATTGATCATGAAAATTCCTCTCTAATTGATTCCAGGAATGTATAGAATTAGGTCTCAAGGTTGAAAACCAAGAGAAAGCATTTTTCGTCAAGGAACTTGGGAAGAACCTCATCTTGAGGCCTTCTTCTAATGCCAAGTCTCTTATTTCGATAGTGTATCGAGCAATGTGTTCCACTTTCGACTCACCACTCTCTCTTGATAATTTTGACAACTTTGGCAATTTCATGCCTTTAGGCATTTCTGGCTGTTGTACCCAATCTAGAAACGCAGAAGCGAAGTATGGCTGCTTGGTGTAGCCAATATTGAAGCCAAACCAATTCAATGCTTGCTCCACTACCTGGTTAACATTTTGATTCAAGATGTTTTGCCTTATTGCTCCTAAAAGACCTTGGTTGGCAACCATGTGTTCGTCCTCCCCTGGTTGGAGAATATGGACGTTGCCATGTCTTAAAGGAACTTGACGTCGTGGTTTTCTAGGGGGATCATTCTGGGGTGGATTGTCACCCCTTCGACCCCTGTTAGGATTCTGGTTGTCCTTCGGGGCTATAACGCCAAAGCCTTGATTCAGCCTTCCAATTTCCAATGCCAGGGCATTACATGCATTACTGGTATTATTCATCACTGGGGTAATTACTGTTCCTATCTGTTGGGTCATATGGTGTATCATATCTATGTTGCTAAGATCCATCTGATGTCGAACATTTGCCAGTGAGTCTTATGTCAGACCAACAATATGTGATGGTGCTTGCCTTGCTGATGATACTAGGGGTTGGAGCGTTGGACTCTCCTGTCGAATAGGAGTCATAACCATGGACCCTGTTACTCCCAGACCTTGAGCAGGGGCTTGCCCTCCAATTACCAAAGGCCCATTCTGGCAAGACGAACCAGCGACTGTTCCATTGGGATACGGTGTCATCCCATTTGGATATGGCATGTAAAATTGAGGGTTCATATTTGGATTGTAAGGGACAGACCAAAAAGGCATCCCATTATACACAGGTTGTTGCAACGGTTGGGTAGTTCCCCTTGGATTTGTCGAGTTGACAATACTATTTGGGGATAATCCTGTACCCTGCATAGCAACTGTTTGCAAAGGTGGCGAATATGGTGTCGGGAGTGATACAGGAGGGACATGATCATGGAGATCATCCGCTTGCGTCACTGGCATTCCTCCTGCAACAACTTGATTATTTTCAGGATTTGTAGTGGCCGCAGCAGACACTGGGGGAGCGTCTACTATCGACGCAGCCGCATTTGTACTGTTTACGGTAGCATTTGTTGCACTATTCATATTTTTGGAAGTGTGGGAAATTGATGAATTTTCTATCACTTTTCCGCTTCTCAGACGCATACAAATAATTTATATGAAAAATAAAAATAATTACACTTTACGAGTTACTCTAAACTCGTCCCACTGGCTGTGCCAATTTGTTAACGTGGTTTTTTGGTTTTTGACCAAAATTCCTTCGTGACAAATAATCGAAGATCAAACGAGTGTGGGACCTACGAGTTATGCGGTAATCTCGTAAAAAATGTGCTATTTTGAAGGTAATGTCTGCCAAGTACAAATTTGACAATTTTTGTCAAATCTGGTAATATACTGGCAAAGACTAATGCTAAGTTAAATGAGAAAAAGTAGTGACGAAGTTGAAAATTGTCAACACTTACATTTGAATTTGAAAATATAATTTGAATTTAAAAGTAAGAAGTAGTTTCTATATTGGAAAGTAACTTCCTAATCACACTGAATAACTAATACAAAGAACAGAAGTTTGAAAGAAAAGATTAGTAAAATAGGATCTAAGTAATACTATTTACAAAAAGTAAATGAACTTAAAGGAAGAACATAAAAGAAATGCTGGAAATATTGAAGAACAAGTAAAGAACTTGAATGAAACAAACTAGTACTGCACTGGGTTTTCACATTGAATTGAACCGACCCCATGTACATTGTGTTTACAAGTATTTATAGGCAAAAAACATAACTACTTATTACTAACTTCCTATCTTAATGACTGTCACGTATGTTGGCAGTTTCTAAGCTTAAATTTGAACTACTTGTCAAACAACTTTGATAACTGCTCAATTCCTTGAACCGCTCTGTGTCAACTTGATTGTCTTTGACGGTTTGGCTGGTTGACAGCTTGTATTTGATAATCCTTTTGTCGGATCAGGGACTTAGCCAATTTTTCACTTTCTTTCTCTTTTGACAATTCTTCCTTTTGGCTAGTTATATTTCCTCTTTTGCTTTCATGAATTCGCCTGTCGAATTCTCCCCTTTTACCAGACTATGTTCTTCTCTTGTCAACTAAATATTTTCAATACTTAGAAAATTTTAGTCATCACTCCGATTCTTTCGTCAGCCTGTCGAGAAAACATCGATCAGAAATTTGAATTTTCACCCTTAACAGATGCCCCCCAGGTTTTACTTTTCGACGGCCTCGCCCCAAAGAATAACAAAATTTGAAATTTTAAAATCAAGAATTAGGACAATAATGTGAACGCAAACGAGCCCGTTTTGCTTGGAGAGATTTTTGTATAAACTTAATGCATCTAATTAATGTGTATTCATCATTAATTTTTATTAAATAAATTAGATAAAAGCCTTATTAGATAAATGCTATATTTATTAATGTATTAATGATGTATTAATATTTTATTAATATTTGATACACTTAAATTAAGCAATTATGTTTATTGAACACATTTTTGGGACACCATTTGGTGTCTCCTTTGTTTTTTTATGGTATTCTCGAAATACGTGTATACAAAGATGATAAAAATAAGTGAGAGATAGAAACAAACATATACAATGTCACATACAATGTCTAAATTTTGTGTTCAAATAACACAACTCTAAATTAAGTACACTATAATCATGTAGGAATTTCTGGATAAAGATCATCTGTCCCATTTAGGTGTATTGCACTATGTCCCGACCAACAATATCTTGCCACGCAAATTAAAATTTAATCTAATATTAATAAATAGAACATATGACAAGATATTATTGGTTAGGATAGGATGTGATACACCAAACAATAATGTGACGGGTGATCTATATCCATAATTTCTTCCATGCATAAAAATACCATATTTGGCTGCCCAATAGATAGATAGATTTTTTTTTTTTTTTTTGTGCTCAACGGGGCGAAAAAGCACCCAAAAGAAAAAAAAAATTATATCAAAGTAATAACACGGGGTATGGACACCCCAACCAAATCATCTAGGACTAACCCAATCAAATCTCCAAAAGAGGAAATAATTTCAGGAAAACCTAAACTTTGAGACATGCCCCAATTAGTAAGTCAATCCGTGCACATGTAAACTATTAGAGTGCATAACTTGTCTAGCTAAATTTAAAGTTAATACACCATCATTTACATTAAATCAGAACAAAGTTATACGTAATTTCTTATGTTAAATAATTATTTTATATTTTAAATGATGGCATCTTAGTATTTTATTGACATAATTTAAGTAATTTATATAGAATATAATTAAAAGAATTCTTTGAATGGATGATAATGACGACCAAATGGTCGTATAATTGCCCACACCCATGATTCTGATGGCTACAGGATTGTCTTTAACCACGAAATATCCTTCTTTCGGGGTTGCAATTTGGTCTTTAAGTCATCCACTATTTTGACACACCATCCTTTCTCTATCCAGTGTGCATGTCTCTTTCCTTGCCTCCACTATAACCAATCCTAATTAATAAACTTCCAACGCTGTGGGTCCATGCGCGGAAACAGTGATATCACTACTAGCAATTCACGAATTTCTAGTGAATTTTTCTAAGAATTTTTTCCGGAAATTTCCTGTGGATTTTGATGGTATTGTTTTTAGAAATAAGGTTTTTTCTATACAGATTTTGAGTCGTAGGAAAATTTAGAGGAAATTTTGATATTTATTGTAAATTTTCCTACAGATTTAAATTTTTACCAAGAAAATTTACGGGAAATTTCCTGTAGATTTTAAAATTCGCACGAAAAATTTCCACACGAAGTTATTACTTGGGGACATAACCCGTAAGAAAGTTTCCTGCAAAATTTGAGCAAAATCCCCAGATAACCAGAAGATTTCTAGTAGCGGATATTTAACCGATGGAAAACTGATCAAACCAAATTATATTCTTTTAGGGTTAATAGGGCCGTGTAGAGGAATTTGGGGGCCTAAGGCAAAATGAAACTTTATATTCTATAAATTATTAATTTTCATATTAATTTTCTAGCTTTTTGGGTTACATTTTTTTGCTTTCAAATAAAAAATCAAAACTAGTTTCATATTGTAAATTTTTTTCAAATCGTGTCTTAATAGAAAAAATAGATTGATCTATTATATATAGAAAATATTCTTCAATTGAGTGTGCGATTGTACTACTTGTAATTGATTTTTTTTATATCTCAATATCATACACTGTATGCGAATTAGACCTTATTATTCAACCACTTGTCAAATCAATTACCATTAATATATATAGTATAAAAAAAGGTGGGGGCCTAAGACAGTGGCCTTAATGGCCTTGTAGCGTACACGGCCATGAGGTAATGGTGTGTATGGAGACAAGTTAGAGGTTCAACCATGTAGTATTTTTTGCTCTTGGTTGAACATGTATCTTGTTTCCCCTTTTTTCTCTTTCGGTTTCATCATTGTATTTGGGTCGAGTACCCCTAATACTCTATTCAATACATTGTTTTGCTTATAAAAAAAACCCAAATTACATATATAAGATAAAAAAAATCATTTTAAAGAAAGTCACATGAAATCAAACTATATGAAAATATGAAACAGTTTAAGGGCCGTAACATATCCTATCGATCCCCCTCCTTCCACCTCAATGCTGATGGATCCTTTTATGAGAACCCCGTAGCAATATAGTTGGGTTCTCTACGAGCTGTACTTCTATGATTGTTTCATCATATATATGAGACCCACCCATAGATTAATGAATATAAGAACTCACTCCACCGCACATATCCAACAATAGTGTTTCTACAAGTTCCACTTGAGGAGCTAGAGAAAAAATCATATCCGGTAAGACTTGACCCATTTTCACTTGTGTAGTAGTTTCGTTTTCCCAATAGTAGAACATTTTCAGAATTTATTAAATATTTGTAAGGAAGTAATACGTATTTTAAAGTACCTTCAACGATTAAAATAAGTCACGTCAACTAATGCAAAAATATAAAACGTAAGTGAGCCTATCGATTATAAAATTTTCTCTTTTTGATCTTCTAATGAAAATTCAAACCCTTTGTTTTGAAAATATTTACTTTCTAGAAAAGGAAACTGACGGGAGAGCATGGGGATGGGTGTTCATTTTGCGTTCCCTTTTAATTAAAAAAGGAATATACGTGTTGATTAGAGTTGCATATATAAGCCGAGTTTCCTCGTTCAGACTTCAGAGGTATTGATTACACGTATTCTCACGACGAAAATTATTTTGATCTACGACTATGAGGAAGAATACCAAAAAAAATCAGTCAAGGGTGCTTAACAAATTCTGAATTATATCAATTATTCTCGAAGGTGCAGCTATATTGAAATTTCTTTAATAGCATTGAAAAGACTGAGCAATCCACAACAATATAATTCTCACGTTGATTTGTAGAGTAGTAGTGTGAGTAAACGTTTTGGATATGATCACTTGTTTGACTTGAGTATCGATCACATACATCACAAGGTTGACATGTGAAGGGTTAGCCAAATCTTGCTAGCCACTATACCTGATCTCCCTTTATATTACACCAGGGGTCTCCAAATAAAAATCTATAGTACAAACCATTCTTTCTCTCTTTTTTAAAATGAATATAATTAGATTATCATATCATTTGATTTTTTGAAGTGGGTGAGAATTTAGATATTAAAAACATATTATGAGACTTTTTTTTTTACTGGAAAACATATTATGAGACTTGGTTCTTCTTCTTTTTATTTAAATAAATAAGGATCTTTAGAAAGCATGTTTATTAATCTAACTCTCCCCTGTCTCCATATTAAAATTTTATCAGAAGCTCTGCTTTATTATCTCAATCAACATCTTCTATGCTATCTGCACTTCTTTAAATCTAAGATTAACATTTGTAAGCTACATTTAAGTTTCTCATCTCGTTTCCCTTAGAAATAGGTGACATTTGTCATGATGCAATTTTTCTTTCTTTCTTTTTTTGGTGGATAATTTTTCTTCTTCTTTCTTTTGCCAAAGAAGTATAGTTGATGTCATTTCGAATTTATAATATATAATAGACTAAAATATACTTTTAGTCCTGTATCTTTATTTGGTCAACTTTATTTTGGTCTTTTATCTTTCTTACATTATACAATATGGTCCTTTCTGTCGTCTTCCTTCCAAAATTCGTTAGTATCAGGTGACATGATGATTAACTCTCCTAGGTGGCACATGAGACATGGCAAAATACGTGGCATATGAAAATCATATCCAACATTAATTTTGTGTTTGGACATTTGACAAATATAATTTTGAATGAAATTGACTTTTATAAAATTGATTTGGTTACAATTGAGTTTGAAATTAAATAATTTATGTTTCAATGTTTTTATTTTGAAAGCAGGTTTGACGTAAAACTTGGTGTAATTTTTTTCAACCCAACACAAAAGTTATTTTGTGTCACTTCTAGTCAAACCGAGAAGCTTGAAGGCAAAATCAATTTTTCCTTACAATTATCAAACACTTCTATTTTTATCAAAATCACGTTTGACGGGGTAAAATCAATTCTGGTACTTTTTACCGTGTAATCAAACACGAAACTCATTATATGGAAGTAATGTGCTAGAGTGTTAAGCTCACCAATTTTGGAAAAGATAAGAAATATGATAATTAATTGGTATTGGATAAAGAATCAAAGATGAAAAGTTTTTATTGGAAAGTAGTGTATTTAATATATGTTTAATTATTTAGTTGGTCCCTGAACTATTTGGGAATTTTCAAGTAGTTTCGCAAAACTAAAAAAAGGTTTCTAATTGGATCCCTAGTCTTTTTTTTTTTCAAATGGATCCCTGGAGTTGGTTGCCTTCAATATGTCAGTTGTTGTGCTGTCGTTTGTCGTCAATATGGTTTGTTATGGTTACAAAGATAGGGAAAAAAGAATAGCAAATGAAGGTTATAAGTAAGTGTTGAGGTTAGCAAAATATGCACATAATTAGCAGTGGGGAAAAATGAGTTGCTTATCCATGTGTCCAGATTGGAATGTCACGTGGAGAATGACACGAAAAAAGAAGACTGATATGGACGTTCAGACGAGAACATATCCGGAACATTTCATCCAAGAACACGGTTCACTATCGAATTTCTAACCCAAGAATCTAACTGAAAATATTTTAGATGATTAAGAACCCAATTATAAACTTTTTTAGTTTATGGACCAACTTGAAAATTCTCAAATAGTTCAGGGACCAACTGAGTAATTAAACCTTTAATTTATACATTAAAAGAATTCTAGCTTCGATTAAAACTTCTATTTTATGATTTCTTAATCGGTATTCTTAAATACTCGTTAGAAAGGCTCAAAGAAAAAATTACAAAATAAAGCCAACAAAATTAATGACATAATAAAGGACGAATTAAGGTAATAATATTTTTTCCACAAATACAACTAACCTCATTTGTGCCCAAAACAAAAAGGGAGCACTTAGTAGGCAGATTTTTTTTTATTCTCGAAAATTATTATTGTAAAAGATATGATTTTTGGGAATATTAAAAATATATTTGATAGGCCTTAAACATATTATGAAATATTACTCGAAAATATTGATTCCCTTATTTAATTTAAGGGTATCTTTCCTGAAAATGTTAATATTATTTTTAAAATTATTCTTAAATATATACTAATTGAAAATTACAAACAGTATAAAAATGTTAAATTAATCCCTTTTTTAATCCCTCTCAGTTAGTGTTTTTTAATCCCTTTTTCAATAAAAAAATGTTAAATTAAATAATTTAAAAAAACGCACATTAGGATAAAATTATTATTTAAGGTCAGGACATTAGGTAGCCACCAAGTCATTTTGTGCAAGTTTGTGTTTGTCAAGTAGGGTGCAAGATACAAATGGTTTCTTTCAATCTTGAATGTTTGAATAAAACTTAGAGCCGTCTCTCTCTCTCAACCTTCCATCTACTCCTCTTTTCCTTCTTCCTCATCCACCGGAAGGGGGTGGTTTTGGGCCATTTTTTTGCCTGAAATCACCCCTCTACATCGCTTTTTTTCTCTCCTTCTATCTAAATAAGTGGTTTTTCCACATATATCTGGTTTTTCTTTCATGTATTTCCGTGTTTTCGTCGTCTGCTTGCGGCGGTGTTTTGTTCGTCGTCTTGTTGCTACATCGTTTGGTTTCCCGTCTTGTTGCGGTGTTCGTTTGGTTCAGATTGGCAGATCAGCTTCGATCCATTACAGATTCAATCAAGACTTGGGCGTCAATGTCACATTTGTAGGCATTTTGCCGTGTTATGCTATTAACCTGGGTGCTGTGAGTTTGTTCGCAGATTCATCCTTTTCGATTTTTAGTGTAACACCCTCCGTTAGGGTATTACTACGTAACACATGCGGAAGTAAATTAAAAAGATAATTTGCCGGTTGCTTTCGGAAAATTGTTTTCTTTTAAGTCGGAAAACTGGGGTATAAAGTTTTTCTTCAAGGATAACACTGAAATCCATCATACATACACTTAACACATAAAGTCACGTTCGTAACAAAGTTACCATGACATACAATATTTCTCTAAGTTTCCACTTTCGAAAGAAAAGTTCAAACTACAGATGGATGTATATAACACTACATTTACCGACCTCTTTAGATATACAACCCAACTCAGACTCCTAAGTTGGTCATTCTATCAAATATTCATTGGAGAGACCCCTAATCAGAATACTTTCCCAACCTCTAACACACTAGTGGAAAATATACATTAGACGGGAAAGTTTTACGTCAGTTAACCAAAAGCTAGACGTTAAAAAGGAGGCGGTGGCAGTTTTGTAAATATTAGACTTCATTAATTCAATTTTAACGCCAGTTGTTGTAAGGACTGACGTTAAAAGTGAGTCACTTAACTTTTAACGCCTATTCTTTCATCAAAAGACGTTAAAGGTTATTTTAATAATTTTTTTAGCTAGTATACGTACCCTTCTGCATTGCCTTCCTCAAAGTTTCAGTTTCACTTGCTTTGATGTTTTGTGTTTCTGTTTTGAAAACTAAAATATATGTGCTAAGTAAAAATGCTATAAGTTGAATCAATAACCCAAACCGGATCTCATTCATGAAGTGTATCAATAATACAATTACAAGATAAATTCAAAATTTTAAAATCCTATAAAAAGTTACATTGAAAGGGTTTAAAATCCTAAACATTTGTTGAGGCTTCGTTCCCTTCACGGGTGAGCAAGAGAGGAGAGTCGAGCGACTGAGTTTTCCAAAGTCACTGAGCAAGGGTGCACTCGATCTGTTTCAGCAATGGTCTTGGAACAGTCACTTGCTTCCAAAGCTGAGGGTTTGGAACTGTAGCTGCCGATTCTCCGGAAGGATAATAAGGTGAGCAACTCGCATTATGTGATTTACACAACCTTATCACCCATGTTACGTGATTTACACAACCTCAGAAGTTGTTTGACCATTAAGACAAAGATCTTTGAGTCTAGGAATAGGAAGAAAGAGTGATGAAGTTAATCTCCATGGCAGAGCCATATTGTGAAGCAGAAAAATAAAAGGAAGGAAGGAAGCTATTTATAGGAGCAGGGGATGAAGTTACTAGGCGTCGTAAGTTGCTAAAAAATTAAGTTGATCATTAAGAGCACTAGGTTCCAAGGAGCATTGGGAGTTGGCAGTCATATATTATAAACGTGCAGAATGAATATTGATTTTAACACTTTTAACGTCAGTTGTTTATACAACTGACGTTAAATTTTTTGCAGAAACTTATACACTTTTAACGTCAGTTTTCTTCATCAACTGACGTTAAAAGTATTTTTAAATAAAAAATATTTATTTTTAACGTCAGTTGTTTAATATAACTGACGTAAAATGTTGTTTTATTTTGGGTTTTTGATTATAATGTTTACACCCGCGCACCTTCTGCACTTCGCTCTGTACGTCTCTGTTCTTATCTTTCACGCTCACTCTGACTCTCAACTCTCACTCTCACTCTCACTCTGCCCTAATCGCGAGCTCATCTCCACCGCAACCAACGCGAGGGCTTCTTCCCCACCACCGTGAGGTACACTCTTAACCCTAACTCTGTCTTTCCCGCTCATTCTTTGAAATAACTTGACATCTCTCTTTCCCCTTCCCGCACACTAACTCTCCTTGTCCCTCTGCTCTCAGTAACCACATCGAACGTTGGCCACCACGCGAGCACCTATTTCTGGTGAGTCTTTAGGGCACATTTTTTTATGTTTGGTTTTGAGTGTATGTTGAAACTGTAGTCTATGTAGTTGAAACTTGAAACTGTGAGTTTGAGTTGTTTGGAATGTCTCTATTTCTGGTCGTGGGTTTTGTGTTTTCTCTTGTTTTTCTTCTGCTATCATGACCTATTTCAAAATGGGAAGAAATTTAGAGTTTCTTGTAGCATGTGACATCAACAATATATTGCTCATTGGAATTCTGTTTTGTTAATTTATCTTCATCTGCTTATTTCTTTTGTCTTAAGAAACCTGAAAATGGTGTAAATTTGAAATAATTTTTAAACGCCTTGGATATATGTTTTGTATATCTACAGAACCTATCTAGTTATGGATTGTAGTTTGATGGTTTGTAAGCGCACTAGTGCTGAGTATTTGAAGGGGGTGGAAGAATTTATAGAATTTGCTCAAAGGAATGTTCCTAATAGTAATGGAATGTTCTGTTGTCCTTGTGTCAAGTGTTTGAATACGAGGAAATGTACGGTGAAGGATATACGTACTCATTTGATTTGTGAAGGGATTTGCTTGAGTTATACAAGATGGATATGGCATGGTGATGTGTTGTTGAGTAGTACGGCAAGTGTCTCCCAAAGTGAGGACGTTGACGTAGATATGGAGGATGATCGAGTAGAGGACATGATCCGTGATATTGGACAAGAATATTTTCATCGAGCTCATGTGTATGATAGGTTGTACAGTGATGCGGATAAGCCTTTATATCCAGGGTGTACTACTCATACACGGTTGTCGGCGGTGCTAAAATTGGTTTGTGTGAAGGCGAGAAATGTTTGGACCGATAAAAGCTTCACGGAATTGCTTGAAGTGTTGAAAGACTTGCTTCCGGAGGACAACACATTGCCTGACCGTAACTATGAGGCCAAAAAGGTATTGTGTCCGATGGGTATGGAGTATAAGAAGATACACGCATGCCCCAATGATTGCATATTGTACACCGGTGTTCATGAAGACAATCACGATTGCCCCAAATGTGGGTTATCACGATACAAAGTGAAGGGTGGTGATGATGATGATGATCTTGAAGATGTGAGAAAAAAGGGTCCTCCTGCAAAGGTGTTGTGGTATCTTCCAATAATTCCAAGGTTCAAGCGATTGTTTGCCAATGCGAAAGATGCGAAGAATCTTAGATGGCATAATGATGAGAGGAAACGTGATGGAAAGGTTTGGCTTCCTGCTGATTCTATGCAATGGAAGAATATTGATAATATGTTTCCGGATTTCGCCGATGAGCCAAGAAACCTAAGGCTTGGACTTGCTACGGATGGAATGAATCCTTATGGTAACATGAGTAGTATTCATAGTTCATGGCCTATTCTGTTGATAATTTACAACCTGCCCCCTTGGTTGTGCATGAAGCGCAAATACATGATGTTGTCTATGATGATTTCGGGACCAAAGCAACCGGGAAATGACTTAGATGTTTATCTAACTCCCTTGATTGAAGACTTGAAAACGCTGTGGGTGGAAGGTGTTGATGTAGTTGACGGGTATTCTCATGAGACTTTCAAGCTTCGTGCCATGTTATTTTGCACCATCAACAACTTTCCAGCATACGGTAACTTGTCCGGGTACAGTGTCAAGGGCATAAAGCATGCCCTATATGTGAAGAAGGCACATGCTACACTCAGTTGCATCATGGAAAGAAGACGGTTTACCTTGGGCATCGGAGATTTCTTAGATGTGATCACCCATATCGTAAGATGAAAAAATCTTTTAATGAATGCCAAGAGACAGAAGAAGCTCCGGCGGCCTTAATTGGAGAGCAGGTTTATCAGAGGGTAAAGGGCATCGATGTAATATTCGGCAAGTCCAAAAAGAAAGGTAAAGCTGCTGAGAAAAACATACACTACTACAGAAAAGGGTTTTCGCAGCGCACTTTCAGTAGCACTTCAATGAAAAACGCTACTAAAAAATAGGCGGAAGGTTTTTAATAGTGCTTCCTTAAGAGAGCGCTATCTATTCCTTATTCTAAGACAGCGTTTCTTTAAGGAAATGCTATTAAATGTAGATTGATAGGAATAGATAGTGTTTTATTGAGGAAGCGCTATTATAAGTAAGAGAATAGATAGTGTTTCCTAAAAAAAATGCTATCATAGGTAAATAAATAGGTAGCACTTTTTCAAAGAATCACTATCTATTCCCCTTTTACTAAATCTTTCTCTCACGCGGCTCTTTTCCCTCGTTCTCAAACCCTCATTCTCAAACTTTGTTTCTGACTTCTCTTTTCCCCAAATCAGTGAGTGAGACTTTGTTTTCTAGTGTGTTGCGATCTTTGTCCCCTACGGCGTCCGTCCCCCTTTGCTCTCTCTACAGTTTCGTTCTCCATCGGTGACACTGACGCTCAAATCCTCTCGCGCAGCTTCCTGTTGCTCTCTCTACAGTTTCATTCTCCATCGGTGCTGCCCTAACTTCTTTGTTTTTCTATCTCTTCATCTCAAAACAGAGTGCTGCCCTAACTTCGTCTCTGCCACACTTTAAGAGTGGTTCGCGTCTCACTTCTTCACGCTGCCTTAACCCAATCGCACGACATTAGATTTCAATTGGATAACCCAGTCGAAACCCCTGTTGAAGGTATTTGGTTTGTTACATTTGAAATTTGAAATCATTTTGCTTGAGTGTATTTTTTTCACACGATCACCAACATCCAGTCACGTCTTGATTTCAGTTTGTGCCAATAATCTGGACCGTGAGATTATCCAATTAGAATTAGGTTATAGTTCTGATGGCTGGAAATGTAGCTATATAGTAATGGCATGGTTTTAATGAAGAAATGCAAATTTGAGTTGTAATGTGTTGCTTGATGGTTTCAATCTATATGTGTGTATATAGTTACTGTGTTTTATTTTGTTAGTTTTATTTTTGTGCAGAGATAATCTTTCGAAGTATGCAAAAACCATCGTGCACAATTCATTCTTGGTTACTGCTCCACCTACATCTTCATGCAGACTTTTATTATTCCAGGACCAATTTTCATGTCTTTGTTAGCTGGGGCTCTTTTTGGAGTGGTTCGAGGGATCCTTTTAGTTGTTTTCAATGCCACTGCCGGAGCATCGTCATGCTTCTTTTTGTCTAAGTTAATTGGAAGGCCTATAGTTTCTTGGTTGTGGCCTGATAAACTAAGGTTTTTCCAAGCTGAGGTTTGTGTTTTTGTTTTCTTCTTCTTCTTTTATGTTTATCTGGAGATTATCTAGGCAGAAATATTATAGCATCAACTGTGTTAACCTGGTTTTCACACCAAAAAAAAAACTGTGTTAACCTGGTTTTCTTTTGGTTATATCAGATAGCAAAGCGTAGGGATAAGTCCCTAAAGTATTTATTCTCTAATCCTTAGACATATAAGATTTTGTTATTAGTCCCTACTCTAGTACTCTTTACAACCTTACCCCTGATTGAGTCAATATTCCATCAGGCATGGTTTTAGTATGTTCTGTGTGCACATACCCTTATTGAGTAAACAGCAGAATTAGCATTGACAGCTTAAGAGATAAAGGCATGGTTTTAGTATGTTCTATGTGCACAGGAATTCAAAGTAATCCTTTGGCTCAATGTCATAGACCAAACCTGGGTCAAGGGCTCTTCTGGGGTTAATGTGTCCAGCACCATGATCATAAGGTGTTGAAGGTTCAGCACTTGAGGCATCTCTGAGAGGCTTGATGGTATTGTCATGAACATAAGCTGTTGTCATTAAAGCAGATTTTATAGCAGCTAGACTCCATTCTGGATGCATAGCCTTGAGCAATGCAGCAATCCCACTAACATGTGGACATGACGTTGAAGTTCCAGGCAGTATATTGAAATTAACCCTCCTGTGATCTGTTGGTAAACTTGATGGACCAATGACTCCACTCCAAGCAGCAAGAATGTTCACCCCAGGAGCCATTACATCAGGCTTCAGAATTTCAAGGGTGAGAAAATTAGGCCCTCTTGATGAAAAGGCTGCTACTACAGGAGATGGTCTAATTCCCAACCTTGTTTTCAAAAAAGCTAGAGTTGCAGTAGGTTTTTTACTTGTTAACACATAATGTTTGAGTTCCTTGCCTTCTTTTTCTCCTATTGCAACTGTTGGAAGGAGGTGACAGTCTACAACAAGCTCTTCTCCATTAGCTTCAGTGTTTGCAAGAATCATTCCTAAGCCTCCAGCATTTTTCACCACCTGACCCTTCTGCACCCTAGGACTAATGCCTCTGTCACAAATCACAATCTTTCCTGAAACCAAGTGACAATCTAAAGTACCTTCCAAGCACAAAGATTTTGGATCAGGACTGCTGGAGTTACTCCCCATGTATATCAAAGGATATTGTTTCTTAATTGATACCATGCTTCTCCCTTTATAGATTGACACTCCAGTGAACTTTCTTCCATTCCCAAGCCTAACTTATGTAGGAAAATCTCAATCCATTGTGCTGGCTCCAACTGTAGTGATCCAAGGTGACACATTTGTTTCTCCAATATACAATTTTTTTGTTTCCATTTTTTTGTTGTTGAAAATTTGTCCCTTTTTTTTATTCAAAGTGTGTTCTAGAACCATTAGCTTGGATTGTGATTTTGATTAAATAGAGATATATGCAAAAGGAAGAGTTGCTGGCCAATATAAACAGACAAAAAAAAATTAGCATAATGTTCTTCTGGATGTATTAGAATTCAAGAGTACAAGTATTCTTGTTGGCTAGAATATTTGGAATTTAAAGTTCTGAAAAATTCAATTAGGTTGCTTTTTTGATGTGTTTGTTCTCAGTCCTTTGTTGGGTTTTTGTTTTGTTTTTTTTTTTATTGTGTTTGAAGTATGAGCAAATGTAATTGGTGCCAAATTAAGCTCAAAATCTATTGAATATTGGGCTGGACTTGTTACTTGATAGGCAGAACACCTATTCATGTTAAAGGTGTTTATCAAAAAGAGTCAACTCACGGTTTACTTATTCACATTTGAGTTATGCGAACTTAAGACAGAGTGCAAAAGAAAAGGAAGAGAATTTTGCATTTGTAAAATGCCCATAGTTAATCCACTCATGTGTTCTAAAAGGATTTTACAAAGTTGTTTTATTGTCACTTTCTCTATATAGAAACTTCTCATTGTATCAGAAGATTGGTCCATGCATTGTATTCATACTTCATACATGTCTTACTCCCCTCCCTTCCAGCTGAAAAAAAAAATCAATCTTCATGATTATTCATTATTATATTTTCAAGCTTTCTCAAATTGAAAGAACAATTCTGGTTCATGAAACAGTTCACCTTAAGCCTTATAGATGTTGATTGTTCTTCTGATAATTTTGAAACAGTTTCGAAGCGTTGAAGTCATTGCTATTGGTGTGCACTTCAAAACTCTAGTACCAGCACTTGACTGCAATGATTTTGGTCACCAAGAATGATAATGTTTCATTTAGATTGCCTTAACTTTGATGCCTTGAGTGATACTCATCAGACAAATTTTAATCCTTTCAGTTCAAATGAAAACATAGTCTTCACCACCAATCTGCATGTCTTTTTAATTTGAGCTTTACCGCTATCTGCTTGAGGAATGTAGAGTATGGACCAATATCTTGTTTTACTTGCAGAAGGGTATTGCTTTGTATTTTCTAAAACATTGAAATTAGTGGCTAATAACAGGCAGATTGTCAACAATTCATTCATAAATTGTTCGTTCCTTATGATAATGAATGCTGATAGATGATACTATCTCAACATTCTAGTTGTTTGTTCAGTTTTCTATTATATCATGGAAATATGAATATGTGGATTTTATTAATCTATCCAATCTGAGATACATCTCTATTCCTGATTACAAGGGTTTTTAAATTTTATAGATACTGACATATAAACATTGCAATAGGCACACCACTTTGTCGCAATGGGCCACCAGAGAAGCCAGTGCTATGCAATGCATGTGGATCTCGATGGAGGACAAAGGGAACACTTGCAAATTATACCCCTATACATGCTCGGGCAGAAACTGGTAATGAGGATCAAAGGGTTTCCAGGGTAATGAGATTATCATTAAATAAGAAGAAAGAAGTGAAATTGGTCAAAAGAAAGATGGGACAAACTGATAATGTTGTATCTGGAGGGCTTGCCCCTGATTACAATCGAGGATTTCAAAAGGTTGTAGATGAAGATACACGCAATAGATCAACGACTGTGGCTACTACTACTAGTGTGTTGATTAGCTTGTGCACATTGTTAGTATGCATGGTTATTATCTAGTGTAGGTTAGAGACCTTTTGGTTTATGGCCTTAAATAGTAGAATTGGTTATGTGTAAGCGTTACTGTGAATTGTGTTAAAGTATATTACTTAATTAATTGGTTATATATGCATGATTTTGATATTTGGTTTGGTTTATATATATATATATGCTTATTAATATTGTATGTAAGCTTTGTACATTATATATGTGTATGTGTGTGATATACCTAAATGCAGTGTTACTGTGAATTGATGAGGGATGGTTGTGCAGGTGGGAAATGTAGAAACAAAGTGAATAATGAAAAAAAAAGGGGGGATAGGTAGCGCTTTCTTGAAAAAACGCTGTCTAAAGTGACAAATAGACAGCGCTTCCTTGAGAAAGTGCTGTCTAAAGTATGTAATAGATTGTCCCATTACCAACTTTAGACAGTGCTTTCTCAAGGAAGCGCTACCTATTCCTACTTTTAGTAGCGCTTTCTTGAAAAAACGCTGCCTAAAGTGACAAATAGATAGTGCTTCCTTGAGAAAGCGTTGTCTAAAGTCTTATTACCAACTTTAGACAGCGCTTTCTCAAGGAAGCGCTACCTATTGCTACTTTCAGTAGTGCTTTCTTGAAAAAAACGCTGCCTAAAGTGACAAATAGATAGCGCTTCCTTGAGAAAGCGCTGTCTAAAGTATGTAGTAGATTGTCTTATTACCAACTTTAGACAGCGCTTTCTCAAGGAAGCACTACCTATTCCTACTTTCAATAGCGCTTTTTTAAGCGCTATTGAATCTCTCCCACCTTCAGTAGCGGGTGAATAGATAGCGTTTTGAAGCGCTACTAAAGGTCAAAAAAAAGCGCTACTGAAGCCCTTTTCTGTAGTGGTGATATGGAAGAAGAGGTCAATATTCTTTGATCTTCCATACTGGCGCAAGCTTGATGTCAGACACTGCATTGATGTGATGCATGTGGAGAAAAATGTGTGTGATAGTGTGATCGAGATGCTTCTCAACATTCAGGGCAAGACAAAGGATGGTGTCAATGCTCGTCTCGACCTCGTTGCTATGGGTATACGAGAGCAGTTAGCTCCAGTTGTTGAGGATGGTAAGCGGACTTATTTGCTGCCAGCATGTCATACTTTGTCAAAAAAAAGAGAGGCGAAGTTTCTGCTGGTGTCTTCGGGGCATCAAAGTTCCACATGGTTACTCTTCAAATATGAAGAGGCTTGTCTCTAGTGATCTTAAATTGGTTGGCTTAAAGTCTCATTATTGTCACATCTTGATGCAACAACTTCTGCCCGTTGCTATTCGTGGTATTGCTCCAAAAAATGTGAGACATGCCATTACTCGGTTGTGCTCATTCTTCAATTCTATATGTAGCAAAGTCGTTGACCCCCGTATGTTGGATGACTTGGAAGTTGAGGCTGCTACAATCTTGTGCCAATTGGAGATGTATTTTCCTCCTTCCTTTTTCGACATAATGGTTCACTTAATTGTTCATTTGGTGAGGGAGATTAGATTACGTGGGCCGGTTTTTCTGAGATGGATGTACCCAGTTGAGCGCTACATGAAGATCTTGAAAGGGTACGTCAAGAATCCTCATCGTCTGGAAGCATCTATTGGTCAAAGGTATGTTGCAGAAGAAGCTATTGAGTTTTGTTCGGACTACCTTCATAACACGGATCCTATAGGGGTTCCTAAGCCTCGGCATGATGAGATCAGATGTCAAGGTAAGGGTACACATGGCTTAAGAATTAATAGCAAGGGTCGGGAGGAAGTGCTTCAAGAACATTTGTATGTATTGAACAACATCGATTGTATTCAGCCTTTCTTATTTGAACATAAAAGAAAAGTCAATCAAGAAAACCCTCGAATGAGCGAAAGGTGGTTGTTAAACAAGCATAACAAGACTTTCTTACCATGGTTCAAGGAAGAAATGCTAAAGGATGGTAGTACTGCTTCTGATGACGTAAGATGGCTAGCACGTGGGCCTAGCTTCAACGTCATATGTTGGAGCGGATACGACATAAATAACTTTTCCTTTTATACAAAGGAACAAGATAACAAGAGTACCATGCAAAATAGTGGGGTTATGATCGTGGTCAAAGCAATGCACTTCTCTAGTGCAAAGGACACAAAACCCCTTAAAGCACCGAGACCTTACTTTGGATATATTGAAGATATTTGGGTGCTCGATTACACTAAGCTTACGGTGCCGGTTTTTAAATGTAAGTAGGTTGATAGTAACGGTGGTGTACAAACCGATGAATTGGGGTTCACATTGGTAGACCTATCTAGTTATTTTTATTTATACTTCTGTATTTATTTTAGTTATAACCTATGTTAATAAATATTTATTGTTTCTGAACAGGCATATATATGGATCAGTCGGATAGCCCACATGCACGGGAGGACACTGTGGGGCCTACGCAGGACCCGATCGTGCCTACGCCTGATTCTAGTGTAAGTTTACATGTTGTATACTATCTTTAGTCCTTCTTTTTAATGTAAGTTTATAATGTTACAACCCTCTATTTTGTTGGTAAGGCGGTAGTTTTGTTTTTAGACATTAGAGACTAAAATTTATATATATATATATATATATATATATATATATATATATATATATATATATATATATATATATATACTTGTAGATATATAGTTATGTTTTTCCTATACATGGGTTTTGGTTTTAAGTCCTCCCATTGTTCCTTTGTATATTTCTTTTCTTATGGTTAATATTGAAATTTAAGGGTAGTGTTTGCAATTCTGTAATGTGTGTGATATTCTGTGTTACTGGGATATTTACTGAATGCAGGGAGAGCTTAGGGGGGTGATATTTTAAAACTGGAATTATATATATATATATATATATATATATATATATATATATGAACGTCAGTTGTATCAAAAAACTGACGTTAATAGTATTTTATAAATATACAGTACACTATTAACGTCAGTTGTATTAGGAAACTGATGTTAAAAATAAAACCTTTAACGTCAGTTCTTTAACACAACTGACGTTAGTTTGAACAATATTAACGTCAGTTGTGTTAAAGAACTGACGTTAATAGTTTTATATTTAACGTCAGTTGTTTAAACAACTGACGTTAAAATATTAACTATTAACGTCAGCTGTATTTACGTCAGACAATACTCTGACGTATAAAATCAATTTTAACTGACATAAAAAGCACTTATTGCACCAGTGACACTAGGTCTTCAAGTGACTTAGAAAGACTCCTCTGCAACATCGGTACTGGAGTACCAAGGTACTACAGCGAAACTCGAAGAGACCTGATATAACTGTAAGAGTGAGACACCGGTAAATGGATATATCATACAACAACCATACACATGATACATACAACACCTTGGCATATTAACATTTTAAACATTACTCATAGGTAAACAACAAGTATTATTTCAGTGGGTCTCATACCCGAATCAATCAATTTTATAAAGGTAATGCATCACACTTCAATCATCAGGCTCTAGTCTTAATCTCATGAGATACCATCACCGTTTTATCATTAAGAAAGAAAGAGTTGATCAGGCTCATATGCCACGTTTGGCAAGTTGTCTCTGTCACCTAATGCACCCGGATCAACATCATCACGAATCCCTTATAACGGCCATTCGGATGTATACCTCATCGAATACCACATCTTAAGCGGGTATTTGATTAACTCAAGCACATCTGCTAAGGGGAAATGTATATGAATAAAATACTTTTCATTATCGAGACCTTTCTTTGTGTTCACTCTTTTCGATTGTCGAAGCCCAAAGCTAACGACTATTCACAATTTTCATTACTTGAAAATCAATAACACAGGACACGCAGTCCGAGTGCTCAATCACAACACCTTAGACCGATGCCGCAGTCCAAGGTTGTGGTCGTAGAAACAATTATAATTTTATCCATGTTTTATTTCAACATGTTAAGGACTCCTAGCCCATAACAACGAAATTAGGACACACAGTCATCAATTCCAAAATTATGACTCCTAGCCCATAATATCACGATTAGGAACCTTGGTCCATAATTCTTGACACGGATCCCATATCACGTGCATAAATTGAATGCTAGAGGCAACGTCTCGCGAACTAATATTCTCTTTCACATGTGCTTACTTTTCACTCAGTGAAAATCAAAAACCAAAACAAAACCTCGGTCACTTATCCAAGTAACCGGAACGTTTCTAAATCATTTAGGAGAAAATATTTTCCTTTACAAAGCCTTTTATAAAACATTTGGAAATTCGTTTTCTTTTGAAATCCTTGATGGGATAAAGTCAAATATTTTCAAAGGAGTTTTTCCTTCATGAAACACATAATTCGAAAAAGGTTTTCTCTCGTACAAACTTTGGATCATAAAAAGGTAGTTTCTATTGACTTAAAAAAAACACTTCAACGTTTCTTTTCAAAACTATAATCTCATTCTCTTGAAGTAAGCGTTTTAAGCAAGGAACTTTTATAAATGAAACCAATACCTTCAAAGTTCTACTCAAGGATTATTAAGGCTTTTAATCCTTATAATCATTGTGCATAGACTCAAGTCCAGCTTCTCAAACTTCAATCAACAGTAATATATTCTCCACAATAATATCACAGTTAATGACAGATCATCACATATATACAACTCACAATACTTTAGGGCAAGTAATAATCAACTTCAAGTAATAATCACAATATTTCAAGTAAACAAGTCATTCAAGTGTTTGCTCCACAACATAATAATATTCAAATCACTCAAGTAAACACATACACACATGCATATAGTCATTGAATATCCCTAGGCAATCCCCTCTTACTTTCTGTGAAGGTAAGAAGAATAGATGCTCGAAGAGGTATGTCACGAACATCCTCATTTCCTTCGCGATGGAAGTCTAAGGTTATGAACACAAAATCACAAGTTAAAATTCAAACAAGAACACTAAACCATAAGGTATAGGTTCGGCCAAGACTATTTCTTAGGGTTAGAGATTCCCAAAAATTATACAACTCATGGATTTATGATCCTTAAGTGTTAAGAGTTCATAAACAACGATCATTCAACAAAGTTGAATTAAAATCCCACTAAGTTATAAACATAGGGCATTCGGACAAGGCTAGTAAAATAGGCTAGCATTCACTAAACCTTCCAATCTCTTAGGTTTAGCATCCATATGTATTTAGGAGCTCAAAACCATGATCATTTTGGAAAAATAAGAACAAAGTATCCTAGGTCCATAACCTTCTAGGTTCGGCCTTCATAGGATTTATAGGCTAGAAATCTTTAAACTTTCCAATCTCTTAGACTTAGCATCCAAATATCTTATGGAGCTCAAGTCCATGATCATCTTGGAAAACAATGGAAACTTAAACTTTCCCAATCTCTTAGACTTAGCATCCAAATATCTTATGGAGCTCTAGTCCAAATCATCTTGGAAAACAATGGAAACTCAAACATTCCAATCTATTAGACTTAGCATCCAAATATCTTATGGAGCTCAAGTCCATGATCATCTTGGAAAAATGAAAGTAATACATACTAGCTTTAATAACATAGAATAAACAAGTTAGAAACCCTTAAACTTTCCAATCTCTTAGACTTAGCATCCAAATATCTTATGGAGCTCAAGTCCATGATCATCTTGGAAAAATGAAAGTAATACATACTAGCTTTAATAATATAGAATAAATAAGTTAGAAATCCTTAAACTTTCCAATCTCTTAGACTTAGCATCCAAATATCTTATAGAGGTAAAGTCCATGATCACTTTGTAAAAATAAAAACTCAAACATCCTAGCACCTAAACACTAAGTTTCGGCCATCATAGGATGATGAGGAAAATATTCTTTGTTTAACAATAACTCTTAGGTTTAGAATCACATGGTATTAAGAGTTCTAAATCCATGATCAATACTTGGAAAGTTGAAACATAGTATCTTAGGCCTACTTATTCATATTTTTCAGTCATCATAGGAACAAGCTATCAAAACTTCTAAGCACCAGTGCAAAATATGCTTTTACCATCGGAGATTCCACATCGGTTTCTTCAAAACCGATGTGTAAAACGAGGCGGTGGCATTTTTGAAATTAAAAGCAAAGGATTTCACATCGGTTTCTAAAATAACCAATGTGTGAATATTTTCCACATCGGTTGTATTATAACCGATGTATAAAATTAAAACAAAAAAATTTAAAATTTAAAAATTTTATCTTTCCACATCGGTTCCTATTAAACCGATGTGTAATATATATTAACCACATCGGTTTATACATAACCGATGTCAAAAATTAAAAAAAAATGGAATTTTAAATTAAATCGTAAGTTTCTACATCGGTTACTAGAGAACTGATGTGAAATATGACTAACCACATGGGTTTTTGACAACCGATGTGTAATATTTGACAAAACCCTACTATTTGTTTCTATTTTCATTCCCTCCGTCTGTCACGCGCCCTTTTCCTTTGTTTTTGCTCTGCTCTTCCATTACCGGCCACCACCTCCATCCTTAAATTCCTCCACACTGCATGTTCGCCTCATTTGACTGCGGTGAGTGAACCATTGTCGCCTCATTCGACTGCGACATCCTTCTTTACTCCTTTGTCTCTCTCTGTGGGATGAGAAGAAAGAACCAACTCACTCATTTCCTTCTTTGATTCTTATTCATGTGAGTGAGTCAGACCGCAAGTCGTTGCTCGATCGTAAGGCTAAGGGTCGTGCCGCCGCTGATAAGGAAAAGGGTACGAAGTTCGCTCTTGAGGATATTATGCAAACCGTTGATTAGTTTCTCATATTTGAGTATTTTATTTACTTGTTTTATTGTTGTTACTATGAGATGTTGAGAACTTGGATTTGGTTATTACTACTTGTTAGTGTTTTGTGCCTTTTTACTTTGAGGTCTTGTGGTTTGGATCTGAGCAGTTCTAGTATTTTGAGGCCTCTATGTTTTGTTTATTTAATGAA
Source organism: Sophora flavescens (assembly GCA_030762895.1). Lineage (NCBI taxonomy): Eukaryota > Viridiplantae > Streptophyta > Magnoliopsida > Fabales > Fabaceae > Sophora > Sophora flavescens. Next base: position 61,527,780 of record CM061069.1, read on the forward strand.
ATGTTTGACATTATTACTGGTAATATTTCTTGCTTTCTGTTTTGGTTTTAATTTTATTTTACTGGTAATGTTTTGCTTGCTTGTTATTCAGATGCTATGATACTTTGTTGTAGCAAGATATTAGTCTCTAAGTGGCGATCTCTTAAGCACTAGAGACTTCGAGTGTTCAAAGAGATTATTTTATAATTTGGTAGCTCTTAAGAGTTTCTGGTCTATTGTAGAAGTTGGTCATTTACATTTCGCTTGCCTTTTTAGAAGCTGTGTTTCAACTACAATATGCACCAAAAAAACATGGCAGGAAAGGAAACATTGTGTTTTCTTAAGGAGAATAAAGGATATATATATAGTTTTTGATTGAATATATATGATGGCCTGATGGATTTAGTTTTTTTCTTCATTTTCTTTGCTTCCTGCCTGAATGGCCATAGCTCTTCGCTACTCATTTCCTTATATGATCTTTTGGTCTTAAATAAGCTAACACTGTATTTTTCATGCTTTGATTTTAGACTCTACGTGAGGGGCACAATCCTTGGATACAAAAGGTAATAGCTTCTTGCCCATAGTAGTTTTACCAATTTTGTATTTTATATCATCTTGTGTATGGATGCTGGGAGATTGAGAGTTGAGATTCATGGAGAGAAGCATTTAAGATTATACTTTCACGGGTTTTGTCAAGTCATTTGGTTTATGATGAGGCAATGTTATTTTTTCAGATCCAAATCAAACCTGTAACTATGGCTTGGGTTTGACCACTTGGAGTCCACTTGCATTTGGTGTGCTGACAGGAAAATACAAGAAAGGAGTTATACCAGCAGATAGCCGCTTTGCATTGGAAAATTACAAAGTAAGGTTTGATTTCTATCGTTTTGGTTGAAAAGATTTCATTAGAGTTTTAATGTATTTGCTTGAAAATTTATTTGATCCGAGAATATGCCCACAATAATTAGTAAAGCCTTAGTTTCCCGTTTGAGACGCAATACTAATGAGCACACGTATACGTGCTTAATGTACTGCTCATTGTATTGGATCTTGAATTGTCCAAAGTCGGATAGTTTGGGAAAAAACTTTTTCTTCATTCGGTTAAAATAGTTATTCATTGATTCTAATCTTATATCCTTAATGAAAGGTCGGATTGATACATTTCCTTTCGTTCTCTGGGTGCATACTTTATCGTGGTGGATGTCATCGCGTTCAAGTCATGTACGTCGGAGACCGAAGGGAAATGCTGCCGAAATTTCGTCGAGTATGAGGACAACTCCAAAAGCCGACGAACGATCTACCAATGCCTCCTGCATGCAGAGTGGCCACAGACGCTACCCTCAAACAAGATATCAGATGCTGGATCGATGACATCGCCGCCATCATCGATAGGGACGTTGTCATCTCCAGGATCCTGCGGATGGTACTCTGGCTCCTCCTCCTCCTCGTCCTCGACTTCTATCAGCTCAAGAGGCTCTTCCTCGAGATCCTCTTCAGGATCCTCCTCCACTGGATCCTCAGCAAGCGGTTCGACTGGATCAAAATGCTAATGAAGGATATCGGTGACTTGTAGCGTATGAAGGTAGTGCCATGGAGGTGGAAGCGCCATAGTCCTCGTCTCGATGGTATGAATCCTTCGTACGGGCACTCCGTTAGCATTCGTCTCGGTAGTCGTGACCGGTCCTCAATATGTTACGGTCGTCGCACCCTCATATATAGTCCAGTTCCCTGTCGTCCCAGCATGATCAAACACTTCGCTCCTCGAGCTCGACTGTGCCAAGGGAGCGTTCGGATCCATCTAAAAGCACGTGCATACCCGATACAAGAAGAAAAAAACAGAACATACAGATGTGCAAGAGTGAGATACCGTCATAAGATATATCCCACAACAACCATATACATGATACATACATCACATAATCATATAAGCAGTTAAATCATGCATATACATAACATAACAGTGTTATATCAAAGGGTCTCAGACCCGCACAGTCAACCTTTGAAAATATGCATGGCACTTCAATATCAGGCTCTAACTTAATCTCAGGAGATATCAACATCGTTTTCCACTGGAGAAGAATTATAGTTGGTCAATATCTAGCCCACCGGGCAGTTGCCTCCATACCCTTATGCATTTAAGGTCTCGGGGGAGATGACTCCATACCCTTATCACACATGGACTGACTCCTAGATACCACCTTGTATCTGATATGTAAGAAAGCACGTCTGTCTGGGGAGATGCACATGAGAAAATATTTTATTCAAAAGGTTTTCTTTGTCTTCATTCTTTTTCGTTGTCGCAGCTCAAAGCTAACGACTTAATCATCATTTCCCCATCACTTGAAAACTTAGAAGCATAGGACACACAGTCTGCTTGTGGTCGTAAAAAACAACATTCACTTTTAACAACGTTCATCACAATGTGGTTAGGACACACAATCCACAACAACATGAATAAGACACACATCCACAACAACGTGATTAGGACACACAGTCCACAACAACGAAATCAGAACGCACTGTCCTCGATTTCGAGAATTGGACTCTCAATCCAGAACATCGTGAATAGGACTCATGGCCCCGAATTAACACTGATCCAAGATCACGTGCGTATAACTGAATACTAGAGGCGACGTCTCGCGTACTGGATTCTCTTTCTTAAGTAATTATTTTTCGTTCAGTGAAAATCAAATTCAAAACCGAATCCTCGATAACCTATCCAGGCTATCAGAAAGTTTCTAAAACATTTAGGAGAAAAACCTTTTCTTTGAAAATCTTTTATAAAGCATCTTTGAAATATTTTTATCTTTGAAAATCCCCAATAGGATATTGCCAAATAATCTTGAAAGTTTTCACTTGAAGACACATAGTTCGAAAAGGATTTTTCTCTTGTATAACAGAAGTTCACCAAAACCATTTCAACATTTAAAACAAGTACTTTAAGTTAATGAGCTTTTGGAAAAGAACACCAATCCCTTCATCTTCAAAGCTTATTAAGGTTTTTAATCCTTATAACAGTTGAGCATAGACACAAGTCTGGCTTAGCAAACTTTCAATCAACAGCAGTATATATTCTCAGTTCAATGCTAATATCACAGTTGAAAGCAATTCATCACAGATATGCATTATAACATTTAGAACAAGCACGGTTCAACATCAGATAATAGCATAACAGTTCAAGTACATTAGATAACCAAGTAAGCTCAATCAACATATAAATATCCCGCCAAACACATACACACATGCATACAGTTATTGAATATCTTTAGGAAATCCCCTCTTACCTCACGTCGGAGTTAAGAGTTTTGGATTTGAAAAGAAGGTTCACTAACGTCCTCGCTTCTCCGACGAAGGAAGTCTAAGGTTACCAACATAAAATCATGAGTTAAAAGAAATCAACTCGAGAACACTAACCACAAGGTATAGGTTCGGTTCATACAATAAACTAGGATTAGGGGTTTTCAAAATTTATGCGACTCTTGGATTTATGATCCTTAAGTGCTAGAAGTTCATAAACAACAATCTTTTAACAAAGTTGAATTAAAAATCCCACTAAGTACTTGACTTAGGGTTTCGGCCAAGCATAGGTAAATGGGCTAGGAATTTCTAAACTTTCCAATCTCTTTAGGTTAGCATCCATACATAGTAAGGAGCTTGAAACCATGATCATTTCGGAAAATGGAAAAATCAAATGTCTTAGACCATGAACTCTTAGGTTCGGCCTTAACAAGTTTGTGAGGTTAGAGATCTTTAAATCATCCAATCTTTTGGACATAGCATCCTTTAACATGAAGGAGCTTTAATCCATAATCATCTTGGAAAACAAAACAAAATAACACATCCTAGGTCAAATGTTACATTCGGCCATCTGATAATCTGCTGGCTTATGATATTTTATCTATTATTTTAGAGCGGATTTCATCAATTAAATTTTGTTAAATGCTTGATTTAGCCCAAATTAGACTTTGTTTTCCTATTTTGGTTATTTTAGAGTCAATGTGTGCATTTAATTAGATTTTTATTAATTTTCTAATATTTTCTTATTCTTATTTTTAGGAGAGGACAAAGAAGAAGGATTGAAATTAAATTGAAGATTGCCAAGTAAGTTGCAAAGGCCCACATGATGGATTTGAATTATTATGATTAAAGGATAATTCAATTGGCATTGAGATAAAAGATTGGATCCAAATCAAATTGGATTTGGATAATAATTGCCTATCACAACAACAAAGGATATGATAAGATTTGGCAATTAATTTCGAGATATTGATTTGGATATGAAGATTAAAATACTCAGGACCAATTATGATGGAGCTTGCATGAATATGGAGCTTGAAAAGCAAGAAAACTGAGCCAAACAGAGGCCATCACGATCTAGCCGTGATAGCCATCACGGCCATGACCGAGTGGAGCTGAAAAGAAAAAAAATGGAAAAGTCAGAACTGGTCACGGCTAGGCCGTGATGTCCATCACGGCCGTGACATGTCAGCTGAACCAGACCCTCATAGGCAGAACTGATCACGGCCTAGCCGTGATGGTGGTCACGCCCGTGACAGACCAATCAGTGAAGCAACGCCCAAGGCAGAATCCGTCACGGCCTGGCCGTAATGGCCATCAAGGTCGTGACGCGCAATATTTGGATCTGAAGAAACTGATTTGATCTGAATTTGTGTTTGATTGGGGTTCATGTTACCTTAATCTATAAATAGGGAAATTAGGCAGAGATAGAGAGACTTTTGCACTACTACCACTTAGGCAAATTTTTAGGATCTCTCTTCTTCTTCTTCTTCTTCTTCTTCTTCTTCTTCTCTTCTCTTATTTTTTATTTCATGTTTTTGTTAATCAAGCTTGTCATCACCATGGCAATGCTTGAGTAGTAGTCTTATTTCTAGGGATTGGGGCTATGACCAAGATCTGTTTTTATGTTATGAATTGATTTTTTTCCCTTTGTTAATTTCGATTTCGCTTTCGATTTGGTTTCTATCGCATGAATTACTTGTGAATCTGGTGCGCACTTATTTGCATGTCATAGATACTCTAAGGAGGAACCTAGCGGTGAACTTAGGTATTGGATCTATAGGAATCAAATTTAGGACTTAAATCACGAGAGTTAGAAGCGGTCCTTCGAGGGTTCATGAATTGTCACAAAGCTTAAAGGGTTCAATCTAAATTCAGCTACCACGAGAGTAGGGGTTGGTTTAATTGGGCACGATTTTTGTAACCCGGGAGGGAGCATCAAATTATTTAGGATAAATTCGCCTTCAAAGCAATTTCGATAATTAACAAGGGACAGTCAATTTAGTAACATAAACAATCTTGTTGGTAACCCAATTCCTGGGAATCTCTTTTCATATTTAAAAACTCGAAAAATATTTTATTTCTTTTATTGTTTCTTTTATTTTCTTTGAAATCTTTTCACATCTATTCCTCAGTCTAAATAGTTGTTTAATTTGTGAAGTGACACTTGGTTTCCCAATCCCTGAATTCGATACTCGGTTTCTCACCGTTTTATTATTACTTGCTTCGATCCGATTCGCTTCCGGAGCACATCACTATCATAGGAAAATAAAGCAAGAAAATATTTTAAAATTTTCAATCACTTAGACATAGCATCGTTTAACATAAGGAGTTTTTTAGTCCATGATCACTTTGGAAAACAAAAATCAACATCTTTGCCATAACCATTTAAAGTTTCGGCCTTTTCAAGAAATAGGGGTTATAAATCTTCAAACTTTCCAATCTCTTGGACTTAGCATCCTCCTATATCAAGGAGTCTTAATCCATGATCATTTTGGAAAACAAAACTTAAACACCATTGCCTTAAAACTCATTGGTTTTGGTATTTACATAAAAATAGGGTAAAAATCTTTAAACTTTCCAATCACTTAGACATAGCATCCTTTAACTAAAGGAGCCTTGGTCCATGATCATTTTGAAAATGAAACTCAAATACAAACTCACACATGTAAAAGTTGAAACAAGATTCACCTAAACCATATACATGGTTTCGGCCTCCTTAGGAAGAAGAGGTTAGGAAACTTTGTTTTACACAACCTTTTAGTATGTGATAGTATGAGTAAATACAAGAATATATAAAGTGGTTTCAACTCAAAAGGAGTTTTCTACCATTTTTGAGAGGTTTTAGAAGTTAAAAGCACATAAAGGACATATGAAGAAAACTTTGAAATAAAGGATGAAACTTTGAGGGGGAAAAAAACTACATAGAAGTATTACCCTTAACAAGATGAACAAATTTGATGAAGAAGAAGAAGAAGAAGAAGAAGAAGAAGAAGAAGAAGAAGAAGAAGAAGAAGAAGAAGAAATGTAGTAAAGTGTAAATATGATAAATGGAGGAGAGTGATGAAGGGTGGAAATGAAGAGTATTTATAGAGAGTGAGGGAGAAGAGATCACGGTTTCGAGAGGAAAAAGAAGAGAAGAAAGAAGGTGGGTTGCTTGTAGAGAGGATAAGGAGTTAAGGTGATGTGATGTGATGAGATTGGATAGAGAAAGATGAAAAAGTGAGATTTTTGAAAAAAGTCAAGATTCACTTTTTGAGGTGTGTCATAACCTTCACATCAAGTCACTTCATGTCACTTCATCCTTTTGATGCTCTGCTCCATTGCATATCAGATGACTTCCCCGATCGTATTTCCCGATGATTTCGCCCGGGAAATCCCTAAGACTTGGCCCCGAGCAAGATTTTTCTAAAAACTCCAAACTCACCTACAACATCATAAAAACACTAACCGTCTCGTTCACGAATTAAAATTTGGTCTCTAGCTCAGTAAACTTGTACTGGCAGTGAGAACCCAGACTGTTTTTCGTCTGAATTTTCGACCGAAAATTTTACTGTGACTTCATATGGTAAAATGACACAAGAAAATGATTTTATTTTAAATAAAATCATCCTCTGGATTTTATCAAAAATAAACACATTAAAGCATGTATTTACTGATAAAGAAGCATACGAAAAATTGGGTGTTACAGAAGTGTCGTTGTTTTTAAAACGATGACGACTGCCGGGTATGAAACCCTTTGATAAATAAATTGTTTATCTTTGAATATACATGTTAAATGGTATTTGAGTGTCGTGCATATGGTTATCGCTTTAAAATCCATATATTGGTTCTCACCCTTGCATGTTTTATTGTTGGTCTCTCTTCTGTATGGCGTATATTTCTATCGGAGTATAGATGGATCCGGCGATCCCATTGGCACACACGGGGACTCGTTCCCTCCATTTTGAGGATGCTGATAATGTCAACGCATGGGTTATTAACCCGGGAACCCACAACGTGACATATACCGGGGTTATACATACGGTAGAGGGCACCATAGCGACAGGGCCTCAGCGTGAGCATTGTACGATGGAGACCATAGAGGTATCTTTACCTCCGATGTGGTTCCTACTGTAGCACTTGGTTGATCATGGGGAGCTTGAGGCACAGCCATTAGCTGAGGCAGCACCGGCATCACCTCTAGAGGAGATGGTTATAGATCCGGAGGAGTTCGTTGAGGATGTGCCCGAGTACATTCCTCTTGATGACGACGATGATTCACCAGACGAGGGTGCAGTCACGTCTTCATCCGATACTTCTACGGGGAGTGGGATTGAGCACCATGGTCTTCCCAATGGGTATCACTAGATATTGACTAGACTGTAGGTAGATTCCATTTTTGGGGTAGTGACTTCGTCAGTCTATTCTGGATACTGAAAGCCATGTTTTTGTTATATGGTCATAGACGATTCGTTACCTGTCTGTTATATTTTTATACCTTTAATTAGTTATGTTTTGATTGACCTATTCTAATAAAGGCCCTGTATAGTTATATAGTTTGTACAAAACTTCTGATGCATATGATGATATATATACATATATGCTAAGTTGATTACGTTGTTATATGATGTTGGATGTTAAGTTAAAAAGAAAAAAAAATTATCACCATTTTTGGTATTAAGAAGAGTGTTATAAAATATTACTTTCCGAAAGTAACCAGCATAATTAAAGTTTTTTTTTCCTCAACGTGTTACTTTGTGATGACCCAAGAAGGGGTGTCGCAGACCGAGCCCCACCACTTCTCTGCCCATCGCCGTGTCGTAATGCACTCCTCCGTCAGCCGTCGTCACACTCGCTTGGGAGCAACACTTCAAATTTGCATTGTTACTGATTTAGGTTTAGGGTGTGGGAGAGGGGAGGTCATTTGGTTTAGGTCAGGTCAGTAGGAAAAAAAATATTTGGGCCTAGCCTTTTTTTTATACAAATTGGGCCTAATCTTGTAACAACTTAAATCCATAAACATATATGTTATTTATAATTATCCAAAAAAATGTTATTTATAATTTTTACAAGAGATTCTAATTTTTAAATTATGTGTTTTGAAAATAAGCTTTTTTATTTTATAAAAGTTTTATTTATTTTTAGAAGAGGGAATCTTTATATTTTTTATTTTTAGTTTTAAGTCAAATAGGGAAAAAAAACATTAAAAGCTCCCAAAATTTTCATTAGATTGTTACCAAACTAGGCCCAAAGTTTTTTATTTTATAAAAATGGCCCAAAGCAATTGGCCTTCACTCACAAACCCTAAACCTAAACCAGCTACTGTCTGCAACTTGGTGAAGTGCTGATCATGGAGGAGTGTGTGGCGGCTAGACAGCGGACAGCGCGACAACGCGACAAGGCAATGGCCGGAGATGGTGTTGGGAGTGGTGACTCATGTCTCTGCGATGGTGGTTCACGTCCATCTGTGGTGGTGGCTCGTGAGCGGATGTCGGTGCGACGACGTGCAGAACAGAAAATGGTGCGGCCGGAGCGCGACTGACATGCTGGCCGGAATCATGACCGGGAGCAGCATGACAGAAGGTGTGTGATGGCTAGTGTGGTTTGCTTGGATGAAGCTTTGTTGGGTGGTGTTGATGGTTATGGAGTGGGCTCATGGTAGAGGAGGATGAAAGTGGTGGAATAGTTCCATTTGACTCTAAAATTATTAAGAAAAAATTAATGATTTTTTAAATGAATAATAATGAGTTGTAAATGTTTAAATTGAAGTGTCATAATATAAATGAGATGGTGTCATTTGATTGGATCACCTAAGCAGTATAATTTTTACCCAAAAATTATGTAAGGTTTGAAAGAATTCACCTTTATCAATTCACAATAAGGCTTTTTTTTTTACTGGATAATAATTCACAATAAGGCTATGGATATAATTAAGTTGTGATTTTTAAAATAAAAGAAATGTGCATGATATCTTTCGGTATAATGACGATTGTACTGTGTTCAGCACTTAAAACTGAAAATTATGTACAAGTCATGCCACAAATACAGTTGTGTTATTGTGGTACACAATATAGACAACATATGCGACAATAATCACGGTAGCGCTACTATAGCGCTACCTTTTTTTTTAATACAAATTTTGACCTTTTAAAAAAATAAAAATTTAACTTTTTTGAATACTGATATTTTTGGTTAATTATGTATAAATATCTGGTTAATTCAGTTCATTATATGGTTAATGGGTCATCCTAAAGCTTACAATCATTTTCCACAACCATGTAAATATCTGGTTGATCACGTACAAATATCTGATTAATTCAGTTCATTATCTGGTTAATGGATCGTCCTGAAGCTCACAATCAATTTCCACAACCATGTAAATATTTGGTTAATCACGTACAAATATTTGGTTAATTCAGTTAAATATATGGTTAATGGGTCATCCTGAAGCATACAATCATTTTTCACAACCATATAAGCTTCAGGATGACCCATTAACCATATAATGAACTGAATTAACCAGATATTTGCACGTGATTAACCAAATATTTACGTGGTTGTGGAAATTGATTGTGAGCTTCAGGATGACCCGTTAACCATATAATGAACTGAATTAACCAAATATTTGTACGTGATTAACCAGATATTTGCACATACTTAACCAAAAAAATTATTTCTCAAAAAAAACTAATTTTTTTATTAAAAAAAAAACTGCTATAGTGTTGCACAGTGCCGCACAGTAGACATACATACGGTTGTAGCCTTATGTTGCCCATTTTTTGTGTCAACTTATCATTATTCAATTGAAAATCAAGATATCAACATTAGTTATGTTTATACATAATATTATGTTTATGATTATGTATATGTTATAACTAGTATTGTTTTCACCCGTGCGATGCACGGGTCATCAATTACTATTATTATTGATAGCATTGTTATCATTAATAACTTGAATTGTGCTTTTATATCTACTAAACTTTTTTTTTTGCTTTATCCCAAAATAAGTCCACCATGTCAAACATTTTCTTTACTTATTTCACACTTTGCTTTCAATGTTTCCTTCCAGTCCATAATGGTGGTACTCATTCATCTCCAAGGCTTTTTATTTATAAACAGAAGTGATCAGCAAAAACCTTGAAACAATTTTATCTATAATTTGAGTGCAAATAATTGAATATTATTTTTATTTTAAAATGATATTACAATACGTAATGTAACATTATGTGCTAAGTGTTCCTCTTTGATTATTATTAATGATCAACTAATCCTCTTAAATCAAGTGGTGTTGACACGTGTCCCTTTATTAGAAAATCAGCAATTCCCCTTATTAATTAGTATAGATATAGATTTATTATTTAAAATAAAAAAAAACAAATGCAAGGATGTAGAAAAATTGGATTAGAAAATATGAATAGCTTTGCCTCTATTTATGTCAATTCAGAGATTGTCGTGTTTGACTCCCAAAATATTGTACCTTTACCGGTTTGTAAATATTTTAAAACAAAAAAAATATAAATTTTAGAAATTAAAAAAAAATACTTCATCACTTGACATGTGGCTTGCACCATTGTGCTACACTAAAATCAGCATTTCCCCTTGTTAATTAGTATAGATATAGATTTATTATTTAAAATAGAAAAAACAAAGGCAATGATGTAGCCAAAAAAAAATACAAAATATGAATAGCTCTGCCTCTATTTATGTCAATACAGATATTGTCGTGTTTGACTTCCAAAACAATGTACCTTTACCGGTTTGTAAATATTTTAAAACAAAAAATATATAAATTTTAGAAAATTAATAAAATAATAATAAAAATATTCCATAACTTCACACGTGGCTTGCACCATTGTGCTATACTAAAATCAGAATTTTCCCTTATCAATTAGTATATATATAGATTTATTATTGGTTTGGTTTGATTCGGTTCGAACCGGAATATATATATATATATATATATATATATATATATATATATATATATATATATATATATATATATATATATATATATATATATATATAATACATAAAATAAAAAATTTACCTTTACCGGTTTGTAAATATTTTAAATATATATATATAAATTTTAGAAAATAAATAAAATAATAATAAAATATTTCATAACTTGACACGTGGCTTGCACCATTGTGCTACACTAAAATATGAGTGTCCCATTATCAATTAGTATAGATAAAGATTTATTATTGGTTTGGTTTGATTCGGTTCAAACCGGAAAATATTAAAATATATATATATATATATATATATATAAAATATATAAAACTTTAAATTTTAAACTATTAAATTATATGTACTTTAAAATATAAGTATATAAAAATTAAAACATCAAGAACATGACAACTCTACTTTTACTGTTTACCAATTTATGATTGGCTGACAGTGTAAAAAAACTTTACACTGTCAGTGTATATAAATAAATTCAAAAAAAAAGTATTAGGAAAAAAAAATTATTTGAAAAAAAAATTAAAAAATAAAGGAAAACGTAAAAAAAATAAACAATAAAAAAAGTAAAAAAAATTAATTTTTTTTTAAAAAAAGTAAAATAAAAATGTAAAAAATAAATTAAATCAAAAAAATCAAAAAATCCTCCCGCTGACACATAGATGTACATTAAAAATGTCTCTCCACCTTTTATATTAGTATAGATATGCTACGGTAGGACTTGAATTTTGTTTGTAATTCGTTATGTGTACGGGATCTCACTGAATTTTACCCTCACTATACCTCTAAATTATATGTTATAGGTTTAGGTTATGCATAATTTGTTTGGAGCCAACAAAAGAAATATTGTTTTCTTATTTTACTTATATATATTGTGAGAGATTTTCAAAATTCATAAAATATTAAATGTTATTAACGGTCAAATAAATACATATCATGATGTTAACTTATCACAAGTTTGCTGTACAGTGTAGTGGTAGCAGCGCTTCTAGCATTCCTTGGGGGTGCGAGTTCTATTCTTGTATGCCACAAGTTTTGAGTTATAAAGTGACCATTTTATTTTCAACTTTAATAATGCAAAACGGTACTTGCATGGAATCAAACCCGACTCTGTGAGGGAAGGGATGCATCCGTTGGCCTAATTAATGAACGTTAATACTACTTATGTATCGAATTTGACCAATTGTGGAACTTTTGAAGAGTTGTTTTCTTTCACCAAGTGACATGAGTTTGCCTATAAATAGAACCATCTGTATGCAGTAATTGACACGAAAAACTCGGAATCTCTCAACCATTCTTCACTCCAAATCACCTTCTTTTCTCCCTTATGCGCAGAGAGAGTTAATGAGACTATTGTTCTGTAAACTGTCATTGTCGATACGCTTGGTTTAGGGTGTGCAAACCAAACCAAGGTTCTCCATTGTATCCTGAAGGGGATTCGCCAGTTATACCTGTTGCATCCAATCTACGAGGAGAGATTAATGGGGGCGAATCGAACCTAAAGCCTAGTGTCCTCACACGCCTTGGAGATTGCGCATTACCATTATTTTCTTCTTCTTTGTTGCAGATCCATACCCCATTTTCTAACAATCTTTAGGTTCGATTTTTGTAATAATGGTTGCAACGTTGAATGAGATGACTTCTGACTTTATGAAATTTGAGATGTTCGAAGGGAGAAACTTTCATCGTTGGCAAAAGAAGATGCACTTCCTTCTTAACACTGAAGGTGGCATATGTGTTGAACACACCAAGACCAGAGGAAAGAGAAGGTGAGACCATCAATGAGACTCGTGAGAGGAACAAGTGGGTTAATGATGACTACATTTGAATGGGGCATATTTTGAATGGCATGACCGACTCATTGTTCGATGTGTATCAAAATGCGGGATCCTCCAAAGAACTATGGGAGAAACTTGAGGCAAGATACATGATGGAGGACGCAACAAGTAAGAAATTTCTTGTTAGTCGTTTTAATAATTATAAAATGGTTGATGGTATGTCTATCATGGAACAAATGCATGAAATTGAACGTATTCTCAATAACTACAAACAACATAATATGCACATGGATGAAACCATCATTGTCTCCTCAATCATTGACAAACTTCCTCCTTCATGGAAAAACTTTAAAAGAAGTCTTAAACATCGGAAAGATGACATTTCTCTTGAACAATTGGGTAATCACCTTCATTTAGAAGAAGAGTATCGTAAACAAGATGATACTAAAGAACATTCTGTTCATGAGAAGGTGCATGTAGTAGAGGAAGGGAAATCTGGTAAGTCCTCAAAAAAGAGGAATCGAGATTTTGGAAAATCTCATGAAAACAACAATGAGAATGAATACAAGAAAAAGAAAAATTGTTGTTTCTATTGTGGAAAACTGGGACATTTCAAGAGGAATTGTCATCTCCTGAAAAAGGAAAAAAGAGAAGGAATCTAGTGCAACAAAGGACAATCTTGTTGCGGTCATTTCCGAAATCAACATGATAGAAGATGTTGGATCATGGTGGATTGACTCCGGTGCAACTCGCCATGTGTGTAAGAACAAGGATCTCTTCAAGACAATTAATGAAGAAGATGGAACCGTTCTATATATGGAAAATGCATCAACTGATAAAATTAAAGGCAAAGGGATGGTGGAACTAGAATTCACTTCGGGAAAAGTAGTCACTCTTACAGATGTTTATTATGTACCAGATGTTAGGAAGAATTTAATTTCTGTACCGTTACTTAATAAGTACGGGTTCAAATATGTATTTGAGGGAGACAAGTTTATTCTCTCTAAGGGAGGAATGTTTGTAGGAAAGGGATACCTTTGTGAGAATATGTTCAAACTCAATATTATTAATGATAATGGATTTATTTATGCTTATATTGTTGAGTCTTGTAATTTATGGCATTCTCGTTTAGGACATGTTAATTTTAGGAAAATGGATGAAATGATGAATTCATGTTTAATTCCTAAAACAAATAGGATTTCGGATGCATGTACAACTTGTATGCTAACTAAGATAACTAGATTTTCTTTTCCAAGAGTTGAAAGAAGTTCTAAAGTGTTAGATTTAATTCATTCTGATGTATGTGATTTACATGGTTGGCCCACTATAGGTGGTAAAAAATATATTGTGACATTAATAGATGATTGTACTAGATATTGCCATGTATATTTAATGCATTCAAAGGATGAAGTGTTAGATAAATTTAAGATATTTAAAACAAAAGTAGAAGTTCAACATGAAACATTTATTAAATGTCTTAGGAGTGATAGAGGAGGAGAGTTCTATAACCCTAGTTACTTTGAGTCTACTGGAATAATTCATCAAACAACCGCACCTTATTCCCCACAACAAAACGGCATAGCTGAAAGGGAAAATAGGGTATTAGAAGAAATGGTAAATGCAATGTTATCATATTCTGGTCTAGCAAAGGGTTATTGGGGAGAAGCCTTGTTGACGGCTTGTTATATCTTGAATAGAGTTCCAAACAAAAGGAACAAAATAACCCCATATGAACTTTGGAAAAATAGAAAGCCCAACCTTGACTATTTCAAAGTTTGGGGTTGTAGGGCAATAATAAAAGTTTCTGAACCAAAAAGAAAGAAATTAGGTGAAAGGGGAATTGAATGTGTGTTCCTGGGTTATGCCAAAAATAGCAAAGCATATGGATTCATGGTTATAGAATCTAATGACTCATATCCTGTAAATACAGTAATTGAGTATAGGGATGCTATCTTTCAAGAATATAGGTTTAACTCAATTCCAAGTCACAAAAATAATGTTCATAGTAATGCACATAATCTAGAAACCAATGTATTTAATAATAATACTTTAGAGAGTTCAGAACTTAGAAGAAGTCAGAGAGCTAGGAAAGAGAAAACTTATGGACCAGACTTTTTCATGTTCCTTGTTGAACGAACAAGAGAGTCCATAGACAGTTATGGACCAATATGTTATAATACAGAAAGTGATCCAGAAAAATTTGAAGAGGCAATAAAGTCTCAAGATGCCGCTTTCTGGAAGGAAGCTATACAAGAGGAAATAGAATCAATAATGGGGAATAAAACGTGGAAATTAGTAGACCTCCCACCTGGTTCCAAACCTATAGGTTGTAAATGGATTTTCAAAATGAAAATGAAGGTAGATGGAACCATAGATAAGTTTAAGGCAAGACTAATTGCTAAGGGATTTACACAAAAAGAGGGCATTGACTATTTTGATACATATGCACCTGTGGCAAGAATTGCCTCAATTAGAGTGCTATTGACACTTGCATCCATCTATAAGTTTGTCATTCATCAAATGGATGTGAAAACAACATTTCTTAATGGGGAGTTAGATGAAGAGGTGTATATGTCACAACCTGAAGGGTTTGTGGTTAATGGTCAAGAAAAGAAGGTGTGTAAATTGAATAAGGCATTGTATGGACTAAAACAAGCTCCTAAACAATGGCATCAAAAGTTTGATCAAGTTATGCTAGCTAATAGATATAAAATAAATGAATCTGACAAGTGTATTTATAGTAAATTCCATAATGGAAAAGATGTCATGATTTGTTTATATGTTGATGATATGTTAATATTTGGTACTGATCTAGATGAGGTGGAAAAAACTGAGAGTTTCCTCTCTAGTAATTTTGATATGAAAGACTTAGGGGAAGCCGATGTGATACTATGGATTAGAATAATAAGAGATGGTGAGAACATAGATTTGTCCCAATCTCATTATATAGAAAAGGTGTTAAAGAAATTTAATGAATTTGATTGTCAATCTATTGTTACTCCCTTTGATCATAACACTAATTTAGTACCAAATAAAGGTTGTCCAGTAGCACAACTTGAATAATCAAAAGTAATTGGACGCTTAATGTATGCCATGACATGTACTAGACCAGACATTGCATATGCTGTAGGGAGACTAAGTAGGTATACAAGTAACCCAAGCAAAGACCATTGGCATGCTGTCCGAAGAGTATTGAAATACTTGAAGGGGACAATGAATTATAGTTTGAACTATAATGGGTATCCTTCAGTATTATAAGGTTACACGGATGCCAGTTGGATGACTTATACAAAAGATCATGCTTCAACAAGTGGTTGGGTCTTCACACTTGGTGGGGGTTCTATTTCTTAGGGATCCAAGAAACAAACTTGCATTGCTGACTCCACCATGGCTGCAGAATTCATAACATTGGCAGCAGGAAGCAAAGAAGCTGAATGGCTTAGAAATTTGATGTATGAGATACCAATTTGGCCAAAGCCAATAGCACCAATATCCATACATTGTGATAGTCAATCAACACTATCAAAGGCATATAGCCAGGTTTATAATGGAAAGTCCAGGAACATTGGGCTAAGACATAGCTATGTAAAAGATTTGATTACAAATGGAGTAATATCCATAGTCTTTGTGAAAACAGAGAGGAATCTTGCAGATCCTTTGACGAAAGGACTGACAAGGGATATAGTGTTGAAAACATCATTAGGGATGGGACTCAAGCCCATATCTACATGATCACCAATGGTGGAAACCCGACTCACACTTGAGTAGCATCAAGTCTTGAGTTCAATGGGCCAAAGTACACTATGAGAGTGATTGCAAGTACTTGACAAATAGATACATCCCAAGGTTTAAAAGTACTTGGAAACCATAAGGACATAAAAGAAAAGGGTGAGCTTTTGCTCTTAATGGACCTATAGCATATATGTGCTGAGGTACCCAACTTATGGGGGTGCTTCTGGTAAAGTTCACCTATGTGAGAGTGAAGTGTGGCCACCTCTTAGAGTTGGGCTTGACTCTGTAAGCTCTCATGAAAAGGATACATGACACAAGGCCTTACCAAATGTGTCATACTACCACGTCGTTCAATGGTACCGAGATTTCATGTGTAAGTCATGCACGCTTGTTCTAATGAATATTTGGTTCAAAGCTTGTCTACCATTTTATTCGGGGATGAGTGAAACCCATGGCTTACTAAGTAAAGGTTCAAATCCCCAAGATACATTTGTCTAAAAGCATGCGATTTCTAGAATAATGGGATTTGGATTTATTTTGAAAATGGTGGGGGATTGTGAGAAATTTTCAAAATTCGTAAAATATTAAATGTTATCAACGGTCAAATAAATACATATCATGATGTTAACTTATCAGAAGTTTGTTGTATAGTGTAGCGGTAGCAGCGCTTCTAGTAATCCTTGGGGGCACAAGTTCGATTCTTGTACGCCGCAAGTTTTGAGTTTTAAAGTGACCGTTTTATTTTAAACTTTAATAACGCAAAATGGTACTTGCATGGAATCGAACCCGACTCTATGAGGGAAGGGACGCATCCGCTGGCCGCGAGGTCAACTGATGTCTTGTGTCAATTAATGAACGTTAATACTACTTATGTATCGAATTTGACCGATTGTGGAACTTTTGAAGAGTTGTTTTCTTTTACCAAGTGACATGAGTTGGTCTATAAATAGAACCATCTGCATGCAGTAATTGACACGAAAAACTCAGAATCTCTCAACTATTCTTCACTCCAAATCACATTCTTTTCTCCCTTATGCGCAGAGAGAGTTAAGGAGACTATTGTTCTGTAAACTGCCATTGTCGATATGCTTGGTTTAGGGTGTGCAAACCAAACCAAGGTTCTCCATTGTATCCTGAAGGGGATTCGTCAGTTATACCTGTTGCATCCAATCTACGAGAAGAGATTGGTGGGGGCGAATCGAACCTAAAGCCTAGTGTCCTCACACGCCTTGGAGATTGCGCATTACCATTATTTTCTTCTTTGTTGTAGATCCATACCCCATTTTCTAACATATATTTCAACTCTCACAACCTTATATCTATTTAAGTGTCTAAAATAATAATAAAATACGTAATTAAAAGAAAGAAGGGGCTAATTAGGGTGGACCCACTCGACCAAAATGACTAATTAAAGTGTGTTCAAAAAAAAGAAGGGGTCTATTTCTATACCAGGAATTTGATCTTAATTTTTGCCCACGTATTGATATTAAAAAGTCTCCTCAGAAATAAAAAAAAAAAAAATATTGATGAGAACGATTAGGTATTGTTTATCTTATTTTTACATATAGTTATGTATTTTTAGGTAATATATGATTTAATTTCTAGGTAATATTTATGTTAGGAATTAATTTCTTTTTTAAACAAGTGTTAGGAATTATTATTTAATTACAATTTTACAGATCATTTTGTTATAAACACCAATTAGGTGTGTTTATGCTAAAACAATAAATGATAATAGATGAAGTAGGTGTTGTATTAATGGAGGATTGAATACAAGATAGCCATGAGAGACTTATTACATTAGATCTAAGTATTAGCAAAAACCCTAGGTTAATGTGTATGAGGAAGAGAGTCCCTTTATGAGGAGGTAGACCCCTCTTATATAGCTTACTTAGTGGGTCTTATCTAGGCCTTAACCCACTTGACCGAACAGTTCTCTTGTATCGTGTAGTCTTCTACTCCCGAGTTGTCTTCTTGACCCGAGCTAACCTCTCGGATTGACCGAGCTGATTTCTTTATTGACCTTCCTCCTCATTGGGTTGGTCGAGATGTTCCTCTTGAAGTCATCTCGGGCTTTGATGGGAAATACCTTACGGGCTTCCATTCTCGTCCTTCATACTTGTGGGTCTTGATCTATTGGGCCGAAGATCAATTTTGGCGGGAACAATGTGCATTATTTTATTTTATTTTTTGGGTTGATTAAAGAGGTTATTTGAAAAAAATTATTTGAATCATAGGGATTTTGTTAGTTATTGTTGAGTCGATTTTCTTTTTCCAGTTATGTTTCTAATTTAAACCATACCATTTTATGTTTCTATACATATTCTGCTATTTTACTTCTGTTCATGGATCCTGCCGGACTGCCCCATCCAAAATTCTCCATATCCATGTGTGTCTCCATTGACTCTCCTCCACAGTCAATTTCGTGCTATCATCTAAAACTAAAACTCTGTGTCCCTAATTGCATTATTATAATTTATAAATAGAATGACGTTGAAGTCAACAAGCGCCCTCAATTTTTCTTTTGAAAGCTGAAATACGCACTTGAATAAATGGGATCAATAAAATGAATGATAATGAGTGGCCATCAAATACAAGTTTAAAACCCAATAGGTCTATAGGTCTGGTCTAATGACTAGTAGCTTAGATCCTTAAATCATATGTCAAGGATTCGAATCCTGATGATAGGAATAAAGTTGTATTTATGGATAGAGAAATTACCTCTTAACCGATGCTCTATATCTTTAAAGAATTAGTCTTACGACTAAAAGATACTTAGATCCTATCCCGGACTAAAAAATACAAAGTTTGAAGCAGACAAACACCCTTTCTCAATGTTCAATATTTACATTGTTCGTGTCTCATGGGCCCATAGATTCATCCATTGACCAAGCCGTTCCTTTCAATGTGAAGTTTCGGCTTTTCCAAGGGCTGCTGCAGCTGCCAGCCTGCCCCAGCGAAACTTCAAGGATGAATAAAACACCACAAAAGCGACAAAATTGTAATGGAAATTTTTTTTTAATAGATAAATTGTAATGGAATTTCAATTTTGGATTTTTAATCGAGATTAATGATTGATACTAACATAATTCAAGGGTAAACTTTCCGTTAAATTAGTGTTTTTGTCTTTTATGGTTACTAGTAAATATGTGCATCCTACTGGTCAAAAAAAAGTAAATATGTGCATCGTACAATTTTTTTATGTTTGTGTAAAATCAAAATATAATTAAAAAAATTTAATATTAGAAAAGAGATAAATATAATTAATTAGTTTTTTTTATCCAGGGCTCACCGTAATTAGAGCCTTTGACAGAATTCACGAAGTATCCCCACAACTTAGTCTCCATAGTTGTGTGTAGAAGATACCCTAAAAAACAAAAAACAATCCATTCTTTGTGAACACTGGCATTTTGATATCTATCCAATAACTACTCTCACAATTTTTTAAGATGAATTAGTTCTTGGAATAATAAAAAAAATATTGGACATTAAAAATAAAAAATATTAATGAAGCATTTTTAAATATTTCTTCCTTCGACCGTTTCTTTTATGCATCACGAGCATCGTTTAACCAAACTCTTTTTTAAGAAAGAAATTAACAAGAGATAAAATAACAAGAAATAATATGGATAGAAAGAAAGCATTGAGTAAAAAATAGATTTTAAGAGTTCTTTAATATAAGAGAAAGTGGAAGGAAAGAAAAAATTGCGTATGGAAAAAATCTGATTGGGAGGGGAGAACCCACCTTGTGTGTCCAACAGATCTCCGATGAAGATTAGTCACTGTTAATTGTGATGGATATTTCATACCTATATCATGGTTAAAAAAAATGGAAGAAAAGAAAAAAAAAATAGTTTTTCTGGAATAGATAATTATGCCCTTATTAAATTAGGTTGCTGGTAAGTGAGGGAAAATTTTGACATTTCAAATTTTTTTTACCACTTTCTACTCATGTGCAAAGCAAAAAAAGATGTCATCGTCATATCACTTTTTTCTTTCACTTCCGAAACAAATGAAAGAAAAAGTGAAGGAACTGTTTATTTTGTTTCCAATTTTTTAATTTTTATTTCAATTTTAAAAAATAATTACAAAAATATCATATTATTTTTATTTTATTTGTTGTTTCAAAATATTTTTAAAGAAAACACCAAGATATATATTTTTTTGTTGTTTTTACGGTTTTCTGTAAAAAAAACGAAAATAAAAATTAGAATGAAAATTAATGTGACATTTTTTATAATTTAATTCTGAAAATAAAAAATAAAAATAAAGAAATGAACAAAAAAGCAAAAGAACATGGATTTTTTTTTTTTCTCTCTTCACATTTTCTTTTCTTCTTTTATTCACCCCAACACAACAGGTTAAGAGGTAAAAGAAAAAAACTAGAGCTGTTAATTCGAGCCAGCTCAACCCATTTGAGCAAGCCTATAGTGGGACATTATATTTTTGGGCCGGATCGGGCTAGGCCAATTTAAGTATGTGTTACTAAATTACTAGCCCAGCCCTATGCGGGCTGCGGGCCAAACGGACTGGCCCATGGGCCAATACGTTTCGATAAAGATAAAAAATATATATTATCAAAATTAATAATATTATAAAATCTAGTAAGTTATAAAATTAAAATTAATTTTGTTAAAAAAAATTATTTTTTATTCTTTAATATTGAGAGATAAACTCAAAAAACATATATTACATATTACTACAAATATTAGTGTCAAGATAAAACTTTTCGAGAAATGTATGTTGGACGATACATCTTTTATTCTTTTAGTGAGTAAGACACCTTTTTTTTTAAACCTTAACTAGATAAGTTTTTGGACAAATTTAACTAATAAAAATATATTTATCCAAAACACCTGGAGGTGGAATGACTATCATATAAACAATAATGTATTGTTTTTCAAAATAGTATTCCTTATCAAAGATAGCGTTTCTCTAATTAAACGCTATCTATTCCTTTCCAAAAATAAAAAACTCGTTCCCTCCCACTCATCTTTCCCCCCTCATTCTAAAAATTCGTCAGACCTGGTTCCCAATACACACATCTCATCACTCTCAAGGTTGTATGCAAATTAAAATGAGGGACTATTGTAATCAAAGTTGTATGCAAATTTCTCCATGATTTGTGTCCTCCCACAGCCATCGCACGACCCCCTTTCCTCCTGCAAATCTCTGCTTCATTTCTCTCCTTCGCCCAAATCTCTGGTTCTTCTCCCCTTTCCCTTCAACCACCCACAAATCCCTCTTCTTCGTCGCCCCTTTCACTTTCCCTTCCGGCAGTGCAAGAACTATCTCCGATTACTCCGTGGCGCGGACGATGGTAGAGGGATCCAACACAACGAACTCGAGTTTACCTCTTCCATAGCTCTACCATCTCAGATCTACCACTCTTCGGCCACATCCCCTCAAATCTCCCTCAATCTCGACAAATCCGACGGTGCATGGACGATCTCCGGCTACTCCGACGGCACGACGTTGGTGTCCGTCGCGAACACAAGGAATCCAGGTTTAGGTTTTGCAGTGCTCTTCCATGCAATCTTTCTGTTCTGGGCTGTTGTGTATTTTTGATCTGGTTTTCTGAAAATAATTTAAATTTTCATTATTTGCTGCTGTGAATAGTTCCCCTCGAATCCGAAGCCTCAACGTCTTCTCCCTCTGCATCTCCGGCACTTCCAATCTCAAATCCATCACTGACCTCAAACCCTTCGTCGTCATTCTCTCTGGTGGGCCCTACTCCGTTCACACCCCTCACGCCACACTCAAAAGTCGCAAGTCTCACTACCATTTACCCTAAAAATTCATTCTGCCAAAACCAGCCATCCTCGTCACAAATCTCCAGCTCCTCCGCCAACCTTGTCACCGCCCGGTCCATCCGACAAAAGCCTCAACCGCCGTCCAGCCTCCATCCCTGCACGGCCACATCCACCGCCACCACTCCTCTAGTTCCTCCAACGTCGAGCCTCGCGAGACGCACCGGCGTTTGAGGCCTGAACCGCCACGACCAGAGCAAATCAGGTTGCTCCTTCGCAACACAAAGATCGCAGCCCAAAGAACCAAAGATCCGGCCGGCCACATGCGAAAGGAACCCCTTGCTGCACCGACTCCGAGCATAGCCATCGTCCGCACGTTGCAAGCCGCCGTTGTTCATTGTACCTTGAGCTACTAAGTGGTGCTTCATTGTTGCTTGAGATACTATTTCAATTTTGGTTGTGAATCTGTTCATTAGTAATTAATATTTATTTTAATTTTCTTTCTCTTGATCAGTTGGCAGATACAAGATCCCACTACTTTGCACCTGACTGGATAGGATTTGGTTTCAGTGACAAACCACAGCCAGGATGTGGTTTTGATTACACAGGTTGTTTTTCTTTTGGCTCTTGATTTATGGTGGAAATGTTTTTGGAATTATTTTTACTTTTCTGAAATATTTATTTATTGCTACATTTATTGATGTGAATTTGCTAATCCTAATATGTATGTGTTGTACATGACATCTTTTGGGTGTAATCGGTGCAGCTTAATAATTTTGATTAATTCTGAATGGTTTTGTTGATGAGAAATTGCTTACAACTTGCAAGGAACCATGTAGTTCATTTACTTTTTTTACATGACATGTTAATGAGATAAAGGAGAATGCAACTTTTCTAGGACTTTTTCTTTTTAAGTAAATGTCTTTTTGAGCACTTTAACTTATATTCTTAAAATGGTTTGATCTCACCCATCTTCCCATAGTCCCATGCTCTGTGATGCCACAAAATGTTAATGCATCAATTGATGGAGCATCAAAAAAGTATGAGTTTCAGTGTATCATATCCTCATAAGTCTTGTACATAATTAGTGTTACCCCTGCCCACCTGCTTAATTATTTATTTTGTGGCCTTTTGGCATTTGGTACACAAGTACTGAAGTACATACAAAAATGATTTTAATTATTGTAGTATACTTTTATATAAAGCTTTATCTTTCATTTTGTTAGAACATTAATGCATTTGATCATTTAGTAATCTTGTTTTGCCTTTTTCTTTTAAATCTTGGTATGCTACTGAACATGATTTTATTATTTGCAGGCGTTCGATGCTACAAAAGAAGTTAGCATCTTCTCATGTACCAGAAGAGGAACAGATCAATCTACTGAAGGATTTTGAGCACAAGGAGACTGAGTATATGCGGTTAAAAAGACATAAAATATGTGTTGATGATTTTGACCTTCTAACCATTATTGGCAGGGGAGCCTTTGGGGAGGTAGAAACATGCACAATCATGTACTCTCTTAATGACAAGAGTAAAAAAACTTTATCCATCCTGAAAATTACAGTTTAGTCTCTATTTCCGGTTTATATGCTTCTTTTTTTCTTCAAATTATTTTAAGTTGCTCAGTTCTATTATATGTTTGCATCTCTTGTTTAGTCAAGGCTTCACTAGCCACTTCTTTCCTTTTTCTTTGAAGTTACATGTTTTTGGAATGTTCAAATTTTGTAATCATGGCATTAATTATACATATTCTTATACCAATGACTATTTAACATATTATCTGTCCTTTTCTTTTAACACAAGTAGCCATTCGGGTTTGATTATTATAGGCTCCATCCACATTAATCTTCAAGAAACCATCAGGAGGTGGCTGCCTTCCTATGTTTAGAAGGACTCTTTTGTCATCAGAAAAAGGAAGAGGATTATGCAACTCAGTTTCAATGAGCTTAGTTTGAGAAGCCACACTATGCCATAAACCTTCACCCACCATGGCTGAATTAGAGAACACCAGGCTATTCCGGCTCTGGTAAGTTAGTGCTTTCCTTTTATTTAAACGAAGTATGAAATTTGACATTTTCATCCTATTGTATCCTCAAACCCTTTGTTTGGTACAGTGTATGTCCGTTGTGCCACTGGATATATTCAGATGGGTGATTGCAGGTGTGGCAGGGTTCATGTCAGCAACATTTGTTGCACTTAACCTTTGGGCACATATCAAGTCAACAGGTGAAAGGTGGTTTTTGATCGTTGCTGGCATTTTTCTATTGCAGCTGGCCCTTGCTGTTGTACTAAAGATCTACCTCTTCACAGTGTTAGTTTAAGAGATATATAACAAAGAAATAGCTTTTTGGATTCTTAGATTATACAGATTTATTTATTTCTGTTCCTAGGTGGATTTGTGTAAGGACTCTGTAATGGCAATGCCGGGCAATTTAGAGTGTAGCATTTTAGTTACAGTGGTTCTTCCTTATGTTGTTGGGTTATTATTGTATATGGGTTGGGGTACCCCTTGTACCCTTTAATCAATATACTTTTAGCTTATCGGGAAAAAAAATATTGTATTTAAGCTTTTGTATGTAAATATATGGTTTGTTGAGTTTTGCTAAGTGCAATGGGATGGATAAACTGTTTAATGTCTTAGTTTTGCTGAGTGCATGTGGGAAATATAGAAAAACAATGTAAATAATTAAAAAAGGGGGGGGGGGGGGAATAGGTAGCGTTTTCTTTAAAAAACGCTGCCTAAAATTAAAAATAGATAGCGCTTCCTTGAGAAAGCGCTATCTATTTCAAACTTTAGACAGCGCTTCCTTTAGAAAGCGCTGTCTAAAGTATGTAATAGATTGCCTTATTACGAACTTTAGACAGCGCTTTCTCAAGGAAGCGCTACGTATTCCTACCTTCAGTAGCGTTTTTTTAAGCGCTATTAAATCTCTCCCACCTTCAGTAGCGGGTGAATAGATAGCACTTGGAAGCGCTACTAAAGGCTAAAAAAAAGCGCTATTAAAGCCATTTTCTGTAGTAGTAAGTGATAATGTGCAATATAAAAATATACTGTTTCAGTTTAATTTATATCTTTTTATTTTCAAAGTTCGGGCCAGCAGGCCAGCCCAACCCATGTTGGGCCAATGAATTTTCGGGCCGTGCTGGTTTGGACCAAAATAATTTTGGTCCTGCATTTTATCAACTCAGTCCATGCTTAATGTCGGGCTATTCGGGTCAGTCCATCGGGCCGGTTTCATTTTGATAGCTCTAGAAAAAACCAAACTCATTTAGAGGTATAAAAAATGAAAATAATTAATATTCCACACATCACTGGCTTACAAAATTAAAATAATTTCTTTTAAAATAAAGAATAGTCAGCAAATTTGAAATTTATCACCCCGGAATAAATCAGAACCACATTAGAATCAAAATTATTTGTTCAGGGCCAAGATTGACCAAATCAGATAAAAATAAATAATAATTCCTTTCCCATGAAGTAACACGGACTCGGTTTTGAAAGTAGTCAGTGGATTCATTCCACGCACCAAAATCCTCTACTTCCATTCGATTACAAGTCCCATGATGTTATCATGTTAACATTTTTTAATCTTTTTATTTTTAGAATTTGTTTTATTTTTTAAAGCCACATATTGCATTACAACTTCCATCTGCAACCACTATTTTTAAAGGATAGACATTGACTGTTTAAACTAATTTTATATTTATATTATAAATATTATAATTTTACACTTCATTCTCATACATCAATAAAAAAATAATAGTCTTTACTTTAGGTGTATATGACCAATTAGTATTGTTCTTGTGATCTGTTAAAGTAAAATTTCTATTTCATTTCGTCTGGCTTGGCCAATACCCATAAGTGATCCCCCACTCCAAACAAAATAATGTGGGGATTGCCCTTCAAGTAATAGTTGAGTAAATAAATAAATAGTGAATGAACTGTGCAATTAAGCAATTTATTCCTTGCAGCTATGGAAGTTTGTGTTGAGCGGAACAAAATAATAAGGCTAAAATTTCTCGGTTCCAAATTCTCTTTTTGTGCTGAAGGACAAAATGGAAGTGTTCAAGTATTGCATAAGCATCTTGTTGGTCCAAATTAACAAGGGTAATATCGTAACAAGGAAAGACATATACTAATATTCTATTCTGTATGGATTAAAGTAGCTAGTATGCACGATTAATATAAAACGTTTTACATTTATATCTATTAATATTTTGATATATATATTTTTATTTTAATAATAATAAAAATAATAATAATATTGATTTATCGAGATATTTTGGATGTCATTGAAGAATCATTTTCACTAATAATATATAAAAATTAAACTCCTATATTTATTACTGCTCGTAAGGGAAAAATTTAGAAGGTGTTCCATTTTAGGATTGTCCTTTTCTTTTCTTTATACTAGTGTAGTTGCCCCTTGCGTCTAGCACGAGGATCCGTTAAATAATTATTTTTGTAATAGTTTATTATAAATAATTTCAACATAAACAATATTAAATATATTATTTTTTGAATATAAAATAATATTATTGTGTGCAACAGTTGGATTCGTATATTCAATAGTGAAATAGTTAATGAATAACATGCTACATGACAAATTTGTATGATAAAAATTATAGTAGGTTTTATAAAAGCTTGACTTTTCATTACGGATATGAGTTCATGATATGCAATATGTTAATCTTTTGTGTTTATGAAAAGAATACACATTTCCATGATATTATATGTTATTGTATTAAACATTTATATAACAACAACAATAGAAGATACTTTGATGAAAAGAAAGCAATCATACTTTGATGTTCAATACTATTAAACTAAATGGAGAAATTGTATTACTTTGACTTCCAATTTTGTTTTTTTTTTTATTTATCATGTTTTTAGAGAGACTAACCATTGTGCTGATAAGTTAGCTAATTTAGGAGTCATTTCAAAATATTATATTTGGTGGAATTTGATTCCAAATTTTATTAGGCATGATTTCTTCTGTAATAGATGGGGTCTGCCTAATTTTAGGTTTAAGTAATTTCTCCTCTTTTCATAGGTAAGGTTTAATGTCCCCCATATTTTTTTGTATTTCTTTTCGTTTCCTTTTAATAATATTTTGGTATGCTGCAGATGATTGGTAGTGATTTTGGTGCCAACCTAGTTGGGATACTTTCCACTACAGTGATGCCTTTGCACGCCTTTTTACTTTTAAAAAAAAAGATACTCAACACTATTTTAAATAGGCATGATCCTGTTATTAAGGGTAAGTTATAATATTGGATTGTTATGTTCAATTTAAGTATCAGATTATTTCTTCTTTTATTAATTTTTTGTTTTCGGTAAATTTTTATTTTCCATAAATTTTTATTTTGTTTTGCATGAGTTTTTATTAATCTCAGACAATGATTTTATTTTTTCATAAGAAAGTGACACGTGTCACCCGTTTATTCATTCACAATAAAATCATACTAGAATTTAAATTTAAGAAAATGTCCTAGTATGAATAACACAATAATTAAAATAATTAATTAAATAATTATTTTTTTAAGAAAATACCAAATGCCGTCGGTGACACGTGTCGCCCGTTTATTCATCCACGAAAAATCAAGCTACCATTTGTTTTAAACAAATTATCTAATATTTAATCATTTTATATTTAAATTGTTAAATTCATCAAACACGAAGGTGGAAATAAAAAAAAAGTGAAAAAAAGAAGGCAATATAATAAATAACAATACAATAAGTAAAATAATAATCTAAATAATTTTTATTATAAAAAATTCAGAGGTCAAAAATCTACGTGGGCATGACCCGTGACATTTGACGCCGACCTTTTCGTCCACAGTAAAAGAATAACATAGTTAAAAATAAAAGAAGGCCCATCAAGCTACCATTTGTTTTAAACAAATTATCTAATATTTAACAATTTTATATTTAAATTGTTAAATTCATCAAACACGATGGTGGAAATAAAAAAAAAATTGAAAAAAGAAGGTAATATAATAAATAATAATATAATAAGTAAAATAATAATCTAAATATTTTTTATTATAAAAAATCCAGAGGCAAAAAATCTATGTGGGCACGGACCGTGACATATGGCACCGGCCTTTTCGTCCACAGTAAAAGAATGACACAATTGAAAATAAGAGAAAGCCCATGAATGGATTTTACAGTAATTAAAACAATTAAATAAGAGAATTTCCATCAAGCTACCATTGGTTTTAAACAAATTATCTAATATTTAAAAATTTTATATTTAAATTGTTAAATTCATCAAACACGAAGGTGAAAATAAAAAAAAAATTGAAAAAAAGAAGGCAATATAATAAATAATAATATTATAATTAAAATAATATTCTAAATGTTTTTTATTATAAAAAATCTAGAGGCCAAAAATCTACGTGGGCACGGCCCGTGACATTTGTTGCCGGCCTTTTCGTCCACAGTAAAAGAATGACATAGTTAAAAATAAGAGAAGGCTCAGGAATGAATTTTACAATAATTAAAACAATTAAATAAGAGAATGCCCATTAATGTATCATTTGTTTTAAACAAATTATCTAATATTTAACAATTTTATATTTAAATTGTTAAATTAATCAAACAGAAAGGTGGAAATAATAAAAAAAAGTGAAAAAAAGAATGCAATATAATAAATAATAATACAATAAGTAAAATAATAGTCTAAATATTTTTTATAATAAAAAATCCAGTGGTCGAAAAATCTACGTGGGCACGGCCCGTGATATTTGACATCGACATTTTCGTCCATAGTAAATAAATGACACAGTTAAAAATAAGAGAAAGCCCATGAATGGATTTTACAACAATTAAAACAATTAATTAAATATTTATTATTAAAGAAATGTCAGAGATCAAAATTATATGTGCACCCCTCCTGTGACATGTGTCGCTCGTTTATTTTTCCACGGTAAAAGCATGGTACAAATGTATTTTAAGAAAATGTCATAGAATAAATTATACAATAATTAAAATAATTAATTAAATAATTATTATTAAAAAATGGCAGAGGACAAAAATATATGTGGGCCTTGTCAGTTACACATGTCACACGTTTATTCGTCCATATAAAAATAAAGCTACCATTTATTTTAAGCAAATAATATAATATTTAAAAATTTAATATTTAAATTGTTAAATTCATCAAACCAAAAGGTGAAAATTTATAATAAAAAAACTGAAAAAGAGAAGTCCATATAATAAATAATAATACAATAAGTAAAATAATTATGTTAATATTTTTTAATATAAAAAATTCAAAGAACAAAAAATTTTTCATGGGCCGGCACATGACACATGGATCCTTCATATTCGTCAAAAGTAAAAGCAGGACACCATTTAATTTAAACAAATTATATAATCTAAAAATATATATAATTTGGGCTGGGACCACCGTCGATACATGTCGTCATCCAATTCGTCTACTGTAACACAATGGTCAAAAAGCTAGAACGCATTCCTAAAAAATGTTTAAAATAAATAACATTTTTTAAAAAAATCGAAAACAAATTTTATTTAAAAATTTTTAAATAAAAAACTTAAATTTTAAAAAGGTAAATAAATTTTTTTAATAAAACTAAAATTAGAATTATTTTTGTACAAAATTTTCGGGAAAAAAATTTAAATAAAAAACATTTTAAAAAATAATTCGAAAAAAATTAAATAAAAAATAATTTTTAAAAAAAGTTGAAAGAAAAATTCTATCAAAAAAAAAAAATTTAAATCAGAAATTGTTTTTTAAAAAAAAACTGTTAAATAAAAAAAATTTCCAAAAAAAATTTATTTAAAAAAATTTTAATAAAAAATTTTAAATAAAAACCATTTTTTATAAATTGTTTCAAATAAAATAAAATAAAATAATTTAAAAAAATTCGAAAAAAGTAAATAATTTTTTTTAAAAACAAATTATAAATAAAAAACTTTTTTAAAGAAAATTAAATAAACACATTTTTAACAAAAATTTGTCTAAATTTTTTTTTAAAAAAATTCATTCAAAATAAAATTTAAAAAAAATAAAAAGACGACACCTGTCGTCAAAATTATCCACTGCCGTGAAAAGTGGATCCACATATTATATGGATATAGAATATAGATATATTGATAGATGTTGTTGTATGGGAAAGGACAAGATTGTGCAACGTCAAGCTTGGTGACTCAGAATTCTACACCTCCAATCTTATCGTTGAGGATCGGTCTTAGTGGCTAAATAACCAGTCACAACTAGTTATCTGATTGTAAGAATTAAAAAAAAAACTAATCTGGAGAACGCAAGTAGAGAAGAGTGTTGACACGAACAAGAACTGGATGGCAAAGTTCGTGGCCGGAGTGTGCTCACAGTACCTCTCTTCCTTTTGGCGTCGCATCTCCATCACCGAGAACACCCTCTCATTGCCTCTACCGATTCTCCAGAGAATTCACCTGCTCCGGTGCTACACTCACCCTCATTTTTTCCTTATCCTTCTTCTGCTCCCAACCCTGCCTGACCACTTCACCGTCAGGTGCGTCGTTGTCGCCAACTCCTCTGTTGGATTAGCCTCCAGCTCCTTTGCCTGAGAGGTCTCCGATGGAGTCAAATGATGACAAACAGGGTGGAAATAGGGACAATAAATCCTCGGGAAGATCGAAAGCGACAGAGAAGGCAGGAACCATCGATCATTCATCTTTTAAACGACAATGCCCCAAACATTATGGCCACAAGTTTTACTCTTTAGATTCTCAAGTTTATATTACACCTCTCTTTCAACTTTCAAATCAAGTTTTAATTTATATTTTTCTTGTTTCTTCCTTAAAGTGATGATTTTTGTTTGTTAATGTTTGCTACTACCAAAATCAATAGAAGTGCTTCCAAAATTTTTCTATCCAGGCTCTCCAAATTTCCAACTTTTTTTTTTCCTGCTTATGAAAACAGCCATGTCAATATGAATGTTGAAACTTGAAAACAAATTCATCAACAATATCTTAAAGGAAATCACAGAAACACGCTCAATAAAAATCAATTGTCCAAGTACGGGTCTCGCTCCCTATATTTGTCCCTCATTTTCCTCCTTGTCTCGAATTAGTGTCATGTGGAGTATTTTTACCCATGTTTCTCGCCTCCCCTTGTTCTTCACCTCCGCAAGGATCCCGCGGGGACCTCGAAAGAGCGATTACTGCTAACCCAAATCTTAGCTTATTCTCTATAAACATCCATCTTTCTTCAATGTAATCTCCCCTTTAGATTGTTTTAAATACCCTCATGCCCACCCTGTTGTTGTCAATGTCACAAAAGACATTTGATACCCTTTTATATACTCACGAACACCATGAAGGATGCTTTAAGGGAAACACTTTCGCAAACCTAAATTTCAGTTATTGTTTGGGAGGTTCTGGAGAAGGTGAAAATGAGGGAAGAAATGTGTTCATGGTGGATGGCGATGTGGGTGCCAATGTAGGCATGGCAAGTTTCGCTGCCGCGACCAAGGGGTTCCGAGTTGGTAGCATTTGAGCCTATTTTCGAGAATTTGTAGATGATCGTGAATAGATTTAATTTAAAAATTGGCAGATTTGGTGACTGTACTTGTGATGGCAGCTTCCATTGGTGAAGGGATTTATTTATAAATTTTTCCTTATATTAATTTAATTATATACATATATAATTTTTTTTAATCAAAATAGGTTTATATGTGTAATAAATGTGTGTTAAGAGTATTTTTTTAATGTTCTCCGAGACTATGATTCCGTGGGACGAAAAGTATGGTCCCCACCGAATTGCCTTTGGGATTTTCTTCATCGTCCCTGTCCTCGCGGGAAAAAATCCCTGGACCACAATCGTGGACTCACGGGACCCTAAATTGGGTAGTCCCTGCGAGAATCCCACATAGATGAAAATTGTCGTCCCTGAAAGTAAATAAAACTATATTAATAATATTCAGCTTCTTATCGCAAATGACACTTATAATTGCAAATTTACAATAATGAAGTAATAGTTGGTAATTAACAATTTCTCTCGCATAATAGAGTAATGATTTTATTTTTTGACTGGATTATAGAGTAATGATGGTATAGGAGTAATTGTCTCCAGTCAAAAAAATGGTATAGGAGTAATTGTAATCTATCATAATTTACTTAATACTTTGACACTTTGTCATTTTTTTAATACGTGAGATATTGGTAATTTTAATAATTCATTATAGAATGAAATGATATAATAGTATTCAATTTATCTCTTTTCCTTTTTTTTTTTGGGAGTGTAGGTGAAATAGTAAGATTTAATTTATTATCATCCAATCCGACTTGAGGGATTAATTTCCATAATTACGCATGGAGGACACCCTGAGAAATCAAAAAAAAAAATATATCTTTTTACTGAGTAAGTATTTCTCACAAAATGACCATTCTCATAAGCAGTGGGGTAGCTCAAATGGTTTGAACTAAATGATATAAGAAGATGAAGAAAGTGAAAGTCCAAGATTTAAATATTGAAAAAAAAAACATAATAACTATCATACTAATATTTGCCTATTAAAAAAAATGTCTCATTCTAAAGTCAAAACTAAACAGTAACAAAACACTTTATATTCCCATTTCCTCTCTTATTGCTAGAATTCCATCACATTATACAATTTTATTTATAATTAATATAGAACAAAGTAGTGTATAAACAGAAAAAATAATTTTTTAATAGACAGTGAAAATCTGTAAATGTTTCGATGGAATATCTATGAGCATAAATAAGAAAATTACCAAACATGTCATTATGAAAAATGACATAAATCATCTTTTCTTTTATCCAGGGACGGAGCTACCTAATACTGGGAGGGGCCTTGCCCCCTTAATTTCTTATTATCTTTTTTTAATTCTATATTTATATTTTTAATTTTGAAATTGTTAATAGGTTTTCAAACTATTCTTGATCTACGTCATTGGTCGATAAAAATTAGAAAAGCAAATATTTATCTTCTTGTATATAGAGTGATAAATAAATTTTAATCCCACACTCAGTGTTTCCACAACTGCTATAAAACTATTTTTTTAGTTATGGATAGGTTCGGTTGTTACGAATTAAAAAAAAAATGATTTTGATTTTCAATAATTTAGATATTATCTTTTAGAGATTTTAAAGAAAAACAGAAGTTGTTTTGTGTTTGTTTACAATGATAAAAATAATTTTTTTAAAAGTAGTTATTACTTTTCTTCAAAAGCTAATGAAAGTAGCTTCTCATTTTAATCATAAAAATGATTTATTTTTTTTTAAAATAATTTTTATGAAAAGCTTAAAGAAACACAATCAAACTCCTTAAAAATGATTTTTTTTATTTAAAAAAAGTGATTTTTTTATCAAATAATATGTAACAAAGGCACTCATAGTCAATACCACATTTCGCAACAGGACGGAAGATGATTTTTATACTAACTTTCTATTAGTATAGGTTGACTAATTGATTTTCGTGACATACAGGAAACAAATTTCATATTTTGATAAATTATTCATGTAATTGACGTTTTTGAACATTTAATTATAAATATTTTATATAAAATTTGGTATATATATATATATATATTTATTAGATGAACTTATATGAACTTATTTTTATTGGCCCCCTCTATCGTTGAAGTCTGGCTTCGTCCCTGCTTTCATTTGATTGACATAGATCTTTTAACATGTCAGCAGGAAATACAATTTTATTTTATTTTATATAATCTGGACGTAATATACAATGAGGGAATTATATATATTTTTTTGGTAGACTACAATGAGGAAGTTTTATAGATACAATTAGGGGATCTTAATGAATGATTATTTCTTCATATGAATTGAATAATTATCAGTTTAATAAAGGTTGAAGTCAAGTCCAGAGCATATATCTAGATTCTAATACTTATATCCACCCTGTACAAAGTCTCTTTTGTGGTTGGAAAATTAAAGCAAGTGGACCCAAGCTACTTGTTTGCATATTCAAAATTGAAAGGCTAGCTAGCCTCCTTCTATCTCACAATCCAGCCAAACACTGCCCTCCAAATACGACGGCCACGCGTTGCCAAAGGTTGCCCCTTTGAAAAGTTAAAGAACAAACAAAAGCATCGAAGCTTCAGAAATAAATAAAAAAAATTCTTCGAAGATATCAAGATTATTTTCACTAATTTGAGAACTTGAAAGACATTTTTTATAACAAAAGATTAAAGGGACAGTGGAGACTGATTTATGCCAAAGTCTTGACATATTACATGCTTAAATAAAAATTATCGTGGTGCTTTTCTTTTAAAAGTTGTACAAATATTTTTTTTTAGAAGAGCTATGCTTTATCGGAGTATACCCTAGGGAACTCAAAGAGAAGTGAGGAGAAATAAAATATTAAAGAAGGTAAGAGCAATTCCATGAATTAAAACCTGATATCTTACATATGTTTATGGCTCTAACCTTTTGAGGTGCTTTTGAGGGACAATTTTACAAAATTTTTGGCTATGACTAATTATTGCTCAAGTCAAATGCATATCAATCTACCAGTTGAAGTTTTTTTTCACTTGAATATTTTTTTATGAATTCAATAATCCAGTAATTTTTTTTTATGATGTAGTTCAGCAAAGATTAACGACCTATTTAAAATATTTTTTTAAATACAATAGCAATTTGTTTTTGACTGGAATACAATAGCAATTTTAAAAACTTGTAAACCACATAATTTATTTAAGAATCTAGTTAAATTACATAGACTTTAAAAATAGTTTAATATTAAAATCGTAATAATTTTAATTACTTTGACATTCAAAATTTTATTTAGAATATATACACAACCTCCAATATCCTTTTGGTACATAAACCTCTAATATCTTACATAGGTTTAAATTAAATTATAAAATAATTAATTAAATATTTTTTATATTATTAATTAAACAACTATTTTTTTTATCCAATTGGTATGACCCAACTGATTGTGCAGGTTGAGCTTATGGAAGAGAGAACTTGACTTCGAATTCTGTATAACACATTTTTGAGGAGGGACGAGAAATTTTATATGTAACTAAACACTTAAAAGGAGATTAGTCTCATAAGCTTGTGATGATACTCCGTAGACTTAATAGGCTTAACAACTATGAATTCCAACAAAAAATATCTAATTTTTTCTGTTCAATTGATTAAATATTTATTATTAATTATGAGAACGAATTATGAAAAGTTATATATAATAATTTATAGAATAATGTCACTTTTGATTAAAAAAAGAATAATGTCACACAAAAAAAAAAGACTAATGTCACTAAAACTTAAGAATACTGGGTTTTTTTTTGGGTTGATAAAATTAAGAATACTGGTTAGTGGTTACCATCTTGATACTATGAATTTCAATTACTATCTCTATAATACCGTTCCGTGTGGGAACTTGGATCTTGGAAGGAACAGTTATCAGTCATTTACAGCGAAAATACTCTTCAATTTCGTACGCGCGCAATAAACGTTAGATAAATATATATTTTTAATATTAAAATTAATTAATTAATGAACTAAATAAATTATTATTATTTGCAAAAAAAATAAAAAAAAATCCTGCTGAAACGGTATATATAGAGACACTGAGGATGTTCATGTTCCAGTCGCTCAACAATTCTCAAAATTACAACCTTGTCCCTGTCAACTTCATTTTCAGAGAGAGGAAATAAAAGAAAGAGAAACAAAAACCCAAAAAGAAAAAAGAGAAAAGAGAGAGAGAGCCCGGTTTTGAAATGCTTGTGACGGAGGTGCATCGCGGTGGCGCAGCCACAGCGGTGTGAGATCTTCCGGCGGAGGAAGCGGCGTTTCTGAGCATTTCCGGCTACCCTTGAGAGATGGGTTCGGGTCAGATTAGTGGCGGCGGCGGGAGTAGCGGTGGAGGTGGCGGTGGTGGTGTTTCTAATGGTGGCGGTAACGGTAGTGGTTTTTGCGATATGAGCCTAAAGTGTTGGTGTAGGTGGAAATTGGAGAACCAACACTACTATAACCGTTTCTTCTCTTCTGGGTTCGTTTTCTTCTTTGGGTGTTTCGTTTTGTTTGGATCGATTGCCACCTTCTATGGTTGGCTTGTGTTTTCACCTGTCGTTCACACGGCTCTCAACCCTTTTGGTTGCCAAGAGGACAATGAGGGTTCTTGGTCAATTGGGATTTTCTACGGTGACTCCCCCTTTTCTCTTAAACCCATAGAAACTGTAAGTTTTCCCATCTTCAATCTTCTATCTATGTGTTTATGCTTTGTTTTTTGTGGGTTTATTTTTAATTTTGACTCTTGTTTGACATGCATGCCTGTTTTAATTTCTCCTTTAAAGTTATCATTTAAAAAAAAAAGGAAAATTAGATAATAAAAATCTGTTTTTTTGGCGAGCTTTGTTTTTATTAGCTTTTGATGATGATTACTTAAGTTGTTTATTTTTAAGCCCTGTTGTGAATTATGAATTATGATGTTGGAAGTTTTGCTTTTGTTCTGTTGTAATCTCTATTTAGCAGCATCATCATTAGAAATTATTTCAATGAGGAATTGGTTCTGGGTTCTGTGGAATGAATTAAAGTTTTGTTCTTTGGATGTGTGCAGGCAAATGTATGGGACGATGCAAGTGCTGCTTGGCCTGTAGCCAATCCTGTGTTGACTTGTGCTTCAGTTTCTGATGCTGGTTCTCCCAGTAATTTTGTTGCTGACCCTTTTCTTTTTATTCAGGTAACAGGTTCCTGTCACCCTTAGTTCCTTCATATAAATGGTGTTTCAGATTCTATGAAAACGTTTTAATCTTTGCTGGTTTTTCATTTCCTTTTCTGTGTCTTTTTGACCAGCAAAATCCTACCCTTTTTAAACTATGTGATGTTAGCCAAGTCAGTGGTTGTAATCTATCATTAACCCTCAATGATAGAAGTATGATTATAAAATGTTACGGGCCCAGTTAAACATATTACATCATGTTATTATTATTATTTCTCCTGATTGACTGGCCTGTTTCTGGAGAAAATCGCATGGAGCTTTAAGTTTTGACATGGATAGGTTTTCTCAGGCTGAAAGCATTGAGTTTGGATTTATACACAAATGTTTTTTTTTTGGTAGTTGCTTGAGGTAATTTCATAACTGTTTACTTAAGTTAGAAGCTGCTCAAAAGTTGAAGTTGGGTGGTGGTGGAGTTCAGGAAATGCTTAATTGTAGTAATTGAAGTGAGAAATGAGATGGGAACTCATGGCTAGGGCTTGACATCTTTCATGTCGTTCTTGTCTGCGAAGTCCTGCTCTACAAGGTAGTAGGTTCCTTACAAGGTAGTACGTCATGTTTGGATAGGATTTTACAGCACAGTAGCAAACCTTCAATTTTTTATTGTTAAGGATCTAATAGTAGTATATTAGAACAATGAAAAGTATGCTTTCTACTAACTATCTGCCGCATGTTTATGTCTAAGAGGCCATTGTCCTTTTTTATTGTAATAGGATATTGGTAAAATCTATGATTTTTAGTAGCATCAGTGGTCACGTACTATAATAACCAGGGTTCTTTTGTGTGTGTATATATATATAAATAAATAAACAGTGGGCCCTATTGATTTTCCGTGTTAAAAAAAAAAAAGTAGGAATAGATGCAATTATAGGGAGTGTCTAGAACAGTTGCACAATCTCTGTTTTTTCCTTTTTAATCTTTCCCCACTTTCTATTGCTTATCTAAGTTTCTGTGCAAAACTAACTCAGTTTGTCAATAGGCTGTTACTGTCCTTAATTAATTAATTACAAATCCTGGCATCATTAAGGCTGCATGAAAATCTTGCCTGCATTTAAACAGTTTGTATCTATCAGCCTTTGGCGCTTATAGGTGTTAGTCTGTAGTGTAAACTTTTTATGTTGTCGGTTCGATATCTGAATTTGTATGGTGAATGTTTTGATACAGTCTCTCCAAATGAAAAGGCGTAGTTATTTAAAGCCTGTAAATATTTGCTTGTGCAAAAACGAGAATATGCACGACTATGTTTGTGGAGGACAAGAGTGATGTGTTAATATATCATTATTGAGGTGTTCCATCTTTGAAGTTTCTTACTTTTTTATATGGATAATCAGGAATTAGTAAGAACCAATTCACTTATATTGGCATTGCAATTCAGGGTGATACTCTTTACCTGTTCTACGAGACAAAGAATTCGATTACTATGCAAGGTGATATTGGAGTTTCAAAAAGTACTGATAAGGGAGCAACATGGAAACAACTTGGCATTGCCTTGAAGGAGGATTGGCATCTTTCTTATCCATATGTCTTTAAGCATGATGGCCAGGTATTGTTCCTGAGAAAAGTAGCACGCATGCTTAGTTATGAATATGATGGATATGAACTTGTGTGATACTCATTTGCTTCCTCAAGTAATCATTTAAGTTATAATTGTTGTAATCTTCATTTTCTTCTTCTTTTGTAACTTCACAGATATATATGATGCCTGAGGGCAGTCAAAATGGAGAACTTCGTCTGTACAGAGCAGTTAACTTCCCTTTGCAGTGGAAATTGGAAAAGGTCATCATGAAAAAGCCCCTTGTTGATTCCTTCATGATCAGTTACCGTGGGAAGTATTGGCTTTTTGGCTCTGATTATAGTGGTTTTGGCACCAAGAAAAATGGGCAGTTGGAGATTTGGTATAGCAATTCACCTCTTGGTCCTTGGAAATCTCACAAGAAAAACCCCATCTATAACATTGACAAGAGCATGGGAGCACGCAATGGAGGCAGGCCATTTTTATATGAAGGGAATCTTTATCGTGTTGGTCAGGACTGTGGTGATACATATGGTAGACGGGTGCGTATCTTTAAGATAGAAACTCTTACCAGTGAAGAGTACAAAGAAGTTGAAGTTCCCTCGGGTTTTGTTGAGCCAACCAAGGGTCGAAATGCTTGGAATGGTGCTCGATACCATCACCTAGATGTGCAACAGTTGCCATCTGGTGATTGGATTGGGGTAATGGATGGGGATCGAGTTCCTTCTGGAGATTCAATCTGGCGGCTCATGGTTGGTTGTGCTTCAGTTGCAGTTGCTGCTGTACTCATTGTGCTATTAGGTGTGTTACTTGGATTTGTGAATTGCATTGTCCCTCCCAATTGGCTCATTCATAACCCTGGAAAGAAAAATTTTGCTTCCTTGGCTTGGGAAAGATCAAGTGTGTTCTCTTCACGAGTAAGGCGGTTTTGCAGCCGCTTGAACAGAGCCCCGGCATTTCTTCGAGGTAAGATAAAGCAAAACACTTGGGCTAGGAGGTTTATTCTTGCTATAATATTTGCAGTTGGGGTTGGATTGATGTGCATAGGAGTTAAAAATATCTATGGGGGTAACGGTTCAGAAGAACCTTACCCCTTGAAAGGACAATACTCGCAGTTCACATTATTAACGATGACCTATGATGCTCGTCTCTGGAACTTGAAGATGTATGTGAAACATTACTCAAGATGCTCGTCTGTGCGGGAAATTGTTGTGGTGTGGAATAAGGGAGATCCTCCGAAATTGAGTGATCTGGACTCTGCAGTACCGGTGAGGATCAGGGTAGAGGAAAAGAACTCTCTAAATAATCGGTTCAAGGTTGACTCCTTGATAAAGACACGAGCTGTCCTTGAGCTTGATGATGACATTATGATGACATGTGATGATGTTGAGCGTGGTTTTAAGGTGTGGCGTCAGCACCCAGATCGGATTGTTGGATTCTATCCTCGACTTATTGATGGGAGCCCATTAAAATATAGGGGAGAAAAATATGCCCGGATGCATAAAGGGTACAACATGATTCTTACTGGTGCAGCATTTATTGATTCCCAAGTAGCTTTCAAGAGGTACTGGAGGGAGGAAGCCAAGCAAGGGAGGGAAATAGTGGACAAGTTTTTTAACTGTGAAGATGTGCTTTTAAATTATTTGTATGCCAATGCAAGCTCATCATCGAGGACCGTCGATTATGTGAAACCAGCTTGGGCAATTGACACTTCAAAGTTTTCTGGAGCAGCAATTAGCCGAAACACGCAAGTGCATTATCGGCTGAGAAGTCGATGCTTGATGAAATTTTCAGAGATGTATGGAAGTTTGGCTGGTCGAAAATGGGGATTTGATAGTCGAAAAGATGGTTGGGATGTATAGTAGTAGGTAGGTTTTGTGTTATTTTTTTCTTTTTTAGCTAGATCCTTGTCAACTTTTGTATTTTTACATCTTTGTGGGTTAAAAGTTTGTCTATACTTTGCACCCCACTGTGAATCTTACTTTAGGGGGGGTTTTCCAATAGAATGTCTGCAACATGTAAATTGGTTCTATAATGGCCTTTTCATGTTATATTTTTTAATTTATGCCTCCAACCCCCGGAGGTGAGTTGTGGCGAAGTTGGGATGGAAGGTGGAAACATAGGGAAAGAGAGAGATTCAAGAAGTATCAGAAAAATGGAAAGTAGGGGTATAAGAACTGTTTCCTAAATACATTCTCAAGAAATTGTAATTTGATCGTGCAGTACTTGGCATTGAGTTTAATTCTGATTGTTTTTTTATTTTGGACTATTTCTAAGTTTTTTAAGGGTGGCTTTCTTTTATTCTTAGATTGACTCTTGTTTCTTTGTTTAAGGGGATGAATCTGAAC
The DNA here is from genome assembly GCA_030762895.1 of Sophora flavescens. Taxonomy (NCBI): domain Eukaryota; kingdom Viridiplantae; phylum Streptophyta; class Magnoliopsida; order Fabales; family Fabaceae; genus Sophora; species Sophora flavescens. The sequence continues at coordinate 61,568,846 of CM061069.1, forward strand.
TAGGTCATCATGAATGTGAGTTGGATTGGTACTTATTTTTTTCTCTCTTCAAATTCCTATCTTGTGGTTCTTCCTGTCAAAACCAGCTCGACATTTTTCCTTAACAGTTTTCTTTTCGACTTTGTGGTAGTTGAATTGGTATTCAATTTTTCCCTGTGAATGTCTGTTCTGTTGATAAGTTTGTTAAATATTTACTGATTGTCAAAATAATTTGGTATAGCAGTGGTGTTTCAAGAGTTAGCTTGTTTCACCTATTTATTCCAACCTGAATTTAATTAGAATAGGTTTAAGTTTGAGAAATTACATTCCTTGTATTTTTAAGTTGGGATTAGGTTATATTTTGAGCCATCCTTAATCGGTTCTGGCTTACTAACTCATCCTAACTTGAATTTGATTAGGATAGGTTCAAATTCTAAAAATTAGATTTGTTGTATTTTTTGGGTTGGGCTCCGATTATATTTCAGGCCATCCCAACTCAATCAGGTGTTGCACTTAAAAAAAAAAGTTACACTTTTAATAATTAATTATAAATAATCAGTTTTTTTTTATTGAAATTAACGGTTTTTATATAATATGATAATACATTTATATTGATATTATTTGTTTTAAAATATAAATTATAATATATATTTGAAAATTAAATTTTGACCCATTTTAAAGATTTTTGAGGATCAAATTGATATTTTTCATTTTTTAGGGACCAAATATGTTTCCGTATTTATGTCGGGAATCAATTTGGACCTTTACTCATAAATAAATATTTAAAAATAATTAATATTCCATAAAGTATTTGACAAACTTATTTTAATTTAATATTTAAGAAAGATAAATAACAATAATGTTGATTTATCAAGATATTATTAGATATTTGTGTAAAAACGGCAATGCATAGAAAATAAACTCAAGTAATTATTAATTAAGATACAATAATACATATAAATTTTGCTTAAAAAATACATATAAATTTAAATTTTATAATTAATGCTATTGAAATTCTGATTAATTTTAACTGATCGAAAGTGCTTTTACAGTTTTACCATTTCATTTAAATATATAAATCAAATTTTTAATTTTTAAAGTAAAAGCTTACTCCCCCGATCCAATATATAAGTAAAAAAGTTCCAAGGATTTTGGTATAATATATAAGCAAATTTTGTTTCAATGGCTCATTTAATGACATTATTCCCAAAATATCATTCATTTAATACAAATTTTAATGACTCATTTAATAAAAATTAAAGTTTTAGATGAATGTTAATTTAGGTAACAAACCTAATTCTTACAAGATTCAATGAGATTAATTAACTACCTTAATATGAGTGTTCCATTAAATTTTTGTTTATAATATGAACCGGAGGGAGTATCTAATTCAAATTCAAATATTCAATCCAATCAAATGTTCGGTCATACTCCCTCTAGTCCATATTATAAGCAAAAAAATCTTAGATCTTTTGGTCCAATAAATAAGTAAATTTTGTTTTCCAATGACTCATTTAATGATATTATTCCTAAAACATCCTTCATTTAATACAAATTTTATTTTTCAATGACGCTTTCTATTCCCGACGATACAAACAACTTCTCATTACCTTAAAGAGTAATTTAGATAAAAACATAATTTTTTAACCAAATTAAATAAAATTAACTAATCATCTTCATTAAATTTTTTTTTTCCTTATAACGTGGACTGATGGAGTACTATGGAACCATCCAATTCAGTGTTCAATCAAACCGTTTACACGAAATCTAAAGTTTGTGTCCGGATTGTCATAGAGCAGTGTCGGATTGTGGACTATTTTATCCATTCCAAAAAAGATGGTGACACAAAAAAGCATGGATCTATGAATTATTATTGATGCAAGACAACATCTCTCCATGAAAGGTGTTTCCTTTCCTAATTAGGCATAATAACCACAAAGACAAAGAGAGATAAAAAAAAAAAAAAAGCATGATGAATGAGAAAAATGAAAGATCTACTTCATCATCATTCCTTCCCCATGCCATGTGATGTGCCACCTTTTATTCTTCCTCTTCAATTCAATCCCCCATACCCCTCTCCCTCTCTCTATCTAGGGATAGGGTTTTTAAATTGAAACAAAACCTAAAGCTCATGACTTTCACATTGTAATCACAAAATTCCCTTCACCCTTTTCCTTTTCATCCAAAAGGGTTTCCTGGGGTTCATCTCTCTTTGACCCTACCAAGCTCTCTTCCCCAGGATTCTAGAGAGAGAAAGTGAGGTTTTAGAGTGAGAGAGAAAGTGGTGGGAATGTAGAGTGACACTTCGGTTTTTTTGTCAGCCGGGTAATGTTGGAAATGGAGAAGGATTTTGATTCCAAGTTCAAGATTCAGGGGAATTCTTCTTCCTCTTCCAATGGTGATGGTGGGAATGTCCAGAGATCCAAGAGCTTTGCTTTTAGAGCTCCTCAGGAGAGTTACACCATTCAGGACTTTGAATTGGGCAAGATCTATGGTGTTGGCTCGTATTCTAAGGTCTGAGACATGTAATTGGTGTTTTTGTTGCTGTTGGTTTGCTTTTAGTTTTTTTTTTTGTGTGTGTTTATTTTTAGTGTTCTATTATGCAATGCTTTGAGTTTGATGGATGCATGAATCCTGTGGATGATGTTGGCACTGTAGTTTTGTTATATAGGGAACATTCTTCTTTGTACTCTAGCATCCATGGTTACTTAAAAACCTGTAATGAACACTGCTTGCACCTCCTCCCCATCACATTCTCTCTAAGGAAAAGAAGTAAACTGCTTTAGTGAGCTATATTGTTTCTTGATTAACAAAACAAATGGAGCCTCAAGATTGCTTTTGATCTAGTTAAGACAAAAGCTGCACAGCTGGAAGTAAAGCATATTGTTGGCTGTAGGAAATGAAGTGAGCTGAAGTAATGATTGACTTGACTGTATGAGGTTCATCCAGCTGGAATTAACATAAACTATTAGTGCGTGAAATCAGCACCATATACTTCCTTTGAGTGTATTATGTGATGCCTTACTTCTTTTGCACAAAGGTTTTCTTTTTCTAATTTGTGAGGAATTTCACTCCGCATGTGGCTTTCCGCATGTGTGCACTTATTTAAAGTGCATTGGCTATGTGACATCTTACTGAAAACATACATTTTTTTTTGTTTTACTTTTGTTGTAAACACCTTTATTTGCTTCTCTTCTCAACTATTTTTTTTCCTTTTCTGTTGACTGCATTTAGCTGCTTCTTGTGGTAGCTGAATTGCATCAACAGTTCTAGTTGTTTGAATAAAAAAATTGTCTTATTCTTTCAACCCTTTGGGACACTTAATTTTCTAGAGTTTGGGGATTTATAATTATATGCACATAATATATGATTTCTGATTTTTTTCTAGTGTCAAAGGAAGGTTTTGAGAACTTGTAGTAGATCCGATAATTTCTTTTGCCTCTGCCTCTCCAGTTTTTCCACTTGTAAATTTGTATTATCTCTGTCTACTGTCTTGCTTGATTTATGTTTTCCTTCTTTGGCCAACCCTTTTGGCTGGCTGTGCACAAGAAATCCTGATGTTTGAAGGAAATATTCCTAGTAATTTGTACCATTCCAATACTTTTTTTTTTATGGTCTGCTGGACAGTTGTTTGAGACTTTTAAGTGGATTTACATTTTCTTGTAAATTATCACTGATATCTTTCTTATTATGTTTTAAGGTTGTGAGGGCAAAGAAGAAGGACACAGGAGCTGTGTATGCATTGAAGATCATGGACAAAAAATTTATTACTAAAGAGAATAAAACTGCTTATGTAAAGTTGGAACGCATAGTGCTTGATCAATTGGATCATCCTGGCATCGTGCGGCTATACTTCACATTTCAAGACACATTTTCTCTGTGTAAGTATTCCTGGGTGTATTTTCTCTATATACTTGCTTTTCCTGTGGCTTACTCCTTTCCGTGTGATTTCTTCTGAGTTTCTTTTCACTCCCCTTGTTTGCTAAGTTGTTTTATCTTATCTGACATTTGTATCTTTTCTTCTTCTGTTCCTTTAACATTGGAGAAGACATGGCACTTGAATCCTGTGAAGGTGGAGAACTTTTTGATCAAATAACCAGGGTAAGCTAACATAAAACTTCAAGGCATGTGTTCCATATATTGGGGTATAACTAATTTCTCTGGAAATTTTTTCTATTGCATGTGTGACAGTCTCCTAGTCCAGCAGGACTCAGATTTAGTCCTATGTTAGGTGTTAGTCTTACTATAAAACTATAAAATACGATTATTTATTTGATATGTTATGCTCTTTATAATTTTCCAGAGAGCGGAAATCATAAACTGCTTCAGATTATAACAATATCCTATTAATTCAAATTTGATTTCAATATTCTATTATTTGGTATATATTTTTTTCAATCTCCAATCCTTTCTTTAGTTTGGTAGTTTCAATCTTCTATAACAAGTATGAATATCTAAAGCATTTGCCTGGAATTGAGGACTTTGCAGCCTGGGTATCTGTCCTCCTCTTTGTAACTCCTGCCCAAAAATCCATTTAAGTCAATTTATGTTACTTTTTTATAAAACTTAGAAATTTACCGGAACCGATAAAAAACATGACCATTACATTATCACTGTGATAAAAGGGTGTTTTATACAATTAAACACATGTTTGGTTTTGCATAATCTTTATACAAAAAAAAGCTTTTCAGCTAAGGGCTCTCTTTGCTGCATTTTGATTGTAAGATTTTCTGAATACAAAATGGCTACTCCATACACCCACATGGTCTATCACTAAAATTTCAAAAAATGACAGATTGCATGATAGATCGAATCTTGTTAAAACATATTGTTCCAAAATACAAGTCCGTAGTGTCTACTAGAACAAAAACTTCCAAAAAGATGGAAGTACCATTAGAAATTAAATTTGTATCAATATACATGTAATATTTTGTTAAAGGTTGCAAACTCTGACATCCCCCAATTACTCTCAATTAACTACCATTGTTCCGTCTCCCTCGTCAGCATATCTTTTGACACATGGGTTCTGTGCCCTGCTGGTAGCTTAATCAAATATCATTCCGAACATTCCAAATATTGGCATTGTGAATTAAATTGTTGAGCGAAGAAGTTTCCTTTTGAACAGCATGTTCACACCATTGTTCCCAACAGTACGTGATTCTCCAATTTCAGTAGAAGAATTGGCTCTTGTTCTATTAAGATGGTCCCAATTTCAGAAGCAACATAAAGAGGGACATGGAGGTTTTCACCTCTCCTGTGAATGAAAATGCCCTTTATCATCATTCATCAGCCATGTCAAGGGACATCACAATTCACAAGTGTTAAGTCCTAGGATATTCAAATAGACATCAGAAGTGTAGTTTCATATTTTCTGCATAAAACATCACACTCTCTCTGAATTGTGTATAGTTTTGTTTTTGCATAAAATGCTCCAACCTCCTCTCTATTCACCTGATTTTTCACTTACCTCCTCTTAAATTCAGGCTTTGGGCCTAACTCAACCCCACAAAACCGGCTTGTAAGGTGAGGACTGCCCAAGCCTTATAAGCACTACTTAGGCCATATATCTAGTCGATGTGGGACTCTCAACACACCCCCTCACGCTCAGGACTGGACATCTGAAGCGTGGACTAATGCGGGTGGAATAACATGGATCTCAACACACCCCCTCACGGCACGCCCAGGCCTGGACATCTGGAGCGTGGACAAATGTGGGTGGAATAATAGAGATCTTGGCCTAATAACAGATCTAGGATAAGCTCTGATACCATCTTAAATTCGGGCTTTGGGCCTAACTCAACCCCACAAAACCGGCTTGTAAGGTGAGGACTGCCCAAGCCTTATAAGTACTACTTAGGCCATATCTCTAGTCGATGTGGGACTCTCAACACCTCCTATTTTCAAAAACTACACAAAACTCCTCCTTTAATACTTACATGTCATAGACACCTCTTGTATTTTGGAAAAGCGCTACACATAAATCCAATCAACCACTATAACCCTTAACTTGACTGAGTCACTAGTCTACATTAATGACTTTGTAATGACATTTCAACCCTTAATGCCATCAGTATTTCCTGTAATTCCATGAAATTAAGGGTAGAAATGCCATTGAGGGTAAAATTTGAAGTGTATAAGTGTCATTTCATGGAAAAATCGTTTAGTATCACATGCAGAAATGATGAAATTAAGGGTACCAATGTCATTTCAAGGCCCTTAATATTTGGCTACTGACTCTATTAGTTAATTTTAGGCTTATTGTGCTTAATTGGATTCATATGAGCGTTTTTCCAAATACAAGGGGGTGCATGTACAAGTGTTAAGGGATTTTTATGTAGCTTTTGAAAATGGAGGGAGGTATGCTAAAAATCAGGAAAATAGAGGGGCGGTTGGAGCATTTTACTCTTGGTTTTTGAGTTGACTAAGTTAAATGTAACATAAGTTGAATTCTTGTTACCTAGTTTACTTTTTTTTTCCCCAGTTCATTATATATTCTGTTAGTGGAAATTCAAGTGATCAATATAGGTAAAAGTGAATGAAATTGCCATGGGCCAGATAGAAACATTTGGTGGTCTCTCTTAAGAGAGAAATATTTGTATTTCTAATTTTGTTATTTGTTTGAAATTTGGTAGTTGTGGACATGTGGGCTAGTACCTTTCTGCATGCCTGTTACTGCATGATATCTACTAGCAAGCTTTCTGATTTCTTGTGTGCAGAAAGGTCGTCTAACAGAGGCTGAGGCACAATTCTATACATCTGAAGTTGTGGATGCTCTCGAATACATACATAATTTGGGATTGATACATCGTGATATAAAGGTAGTTCTGCAGCATGATTATACTGCATTATTGCCATATATGTGTGTGAATATTAAATTTCTTAAATGCAGCCAGAGAACTTATTACTTACAGCTGAAGGACACATTAAAATAGCCGATTTTGGGAGTGTGAAGCCTATGCAGGATAGCCAAATAACTGTCCTTCCAAATGCAGCATCAGGTAAAATAGGGGCAATGAGGAAGCTGCTTTGTCGTGTTTATCATTATTGTTGGATACTTGTTTTTATTCTTTTTCTTTGTATTCCTAGATGATAAAGCTTGCACGTTTGTCGGAACAGCTGCTTATGTCCCCCCAGAGGTTCTTAATTCCTCCCCAGCAACTTTTGGGTAGGGACTAAATTATCTCATAATATGGATGGATTTTATGTTGTTGTGATAATATAATTTCTTATGCCATCGTTCTGTTTATGTAGATTATTTTTACTCCAGTTCATTATTTTTTTTCCAAAATCGCAGATTAATTTTGACATTTAAGCTTTCAAAAGTTTGTCATGCAGAGTTTCGTTATTGCTTTTGTTCCATGCCAGCTTCCCATACAAAACCCTTTTTTCTTTCTTCAGTTTTTTGTCTTACTTCCTTCAATATATTATCACAGAAATGACCTATGGGCTCTTGGATGCACATTGTATCAAATGCTTTCTGGAACTTCCCCTTTTAAAGATGCAAGTGAGTGGCTTATTTTCCAAAGAATTATAGCAAGAGAAATTCGATTTCCAGATTACTTTTCTGAGGAAGCAAGAGACCTTATTGACCGGCTATTGGTCAGTATTTTATTACTGTGCATGCAGCAATCCCAGCATCCCTTATGTTGTCTCTAATTTCTTATATACATTCAAGTTTTAACAAATTATCCAATTCCTAATTTTTGAATCATTGACACTCTTTAACTTGACAAACTAGAAGCATAAAGTTAGAGTGAAGTCCAGGGTTGAAGTGTGTTGAGATCCCACATCGATTAAAGATATGGACAAAATAGTCCTTATAAGGCTTGGATAATCCTCACCTCTTGAGCTAGCTTTTGGGGTTGAGTTAGGCCTAAAGTCCACATTCTAACATGGCATCAAAGCCTATCCTAAATTTGTTATTGGGTGAGTTATTCCACCTGTATTTGTTTATGCTCCAAATGTCGAGTCTTGGACATGAAGGGGTGTGTTTAGATCACACATCGATTAGAGATATTAAGAAAGTGTTTCATCCTGGTTTTCATGTAGGACTGTATTGTGGGATGAGGTGATGTTGTGCAAACACTAGCCTGAAAGATTTATTTAGTACAATTATCACCAGTACCCATTGATTTCTATTGGTTGTCAAGCTTAAAACTTTTTTCAGTTTTTTTGTCTGCCATTCATTCCGATTTGCTATCCTGGAAATCTTGCCTTAGAGTGATAGAGTCTGCAAGAAAATGTCCCTGTCGCTGACTGCACTTTTTTGGAGGGGGCAGAGGGTGACCGTGTCTTCACATGTGTGCATGGCGTGGCCTTTGCAATAAGAATAATGATGATGGTAATGATAAGACGAAGTGAGATTACACTATTACATGATAGATATATAGGTTTATAGAGATATGTATGATTGTATGTAAATATAAATATATTTATGCAGACCAGTAAACAATTTGTTTCAAAAAAAGATATTATGAGAAAATTGAAAAAAGACATCGTATTTATTGAAGTACATTTTCAATCAAACTAACTTATCAAGATATCACAATAATGCATTATATAAACTTGAAAAAATAATGCGTTAATGATAATATTACAATGCATTATAGTGTAATTCATCCTTCAATGGTACATGAGCAATTTGTTTTTAGCACGCCTTAAGTTGCAATTTTATGGGTTATTAATTTGTGAAGTTTTAATTCTTAATAGCTATGCTTGTGCAGGATTTGGAACCCAGCAAGAGACCAGGCGCAGGACCTGATGGTTATGCTGCTTTGAAAAGACATCCGTTTTTTAAGGGGGTTGACTGGAATAACTTGAGGGCACAAACCCCCCCAAAACTTGCTCTGGAACCTGGGGTATGACTGCCATTGCATTGCTCTTTGAAATGTTATTTATCGAGAATAAGAAAACGGACCTTCATTTCTTCTCCGCTTTATTTGTTGATGAACATGACATTTCTGACTGTCATCTAATTTTCACTTTTAGACTCCGCCGCCTGAGGGTGATGTTCCTCATGAGTCATTGTGGAATCCTTCTCACATCGGGGACGGTTCTACCAGACAACCTGATGGTGTTGCATCATCTTCTGAGGGGACTGGGCACATAACCAGGCTAGCTTCAATTGATTCATTCGATTCAAAGTGGTATGTACACGCACGCCCTCCTGTTTGTGTTTTTCCATCCAATCATATTTCAGTGACAAGAAATTGGTGTTATGTCTTCACCTTTAATGATTTTATTTATGGAGACTACTAATCTTAAATGTCACATTGAAAGACTCAAACTTTAATATAATTCTCAAATAAAACAAAACGTTCAAAATATGACTCCAAAGGAGATTGTTGGAAGCAATATCATCTGCTTCTTAATTATTTCACCAAATGTTGTATGATATCGCTTATATTATGCCTTTCTGCTTCTTAATTATTTCACCAAATGTTGTATGATATCGCTTATATTATGCCTTTCATGCTTTAGATCTTTCCGCATCAAAGAAAATGATATTATGTTTTTTGGGGTGCATAAACGGGGCAAAATTATATTAGTTTTAATATTCAGTTGCAATATTGTCCCAATAATAATCATAATAATAGAACTTTTATCAGTGGAATTATGTTCATCTACATACCTGGCTTGTCAAATTTCAATTGAAAATCAAAATTTTGTGCTCATTTTACAGGCAACAATTTTTGGATCCTGGGGAATCTGTTCTTATGATCTCTATGGTGAAGAAATTACAGAAACTAACAAGCAAGAAGGTGCAGCTCATCCTTACCAACAAACCAAAGTTATTCTATGTGGACCCGTCGAAGCTAATTGTGAAGGGAAATATAATATGGTCTGACAATCCAAATGATTTAAGCATCCAAGTGACTAGTCCATCACATTTCAAGATTTGCACAGTAAGCTGATCTTTTCTCTACAGGATCTTGTCATACAATTAGCACTATTTGTAAATGTAAAAAACAGTATGAGAGTTTAAAGTCAGACTTCAAGGTATGCTAATGCTAATAGTTGAAACATCAATATGTTCAAGTCTTGCTTTTAGCATATATGTTATTCCTTGACATACAGAGCTGGAATTTGGTTTTAGTTTTATTTAACAGACTTAGAAGCGATATAGTGTGCTTTGCATCACCAACAATCTGGTTAGGTGATTAAGTCCACCAAAAACCTAGAAGTGTGAACAAGTGCATCATAAGCTGATTGTAATTCCAGCTATTGTTCAAGGTGGCTTAAACCACGGATGAATGAAAATGATTTCAATAGCCTTATGATATGCATTGTGAACTTATGATAGGCAAAGTATGGCTATACAATAGGCACGGATAGTACCAATTGTTTTTCCCTTTTCCTTGAAACTCTTAATGAATATTGTTTGCTATTTATCCAGAACATAATATAGTTACTAGTTAGGTATCCAATTTGCTATTTACCAAATGAGCATTATATGATTTCAATTAAATTTCTCGTTGGTATTAATTTTACATCTTAATTCTATTCTATTTTGTTTTGGACTTTCCCTCACATTTTTCTTATTAAATATGTAATGATGCAGCCTAAAAAGGTAATGTCGTTTGAGGATGCAAAGCAGCGAGCATGGCAGTGGAAAAAGGCAATTGAAGGGCTTCAAAACCGGTGAAATCCATTTTGGTTGTGAGAACAGATTCTTTAGATATCTTCACATTTTTCAGCAAGAAATGATAAAACAGTTGACTGTCCAACAATCAACTATTCATTGGAAAAAATTGAATTTGCTGATTTAGCTTTGCTGAAGCTGGTTGAAGCTAATTCCTCACCACAGCTTAGTTGAGAGTTTGTGATGAGTTTTCCATCCTCTTTTGTGCTTCAATGGGATGATAAAATGCGGAAGTTCTAATTGTAGGCTATATTGGGGGTTGGAATCAATACATTGTAAGAAAAAATTCAGTTATTTTTTTTATAATATATTATGAGTTGAATTCAATTGGAACAAGAAAAAAAATGCAAAATTGCCACACTTGAACCTATAATTAGTCACAAAAACTTGATCTCATGCCTTGACTAATCTGTATTCTATACCTAGTGTCAATTGAACTAACTGATGAATTTTTACTAATTTTAATGTATTAAATTGCTACCATCAGATCTATTTCATATTCCTACAAATCTATACTTTATTTACCATGTTATGTATCACTACAATGAAAATTTTATCAAATGAGGCAAAATTATTTATCAAAAATATTCTCGCGGATCCAATGCCAATCCAAACATACACCAAGTCATTTTCCATTAAGTCGAATCCAACAATCAAGCCATTTTCAATTAAGTTGATTCAGCTATATGGATCAAAAGAATGTTCTATGTGAATCATGTCCATTGACAAATCATTTACATCTAATCTTTTTTAATGATTTCACTTTTGTTTTGCTTAATCTTACTCTACCTCTAAAGAACTATTGGGCTCCTATCTATAGTTATTCTCCTTACTAGGACTTTTACCGTTTTCTCCACACATGCTCAAAAATACTCTTACATTACTCTTCAAAAAAGATTCTGTAAAACATTTTAAAATCAAATCTTTCACAAATAATTTCTTTAGAATTTAGTACAAATTTGAGTCAATTTCATGTTTCCTGGAATAGCTCAGAATTCCCAGGAAAAAATTGAATAGAGGTGTATATGGAGCGAAATTAGACCAATGGGCTCCAGAAGCTAATGATGGAAAGACAAAGATGCCACTGCCATGGTAGCCAGTGGAACAGATATGTTGTCATCCAATACATCAGTAATGGGAAGGGACTCCACCACTGTTGCCACTAAAGAAACCAAACCAACTTTGGGCACAGTGCTCACCCAATCCAACTGCACATGTCCTAGAATTGAATAGTAGTAAAGCATCCTACATGCAACAATATCAAAAGCATCAGTGTCAAAATCTATTTGGAACAATATCTTTTTATATATGTACTTTTGATGCATATCATGAAGGAATAAGTTTAGACTAGAGGTCTTCAAGTCAATTTCCTTGCGAGTAAAGAAAAAATCCAGAAATGGATTCCAGAGGGTCACTTTTTGACTCCAGAGAGATCTTGATCATTGATTAAAATTCATGTATTATAAATATATTGATATAAAAATGGTTGTATGAGATCCTGACCACAAATCAAGTTAATTGCATGAATGCGCGGATTCCCACAGCGGGAAATTTGGATCCAAAAAATCCTGTTGAAAAGTTGGATAAGTTTGTAACATACCCAATTGAAACCAAGAATCCAAACACAAACATGGCTATGCTACCAGCCCAACTCTTCTTATGATTATAAGGAATCTTCATGGACCCATATCTCCTGCCAATGATATCAGCTATACCTGAAAACCAATCAAGTTCAATGTTGAATGTTGATTACACAAGTTGGAAAAGCCATCAATTAGAATGTAAAGGATCATTTATTACCATCCCCTCCACACATCATTGCCAATGAGACCACCCCAATTGGAGACTCACGCCAGAACACAAGAGCACATAACATCAGTATCACAACATAATACAGGGGACCTCTTAGCAATTCTCTGCAGGTATGTGAACAATCAATGCTTAGAAAAATTTGTTGTTTTTCAACTACCATGAACAGATAAAACCAAAGCACTTGACACAAATGAATGAAGAAATTTACAGTGGATCTCCTTCTCTTGTCACAGATTTAACAAGTCCTTCATCAGAAGCCAATGAGAAACCATTCACCAAAAGCCTCAAACAATTCACAAGAGGAACAAAAGCAGCAAAGTAGCGAGCCTCATTGGAGTTGCTATCCTAGCATCAACATTAAAACATTCAAACAAAGCAATCAATGCAGGGCAAAAGCCTTGGTCCCTCACACACATCATGATGAATACGAAACTTCCATAAATGAAACCTTCATCAAACACAGAAAAGGTGTACCTGAAAATTGGCCAAGAAACCAGAAAAAGTAAACCAGACAATATGTGGACCAGTTTTCTGCTCAGACCCTGCCATCAATTTCCACAAATCCAAAGAGTCACAAACACTACCAAAGCACAAAAATTTCCATTAACAAACAAACAAATAAACAAAACCCAAAATTCTGAAATAAAAATCAAATTTGAGCTAAGCTAATAAGCATTAAGCAAGGTTTTAAATCTGTGTTCGAAGTGCAACCCCAATTGGTAGTCTCCAAAATTGCATCACGATCGCAATTGCAATCACATTGGTCGCAATTATACACAATAACATAAAATACAATGCAACCTCAACCGCGACCACAATTTAAGTAATAAAGTTTCCTTTTTCTTTCCCTTCTTCGTTGAGATCATGTATCAAAATTCAATATATGCATTCCCAGTGGTGTGGAAGTGTAGGTAAAACCTACCAGCAATGCCACTCAAGGTTTAAACTTTAAACCATAATATCGTCAATTTGAGAAGGACTTTACCTATTTATCACCCTCGAATAGAACTACATAAGCAATAAAGATAAAAAATAAAAAAAAATAAAAAAAAATCTATATATGCATGCAAGCAATGAATGGAGTTAAAGAGAGAAGCTGAACCTGGTGGAGGATTTTCCTCTGGGCGAGATTATCAAAAGCAAACACAAGGGAATAAGCGCCACCAAGAACAGCCACCGTGGCTCCAGCATTATAAAGCAGATCCTGAACCGTGGCAGAAAGTAAAACGCCACGTGGGACACCAAACCTGGGTACCCTTTGTCGCAAACCGAGAGAAGGAGAACACAAAAACCGGACACTGTCTTTTGTTGTCGGATTGAAGATGGTGGTGGAGGTTGGTGGCGGATGGCGGCGGCGGCACACGGCGGAGAAAGCAAGAAGGTGAGGAGATGATGTGAAGGATAAGAGGGTATTCATGATTTCATGACAAGTGAGAGGATAACAGAATAGAAAAGCCAAGAAAGGAAAAGGAGCAAAGTGATTGTGAAACAGTGAATATGAAATATGAGTATGGAAAGATAGTGACTGGAGCAGTGAATGTGAGGAAATATACACTATGATAGCCGAAAAGAGAGTGGTGTTGGGCATTTGTGGTGAAAGGGTATGTAGAATTTTAACCACAAGGAGAGAGGAATATGTACAAACTTGCAAAGAATCTGCTACCTCATGCCTGCAGTCTGCTTGGTCCCAACTGTCCTACCTATCAATCTATCACTCCTGGCCTAAATTTATTATGTACTTTTGCCAACCAATCAACCAAGTGTTCAATATTTTAAAAATATAATATGGCAAAAAGAAATGTTATTTCAACGTCAAAATCCAACAATATAATATATTTAATGGAATGTTGAGTTTGATTGATATATATACAAATGTGTCGTACTTGATTATTCATCCGTTGAATGTTATTAATCATGATTTTTAGGGCTCGTTTGGTGGTCAGAATAGGATAGAAGCGAATAGGATAAAGGAGTATGATAGAAGTAAGATAGAATATGAGTAGGATAAGTTGTTATCCTATCCGACGTTTGGTGTCCACCAGATAACCAACTGGATAGCATTGTAATTTTAGCATAAATTTTAAAATTTTCGTTCTTATTATGAATGTTTTCATATTTTATTAGATTTTAGTTTTTTTTTATAATTTTCATTTTTTAACATTATATAAAAAGACAAAATTATCCTTGTGATAAAATTACATATAATATTTAAAATTTTTACAATATTGTTTCACTTAAATTAATTTTTTTATAATTTTAAATATTCATTTTTAGTTTTTACTTTACATATAGTTAAATTATTAGAATATTTTTATTTATTTTTCAGTTTTAAAAAATAATATAAAGTAACAAAATTAGCCTTGTGAGAAGAAATAATAATTTTAAAATTAATTATTAATATTTTTATTATTTTATGTTTTATTATACCTTTTTTGGTAACCATATTATAATTTATTATACTTTAATTATTTTATGTATGATTTTTTTTATACTTTATTATACTTTAAATCATCTTATCCCATCCTGTCGAGTTCTAACCCAGCTCCCCCTCACGATAGAATTTTAACTAGATGGACGAGATAGGATAGGAGACAAGATTGGTTTATCCTATCCTGCTGGCTCACCAAACAATAGTTTCAGACAGGATATGATAGCTTATCATATCCTGTCTCTCTTATCTTGACCACCAAACGAGCCCTTAGATATTCAAATATATATGTATTAAATATTTGAACAGTTGAGAATCGTGGTTAATGACGTTCGAAATCATGAGTAATGAAATTCAATTTATGATTAATGAGTTGTTACACATTGATATATTCATGAATAAACTCAACTTTTCATTGACCACGTTTTTTAACTGTATTTACCATGAAAATTTTGTTGCCCAATTTTGATATTCAAATAATACAATTGTTGAGAAAATGCTAACAAATATTCTATAAGAAGCCAAAAGAAGAAAATATTTATTTGAAAGTGATGTATTTAATATTTTAAGAAATTAAATACTAGTATTTGTTTCAAAAAAATTACTTTTTTATGATTTTCTTAATCAATATCACATTGATTGGCAAGGCTCTTATAAAGAATTAGTTGATTCGATAACCGGTTGTCTTTACAAGTTGTATCCACGTTAGTTTGCTCCAATAATGTAATCCAACAAAAATTTATCCTTAATTTTAAGATCCGGATAAACAATTTTCATTGGAGTTTCTCACAATCAACACAACCACTTGATGCTTATCTTCCTAATGACCGTGCGATTGAGTTGGTGTTGGATTTGCTTGTCTTTCTAACTATCTAACCATTTTAAAGCAAGATTCCACCTCACCTAATCCAACCAAAACATTTAAGTTAGTTTATGATTGTCACATGTAATTTTTAGCAGTATTATATTATAGAGAATGCTAAGCAGTACCCTTACAGCACTAGTTAAGGATCCAGAAAAAGAAACTTCGCATTGGGACTTAGGGTGCGTTTGGATAAATAACTTAATTAAGAGATTATCACATAAGACCTTATTGCATGAGAGCTTATGCCATAAGCGCTTAAAGAAAGAAAAAGAAGGAAAGGGGCATGAGAGGATTCGAATAATGATAAACATGGAGAGGGTGTTTGTTTTGATAATCCCATGTCTCCTGACTTATGAAAATAAGTCAAACTCCTATGGGATGTCATGTTATTTTTATAAGCTTAAATGTATTTTATAATTTAAAGAGTGTTGAATTTAGTTTTCCAATATATTTTTACTTACTTTTTAATGGAGCCTAATGTCAAGTAAATCCCTAATAACAAAATCACCTTCTATATTATGGCAAACTCAATAATTCTTTCATACTCCCTTCAGTCCATATTATAAGTAAAAAAATTAATAGAACACACATATTAAGGTGGCTAGTTAATCTCATTTAAAAAAATCATTGGTGTGACGCCTAGTTTTAATTAATACTAGTTTAGATGATTAAAATAGGGATTTTCACAAATCATTTTCGAAATGTCTCCTTTGAAAAGCGGAGATTTGTGTGAAGTAAAAAAAAAAAGCACGTAATAAACAATTTATAACGTCAAAACTTAATTCAAACCCAAACTTGGTCTCTGGTCTTACATCAATTGCCAGGGGCGGAAAAAAAAATATATAAAAAAGATTAAATGACTTCAATCACGATAAAGACTTCGAAAATAAATAGATACAGTAATTCCAAATTGATTTTCATGCATACGCATAAGTTTTCATTAGAAACATAATAGATACATAAAGTTGTATGTCAGATGGGGCAAACAGAGCTCCCATTGGCAACCCTATAGCAGGATAAAGGCACTGTATACATACACATAAGTCATAAAAATGGGAAACTGCCATCACGGCTGATACAAAGAACATCAAAGTTTCCCTTAGTATATATATACAACACAAAATAAAAGAGGATTCTCAAGAATATCCTTCAAGCACGGGATCCTCCAAAAAGAAGCAAAAGTCCACACGATGCATCATCAATCATCCGTCATCTCGGTCCCATGTACCATAAGGCCATCATAATCAGCTACTCACATACACAAGAAGAAAGAAGAAACGCATATGGAGGTAAGATTCTATGTCAAGCTCATAACGTAGATATGAGTATGCAGCGACAAACAATCAATCAAGTGGATACATATAATTAAGGGAACTTTTATAAAATACATATATGTATACGATTTCAGAAAAAAAAAAAAAGGTTGAGACTCGAATGCATGCCTAAGACATCGACCTAACTTTGCTCCATGGAGACTATTGTTGTAACACCCCGATTTTTTCTGTCTTTCTATTATCTATGCTTATGTATGTATGTGCATGATTAATATATTTAAATTTTAAGTTAAGAAATTATTTTAATAAACCAAGTTTCATCCTTATAAATTATTTTATTTCATGAAAGTTCAGTTGAATTTTCGGTTGAAAATTTCAGACGTTTCTAGTCTGAGTTTTTCATTGTCAGTAAAACTCTATTGACCCGAGAAAAAAAATTAATTTTTGTTGCGCAAAATAAAATTTTAATTTTTATAACTCTATTTTAGCTAATTCCATGATTTTAGAAATTATTTCTTTCTATATGAAATTTTCGGGTTGAAAATTAATGAAGTAGGATACGATCGGTTTTTACGATCAAGAACTAAATGGAACCGGGACAAACAACATTTATCAAAAATTATATTTTATGCAGATTTGAATAGATTTGATGTGATTTTGAATATTGTTTTCATTTATTTCACACCATCATAACCTTACATCAAATTATTACATCCATTTTACAAGAAACCTATAAAATATTTAAAATAAAGAGAGTTTTATTCAAATAAATTTGGTGCAGAATTTTAGAGACATGATTTGAAGAATGAACTTGATGAATTGATGTGCATAGTATTTTCAATAATGGCAATTCATCATTTTATTATATCTTGCAAGAAAGCTATCTTTTTTTTTTAAATATGGCTTTATTTCAATTTTTAAATTGGAAAAAAAAACTCCCTCTTTCTTGCTGCCCAAGTAGCGCCACCTCACCCCCTCTCTTCACTCTATATATACCTCCATCCTACTCCATTCTTTACTTTTGCTATTTCTCTCTCAAACTCATTCTCACTTACTTGTTTACTATTCATCATCTTCAACCTCTTAACTTTTGAGCTTGAAAGGTTGGGAACCTTACTCACCTTCACCTTCTCTTCATCATCAAGGGTATGATATCTCTCACCTCTTGCTCTTCATTTTCTCAAAAATATTATGCATGTTGCCCTTCATAGTTGCATGTTAAGGCTTAGTTAAAGATTTTAAGAAAGACTCTTTAGAAGAAAAAAAATTAGTAGACAACAAATTTTTATGAACTCATACTCACCTCTACTTTCATCCTATTGATTTGCATGTAACAAAAAAATTCTCCAAACCCATTTTTAATAGGGTATTCGAAACCCTACATATAGAAAGATGAATGTTTTGTTAAGAATTTCACATGCAAGACTTAAGAACCACGATGTATGTTTCTAAAACTAGTTTATTTGAACTCATCCTCATCACTACTATCATTTAAAGTATTTGCATGTTTGTTTTTAGGGTCTAGGACCCTTGCATGTTGGTTTTATGGCTTGTGAATGATGTTAGAGTGAAGATAATAACTTGGTACGGATGAACATATGTAAAATATAAATCTGGCAGCATGACATATACTTATTCGTAAGTCCATAACTTTTTATACAAAACGTGTTTCTGGAATCTAAATACATATTTGAAAAGAAGACTTCTGGGGCTTTAATTTGATATGTAATGTATAAGTATTTGGATAAGATTTACTAGATCAAAACACCTGTCAAAGAAGAATCAAATTCTGACTACGAAAAATAAGAACATAGTTGGTTGCATGATGATTTTAAATATGATTTAGAAAGTTAAAAAGTTTTATAAAATTTTCTGGATTATTACTAAAGTATAACTAAAGTTTTATTGAAGTTTTAGAATTTTTAAATATGTATATAAAGAGAAACAATTTCATAAAGTTACATGTTGGTGAACTTGGATTTCTGGAAAATCCTGTACACTCAGAGGCAGTGCGTGATTTTTAATAAATTAATGACTTCTAATTTTGACATGGAACCAACTGTAATGTGTTTATATGTGAGTTGGGTACCTTTAATTAAATTTTCAAGAATTTTGAAGGTCATTTGAGTGGTCATTCATATTTTAAACCCACTGCTGTTCTGAAATTACTTTTATAAAAGAGTTCATCATAATTTTAAGTGAAAAATATGATTTTGAAAATAATATCTTTTAACATGATCAGGCAAATATTTTGGTATAAAATGGACTATAAACAAGTGTTAATATAAAGATATAAAAATATGGGATTAAAGTATATGTTTAATATATATATATATATATATATATATATATATATATATATATATATATATAAATAAAAGAAAGTCTTGGACAAAATGTAATCCAAGAAATTGTACAGGATTGGACATCTCTAGCATCATTGTTTTTAGTCATGACCAAAACCTACCCTTAGAAAGATAAGATTACTTCCTTGTTTTAATTTAAGTCATTCGCTTAATTCTTAGATTTGCGACACGCTGTGGACAAAGGAAGTTCGCTCTGGACAACGCGGAAACAAAGACCTTGTCTATCCGTCGAAGTAGGTAAGGGGAGAAAGCCTGATGGATGATTAAGTTATGATGACTATATGTCTTGTGTGTTTATTTTGATGTGTTGGATTGATGTTATTATTGTTGTGACTGTTTTGGTTGATTTTGAGTTCATGATATATTGATGATTTATGAAAATGTCCATGTTACTTATATATGTTGAAGTTGTTGCATGGAAGGCTAACCAGTGGTTAGAGCTCAAATAATGAAGATAAAAGCTTTAAGAAAACATTTACAAAGAAAATCACAAGTAAGGATTTCCTTTAACAAGGTTTTGACAAAAAAAGGGAAAATTAAATAATTTTAATGTTTAATGGAAGTTTTAGAAAATAAAAACAGATGTTATGAAAGAAATTCAATTGAAAATTTAGATGATTTTACACTAAGAAAAATCAAACTTTGAAAAGAATTCATGGTAAGAAACCATGAAGAAGAACAAATTTATTTTGAAATTTTGGAATAGATTTCTTTTAGTAACGTTTTAATGAAAGAGAAAATTCTTAGAATCAAAACAATTTTATAAAGGGAAATTATTTAAGCTAAAAGATCTTATTTTGAAGAAAAACATAATTTTGAGAACACTTGTAGTAAAGTACCATAGAAAACGGGATATTAGTTTCCAATGTTTTTAGAAAGAGTTTTTCTTTAAAAAGGTTTACTATATTTTTGAAAGGGAATAGACTTTTCCAAAACAAAGGAGATTTTTAGAAAAGGAAGTGGAGTTCCTAAATTTTAAAGTTTTGAAAATGAATTTCAAAAGAAAATGTTGTTGAAAAGAATTTATTAAAGTAAAATTATCCGGTAACCTGGATAAGTTACGGAAGTTTTGATTTTGTATTTGTTTATCACTGAACAAAAAATAACGTTGAAAAGTTAACCTAGTAATCGAGACGTCGGGATACTAGAGTTAAAGCACGTGGATCCATGATTCGTATCACAACGCTGTGGACTGTGCGTCCTATATATGAAGTTATGGACTGTGTGTCCTATTTACGTTGTTGTGGACTATGTGTCCTATATACATTGTCTTGGACTGTGTGTCCTATACACGTTGTTATGGACTGTGTGTCCTATTTCATTGTTGGGGACTGTGTGTCCTACATACGTTGTGATAAAACGTGGTGAAAGTAGTAAAAAGGTGAAAATTGCTTTCTACGACCATGAAGTCTAAGACTAGTGCACAGGTCTAGGACTGTTGTGATTGGACACTCGGGCTAAAATGTCCTGTGTCGATAATGAAAGTTTTAAAAAATAAAAAATTTATGGATAGTAGTGAGCCTTGAGCCTCGACAAAGGAAAGAATGAAACACAAAGAAAAGCTACGAAAATACAATGTTTTTTTCCATACATTTGACAGACGTGCCCAAATTGTTTTGTGTGAATGCCTTGAAGGGAAATGGATCTCATGTGATGGTGTATCATTGGTGCCTTAATGGGCCATGATTTCCATGAGCCTTGTTCACCGTGCCTTGTGTAGGACGGTGTGCTCTGGAACCCACATGCGTTGATTACTGTGCCTTGAGTTGGACAGTTGCTGTGGGAATTAAGTTGAGCCATGTACATGTGTTGGCTATTTATGCCTGAGTGGCAATTGAGCCTGATCAGCTCACTGTTTTTCAAAAAATGCATGGATTTGGGGTCTCCGGAGACTAAGACAGAATGTTGAAATATATAAGTGCCATGTTTTAAAAAACGACGACAATTGTTGATTCATATGATTATTTTGTGATAATTTATATGTTGATTATGAATATTTAACTGTATCTGTTGCTCTGTGTTTGGGCATGTGATCGTCACAATTAATCCATATATTGGTATCTCACCCTTACAATATATCAGGTTTCCGATTCTTTGCTGTTGTACCTTGATACACTAGGATAGGTGGTACCGAGAAGCTCCTGACCTCACTCGGGGATATTAATCCTGATTTTTGAAGAGGCGGGTGGTTATTCTAATGGTAAGAACTACTGAGTTGTTTCCAACAAATGTCTATTAGAACGACCAGCTTAGGATGTTTGCTTTGGGTTGCGTACGTTTAAAGAAGTCGATATAGGCAGTTTTGAAAAACCTTGTAAAATTTTGTAACTTCAAGACGAAAGATTATTTCATGAAATGTATATGCTGAGGTGCTATAATTTATAAATAAACTTAGACTTTGTGTGGTAGTAAAATACAGTGTGATTTCATTTTAAGAGACGCGTGAATAATTTTTTTTAGGTGAATCCTAGAAAAGAAAAATTTTACCCCCCATATTTTCAGACTTATGAAAATAATAGTAGTATTTCCGAAAGCAACCAGTAAACTCTTTCTTAATTTATTTCCGCATGTGATTAGAAAGTAATGCCCAAAGGGGTGTTACAATTGTTGTCATAGTGTTCTGTCGAGATAACATTATGGTAATATGTGTAAGAAATCGGTGCACCAGCCCACAATCGGAGTACGCTAACAGCCATCTCCTTGGTGCTTTCACACGAGAGTACATAACATCTGAATAGTATTTAGTTCAATGGAGTTTCAAGATAGCCCTGCTGTCCAGGTCTCCACCGGTACCGGTGCTGCATACACCGAACCATTGGCAGGATCCACGTCTAACTATACCCAAGGTCTCCGTGGCCCTCACACAGTCCCCTAATATCCTATAAAAGGTGTCTATGCCTCCGGAATGACAACTACTATGATTAGGTTGGAATATTGTCCGAAGACAAATAAAGCAGGAAATAAATGTTCCAAAGTGCCGATATTAATTTAAAAATAGTTATTGATAAGAGTTGGACTATAATGGACCATTGGCCTATTTATTTCAAAAAAAATTACTCAACTCCGTATAATAAAATATTTTCGAGCCCAAGACTTAACAAAACGTAAATAAGGATAAAATTTAAGATTGAATTCACAGATTCAATAAATAAGAAATTGATACCAACTGATAACATTCCAACACCTCCCGAATCTAGGTTCAGAAACCAATAAACATCACAACAAGTCCCTAAGCGACTTAAGGATCGGACATAAGGCTTATACTTAGAGCCCAGTTACTTGGAATTATATTCAACTCTTACGGTTTACGAAGATAAGTAAGATTCTCGAATTAGAACTTTACACCAGTTCAACTAGATCCAATTTAGCACATCGCTAAAATTAAATCTAAACAGATATAACAAGATATAACTAAGATCCTTAAATTACACAAATAATTACAACATTAAAAATATTGAGCAAGCATATTAAACAATTCCCAATATTCCTAAGCAGTTATATTAACCTGCATATATCCCAAACTACACCTAACATATTATCTTCCCCCACCTGGCATTAACGCCCTGGGTTCCTTTGACGCTTCACAGCACGAGCAGACAACTCCTGTCAGCTCTCAGAAATTCAAGCATTTTCAACAACCAGACAAATCAAACAATCAACTACTGTTCATCAAACACTCACTCTAAGTTGATTTAAACACTTAATTTTTTAAAATAGAACCAATTTCAATAAAAATCAGATTTGAGAAAATTAAGAGGGTTGGGCTAAGATGCACCACCCATATTTTGCACCACCCACTACACCACCCATATGTGGCAAATTTTGGACCAATCAAATTGCCACATGGGTTTGGTCAAAGTTTCAAACTTTCTAGTTGTATTTCTACTGTAGTCAAATATATGAATACAATATATTGTTGTATAGTATATGTACTCTTTGTATTCGCAAATTTATCCCATATTAAAATAATGTTTTTTTATTAAAAAAACTGATTATATTGTAAAATAATATTTTAATATGAATTAAAATAATGTTCGTTGTCAATAATATTTTGTAATATAATCAGTTTTTTTTAATCAAAAAACATTATTTTAATATGAGTTAAATTAACAAATACAAAAAGCACATACATTATACTACAATATACTGTATTCATATAGTTTGACTACAGTATAATACAACTAGAAAGTTTGAAATTTTGACTAACCTATGTGGCAATTTGATTGGCCCAAAATTTACCACATGGGTGGTATAGTGGGTGGTGTAAAATGTGGGTGGTGCACCATGACCCAACCCAAATTAAGATTCATCATCAAAATATGGGAAAATGAGCTTTGATCAAAGAATAATGAAATTAACCTTAGAAATCATTAATTAACAGTCTCATTTGCATAACAACATGGTTAATTTTACAATTATAAAACTAATTTCAAATAAATCAGATTGGGGGTTTAGGGTTCATAATACAATTTGGGGAAAAATAAATCCAACCAAAGAATAATAAAATTGGCTTAGGGAATCACTAATTCACAACCCCAATTGCACTAAAATAGAGTTAATTTCACATTTGAGATTTAAAAATCAAAATGTTAGGGTTTCAAAAAATTTGATTTGGGGCCTTGGTTGGAATAAGACTTGGTAAGGATGAGAAAATCACTCACCCCACAAGGAAGAAGAAGAAGATGACCGGAGGTGGTCCTAACAGCGGCGGACGATGGTGGTAGAGGCGGCGGACGGCGGCAACACAGTGGCTGAAACACTCATGGACCAAAATAGAAGATAAGTTTCATGGAAGGGAGCAAACAAGTTCAACAACATAAAAGAATGGTGGGACCACCATTGACGGTGGCGAGGAACACTTACTGTGGTGGAGATGGCGGCATCGAGCGACGGTGGGTGGCGATTCGACGCGAGACAGCAACGGGAACGAACCAGTGACGACAGTTCGCGTGGTCGCCTCCTCCACGACAACGCTCCAAGGTGTGGTCGACGTGGCTGAGCAGTAGAGGGGAGAAGGAGGAAGAAGATGAAGTTTAGGGAGGTAGAAGTGAGAAAATGGGTTTCCTGAAGAAGAAGAAGAAAAAGGGTACGTGAAATAGAGAGAGAGAAGAAAGAAGGGTGTCGTGGATGGGTTGGGAGCTAAGAGAAAAATAACATAAAAATGATCTCTTTTATATTTCAGATGCTAAAAATTTCTTTTTTAGATTATGAAAATAATTTTTCTTCAACCAAAATAATTTTAGATGATATTTTTCTAAACAAAGAATAATAGTGTAATGTTATTGTCTAGCAAGCGTGTATACACTGCAATAGCATAGTGTTAACACACCAAATAACATTTTTAAATGAATAAATAAAATTACTCAAACCAAACAACATAGAAAATAAACTAGAATAATTATCCAGATAATTAATCACTCCATTAAATAATTAAACATATAAGTAAAAATTGGGATGCTACAACACTATCCCTCTTACAAAAATTTCGTCCTCGAAATTTGATATATCTCAAAAGAGATATGGTTACTATTCTTACGTCTACACTTGTATATCCCACTTAATAACTCCACCGGCAATGACCCAAGATATTTTGATTGAAGTAATCTTCTTCACGCGAAGTTCTTTCCCCATTCAGTCTTTCATCTTAACAAAGAAACACTCATAAGACAAGTCTCGTTTTAAATCCGGCTTTAACATAGCTGGCATCCAATCCTATGACCGTCTTCAATTAATTCAAATTTAATCTACACCAACAATATCGACAAATATTCATCATGCAAATAATAGGATCTAACATACCATTTTAATAATCCTCGTCTATCATACCAATAAGTTGCCACCTTCACACTTCCACTTTATTGACATCACCAATCTCCATCTATAATTACATAAATAATAAGCATACTATTAGCACACTTATACATCCTAAACTATCATTGATTTTCTCATTACGACTCTATGCACATTGTTTTATCATTATACTTAATAAACTATATTAAAATTAATACATAAGTATCAAGAGACCTCAAATATTGTAATTTACAACCAACATAAATGGGCAGCACCAGAGTAGTTTCCTCACTATTTCAGTACCAATATAATCTTTTTATAACTTCTTACTCTTACATTTATCAAGCTTCTTAGCTTCCTACGCCACATAAATGAATCCCCATTTTTCAATCTCAACTAATCACCAAAAGCCCAACAAGGAAATTATCCTATAATAGATATAGGTCCACGGAGAAGACGTACACTACCCAGAAACTAAACTCAACCCTATAAAACACAAGGTTCATAAAAAAAACATTCTTTCCAAAAAAAAATTGGAAACATATACAGTAAGTACTAATCATGCATTTATACACTTTAACTCCAAACAGGTTCAAACCCACAAATTCACCATTCAACATATAAATCCCTTACCAAAAGAAGAAATCAGGAGTCATGAAATTTCACCCATAAGCACAAATTCATCACATAACATCAAATAAGGTCTCAATCTCAGAAACCATATAGTCCACAAAATTATAACTAAGCAATTCATACAATCAATCTCATGCAATTTCATATGCATACACCCCAAGACTCGCACCAATCCCAGTTCTCAGATTGTTCCAACACAAACACTCAGCGGGTCTTCCAATGATTGAATGGTCTGCTCAAACTATCCATCAGTCTAAGGATGATGAGCTTAACTCATTCTCAACTTCGTCTCTAAGGCTTCATGCAGACTTTGCTCAAAATCAAGATGTAAACCTTGGATCTCGATTCTAAATGATACTGGAAGGTACTCAAAAATATTTGTATCATAAAATATTCGATAAAACATTTCTCATACTATGAGAAAGAACTGACGTAGATGACACTTTACAAGAAGAAGTTTGAGATTGGTCAACAAGTAACAGATCCCAGCAACAAATGATGAGACAATGTTTTTAGAAATTTGAAGAGAAACTTTTCAAAAAGAATTTCTATTCTTTACTTTCACAAGA
Source organism: Sophora flavescens (assembly GCA_030762895.1). Lineage (NCBI taxonomy): Eukaryota > Viridiplantae > Streptophyta > Magnoliopsida > Fabales > Fabaceae > Sophora > Sophora flavescens. Next base: position 61,595,204 of record CM061069.1, read on the forward strand.
AAGTACAAAGAAGAATTTACTGAGTAGAAGGATAAATGAATATTCAATATGCAAAAAGAATCTTCAATAGATTCCTAGGAGTAAAAATGTGTTGTACAGACACATATTTACAATCATGAGTCTACTAAAGTTCCTCTCTCCATGAGAATTTCCATTGAATTGAAAAAAAAAACAATAATGAGTTGGTTGCAATTCTAAGAAATTGAAGCTATAAAATGAGACATAAATCAAATCATATTTTGGAGAAGGTGAGTATGACTTAAAGATCAGACTGAATCATTTCTATATACAAATATATGTGATCAAAGTAATTTGACTAAGAAATCTATGTTCTCAGAAATCCATACACCTTACAACTCAATGAAAAAGAAACAGTCATAATGAATTTCGAAATAGGAGTGGAATAGTCGGATCAATAGGTGACCATGAATTTGGTTAACTCAATTGTTTGATACAACCATGAGTAATAAAAACAATAAGAAAGAAAATTTCAAGTATAAGGGACATTTGAAATTTAGTTAGAACAAAACTAACATGACTAATTGATGAGCAGCTAATGGAGACAGTACTAATTTTCTAAAGAAAGCCTCACTGAATTGGTTTTCGACAACCTTTTCGAGTAAGATACTTGAAGGGGAATTTAACTTCCATCACTTCCTTGGCAAGTCTACAATGCCTAAAAATTGGTAACGAGAAGCGAGAACGATATAAAGGAATACAAAAATGATGTGGAAACACGATACAGATTAACGCGTTTTACATCACACGCAAAGTGCAAAACTATAATCAAGATAGAAAGATAACCTATCACAAAAAGAAACGTTAAATAACATCAAATATTTTATTATTCCTCAATAAAAAGAATAATTAGTAAATAAATACTAACAACAAATGTTTCAAAATACTAATTTTATCATCGCTAAGCATCTCAAACTTATGTTAACCTTTATAACATGAATTTTAACACTTGCATAATCCTCAAATATTCAAAAACTCTTATATACCGCATAATTAAACTTATTCATTTAACCTTAATACACTCTAGAGTCCATCCACAATAACTCGTAATCTTAGACACCAAAATCGAATTTTAGCAAAATCATAGCTTGAACATATTTCCCCTCATCAAAATATTCAAACACACTTAAGAGGACTAATTCCATGTCAAATCATCTCTAACAACTCAAATTGAAACTCATACCACAAACTCAAGGTTATCATCCCACTAATCCATTGTGAACACCCATTTTTGCCCGTCTTCATTTTATTCTAATTTTTATGATATTATGTTTCAAGGAGACTAATAATAATAGTGAAGAGAGAAAGAAGAAAAAAGAAAATAATGAAGAGAGGGGAGGGGGGGGGGGGGACTCATAACTAATTTGCTGTTGGACGGGGTGGTCCCGTCCATTACATTTGTTGTTGGACGGGGAGGTCCCGTCCATTACATTGGACTTACTGTTAGACGGGGTGGTCCCGTCCATTGCATTTGTTGTTGGACGGGGAGGTCCCGTCCATTACATTGCACTTGCTGATGGACGGGGTGGTCCTGTCCATTGCATTTGCTGTTGGACAGGGAGGTCCGTCCATTACATTGGACTTGCTGTTGGACAAGGTGGTCCCGTCCATTGCATTTGCTGTTGGACGGGGAGGTACCATCCATTCCATTGCACTTGCTGATGGACGGGGTGGTCCCGTCCATTACATTGCACTTGCTGTTGGACGGGGTGGTCCCATCCATTACATTGGACTTGTTGTTGGACGGGGTGGTCCCGTCCATTGTATTTGCTGTTGGATGGGGAGGTCCCATCCATTACATTGGACTTGCTGTTGGACGGGGAGGACCCGTCCATTACATTGGACTTGCTGTTGGACGGGGTGGTCCCGTCCATTGCATTTGCTGTTGGACGGTGAGGTCCAGTCCAGTACGTTGCATTTACTGTTGGACGGGGTGGTCCCGTCCATTGCATTTTCTGTTGGACGAGTAGGTCTTCAATTGCATGTTTAAGTTTCTGTTGGATGAGTAGGCCGTCCATTGCACATCTATTTTTTTGTTGGACGAGAAGGTCCGTCCAGTGTATATCTACTTTTGCATATCTAAGTTTCTGCTGGACGAAGAGGTTCCATCCACTACAATTTTATTTTCAGGTTGGAGGCTAATGAGTAAAGAAAGAAGAAGAAGAAGATAATGAAGAAAGGACGAAGTAAAGAAGGAGACAAGGACAATCAACGAAAAAAGAAAGGAGATTCAGTTACTTCTCCTAACCCTAAAAAACCCTATTTTGCATATCAGATAATACCTCTTTTCCTCCTCCCACTCTTTAACCGCCCCTACACCTCCTCTACCCATTGGTCCTTCTTCTTCCTCATCTCCTCCACTCTCTTAACCGCACCACATTTCCTTCTCTCTTCAAACATGCAACCCTCACATCAAATCACCTCCTTTCCTCTGCTCACGCCACCACCATCTGGACACACGCTATTTCTGCTCAGAACCACCCAAGCCCCTGATTTCATGAAGACCAACCTTGAAGCTGCTGGGTAAGAAGAAGCATGAAGCCCTCTCCTCCATCTATAAAAGGAGGGGACGGAAACAGAAGAGGAGGGAAAGAGAAGGTGAGAGAGTTTTTTATCTGACATTTTCTTTGTGAAGAAAAGAGATTAGAGATCTGAGTTTTTTTCACTTCTCTATTATTAGAGTGGTTAAGAAGGAAGAGTTAAATGAGTCAGTGAAATTGAAATGTGAAGGTTTTCATCTTGAAATCTTACCACTGGGAGAAAACAAAATCATCGTTATTCTTCTCATTTGGTAATCCCTGTTCTTTTTGTTGATATTATTCATAAGTTTCTCTTGACATTTTATTTTTCAATGTCTCTGTTTATGACAAAAGAAAAACCCATCGATGTTGAAACTGAATGAGTTGGTATGATGTGTGCTTCGTCATTGGGAAAAATGAATGAATCCGTAAAATGTCTCATTTTTGTCTCTGTTTACTATGATGTTTCTGTGCCTCTATCTACTGAATAAGTTAGTAAAATGTTTCATTTTTCTCTGTTTACTATGATGTTTCTGTGTCTCTGTTTACCGAATGATTTAGTAAAATATTTCATTGTTGTTCTATTTTCATAAGGTAAAGCTACTTTTACATAAAAAATAAAAAATAAAAAATAAAAGATGGTCACTTAAATCCCCTTCAACCGGTTCTAAATACTTAATTAAACAATGTTTTCTTCGGGTTGCTCTATGACAAGTGTCATGTTCAACCCTTTAGATTTTGAGGTTGCTCTGTGGACTTGCGTGCCATGTTCAACCTCATTTAGCTTCAAAAAAATTTCACAACCAAAGATGTTTTTTTTTCCTAAAAATAAAATGATTTTCGGGGTAAAACAAACATTTTCAATGTTATTAATAATTTATACAACTAATTTTGGGTAACCATTTTTATGGATGTTCTAGGATGCCGTGGGGTTAAGTCTCCATGCCTTCCCTAGACGTAATCGACTCCCGAACCCAAAGGTTTTTTTTAAAGGGTTTTCCAACTTCCCCGAAATTAAATAAAGTTGGTGGCGACTCCATGTTCTCTCTAAAAGGAAAAACTAGTCCTTTTTTTTGGTCGCTACAGATGGCTACTCCACTGGGGAACCTTTTAAGCGAGTCAAGCCCGTAAAAATTGGTTTTGCAAATTTTTAGTAACTTGTAGCTTATTTGTTTTACCTTTTATGACTATATCTTGCTGTTTTTTTTCCTTACAATAATTAAATGACAAAACTAAAAAATGTTTTTTATTTTTAGTGATGTTTGTTTGGATTGTCCTTTTGGTTGGGTTTTTCCTCTTATTTAAATGAGAAGAATTAATTGTACATACATTTTAACTCGTGTTATTGTTATATATGTTTCACTAACAATGTTTTTGTTTCCTCCTTTCTTTTCTTTTCTCCGATGTTTTAACAATAGGGCAGAGGACTTTTAACCATTTTTATATATACCTATGTTTTTGTTTTGCAGGTTTTTCTTATCTTTTCTTTTTATTTTTATTTTTAAGTGTTACAGGTTTGTATGCCCCCTTCACACACATCACTATCACATATTGTACACACACTTAGCTCTATACCCGAGCTTGCTCAAAAACCCAAGGATTAGGCGGTGCTCTGACATTGTCATTGAGGAGGTGTTGTACCTCCCTGATACTTGTCGGTTCACCACTCAGATTGTACATGAGATCATGGAATAGTCATATTGAGAGGGTTTATCCCTACTTGTGTCTAGATTCATGAATTATATCCTTTTAAGGGCAATCTGGGGACCGTGACTTTTAGAGGTCTAGACCCGTCCCAATTTTCACTAATAGAGCAGACCTAGTGGCCAACCTGTTTAGAGTCCTAACCTTAGGGTGTGTCCATCCTTAGGTTTTACCTGGCTTAGGACAAAAGGGGGGCGTACTTTTCTTTCCTCTCTCTATCATCATAAGCATAAATTGTCATGCATGTTCATTGTGAATATTCACAAAACTAGGGGCGTCACATTGCCGCCTCAAACCTGAATGACATATTCGAATATTATTGCACATCTAATAGCATAATGAAGGTGATGCATACCCATCAGGGTTTTCAACCCCATTGGGTCCCATACAACATGAATCATGCAAGATATATTTGCTTCACTATACTCATTTTTTTTTCACTTGTGTCTCTTTGTTGGAAGATTTTGGTATTCACCTTATAGCAAGAAAATGGAAATGTTTGGTTCAGAGAAGAGTACTAGCAACGCGAGCCATTCCAAGAAAAGTATCAAGATCGATGTGACACTCAATAACGTGAAGAGATTATGTGAACTCAGCCAGCAAATGTCAGAAAAAGCATGCTCAGACTTTGTCAGCAAGTATGGTAGAATATTGGACCTATTGCGTGTTCCAGTGGAAGCCCCCGCTCTGAGTGCGTTGGCCCAATATTGGAATTCAACTTTGAGGTGTTTTGAATTGCCTAACTTAGACATCACTCTGACCATAGAAGAGTATGCTTATATGTTAAGACTGCCAATTCAAAAGAAGACCCGTGTCTACATGTATTATGGCCAATATGTAACAGACTGGAAGATATCAAGTCTATTGGAGCTTCAACCGGAACAGATAGAGAAAGCAGTAAAGGGAACCACCAAAGGGTTGAAGAGGCGATTTTTGGAAGTGTATCACAACAAGCTGGGCCAGCAACAATGATGGGTTACTTTCAACAAAGTACTAGCCCTTATGATATATGGGTTGGTGCTCTTTCCTTTTGTACCAGATCTAATTGATCGGTCAGCCATGGATGTTTTCTATAGGGTCGAAGAATATGGTGTGAACCCGGTCCCTGCTATCTTAGCTGAAACTTTCCTCTCCCTACAGGTTTATCATCAGAATCAACAAGGGAAACTACGATGTTGTGCATCAAAATTGTATGTTTGGATCATGACTCACTTGTACGCTCGTGATAAAATTGATAGAACAGATGACCCGCTGAAAGGATTCGCTCGCATGCAACTAAAGCCACGTAAGCTATATGAATGGAAACAAGAGTTTGATCAGATCGAACCGCGGTCATTTAGTTGGATGTGTCCATGGTATAATGGAGATTCAGTTGTATTCAACTGTGGAAGTTTTTCAAATGTTCCATTGATGGGTCCCAGAGGTTGTGTATCATACTCACCAGCTTTGGTGATGCGTCAGCTCAAGTGGACACAGGATGACCCCCCCGAAGAGCTGCTCGATGGAATATTCTTCATATACCAAGAAAGTGAAAGCACCAAGAGTCAAACGATAGCAGTAAGGTCAGCATGGAATGATGTTCATATAAAAGGACCGGAGGAATTAGGAAGGCGAATCATAGCTCACACAAAAAGATATGAAGTATGGAGAGAAGCAAGAAGAGGTTTCCCTCCAAGACCTGTATCCCCTCTCCATAGGGAAAATAATCCTCTTACCAAAGATCAAATGTTGAAAGAAATCGAGGTTTTAAAAGCTCAGATGAGGATTTTTGATGAGAATGACCAAGCTGCCGAAGTAACTATTATCACGCTCCGAAGACAAGTGCAGAAGCTGGGTTTACAGATTGAGCATTTGAAGGACGAATGCGCCGATGCCCACGAAGCCCCGAGTCGTGCAAAAAGGGCAAGAAAAGACAAAAAAGCATAAATTCAAGAGCTGCTGGCAAAAATAGGATGTCAAGAGAAGATGCTTGTCAAACTTCAAAGGAAGAAAAAAGAGCTCGAGACAAATGTAGGGGTTCACGTTGAAACAATACATATACTAGAAGAGAGATTTGAATCCCTACAAGAATCCTTGGCCCAAACAGAAGTGTACTCTGATCGAGGATGGGACGAAGTAGCCAAGTATCGCGAGCTACTAGAAGAAGCCAACATGAGAGAAAATTGGCTCAGAACCAAGATAAAAGACTCTGAATGGGTTGAAGCTCAACGTCACGCAGAATGGGTAAAGGGATGGAAATTAGTGGTGAAGGATGTAATGAATGAAAAGGAAGCATGGAAGAGAAAATGCGAGGACATGATGGATAAGCTCCAATATCACACTTCCCAACTGGTGGAGCGATTTGAAGAGGCATCCTTCGACATTCGTATGAACCATTTCCTTCAGCTACCACCGAAGGTGACCGAATTCTTCAATCATTTTGGGAAACTTGCCAGAGGGTTCAGGAAAAAGAAGATGAGACTCTTAACATAGAACTTTGTAGAAAGATGGAAACCATCAATGTACTTCTTTTATTTTGATCAAAGACTCATAATTTGTATCGGAATATTTATAATGAAATGGAAGTTTTCATCCATGTCTGTAGAGCGTTTTTCAGATGATATCTATCGAGGAGTGCATTCTCCTTTAGATACGTCATCAACTATATTTTTACCCTAAAAACGACGTGTTTTGTGTAAAAATAAGGACGTTGCTAGTACGGGTGCGGTCTATCGAGGAGTGGATTCTCCCATGGACTTGACACCAACTGCATTCAAACTAGAGGGAACCACACCACTAGATTTGATTACTGGATGAGTTTTCTTGCTATAGGTGTATACGACAGTCTTCCTAAGAGTACTCTCGTAATTGAACAAAGGATGTTAACTTGAACATACACACACACACACACACACAAATTTTGGGTTTACTAATGAGATTCTAGGATGCTTTACAGAGTCACATCCTTCTGAGGATTAGGGAACCATTGCGCGACCTAGGAAAGGTGACACCAATCAAACCCGAGTTCACAATACTAGATCTCAGACCTAGATGGCTACCCGCATACCTAAGGAAGGAAGAAACTTAAGCCCTGCTAGCAATGAAGTTCTCAATAATTGGCGTTCTGAATCATTTGTTGATGTTATTTCCATGATGTAATTATATTATCGTACTAAATTATGAACTAATGTTTACTTTCTTTGAGACATGAATGAGAATGTATCACTTTGTCTGGTGTTTTCCTTTTGATTCCATCGTTTCTTTTCTCTCTCTTTCATTTATTTATTTTGTTTAAGCTTTTTTGTCATAAATAAGACTCTTGCCTATACTTCTCCTATTCCCGACTTTTTCTTCCAGGGATAATTTTTCCACTATAGATCTACCTCAGGAGAGGGACTTTGAAAACTCATTTATTGATTCCCTCGAGGCCGATGATGAATACAACCTTGAATCCGATGAGGAAGAAGAAGACATTGAAGAATTCTTAAAGATGGCGAAACGGCCAGAAGAAGGGATTAGCTCGAATGATGAGGTTGCAGAAGTGATCAATATGAGAACCAAGGAAGACAAGAAGGAGTTGAAAATAGTGGACAACCCAGAGCGTAAAGAAAGGGTTGCACTATTCAAAGAGTATCTGGATGTTTTTGCGTGGTACTACAGAGATATGCCAGGTTTAGATCCTGAGATAGCATCGCATAAAATTCCTTTATACCCAGATGTGGCTCCAAAGAAGCAAAAATTAAGGAGAATGCATCCTGAGATGTCGCTGAAGATCAAGGAAGAAGTGACCAAGCAGTTAGAGGCTGGCTTTCTGGAAGTAGCTAGACACCCGGAATGGGTAGCTAATATTGTTCCAGTACCAAAGAAGGATGGAAGGGTCAGAATGTGTGTGGACTACCAAGACCTGAATAAAGCCAGTCCAAAGGATGATTTCCCCCTACCTCATATTGATGTCCTTGTAGACAGTACAGCCAGAAGTCATAGGTTTTCTTCCATGGACGGGTATTCTGGGTACAATCAGATCCTCATGGATGATGACGATAAAGAAAAGACAACTTTTATCACTCCTTGGGGAACTTTTTGTTACAAAGTGATGCCTTTTGGATTAAAGAATGCTGGGGCCACTTACCAACGTGCTATGGTAGTATTGTTCCATGATATGATGCATAAGGAGGTAGAGGTATATGTTGATGATACAGTGGCTAAGTCCAAGGAAGGAGAAAGCCATGTGGCAATTTTGAGAAAGTTGTTCGAGCGACTAAGAAAGTACAAGTTGCGCCTCAACCCTGCAAAATGTACTTTTGGTGCATCCGCAGGGAATTTACTTGGCTTTGTTGTCAGTAAAGAAGGAATAAAGGTGGACCCTAACAAGGTATAAGCAATACGTGACATGCCAACACCTAAGAACGAGCGAGAAGTAAGGGGTTTTCTTGGAAGATTGAACTATATTGCTCGCTTCATTGCAAATCTGACTAGCACATGCGAGCCAATCTTCAAACTCCTCAGGAAGAATAATCCAGGAAGATGGGATGATGAATGTCAAGAAGCCTTTGACAAGATAAAGGCATATCTACTGAATCCCCCAGTGTTGGTACCACCTACCCAAGGTTGTGCATTATTACTCTATCTCACCATACTGCCAACCTCAATGGGGGCAATGCTGGGACAACACGATGAATCCGACAGGAAGGAGTAGGCAATTTACTATCTGAGTAAGAATTTTAATGCCTGTGAGGCTCGTTATATGGCAATCAAGAAGACTTGTTGTGCACTAGTATGGACCTCCGGAAGACTCAGACAGTACATGTTATATCACACCACTTGACTAATTTCTCGAATGGATCCTTTGAAGTATATCTTCGAAAGTCCTCATATCTCCTTAAGAGTTTTGAAGTGGCAAGTGATATTGTCAGAATTTGACATCAAATATAAGACTCAAAAGTCCATCAAAGGAAGTTCGATTGCTGACCATTTAGCAGAGAATCCTCTTGAGGATGGATGGCCTGTCAATTCTGAGTTCCCAAATGGAGAGATAATGTCCCTTGAGGAAGATGAAGAACAGGAGGGTGTCTGGAAAATGTATTTTGATGGAGCGGTCAATATGCATGGCAGTGGTATAGGAGCAGTGGTTATCTCACCAAATGGCAAGCAGTACCCGGTGGCCGTAAAACTGAAATTTGAATGTACGAATAATATTGCAGAATACGAGGCATGTTGATCAGCCGCTGGCTCATCTAGTTTTATAGCTAGTATGACCGTGGTTTTGTGCTAATTTTATATCATTTTCGCCCAAATTAGACTTGATTGTCTTTAAGCAGCATTTTGAGTCTGTAAAGTATTTTTAGGTTAATTTAGTTGATTTAGAGTTAAATAAAGTACTTATGCTATTTTCTGTTTTCAGGTTAATAAAAGGAAATAAATCTGGAGCTTTCGCCCCGCGAAAAGGCCTTCGCCCCGCGAACCTGAAGGTGACTGTGCCAGAAATTACAAACCTCTCTGTCTCGCCCCGCGAAATATGACTCGCCTCGCGAGTAATCCAACCCTGGAAGACCAGAAGCCATCACGGCTCATCCATGTTGAAGGTCACGGGCGTTACAGTTTGGAATTTGAAGAGTCTCGCCTCGCAAATATATTCTCACCTCGCGAGAGAACCAAAAGCTGAAGACTGTTCGCATTATTCGCCTCGCGAAGGAGTGATCGCCTCGCGAGTCAGTGAATTCCAGAAGTTGTATATAAGCCTGTTTGAAGGAAGAAATGAAAGCTAGCTAGTCAGTCAGTAGTTGTAGTTCAGTAGTTTATTTTCTTTTCTTTTCTTTTCTTTTGTGTTTAAGTCTAATGGAGAGCTAGTCTCCTAGATTAATCTACTATGATTGGTTTCAATTACACTTGAGGTTTTGTAATTCCTACTTTACTTGCTTTTCCCTTTTCAATACCATATTATACATTTCTGTTTGTTATTTCAGGAGTGTATAGTGTTGTATTGATTCGTTTCGGTGATGTTATGTTCCTATACTTAATCGCGTTTGTTATTTCGCGTGTGTTCATTCATGTTCGTTAGTTCATGAGGGCTTAACCCCGTTTGTTATTTCGGGAATAGGAACATATATCCGTAGTAGCGATTTCGTTGTTAATTGTTGCTACAACCGGGAGGGGATTAGAATCTGCTTAGGGCTTGGAATTTACATGAGCCAATGATAGTGGGGAACCGAGAACAGTAGGTTAATCGCTTTAGTTTATTTGATAATCTCTTTGAACTGCCTTGTTTTCATTGCTCTGCTTTTGTTTGTTTTCTTTATTTTATCTTAATCCAAAACCCCCCCAAAATCTAACTGTTTCTGTTAACAACAACACCCAAGAGTCCTTGAGAGACGATATCCGAGTTGTCGCTTCCCTATCTACATTATTTTGCAAACGCTCGTTCTTTTTGGCGCGTGGCGACAGCGTGACCAAAAATTGGCGCCGTTGCCGGGGACTCTTGTTTGTTATTAACAGAAAATTACAATTAAAAAAAAATTGCTTTGCTGAATTAGTTTTGGCTGTTTTGTCTGGTTGTGAATTTTAGTACGCCCCATGGATAATTATATGCAAAATTATGTGCCTAATGTTTATTATGAGCAACCATGCATGTATTATCCTGATTTTAGTGAACCACCACCATGCACAAATTATCCTAACTTTTCCGGAAGTTATGAGTTTAGCAGTGATTTTGACATGTTTGGAGGGAACAATTATCCTAGCCAAGTGACCACCTCTGCACCTTCTGGACCTTCACTGGAGGACCTATTCAAGCAAATGACAGAATTCCAAGCAAGCCTTCAGCAAATGATAGAGGAAAATCCACGAATGGCAGAACAAAGTCTTGAAAATCATCAGAGGAGAGAAGCTGAATCTCAGAAGTTGGCCATTCAAATTGATCACATTGTCGCCACCTCGGCTGCACTGCTAACTCCACATCTCCTTGAAGAGCATACAGATTCACAAGTGGTTATTCCTGACAATATTTCTGATGATAATTTTGATAATGTTTCTGTTGATGAACTGTGTGTTGAATCCCCTGATTCTATCTATTATAATTCATGTGCTGATTGTACTGACACTGCTTTATGTATAGCATGTTTTGAAAGGTATGAGGATTCTGTGCATATAGAAAATGAGGATCAGGAGGACATCTGCTTCACCGTGCTTGAGGATGATGAAGAACCTTTGGAAGTAGATGATTTAATTAATTCAAATGCATGTGTTGAGAGTAATGGGGTGGATGAACTAATTGCTGAATTTCCAGACATTCAGGCCTTTACTGATTCAGTTTATTGTGATATATGTATTGATTCTACTAACACTAACCTTTGTGTGGTGTGTGCTGAAATTTCTGCAGGTTTAGCAGGTGATGAATTTGTTAGTGCAGAGGTGAAGCGGCAGCACCAAGAACCCGACTACTTGTTTACCACCTCCCACTGTGGAACAACCGGTAATGGAGTTCAAGCCACTGGATCTTGCACCATGGCCAGTCCAAGGGGTTGAACCCCAATTTTATTGGGAGGATTTTGTTGAGAAAGCGGTCATCTTTGACCCAAGAGGGAGTGAGAAGTCCGCCGCACTGGAAGGAGTCACCGTAACTGTCAAGCACTCACTCCCATATCAAGGCTGCAAGTTATGGAAGCATGGAATGAACTCCCACCCTTTGGCTATCACTTGGGCCTTATGTTACAAGCAGCGGGATCCCGATGGAATCACCTCCAATGAGTTTTTCTGAACCTTGCTTTTTTTAATTTCTTTGCCTTGCTTTATTTCTGTTTTGTTTTTAATAAGGCTCCTGAATAATTTGAGAAGCTCAGGAGTTGTGTTAAGTCTAGTGTTGGCAAGTTTGATGGGATTTGATTAATTTTTGCATAGATTGATTGCATGTTATTTGTTGACTGTTCCCCCTAGGATTTGAAATTTTTTTGAAAAATGATCCCCATGTGATTGAAAACTGAACTTTGAGATATTTTGTTATGATGGCATGATTTATGATAAGTTTGGGGTGATAGGAAGCACACACTAGGGATAGAATCTCTGTCAAACAATTTGCATGAATGTCCAGGTGAGGTTTTGAGCCTCCAACATGTTTTTAACTGTGAGAATCACTTTTAAGTTGCACTTTCCTGAATTTGCTTGAATCTCTTTTTGGTTTGCATGTTTATGTGTTTGCTTCAGATGATTTAGGCATTTTCTTTGTAAATAACCACTTAGCCTAAAATAACCATCCCTAATGCATGTTCCTTAGTTAGCCCCTTTGAGCCTAATTAGCTTGTTAATTCTTGATAACCTTATGTTACAAGGCAAAATCTGGAAAAACCCATGTTAGCCCGATCTTAGGATTAGGAGAGCATGGAATCTTAGTAAGAGATTGGTTGCAAGAAACTAAGTTTGGGGTGGCTACAAGGTGTAATGTGTTGTTTAGGATTGAGAAAAAGAAAACAATACAATAAAAAGGTTGGAGCCAAAGGCTTAAAAAAAAAGGGAAAGAAAAGAAAAGCAGAAAAGAAAATAAATAAATAAATAAATAAAAGTATTAGAAGAAATGGTTGTAGTCACCCAAGGCATAAAGAAAAATGAGAAAAGGAACTTGAATGGAATTTCAATGTTTTGAAGTGTTTCATGCTCTCTTAGTTCCTAGGGTCTTCAACCTAGTTCCTTTGTATATCCTACCCTTAGCCAGGCCCCATTACAACCCATAAAAGACCTTTTGATGTTGCATGCATGTTTTCCGTGGGAACCATTTTGAGATGAAAACCAAATTTATGGGAAGTGCTCTTAAAAGTGAAAATTGAGTGAATTGTTGATAGCCTGACACAAACTGAGCGAATGAGTGAACACTAAATGCCCTTGTGAGGAAGGCAGTTGTTTGAATTTGGTGACCTCCCTCTTGTGTGTAACTTGGATCCCCTGCTTAGATTAATGATTGTTTGAATGATGAAATTCTCAATTGTTTGGAATGAATGATTGTGGGGATTACTTTATTTGAAAGGGGGGAACATTGAAAAATATTTTGATAAATTGCTTGAAATTTGTGCAAAGTTGATTAAATCCTTAAGCTTGCCATGTCCGAGTCTTGTTTGAGTTTTAGTTTGCTTGGGGACAAGCAAAGTTTAAGTTTGGGGTATTTTGATCAGCCGCTGGCTCATCTAGTTTTATAGCTAGTATGACCGTGGTTTTGTGCTAATTTTATATCATTTTCGCCCAAATTAGACTTGATTGTCTTTAAGCAGCATTTTGAGTCTGTAAAGTATTTTTAGGTTAATTTAGTTGATTTAGAGTTAAATAAAGTACTTATGCTATTTTCTGTTTTCAGGTTAATAAAAGGAAATAAATCTGGAGCTTTCGCCCCGCGAACCTGAAGGTGACTGTGCCAGAAATTGCAAACCTCTCTGTCTCGCCCCGCGAAATATGACTCGCCTCGCGAGTAATCCAACCCTGGAAGACCAGAAGCCATCACGGCTCATCCATGTTGAAGGTCACGGGCGTTACAGTTTGGAATTTGAAGAGTCTCGCCTCGCGAATATATTCTCGCCTCGCGAGAGAACCAAAAGCTGAAGACTGTTCGCATTATTCTCCTCGCGAAGGAGTGATCGCCTCGCGAGTCAGCGAATTCCAGAAGTTGTATATAAGCCTGTTTGAAGGCAGAAATGAAAGCTAGCTAGTTAGTCAGTAGTTGTAGTTCAGTAGTTTATTTTCTTTTCTTTTCTTTTGTGTTTAAGTCTGTAATAGAGAGCTAGTCTCCTAGATTAATCTACTGTGATTGGTTTCAATTACACTTGAGGTTTTGTAATTCCTACTTTACTTGCTTTTCCTTTTTCAATACCATATTATATATTTCTGTTTGTTATTTCAGGAGTGTATAGTGTTGTATTGATTCGTTTCGGTGATGTTATGTTCCTATACTTAATCGCGTTTGTTATTTCGCGTGTGTTCATTCATGTTCGTTAGTTCATGAGGTCTTAACCCCGTTTGTTATTTCGGGAATAGGAACATATATCCGTAGTAGCGATTTCGTTGTTAATTGTTGCTACAACCGGGAGGGGATTAGAATCTGCTTAGGGCTTGGAATTTACATGAGCCAATGATAGTGGGGAACCGAGAACAGTAGGTTAATCGCTTTAGTTTATTTGATAATCTCTTTGAACTGCCTTGTTTTCATTGCTCTGCTTTTGTTTGTTTTCTTTATTTTATCTTAATCCAAAACCCCCCAAAATCTAACTGTTTCTGTTAACAACAACACCCAAGAGTCCTTGAGAGACGATATCCGAGTTGTCGCTTCCCTATCTACATTATTTTGTAAACGCTCGTTCTTTTTGGTGCGTGGCGACAACGCGACCACATGTGCTGGTGGATTACAAATGGCACTTGAACTTGATATAAAGCAGTTGAAAGTCTTCGGGGATTCAACTTTAATCATTTACCAAGTCAATGGTGAATGGCAAACCAAAGACTCCAAGTTGATTCCGTATCAAAAATACTTGACTCAGTTGATTGCAAAGTTCGACGAGATTACTTTCTCACACTTAAGTCGAGACAAGAATCAGTTTGCAGATGCTTTAGCCACACTAGCTGCCATGACCAAGCTGGATATCCATACCAATGTCCAACCCATCCAAGTTAGAGTGCAAGATGAACCGGCATACTGTGCTCATGTGGAAGGAGAACCTGATGGTAAGCCTTGGTATCATGATATCAAGTAATATATTCAGAACAAGGAATACTCGATAGAGGCGAGCGAAGTAAATAGAAAGACCATCCGAAGACTGGCTATGACCTTTTTCTTAAGAAAGTAAGTCCTGTATAAAAGAGGATATGATGGTACCCTACTCAGATGTGTGGATGTCGGCGAAGCTAAATTGATCATGATCGAAGTTCATGAAGGAATCTGTGGGACTCATGCCAATGGTCACATGATGGCTAGGAAAATCTTGAGAAGTGGTTATTATTGGTCTACTATGGAGTCAGATTGTATGGAGCATGTTTGTAAATGCCAAAAATGTCAGATGTATGCAGACCGGGTTAATGCACCTCCGTTTCCACTGCACAATTTAGCATCCCCATGGCCTTTTTCGATGTGGGGAATAGATGTCATCGGTCCCATTAATCCCAAGGCTTCCAATGGTCATCGTTTCATTTTGGTGGCGATAGACTATTTCACTAAATGGGTATAAGCTGCTTCATATGCCAGCATAACTCAAAGGGTGTTTCTCAAATTCCTCAAGAAGGACATCATCTATAGATACGGGATCCAGGAGAGGATAATCACAGATAATGCTGCTAATCTTAATGGTACCGAGATTCAAAAGTTTTGCGATGGTTTCAAAATCAAACATCACAATTCGGCTCCTTATAGGCCTCAAATTAATGGGGCAGTTGAAGCAGCAAACAAAAATTTCAAGAAGATCGTTGCCAAGATGGTTGTAAACTATAAAGATTGGCACGAAATGCTGCCATATGCTCTACATGCTTATCGGACTAATATACGATCAAGCACTGGGGCAACCCCTTTCTCTCTGGTGTACGGGATGGAGGATGTCTCACCTATCGAAGTAGAACTCCCTTCCCTAAGAGTCTTGATGGAAGCAGATTTATAAGAATCTGAGTGGGTAAAAACTCGATATGAGCAGTTGAACATGATAGAAGAGAAAAGACTGGCAGCTATCTGTCACGGGCAATTGTATCAAAGCAGAATGGCAAGAGCTTTCAATAAAAAGGTTCGTCCTAGAGAATTTTGCACGGGAGACCTGGTTTTAAAGAAAATCCTCCCTAGTCAAGAGGATGCCCGAGGAAAATGGGCACCGAATTATGAAGGCCCTTATATTGTCAAACAAGCATTCTCAGGAGGAGCTTTGATTCTGCAAAACATGAATGGGGAAGAGTTACCAAGGCCAGTAAACTCTGATGCTGTGAAAAAGTTCTACGCTTGAAGGCCCGCTAGGTTGAAAACCCGAAAGGGCAACTTAGGCAAAAGTTAGGGCAAAGAACAATGAAAACAAAAGAAAAGAAAAGGCCGCTAGGTTGAAAACCCGAAAGGGTAGCCTAGGCAAAAGTTAGGGCAAAGCACAATGAAAACAAAAGAAAAGCAAAGGCCCGCTAGGTTGAAAACCCAAAAGGGCAACCTAGGCAAAAGTTAGGGCAAAGAAACCTTAGGCTGAAAACCTGCAAAGGCAGCCTAGGAGGAGGATATGATCCAACATTTCCGCAAGCACTCACCATACTGGGGAAAAATTGTTAAGGAATGATCGAAGAAGGTGTGTTTGAGGAATCAGAAACAGAAGCCAAGATCTGTGTCATCAAAAGGCTAAGGGGAATCAATTAAATGAAAATCAAAGGACCAACACTGGGGCAAATTTTATGTGATTATCGTAATTTTCTTTACTTATCTTTGTTTTTAAATCTTCATGATCCCTTTTGTAATTTTGTTCTCATTGTTATTGTCTCTTAACAAGCTAAATTCTCGTATTAAGGCAAGAGGCTTTTCTTTCACACTCCCCTGTCGTGTTCACTCTCATGTTCAATCACTATGGACATGTCTCAATAAAATTAAATATAGGTTTAATGGGATGATTTGATAATTCTAACGGTAGCACCAATGAATGGTTTAAACCAAGAGGACTCAATACTTCAAAATTCAATGGAAGAGGTAGCATGCACTGGACGACGAAAGAATGATGCAAATAAGCTTGGGAGGACAAACATAACATCCACCTCATAAGTTATCAGATTCTTGGGTGACCAATGTTGTTAAAAGAATGAGTAAAGCCTCGTCCCAGAGTGGCCAGTGAACGAGGGTTTGGTTGGTGGAAGTTTTTCCATGGAGCATTTGGTTCCGTTTGTCGCAACCAGAAATTACGGCAGGGAAGACGATAAAAAGAAAATTTTAGAGAAAAAGTAGAGTCGCCACTAATTTTATTTAATTTAGGAAAAATTGGAAAACCTTTAAAAAATGGTCTTTGAAACCAAGTTGAGTTCGGGAGTTGGTTATGAGTAGGGAAGGTGTTAAGCACCCTACATCAGCCATCATACGAATGGTACCTTCAATTAATCGCGCAAAATTAAATTATTTATTCTTTACCCCAAAAATATTCACAAGGAAGGATTTATTTATTTATTAATATTTTCTTTATTTTTATGTTTCTTTATTAGTTTTTTGCATTTTTAAATTTTCTTTTAGAAAGAAAAATATTATTGATAAATCATAAACGAGGTTGAACATGGCACGTAAGCCCATAGGGCAACCTCAAAGCTAGGAGATTGAGCATGACACTTGTCATAGAGCAACCCAAAAACATTAAATAAATTATTAATTAATTATCCACATTAAATAAATTAAAAAGAACACAAAACAAAGGAAAAATTAATTTTGGCTTGATGAGATGATTGATCCCGCTCCTACGTATTCCCTACTTCGATGGGAAACTCAAAGTCACGTAGTTCTTGTAAAAAATGTTTGATTGGTTGGTTAGATTTTTATGAAAATGTTTTTAAAAAAAAAGGGTTTTTTACTTATTTATTATTATATGTATTTTCTAATTTATGTATTTTTTTTATATGTAGAAAAACTAATCAAAATAGAACATGGCACACGTGTCCATAGAGCTATACCGAATATAAAGATTGAGTGTGAAACATTTCACCAAGCAATCCCAAAAATAATATAAAAAAAATCAGATTTAATTTTCTTGTTTTTTTTATTAAAAAAAAAGAATATTTCTTCTTATTTATCAAACCCACTTGGCTTGGGCCAATAAACTAACCCACTAGCCCAACAACATACTTAAGATAATTATGCACAAATAAGGGAAGGATAAAATAATAATAGATAAAATAAACTACTTAAATATAAAAACATGATTGATGAGTGTGATTTCACCTCATTTTCCATGTACATTTCTGCATGCATTTGCATATAGTTAGGCCAATTTAGTGTTGATTTTGTATAGTTTTTCCTTTAGAACGGATGAGGTGGTTTCTGTGTGTTGTTTTGCAGGATTTAATGGAAAAATGCCCAGAAATCAGCCTTGGCAGAGCTTGGATGAAAAAGAGCTTGAAAAGTGAAGATTATGAGCCAAACAGAGCCCATCACGGCCTGGCCGTGATGACCATCACGGCCGTGATCAAGCAGAGCAGAAGGCAAAAGTCAGAGACTGTCACGGCCTGCCCGTGATATGAATCACGGCCGTGACCTAGGATTCGCGTCGCGAACAAAAGGCTCGCCTCGCGAGTGACCATTTTGTGCAAATTCGCCCAAGTCAGAAACCATCACGGCCTGGCCGTGATGGCCATCACGGCCGTGACGCGATACTGATCTATAAAGGGGACTAATTTCTAACCTAAAAAAAGAGCTTTTGTTGGAGAGAACACTTGGGGACTTGGAGGCTGCGACTGAGATAGGGTTCCAGCCCTAAAAGGGGAGATTTCCTTGCTCTGGGAATGGAGGAACTTGTCTATGAGTGTTTTCCATCCCTTTTCGCATTCTGTTTTGTATTTCCTTTTATCATGAGTAGTTAAATCCCCATTGTTGGGGTTAGGTGTAGCTTTTCTGAACTTGTTGTATTTGATTTGGTGTTTTAATGCAAGTCTCTATTTCTTTATGAGTATGTGATTCTGTGCTTAATGCTTTCCTTGGATTAGCTACCCATAGGAATGATATGTTGCTTTGATAGATGACTGGAAGGTTGGTGTTAAGGCATGCTCATGAATCATATGCCAAGTAGTTCAAGAATCTAGGAATAGGTGTTGAATGCTTGCAATCTCATAAGTCTTGACTTAATGCAAAATCTCAGGTTAATCCACCTAAGGAATTAGGGTTTAATTTGGGGTTTTAGGCTCAATGCACCTAAGGAATTAGGCTTGAGTATTTTAGAAAAGGCTTGATTGTCATAATTGAATTAGGACTTGTGTTGATAACCATTTCATTGCAATTAAGGGAGGATTAGTGTAGTCTAACCCTAACAATCTTAGCCATATCTCTGTTTGCCTTCCAAGTGTTCGATATAATTCCCAAAAGACCAAAAATATTGTTTTGTTTTCTTTATTTTCTGTTTTAATCCCTCACACTTTAGTTAAGTCTAAATAGTTGTTGAATTTACGAATTGGTAATTGACATCCAATCCCTGTGGATACGATAACCAGTCTCACCACCGTATTACTTGATTGCGACGAGGTGCACTTGCCTTTAATTCTAAAAATCAAGCATCAAGTTTTTGGCGCCGTTGCCGGGGATTGGTTTTGCCAATATCAGTAGTAACAAATGAGACAACTAGTTTAGACATTTTTTATCTTATTTTTTTGTATATAATTGATATTTTTCTTTTGTTAGTTTTGTATATATTTGTTTTTGTGTTTCTTTGATATGCTGCAATTAGCCGTAAACATCCAACAAGTGAGTAATGAGCTATCAAGGGCAACTGTCTCTCCTCCACCAGTGGTAGGTTATGCTGAATGGGGAAATCAATTTCCCAACACTTCCACTCCATGGTGGGGGAACCCTCCAAACAATACTTTGATGGATGAAGAGGAACATTGGGAATCTTCCACACCTTGGTATGATGAGCCATCCCCATTGGAAGTTGCTTGGGAGAACTTCAAATCCGCATTCCCAGTCGAGGTTGAGCAACCTATCCCGGATAGTCAACCTCACTTAGAGGCTGTTTTGGAGAACTTCATGGCAACAACAATGGAAGAATTAAAGAATCAAGAAGATACCATTCGAAGTCTCGGGGTACGTATTGAGGAACTCTCTAACCTTCTATCCGAAATGCCAAATGTGAACTTGATGGATGATGATGAAGATGATGCCAAAATGGATGAGGAGGAAGAAGAAGAAGTGGGAGCAACCGAGTCAAGAAGTGAAGACCCTGTTTTGGAGAACATAGTTGCACCATTCCCCATTGAACCCTTGACTAAGGAGCCTGAAAGGAAGAGGCAATTGGAGGACATCTATTTCACCATGCTTGGAGATGATGAAAAACTTTTGGAATTAGATGGTGCTATTGGTTCCTATGCATGTTTGGAATGTGATGGGAGAAACACTTGTGTGGTTTGTGCGGAGATTTCTGCATATTTGGAAGGTGATGGATTTGGCAATGCTGAGAGCGAAGATTGTACAGAAGCCAGAACAGAACCAATGATCCTCTCGAATTGTTTGTCACCTCACATTTTAAAGCAGTCAACAATGGAGTTCATGCCTCTGCCTGAGGTTGAACCCCATTTTTATTGGGAAGATTTTATTGATAAAGGGGTCATCTTTGACCCAAGAGGGAATGAGAAATTCGCCACATTTGGTGAGGTCACCATGATTTTCAAGCACTCACTCCCATATTTTTGCTGCAAACCGTGGGATCCAGGTGAAGGATCTCACATGGTTAGCATCCCTTGGTCCTTATACCACAGGTTATGGGATCCAGGTGGATGCTTCTTGATAAGTCAAGCTAGTGACGTTAAAGAAGCGCTTATTGGGAGGCAACCCAACTTTTCTTAACCCTTCTCTTTAGTTAGTTTTTGTTTTTGATTTTCAACCTCTTGAATAATTTGAGAAGCTCAAGAGGAAAATAATAAATTGTCAATTGCCAAGTGTTTGCAGGGTAATAAAGAAGGAAGGGAGAGCAAGAAGGCAAGGAGAAGAGCAGGGAGAAACAAAGCCAGAAAAGCAAAGTCAGCACCCGCTACCGCCTCGGTAAGCCGTTCCAATTTTTTGCTTTATTTTATTTTTCTTCTCCCCTCTCCAACTTGATTGTTTACATTGGGGACAATGTAAATCTTTAAGCTTGGGGTAGGGGTAATCTTTTTGCTTGCATTGTGAATATTGCATTCATATAGGCTTAAGTTTGCATGATCGCATGATTCGGTTACCCCTGCTTAGATTGAGCTTATGATTGTGAGAGCTAAGTGCCAAATTTTTGGTGATAGTGAATTCTTGAACCCAATTCTGTTTATTCTTGTGATATGGCTGCAAATGAATATGCTTGAGATGATCTTGGATAGTTGATGATTAGCATATGTTTCTTTAGACTTGTGTTTTTCACTGGTTCTTGAACTGATAAATGTGAGCTTTTGAACCATTAGGGGTTACTCACTAAATCTACCCCCATTCTTTGTGTAGAGTGTGTTCCTCTTGGATTGTTTTTCTCTAGAACTTGACTTGAAACCATTTTAAAGCTTAAAATTTTTTGGAAACATTTTTGAAAATGATTGAGGCAATAGGTATTTTTCGGGCCTTCTGAGCTTTGAATGTGTAAATGCTACCCTTAGTTGCCCAATTTTGAGCCTGAAAGAAAAAAAAATGCTTTTCTTGGTACCCTGAAATGTTTTGATAAATAATGTTTGATGGGACCTTCTAAAGTATTACAAAAGGGTAAACAGGTAGTTGAAAAAAGTTTGGGAAAAGAATCGGGAAAAAATTTCTCGAGTTAAAAAAAAAAAAAAACTCCCCTTCTCCAAATAAAAGAAAAAAAAAGAAAAAGAAAAATAAATAGAGAAGGGGATGACAAACAAGAGAAGTGAGAAATAAAAGAAAAAGAAAGAAAAGAAAGGTGGAAAAATGTATTGAAAACCCAAGAAGGTATTTTAGAAGGTGTCTTGTGTTGAAATGTTGATACTTGGTTTAGCCTTTTGAAATATCCCTTTCTTGTTATCCCCACCTAAAGATTAATCCCATGGCCACGTTACAACCAAATAAAGACCTCTTGATTCTTAGGTGTTTTCATAAATAAAGTGGAGATTTGGTTGATAGTCAAGCATATGGTAGGAATCATTCCTTGAGAAAAATGGAGCGAATTGTTATATATACTTGAACACTTGAGTGAGTGAGGCAAGAAAGAGAGCCAAGCAAATAAACAAGCTTGGGGTGAGCTTCAAGTGAGCAAGAGTGCCCGAATCAGTGAGAATGTGAGTCTAGGAAACTTAAGCCCCTAATTGGACTTGAATTGATTGTCTCTTTGCTGAAATAATTGAATGCACATTGCTTGGATCATTTTACTCGGGTTCTTGGTTCACTATCCATGCTTTGATTGTTTATCTCTTCTCGCCTTAGTTTTTGCTTGAGGACAAGCAAAGTCTTAAGCTTGGGGTGATTTGATGAGTGTGATTTCACCTCATTTTCCATGTACATTTCTGCATGCATTTGCATATAGTTAGGCCAATTTAGTGTTGATTTTGTATAGTTTTTCCTTTAGAACGGATGAGGTGGTTTTACGTGTGTTGTTTTGCAGGATTTAATGGAAAAATGCCCGAAAATCAGCCTTGGCGGAGCTTGGATGAAAAAGAGCTTGAAAAGTGAAGATTATGAGCCAAACAGAGCCCATCACGGCCGGCGTGATGACCATCACTACCCGTGATCAAGCGGAAGCGAAAGGCAAAAGTCGAGATCGTCACGGCCTGCCCGTGATATGAATCACGGCCGTGACCTAGGATTCGCGTCGCGAACAAAAGGCTCGCCTCGCGAGTGACCATTTTGTGCAAATTCGCCAAGTCGAAACCATCACGGCTGCGCGTGATGGCCATCACTGCCCGTGACGCGACATCGATCTATAAAGGGGACTAATTTCTAACCTAAAAAAAGAGCTTTTGTTGGAGAGAACACTTGGGGACTTGGAGGTCATGGTGAGATAGGGTTCCAGCCCTAAAAGGGGAGATTTCCTTGCTCTGGGAATGGAGGAAACTTGTCTATGAGTGTTTTCCATCCCTTTTCGCATTCTGTTTTGTATTTCCTTTTATCATGAGTAGTTAAATCCCCATTGTTGGGGTTAGGTGTAACTTTTTCGAACTTGTTGTATTTGATTTGGTGTTTTAATGCAAGTCTCTATTTCTTTATGAGTATGTGATTACTGCTTAATGCTTTCCTTGGATTAGCTACCCATAGGAATGATATGTTGCTTTGATAGATGACTGGAAGGTTGGTGTTAAGGCATGCTTCATGAATCATATGCCAAGTAGTTCAAGAATCTAGGAATAGGTGTTGAATGCTTGCAATCTCATAAGTCTTGACTTAATGCAAAATCTCAGGTTAATCCACCTAAGGAATTAGGGTTTAATTTGGGGTTTTAGGCTCAATGCACCTAAGGAATTAGGCTTGAGTATTTTAGAAAAGGCTTGATTGTCATAATTGAATTAGGACTTGTGTTGATAACCATTTCATTGCAATTAAGGGAGGATTAGTGTAGTCTAACCCTAACAATCTTAGCCATATCTCTGTTTGCCTTCCAAGTGTTCGATATAATTCCCAAAAGACCAAAAATATTGTTTTGCTTTCTTTATTTTCTGTTTTAATACCTCTCACTTTAGTTAAGTCTAAATAGTTGTTGAATTTATGAATTGGTAATTGACATCCAATCCCTGTGGATACGATAACCGGTCTCACCACCGTATTACTTGATTGCGACGAGGTGCACTTGCCTTTAATTCTAAAAATCAAGCATCAATGATGTAAAAAATAAAAAATAAAAAAATACCAAGGGATGTAAGGAAAAAATAATGACTAATGATTGTTGCTTAAACTATTTGACTTTGCATCTCTATTTAAAAACTATTCAAGGTTACAAACAGACAATTTATATAATCACGATTAATAGAATAATAGAATACAATACAATCGTTGTGACAAAAACTGAAAAGCTAATATTAAATACTTAAAAGAATCTGGAAGGATAATGGACGGTTGTTTAAGAACCAAACAGAACAGAAGGAATTAGAATTCGATCCTACAATTGAAAATTTTCAGAGCTTTTTTGCAACCTAGCATGATGACTGATAAAACACGGAACCCCATTAAATATCTTACCTATATTTCCCTTTGGGTGATAGAAAAATTGAATCTTTGTGACAAGGACCAAACCAAAGGCTTCAATTCTTCGCTGTCTTGGCAATAATTGTATTCTCCACTAGGTGAAGAATAAAAATGAAGGTGATATAAACCACCTTGTAGAATCCAAAACCTGAACAAGATTTGACTCTGTAACTGTTGCGTGTACAGTGCCGCAAAATTTGACTCCCTCTTCTAATCTTGTATCAAAACAAGATAGTGAACAAATGGGAAAAAGGGTTTAGCGAGTTAGATGATGGGTGTTGTTTTTAGGGGTAGGGACGGTGATGTTAGAGTTGGTGGATGAAAATGGTGAGTCTATGGTGATGGGATGAGGTAGGGGCGGCGCTGTTTAAGAAATGTATGGAAGAGAAGAAAAAAAATAAATAAATGATGGAGGTATGGAGGGAGAGAAGGGAAGGGTGTGTCGCGTCTGCTTGTAGAGGAAAGGAGAAGATGAAGTTTGAAGGGAGAGAGGTAGGTTTGATGGATAAAGGAAGAAAATAAGAAAAAAAATGAGATCTGGAAAAAATGGTTCCTGGTGGAGAAGAACAAATCAACGCGAAAAATAAACAGAATGGGAAGAGGAAGGCCAACCAAGAAAAATCGGATCCTTTTTTCTGATTTGTGTTATGATTTTTATAATGCCCATTCCTCTCATCCTGATCCTAAAATCCCGCCAAGATTAGGATTGCTATCTGATCCTAAAAATATGCCCAGATTAACATTTCTATCTCTGATTTGAAAATTAAATTCCAATTAAAAATAAAGTGGTTGCTAGGGAGGAGGATGATATGGTTTTAATCATTTTATTATTATTATTTTTATTTCCTTTGCAAAAAAATTTTATTTTATTATTTTATTACTTTTTTGAAATTTTTGGTGAACCCGGTCAAAATGGGGTGTTCACAGTTGCCCCTCTTTACTTGTTCATTTCTAGAATACATGAAAAAGAACGATTTTTCATGTGGTAATAGTAAGGAACTAGTAAAGAAAATGAACTCACATTTTAGCCGGGACGGGAAACAGGCAGGAGAAAATTAAGCTTTAGAGCTTGGAAAATAAAAGTGACAGGTGATCCTCAGAGTTCGAAAAATAAAATGCGGTGGGCCTCAGATCCCTAATATAAAATTAGTAGTGAGCCTCAGAGCTCGAAAAATAAATTTGCAGCGGGCCTCAGATCCCAAAAGTAAATTTGCAGTGAGCCTCAGAGCTCGAAAAATAAATTGCAGTGGGCCTCAGATTCTAAAAATAAACTGCAGTGAGCCTCAAAGCTCGAAAAATAAATTGCAGTAGGCCTCAGATCCCAAAAATAAATTCGCAGTGAGCCTCAGCTCGGAAAATAAATTACAGTGGGCCTCAGATCCCAAAAATAAAATGCAGTGAGCCTCAGAGCTCGAAAAATAAATTGCAGTGGGCCTCAGATCCCAAAAATAAAATGCAGTGAGCCTTAGAGCTCGAAAAATAAATTGCAGTGGGCCTCCGATCCCAAAAATAAAATGCAGTGAGCCTCAGAGCTCGAAAAATAAATTGCAGTGGGCCTCAGATCCCAAAAATAAAATTAATAGTGAGCCTCAGAGCTCGAAAAATAAATTTGCAACGGGCCTCAGATCCCAAAATAAAATGATGGTAATTTACTTTTTCTTAAAAACTTTTCTTTTACCTTTGTCTCGATTACAACTGAATCACGCGCTCCATTAAAAGACTTCGACCAATCAAAACTTTGTTTATCAACAACTCTGAGTCAGTATATTTTGATTAGAGGGGCTTCTTTTTTTTCAAAACGGTAGAGTGATTATTTCCTTCAAGACTAGGGCTCGTGGATACTTTCATTATTGCTTTTCTTTTCTCCTCATTATGCACCGTTATCTCCCTTATTGACTTTGAAATGCTGGGTTTTCTTTGGTTCAAACCATTCGTTGAAGTAACCATTAGAATTATCCAATCATACCATTAAACTTAAATTTACTTCAATTGAGACATGATTTCAATGCGCAAGCATGATTTAAGCACAATAGGAAAGATGGATGAATAAAATCCTTGCCTTAATATGAGAATTTACATTGCACACAAGGAAATTGGAAAGAAAAAGGGAAATACAAAGGGGTGCATGGGAATTGTATGAAAAGAGATAATAGGACGAGAGAAAAACCGCATAAAAATTTTCCCCAGTATTGGTTCCTTGATCCTCTTAACTGATTCCCAACAACTGTTTGACGTCGCAGATCCTGGTCTCAGCTTCCACATACATCCTTTCATTAACATTTCAATGATTTTCTTTGCCCCCTCGTAGCCAGTCACAAGCGGAATTGCCCCAGTGTAGCAAGTCATGAGCAAAATTGCCCCAGTATGGTGAACATTAAGATATCTTCTTAAAATGCCCTTGCGGGTTTTCAGACTAAGATTCAGTTTCTTTGTCCTAATTTTTGCTTAGGTCGCCCTTTCGGGTTTTCAACCTAACGGACCCTTTTTTTTTATATATATGCCCTAACTTTTGCTTAGGTCGCCCTTGCGGGTTTTCAACCTAACGGACTTCTTTTTTATTTTATTTTATTTATGCCCTAAGTTTTACTTAGGTCGCCCTCGCGGGTTTTCGACCTAACGGGCTCTCCTCTTTTTTTTTTATCAGGCATAGAACTTTTTCACGGCATCAGAGTTTACAGGTCTCGGTAGCTCTCATCCGTTTTCATCTGTCAGGACCAAGGCTCCGCCTGAGTATGCTTGCTTTACTATATATGGCCCTTCATAATTGGGTGCCCATTTTCCTCGGGCATCTTCTTGGTTGGGAAGTATTTTCTTTAACACCAAATCACCTGGTTGAAACTCTCTATGACGGACTTTCTTATTAAAGGCTTTAGCCATTCTTCTTTGATATAGTTGTCCATGACAAAGGGCCACCAGTCTTTTTTCTTCAATCATGTTCAACTGATCATATCGAGCTTTCACCCATTCTGATTCTTCCAAGTCAGCTTCCATCAGCACTCTTAATGAAGGGATTCCAACTTCTATAGGAGAAACAACTTCCATTCCATACACTAATGAGAAAGGCGTTGCCCTGGTACTTGATCGTATATTGGTACGATATGCGTGCAAAGCGCATGGCAACATTACATGCCAATCCTTATAATTTACGACCATTTTAGCAACAATTTTCTTGACATTCTTGTTGGCCGCTTCTACCGCCCCGTTCATCTGAGGTCTATATGGGGTGGAATTATGGTGCTTGATTTTAAAAGTCTCTAATAACTTCTTTACGTCCGCCCCATTAAGATTGGCGGCATTATCTGTAATGATTCTTTCTGGTATTCAATAGCGACAAATAATATCTCTTTTCAGGAACTTGGTAAACACCTTCTGAGTTATATTGGCATATGATGCTGCTTCTACCCACTTAGTGAAGTAATCTATTGCAACCAGGATGAAGCGATGTCCGTTTGAAGCCTTGGGATTGATTGGTCCAATGACGTCTATTCTCCACATAGAAAATGGCCATGGAGACACCAGATTGTGTAGATGGAACGGTGGAGCTTTGATCTGATCTGCATATATTTGGCATTTACGGCATTTTCGGACATACTCCAGACAATCGGCTTCCATTGTTAGCCAATAGTGACCATTTCGTAGGATCTTGCGTGCCATCATGTGACCATTGGCATGCGTTCCACATATCCCTTCGTGGACTTCTGTCATGATAGTCCGAGCTTCACGAGCATCAACACATCTTATGAGGACCCCATCATAATTCCTCTTATATAGAATTTCACCATCTAAGTAAAAGGACATTGATAATCTACGAATTGTCCTCTTATTTACTTCATCTGCTCCTGCTGGGTACACTCTACTCTTCATATATTGCTTGATGTCGTAATACCAAGGATTACCATCGAGCTCTTCTTCCACATGTGCACAGTATGCGGGCTCATCTTGTACCTTCACTTGAATAGGTTGGACGGTGGTATGGAGACCCAGCTTAGTCATAGCGGCTAATGTGGCTAAAGAATCCGCAAATTGATTCTTGTCTCGAGTCAAGTGCGAGAAAGTAATCTCATCAAACTTCGCAACTAACTGAG
The DNA here is from genome assembly GCA_030762895.1 of Sophora flavescens. Lineage (NCBI taxonomy): Eukaryota > Viridiplantae > Streptophyta > Magnoliopsida > Fabales > Fabaceae > Sophora > Sophora flavescens. Next base: position 61,623,316 of record CM061069.1, read on the forward strand.
TCAAGTATTTCTAATACGGGATAAGCTTGGGATCTTTAGTTTGCCATTCGCCGTTGACTTGATAAATGATTAAGGCTGCGTCTCCAAAGACCTTTAGCTATTTTATTCCAAGACCAATTGCTGCTTGTAATCCACTCGCACATGCTTCATACTCAGCAATATTGTTGGTGCATTCAAATTCGAGCTTAACAGCCACTGGGTATTGCTTGCCCTCCGGAGAGACAACCACCGCTCTTATGCCGCTTCCATGCATGTTAACTGCTCCATCAAAATACATCCTCCATATATCATCTTCCTCTGTTTCACCTTCTTCTAATGACATTATCTCTCCATCTGGGAACTCGGATATAATTGGTTGTCCTCCCTCAAGAGGGTTTTCAGCTAAGTGATCAGCAATGGCACTTCCCTTAACGGATTTTTGGGTCATATACTTAATATCGAATTCTGATAATACCATTTGCCACTTTGAGACCCTTAATGACATGTGAGGACTTTCAAAGATGTACTTCAAAGGGTCCATTCGAGAGATTAACCAAGTGGTGTAGTATAACATATATTGCCTGAGTCTCTTGGAGGTCCATACCAATGCACAACAAGTCTTCTCAATTGCCATGTATCGAGCTTTGCAGTCATTAAACTTCTTACTCAGATAGTAAATTGCACGTTTTCTCTTGTCAGACTCATCATGTTGCCCCAACATAGCCCCCATTGAGGTTGGGAGGATCGTGAGATATAGTATTAAAGGACGACCTTCAGTGGGCGGCACCACACTGGCGGGTTTAATAGGTATGCCTTTATTTTGTCAAAGGCTTCCTGACATTCCTCATTCCATCTCCCCGGGTTATTCTTCTTTAATAGCTTAAAAATAGGCTCACACGTGCTTGTCAAGAATCGGGCAATGTAATTTAATCTCCCTAGAAAACCCCTTACTTCTCGTTCATTCTTGGGAGTTGGCATGTCCCTGATCGCCTTTGCCTTTTCGGGCTGTACTTGTATTCCTTCCCTGTTGACCACAAAACCCAACAATTTCCCAGTTGAGGCTCCAAACACACATTTTGTGGGATTGAGTCTCAGATTGTACTTCCTTAATCTCTCAAATAACTTATGCAAAACTGCTACATGACTTTTCCCCTCCTTATACTTAGCCACTATGTCATCCACGTATACCTCTATTTCCTTGTGCATCATATCATGGAACAATGTTACCATCGCACGCTGGTAGGTAGCTCCGGCATTCTTCAGCCCAAAAGGCATTACTCTGTAACAAAAAGTTCCCCAGGGTGTGATGAAAGTCGACTTCTCTTTGTCATGGACGTCCATGAGAATCTGATTGTATCCCGAATACCCATCCATGAAAGAGAATCTGTGGTTCCTTGTCATCTTTGTCTACGAGGACATCAATATGAGGCAATGGGAAGTCATCCTTCGGACTTGCTTTGTTCAGATCTCTGTAATCCACACACATTCTTACTTTTCCATCCTTCTTTGGTACTGGTACGACATTAGCGACCCACTATAGGTGTCTCGACACTTCCACAAACCCAGCTTCTAACTGCTTAGTCACCTCTTCTTTGATCTTTAGTGACATATCCGGATGCATCCTTCTCAACCTTTGTTTTTTCATCACCGTATCTGGGTACAGTGGGATTTTATGTGATGCTATCTCTGGATCCAATCCTGGCATATCTTTGTAGGACCATGCAAACACATCAAGGTACTTGATAAGCCGCTGGCTCATCTAGTTTTATGGCTAGTATGACCATGGTTTTGTGCTAATTTTATCACGTTTTCGCCCAAATTAGACTTGATTGTCTTTAAGCAACATTTTGAGTCTCTAAAGTATTTTTAGTTTAATTTAGTTGATTTGGAGTCGAATAAAGTACTTATGGTTAATCCTTGTTTTCAGGTAATAAAGAGAAGCAGTTCTGGAGTTTTTCGCCCCGCGAGAGGATGCTCGCCTCGCGAGCCTGAAGGCTGACTGTTCCAGAAAATGTAAACCTCTCTATCTCGCCCCGCGAATACTTGACTCGCCTCGCGAGTAATCCAACCCTGGAAGACCAGAAGCCATCACGGCTTACCGTGTTGAAGGTCACGACTGTGACAGTTTGGAATTTGAAGAGTCTCGCCTCGCGAATGATAAGCTCACCTCACGAGAGAGCCAAGCACTGAAGATTGTTCATAATATTCGCCTCGCGAAGGCGTGCTCGCCTCGCGAGCTAGCGGAATCCAGAAGCTGTATTTAAGTCTGTTTTCGGACAGAACAGGGAGTTTTTTATCATCTTCTCTTCTTCTTTTATTTTCACAGTTGCGGCTGCAACAGTAGATTTAGGTTAGCATTTTGTGTTTCTTTGGTAATGGAGAACTAGTCTCCTTTGATTAATCTACTGTAATCGGGTTCCACCGTCACTTGAGGTTTTGTAATTCCTGAACTTTATGCTATTCTCTTTCAATACTTGTTCTGTATGTTATGTTTGCTTAATTCGGGACTATATAGGATTAGTATTGATTTGTTTCGATGATTGTGTGTTCCTATACTTAATCGCGTTTGCTTAATTCGCGTGTGTTCATTCATGTTCGCTTAGTTCATGAGTGCTTCACCCCGTTTGCTTAATTCGGGAATAGGAACATATGTCTCGTAGTATTGATTTCGCTTGTTAATTGATGCTACAATCGAAAAGGGTTTAGAATCTGCGTAGGGCATGGAATTATGTAAACCAATGATAGTGGGAAATCGAGAACAGTAGGTTAGTCGTTTTTTAGCTATTTGATAATTACTTAGTTTGCATTGTTTTTCTGCTTTGTTTTCTTTGTTTAATTTCAAATCCAAAACCCCTCAATTCTGACTTTTTCTGTTAACAACAACCCAAGAGTCCTTGTGAGACGATACTCGAGTTGTCACTCCCTAAACTACATATTTTTGTAAACCGCTCGCTTTTTGGCGCGTGCGCGACAGCGCTTTCAGTACTCCTTAAATAGCGCGACCATTTCTGCACGTTCTGGATTATCCACTATTTTCAACTCCTTCTTGTCTTCCTCGGTCCCCATATTAATCACTTCTATAACTTCATCATTTGCAGTGAACCCATTTTCTGAGCGCTCTATTGACTTTGTAAATTCCTCAATGGCTTTTTCTTCCTCACTAATCCCAGAATCGTCTTCGTCAACAGCCGCTAGGGAATCAGTAAATGAGGTGTCAAGGTTCCTTTTTTGAGACAAACCTTCGACGGTGGTGAGGTTCCTGAAAGAAGATGTTTGAAACAAGAAAAATATAGGCAAGGATATTATTCAAGAAATGAAACGCAATTGATACAAGAAAAAGGGTAGGGAAAGGAAGACACCAAGAAAAATGCTGAAAAATCATACTAACTCATTTTATTC